>CM056993.1:339679883-340879883 GCA_029891345.1 Dryococelus australis | reverse complement strand
TCCAAAACTTTGTCGATATCATGCTCGGACCCCTACGCTAGAACACTGCCATTGCATACATCGATGGCATATTCACTATAGGAAATACTTTTACCGGATTCCTAAACAACATCCAAAGTTAATGGAGAGACTACACAAATAAAAAGTCAAAATAAGTAGCAAAAAATGTAATTTCGCGCAACAAGACATTGTGATCGTAGGTCATTATGTTGCACTGGCAAGGATTCAAACAGTTCCCGCGAAAATTACCACCCAAAAACGTGAAGCAGGTCTGCACGTTCCTAGGACTTACCTCCTATTTAAAGCGCTATATTTTAAATTCCACACACCTTCCGAACCCATAACTGAACTAACTAAAGAAACTATCTCCTTTAAGTGGACTAAAGAAGAACAACAGTAATTCGAAAACCTGAAAGCAGCTTTAACTAAACCACCCATATTAGCAAAATTCGATGAGAACTGCCGAACAATATTAGCATGTGGCCCGTCTCAGACTGTGATAGGCGTGGTCCTCATGCAAGAGATACCGAACAGTATCATTAAATTAAAAAAATTGACCAGTAACAGAATGAGAACTGTCTGCCATTAAATATTTTCTAATTGACTTTAATAAACTCTACAATCATAAATTCGTCATTGAGATGGACCATGCGAGCTTGTATTACCTCAAAATGATGGCTGAACATAATGTCCGTTTTCCGAAATAGGCCATACCTTTTACAGAGTACGACTTTGAAGTGCACATGTCAAGGGCAAGCTGAACACACTCGCTGATGCCATGAGCCATATTTCCACCATAGGCACTGCTGACACTACTAACATTACCGTAAATAACACTACATACAAACATTAACCTACATTCCTGCCATGCACGTAATTTTACAAAGCGATCGTGGAAACCTTCCTTCGAAACCCCACAAAGAAGGTAATGAGGTCAAGAATAATATTGCTAAGTACATAACTAACAATTGGCCTGAGATTAAGACCTTAATTAAGGAAGATCTGCTAAACACCGACAAATCCTGGGTTGCCAAAATGGTCATGAATTATTATTTCTCAGTATCACATTAACATAGAAATCATAATGCAGAATCACAACAATACAATTAGAACTTCCTGCACTGACCTGCACTTACATTGCCAAATTGTTATCACACACAGCAATCACATTGCCCACTACCCTGTCTACATACATTAGTAGGAATATATGAAAGTGGAGGACGATGCACACTTATTGTTAGCACCACTCATTAACAATATAACCTCGCCATAACATCATATTCAGCAGTTAAAATTAGCATTAACGGAACCAGATAAAACCAAGTCTAAATACTGCCACCTAGCTAGACATTACGCCATGTCTGGAAATTGATAAATCTACATGAAACAACATACCCCTTGTGGCGAAAAGGAACTCACCCTTGTTCCGCAGTATCACATTCTGGAAATTATATCAGTTCATCATGACGCCCTAATAGGTGTGTAGGGGGGCCATTTTGGGCAATTTAAGACCCTAGTGAATATTGTAATGCATACTACTGGGATACAATGAATAAGGATGTGATAGAGTACATTAAGAACTGTCCCGTTTGCCAGCGCATTAAAGCTCCAAATCAGAAACGCATTGGACGGATGATACCTAGACCGCCCCTCCCCTCCTTTGATTATATCATCCCTAGTGGGATGATGAGCTCGTGGTGATGAGGAAAGAGGTGAAATACCTACAAAAGAATTTTAAAAGAACTTATCACCAAGAGGATCGGCAAAGAGCTGTGGAGCAGTACAATGTCGTAACATGGGAGTACAAGAGAGTACTGAGTTAGAAAAGACAAACAGTATGGAGAGAGCTAGTCATAGATAGGGGAAATGAAGACCCATGGGGCTTGGTCTACCAGATGGTGACAGGTAAGGCAAAAAGCTTAGAGGAGCTGCCTGCGCTTGAAGCTGATGGTCATCTGCTGCAGTCACCCGAGGAGATCACAAGGCACATAATCAATGTCTTGTTGCCGGACGATCATCAGAGAGGGGAAACGGAGCGTCACCTCGAAATAAGGGCAATACAGCAGACACCCTTGGAAACAGAGTAAACAGCATCCTTCTCCATAGAGGAGTTGGACATAGTGGTCAAAAGAACCAAGCTCAGGAAAGCTCCAGGACTCGACGGAATCACAAGAGAAATACTCCTCCGGTCATTTCCATGGATACACGAGGTGTTATTGATTTCTGTTCAATGATTGCCTACTGGAAGGTACTTTCTCCATGGGGTGGAAGAAAGGCCTCCTTATAGTTATCTATAAGGGGTGGGGTGGAAGAAACCTGAGAAAGGCTAAATCTTGCAGGCCCATTACACCAGTATTGGGGAATACGATGGAGCGTCTACTAAACAGGACACTTATGGAATACTTGGATGTCGTTCAGGGAATTCATCCCAAGTAATGTGGGTTTGTACGGGGTAAAAGTACAGAGATGGCAATCACATAGATGGTCGACCAGGTACGAACCTATGACCAGACTTATGTTCTCGCGATATCCATGGATATATCGAGGGTGTTCGACAATGTGTGGTGGCTGCAGATACTGTGGCAGCTGCGGTTGTTGGAGTGTCCCTAGAATATGTATGGATTTATGTAAATAAGCTTCCTAAGCGAGAGAACGAGTGCCCAGGATATGGGGACTCACAGAGAGGAGAAGGCACTTTCCAAGTGCTGACCACAAGGGTCAGTACTTGGGCTACTGTTATGGAATGTGATCTTCGAGGGGCTTCTAAGGCTGGAACTCCCGCATGGCTGCACGGAGGGAATTGGAACAAAACGCACATAGTGCATTGAGGAGTATTCAGGGTTGGGCTGAGAAGTCTAAATTTGACTTCATAGCAGAAAAGATGAGTGGAATACTCTTAAAAGTAAAAATGAAGCAAACTCTGTAGATCAGGTTCTGAGGCAGAGTGCTTAAGATGGTCAATGAACTTAAGTATTATGGAGTCATTATAGAAAACCATCTGGCATTCCATGCTAACGTTGGTTATGCAGTGAATAAGGCTGTGGTGGTGTTCCAGAAGCTGAGAGCAGTATTTCCTTCTAACTGGGGACTCCTGCTAACTGGAAAAAGGAGGATAATAAGTGCACAAAGATCAGCATTGTTGGGGCTCACGAAGGCTTATAGAACAGCCTCGAAGAGACATTACTAGTGGTCGCAAGGGAAATCCCACTTGATTTGCTAATGAAGAGAAAATGAGAAATTACCAGAAGGAAACGACGAGGTATTACCTCGGAGGAGATCCGGATCTTGAGGGAATCCACACTGACAAACTGGCAGAAAATATGGGAGAATTCTGAAAGTAAGGACCACCTATGGAATATTCCCGAGTGTCCGGGAGAGGCTGAGTATGGAGAAGTGGCTTAATGTTAGCCATTATCTGGCCCAGTTCTTCACCGGGCATGGGAATTTCCCAGAGAAACTATTCTCTATGAGCCTGATTGACGACTCCAACTGTGTGGTATGCCGAGTGCCAGACACCCGGGTCAGGCAGTGGAATGCCCTAGAACGGAACATCTTAGATCTGAATTTGAGGGGGGAAATGAACCTCTTCACCTCGGGGACATGCTCAGGGACAGAGGCATAACCAAGGAAAACATGGGGTACCTTGCTAGGATTGGCAAGAGAAGGGAATTCTATGTCTGTTGGACGATTAGCCGGCTGAGCGACGAGTTCGGGGATAGTCCGGAGAGTGAAGATGACACTGACTCTTGGAATGGGTGAACACATCTTTCCGAGAGTGGAGTTATTGAATGATTGTGAGGAGGGCCCTCTCGCCATACAAGCAGCAGGAATACGGCAACAGCTGGTTCCTGTTCATGGATGCAACAACAGCAATGGGATACAGGGAGGAGTGCTGGACCCCCTCCATGAAGTCTGACACAGGAAATGGGATCTCATAGGTAGGGGTGGAGTTACCTGGGCCCAGATCTGTGGCGAAGATAATGGAGTTGGGGCTGTGGGAACATCTAAAGCAGAGCGAAGAAAGCCAGAGCAATTGAGACAGATGGCTCTATAGTTGGAGCCCTGTGGTGTTCATACGGGAGGGGCTGCTTGCAGCATGATCAGGCTCCGAAGAGACAACAGAAGAAGAACTGTCTGTGAAAAGAACCATCCCAGTCCGGTATTGAAAACGGGAGTGCCAATGGCAGAAGTTCAAAATAGACAGCCAAGGGAAACCGAGGGCAATAGTGAGATATTCCTCCATAAGGAGTTGTTAAGGAGGAACACGGCTACCCCGATCACTCAAAGAACTGTGACGATAGACTGGCCAGATGAGAAGAATATGGTCAATGCCTCAGTGCAGGTTTGGCCTATTCAAGTAAATAGGGACGACCCACAATGGCTCTAAAATGAGATGATATAAGGAGCCATACTTACTAGACTACAGGATATAAACACGCTCATGGATGCTCTGGCTCTTGTTGTCAAGTGGAAGGAGAAGGGGACAGTATCTTGTTCCCTAGGATGGAGGCTGTGGACAGGTGTGTCGTCGCCCAGGCAAGCCTGCTAATGGAGCAGCAGGATCTACTAAATCTGCTCATGGAATGTTATTGGTGTAGAGGTGGACGGTTTGATGACGCAGACATCTATACGGATGCTGTCCGTACATATGGAAGGTGTACCTTTGACTATAGTAAGCCCTTCTCAGGCTATACTGTGTTCAGGTCCTTCTTTTGGACAGCATCCTACAATAATATCAGGGATACGCCAATAACAGTATATGAAAAATCCCAAGAGGGATAACAGATTAGACAAACACCTGGATATAACTGTTGACGACATGCGTATGTTTATAGGTACAAGAGCTGGATTTCCCCTCGAGGGATTCCTGATTGTGAGTGGATTAACTTGGGGAGGGGGATCGAAAAGGAGTCTACAGCCCCCTCCCCTTCTGTCTGTGCCGATCTCAGGATAGAGGAACTAGAAGGGGAAAGGATAGCGGAAATCACCCCCTCCCACTGCATTCCCTCAATCATCCATGGCTCATGTCATACCCGAAAAAGACAATAGTTGGAAGGGGAAACCTGGACAGCAACCGATGACGACCAAGGCAGATGGCACCTGTATGAGAGATGGGAAACCGACGAAGGGGCCTCTTGAGGTCAAGGAAGAATAAGAGTGATCTGTGAACTGTATATGTGTGAGTGTAAATGAGACCGCTTCGGTAGTCTGTAGTGTGGTTTCAACAACGCCCCTTTGGACTCCGGGGGCGAGAGGGCAGAGAGTGTTTCTGGTTACCAGGCATTTCCCAAAACTAAGTCCGTGCACACCCGAACGCACTGGGCCATGAAAGTTGCTAAAGGGGATATAGTCATGCTTAAATAGTAAGTGAAAGCAGGAAATGCACAAATGTGTTAGTTAGTGTCTGTTTGTGTAGTTTACTATAGATATTTGTTTTATATTTTCGGAACAGTATTGCGGTTTCAAAATTGCAACGTTTCCGGTGGCACCATGAACATCTAAATAGCCGATTGAGCATTTGCTTGCAGGAGTTAATGTACTGTTAGAAAGAAGTGCTCCATGTACGGTCTTTTAATAGGTATCGGCCACCTGGGGAGGAGGTTTGGAGAGGCCAGCGCCGGTTTTACAGAGAACTTTGTGTCGCCTATTGGTAGAGCATGGCACCCAGCACCTCCTGGCTGGCATCGGTCTGCAGTTAAAGGTGTCTTGTTAGATCGTACCGCTTTAGAGCAGGACATTCACGAAATTTTTCTTTGATATGCAAACAAGCCGTTTCCTGTTTGCTGCCCCATATGTGCCACTTTTGTGCAGATAGCAGGTCTGTGAGAGGTGCTGTGATGACTGCGAAATCCTGTAAGTGTTCACGTAACCAATTTATTAGGCTGGAGAATTTACGTAGTTGTTTACGCGTACGTGGTTGTGCCTGACTCTCAATCAGCCTCAGCTGTTCGGGGTTCGGTCGGTTTGCGCAGTTTGTGCCTGCTTAGCAAATGTTATAGAGTGCGCTGATCTGGTGTATATATTTTGAACTGCTGCTCCACCTGCCATTGTCTTGGCTACCTCTGCCCTCCCATTTCCCCCCCTACCTTTTAGCTATCCTTACCGCTCCCGCGCAAGCGCGAGTTAAAGTGATGTGATTAGTTGGTGTATTTTTTTGGCTGGACGAGGCTTGCTTTCGAGTGAAGCTCGTCTACTTCTACTTAGGTCAGCTCAGCGAGAATACCTCTCTAGTCTTTCTGCTCATCGGTCCACTATGGACTTTGTTCAAAAGCCTAAAACTCGCTAGTATTTGAGCGAGCTGAAATGTCTGATGCAGTGCACGATCAGTCGCAGGTTGAGGTGGGTTTGTGACATGTCGTAGCGAATTTATGGTATATCGAGATAGGGTTTTGTAAGCACAATTTTATTTGCTACTAAATTCTGTTTAGCATTTCGTTGGGTTTTTTTTTTTTTTTAGATTTTTAGTTTGGGGTAACTTGTAGTATGTGGGGCCCATAGTTCCTTTGCTTTAAAATGTTGTACTTGTTGAAGTAATGTAAATTCCTAGCTGCTTGTCGCCTCAAAACTTCATGGCATTGAATTGGGACTCCATCGACTTGCACTGTGTTGAAAGCATTAAATAATTAATAACCCATTTGCGAGTGCCTTTACTTTTGGAATCATTAGTGCTGGAACTGCTTTAAAAAGTTGTAAAGTGCTTGTTTTAAATTAGGTGTGTACGTATTGTTTTTAAATCAGATGGGCTTTGGAAATGCTATTGCGCCCCAACCTATGTAACTTTCTTTTAAAATGTTCAAGTTTGGCTGTTTGAGAGCAAGTATTTAGATTTCGATATATTTTGATTGTATAAAGTTTGTTGTGATAATTTATTCAGTTTTGAAGAGTTGAAAAAATTCAAATGCTCACTTGTCTAGTCTCTTGTACCTTTTGAATAGAGAATGCTTTTTCTTGGTCTTAATATTCTGTCAGTTTGCAAGAATGTGTAATATTACTGTTTTATTGGAGTGCCCTGCTTTGACGACCATTCGGAGCCAGGGTTGCCTTTTTAAATGTTTTTAATATTAATAAAATTTGGTCAGATCTGTGATCTGAGAAATAGATAACTGAATAAATGCAAATTGAAAATAATCTGTTTGTGCTCTTGTGTTTTCATCACAGGTTTCCTTGCTCATTCACAACATGGCACACATGATACTATTTACTCTAACCTCTCGAGTACAAGTGACAGTTGTTTTAGATGTTCCTCCATGTCACCGACTATATGACTACATCGTCGAGGTAGACAAGTGTGAATTCGCCTATCATACCATCGAGTACTTGTAGCATCATGCTCTGGAATGTTGCAGGTGCGCACTTTAGACCAAAAGGCACGGGGCAGAACTGATATCGTCTGCCGCCCAGGGCGGTATAGGTGGTCTTTTACTGGTCCTCCTGGCGTACTGGTATTTGCCAGTAACCTCTTCGCAAATCGAGCAAAGACATGATTCTGACCCTTATACAGGGCTGTATATCACTGCATGCAATCTGGTTGATGGGCCTGAAGTCCATGCAGTACCTCCAGGTCCCATCCTGTATCGGCGCAAGTGTTATGGCCGAGTTATACCGGCTCCTAGTCGGTTCGATTACCCCGTCTGCAAGCATCTCGAATATCTGCAATTAGATACGGGTGTTACCCAAGATCGGTTCTACCTCAGTCAACGGGATAGTGTGTTCTGCCACCGTTGTCCTTTGTAATACATAATGGTTCACGAAAACAAGTTTACATTCATCTAGCAAGCTCTGAAAAGGAGCTTAGTACACTGTGGGTATGTAATGTTCAAATTCTGTTAAATATACTTTAGGCACATGTACATGGCTACAGCTGTCTACATTATGATGTGTTCATCCTTCCTTCACTCCAAAGTGGATGGATCGTTCGGATAACACAACTATTGTGTTTTGCTCTGAGAGTTACAATAATCGTAAAATAACATCTTAATTGATTTCATTATTAATTACTACTGTAGTTATGGTTTACAAATATCTTATTTTGATAGTATCAGTCGCTAGGCCCGTTAGCAAGCTGGGCAAGGGCATGACATCAATTACAGTTTACATGGACAAGTACACGAATAAATTTTGCACCCTGGATACTGACCTGGTTTATCAAGACTTGTTGTGGCATTACTGCTGTGCTGATTCTGTGGGGAGGGGTAAAGTCTGTGGTTACTGGCTCTAGCCCTACAATCAGTTTCCCTGCTGGTCTTCACTGCTGTCCAGTTGTTGGTGGACGTCTCTGCTACTGTTATACTGCTGTCTCCGATGCGGGTTTCCCTGGTCATCGGCATGCCAATGGAACTGTCATCTTGGGTAATACTAGAATGGCCTCGGAGGTGGTCTTGTACAGTACCACGGATGGACCATTTTGCAACATGGTACGAATTCACACATTGCATGTTATCACCACCTCGTGCATGGGGTTGAAAATTACTCACTTGGTTAACTCGCGGCTGTTCCGGCCATCGTGGTTGAAAGTTCTGTCTGTTTTTCCTGTTTTTATCACAGTGGAATATCCCGAACTTGTGGGGTCCTTGGCGCGCCTGGGCGCCTCCCGATTCGCAATACGGAACACTTGTGTTTCGTTCAAGGATGATGGCGGCATGCATGAACTCTGCGAGGCTGCTGTTAGTAATGTAACTAAGTCTGGTCTGTACTCTGGTGGTGCTGTCTCTGCTATCGTTTCAAGTACTTCCCATTCACTCAATCCAGGACAGGAATCTTCGTATCAGGTGTGTTTTCCTTTGACAAATGCTGTTAACGTTTCGCCCTCCAGTTGTTCCTGTCACGTGAGTTTACTTTGAGCTTGGATTGAGGTGAAATTACCTCCAAAGCGTGAATGAACTCTCCCCAACTGAGTCCGTAATAGTTTATCAATCACCACCATTGCTGTGCGTTTCCTCCTGACTGCTTCCCAACACATCCGGGTCATTCATCTTCTGACACCGTGTACCTCTGCAGGCATATCGTGCAATCTGGTACAAAGGCGGATAGATCCTCATTCAGCTGGCCGGAAAAGGTTGGCAGTGTTCGGGACCTCGTAGACATTGGTAGAAATGGTACATCAGTGCTATTGGTAACATTGGATGTAGCCATTGTGGTTCTGTTTACATCTGTCTGTAATTTTGGGAAAGGCATAGAGGTAGCAAACTTGATCTATATGTTTCGCAATACAGCTGGAAAATGTGGAGTGTACATAAGCGAAGAATAATACGGTTGCAGGACCGGAATATAGGGTGTACTAGGTATTGGCGGCAAAGATTGGTACTGGAAGGTACATGGAGGTGTTCTGAACATCGGATACTTCAACAGGTGTGGCTTCCTCTTTGACCATGCAGTCTCCACACTTGAACTTTTCCTCACTGTTCGTCTGCCGTTTTGTAACTGTAGGTGGACCCTAATGTTATTACCCTGCTTATTCTTCCATCACATTTCCCCATACACCCATTATGGTCGCACGTGTTTATTCTTTGCAACTCGCCAAAGAACATGTGTCAATTATACGTGACCGGCTTGAGGGGTAAGGGTTGTGTACTACTCTGCTTCCAAGAAAACATTAGCCCTTTAACTGTTTGCAACTCATTTCCATTCAAACACTCTGTATGTTAATGGTTACTACACAGTTGGCAGAGCAGGCCATGGCATCAATTTTTTGTTTGGTTGTTTGAAATGTCAATGATGAATTTATTTTCCAAAGTTTCTAGTTCACTGTTCACTCGCTCTATTCTTCCATGATTGTTCCCGATGTGGATGCTTGTGCTGGATTGCCGGGCACACTTACAGTATGTAATGTCACGCATGTATTTGGCAATAAAGTCCTGCAGTTGTGGCCACAAGCACTGCAGACAGAGAAATTCGATGGAGTCACTACTCGTCCGGCCAGCCATCGTGTTGTTATTACAAGTTCACATGGTCGCAAGAGAGTTGGCGCAGATGCGTGGCTCATGGGAGTGCAGTTACGAGCAGGCGACAATCAGTTCGGCATGGGTGATGTCATGATGTGGCTGTCTTTTTTGGCGTGGCACGAGGCAGGGGTCAACGCACATTAGGCACGCACAACAGTTCGGCACGGGAGCACATTGTGTGAGAGGGAGGTAATTTTCTTTTCCTCCTCTCATTTTTTTTCCTTCTTCATCCTCCTCGATCGCATGTGACATTGGTGGAGGGGAAGGAATTGCAGCCCTTTTGTCTGCTCGGCGCCTGGGTGATGCCAGCTGTCTGACGTCATGGTGCACACATATGGTCGCTATATCTTGTCCTTCTGCTATCTCCCTAGTGGTTGTGGAAATGGTGATATCCTTGTGAATTCCCCACGCTCTTCCCTTGCACCACGTGCATAGACTTCCTGCCATCCTTGGTGTCGCGATTGCATCCCATGGGTCCAGATATGCACTGAAGATGTTATTTATGCCTCCTCGACATTGACACCAATCAGAAAAAACAAGAAAGGACAGTTTCTGATTGTAGAAAATCGCGGAAAATTTTGAGAAAATTTCAACAAGGTTATGCAAAGGAATTTTGGTGGTAGGACACGCCCCTAAGTTGGCAAAGCCATTTGACGCAAGGGAGTGGAGCAAAGTGGTGTTCATTAAGGTTGGGAGAAGGACAGGTAAATGTTCTGTAGATTCTCACCAACTCTTCTACTTGTAGATTATGGGTGCCAGGTATTTTTGGTGAAACACCACCTAGCTAGCATATAGCAGACTCTTCCCCTCTCCGGATTTTTGTGCCGACGACCTATGGGCATTGTCCTCCTGGTGCTCCGACGGTCGTGATTAATACAAAAACATATATGTTACTAAAACCCTGCACAGTGAGATCTTCGGGCGGCTCACACACTAATAATTAGTTGTATGTAGATAAAAACACTGAAAGATAATATAAAACACTGATACATAACCCTTAGTGGTTGGCGGGAAAGGTGAGGGCCCATGCCCCTGTTGTCCGTAGGCAAGCCGAATTATAACCCACACCATTTTACGTTGAATCATTGTGTTTTACTAATAGCTCCTTCAGAAGTTATCAATATGCTCCAGGAGCTTATACGAGGTGCCGAACTTAACCCGCCAGAAGGATGACACTGTACAAAAGGCCCGAAGGTGACAAAAAACTTATGTGAAAACATGAGCCTTCCCGGGCAATGCTTTTCCACGAGAAAGGAGGAGTGGAGAATCTTGGGCAGCTGCGAAGTAAACAAAGGTTCTGGTAAATTAATGTCTATTGCTGTGAAGTAATTAGCGAACAAAGATGAAGTGCCACCCAAGCACGCGAAACACAATCCCATCGATCAGGATGTCCTAATCCTCGAGACACCACGATATGACTAACTGTCCTGTGTGGCATGCGGCTGAAGTTTGGTGGACAGGCCAGCCGCACATACTATTTTCTTATGCTCTCAAACTCCAGAAAACACATCCACTTTACTTTCACTGCTATAAAACTTACAAAAAACCATTACCCTTGGCACAAGATACCTTTAATTGACATAATACACTGTATGAAACGAAATATGGATGAAATACATAAAAGTGATCATTAATTAAAAAATACAAAACACTGCAATTAAGACCCGGGGGGCATAAAATGCTATAGGGCTCCTTGATTTGCTGTTTCGTGACTGGACGTCCTTGAGCATTTCTTAATTAAGCTTGATTACACTTAAGCCCAAATTTGAATGGTCTCATTTAAGACATGTGAGCGTGGGCGCATGTGGCTTGCTCAACACTTGCAATTTCCAGCTCATGTCACGAGCACTCTGTTGTGTCCTTGCGGTCACACTCGTAACTGAGGTGTTCGCGGTTCGACTGCTGCAGTGCACTCTCCAACCGGTGTACACGAGCGCCAGGAGAGTGCTGATAGCTTCAGCGTCTGCCGGCGATGGCTGGCAATTGAACTAGGGGGAAGAGGATGCTATCAACTTTTTGATTTTTTTTTGCAGAAAGCAGTTTCAATACATCTTTTATCCACCAATAATGCGAGTTTATATCATCTTTGAAATAGAGTAAATTTATATGTTCTTTATTTTTATTTTTGTTGATTTTTGTGGATATACTGTAGACTTATCTTCAATTGAGTATATAATTACTGATGCATCAATTTGATTTCTTTATTTTTGGTGTATCATCAATTTTAATAGGATATTCATATATATCTGTTACTTCTTCAATATTAAGTCCCACGTATTTATATTTAGTTACTCTGTCCGAATGATTGTCTGTTGAAAACAGTGCAGAGTTTATTGCCCGAAGAAAACCTTTTTGATCTTCATTTTTAACATTACTACAGCCATTTTTATGCTTTATCACTTCTGGTAGTACGATATATAATGCTCCATTTAATGGATTATACTTGTTTATAGCTAATTGTATGCCAATTACTCTATCTAAAATACATTCTGGACGTTTTCTTCGAAATACAGATAATTGTGTAATTAAATCCTGTTTTATAACTTTATAACTCTTTATAAATTCTTCTTCGTTTAATATACTATGATTAAATGACTGAGATGTCAATGATCCTACTTGATTATTTTCTGCTTGCGACAATTGGTACCCACATAATTTTATGCTAGTTTTCAGCCCTCTAAATGTTCTAAAATGATCACGTAATATCTCAAATACATTATGTTTTATAGAACTTAAAAATTGATTTGGTCGCGGTTACACAGGATGCAGAACTAATTCACTTCAAACATGTTCAGCTATTGAAGAGGTTACATTACCTTCGAACGAATACCGATTGCAGTTGTTTCTCGTTCAAAGTGAACAGTTTTCATAAGTAGTTTCGAACGACTTCTCTTCTCTGCTGCGCTCCTGTTGTCTGCTTCGAAGTAAACAAGAAGTTTAAATATATTGATATATTTGGTGAGAAACTCTGCACTTCGTGAATTAACTTAAATTTAATTTTGAACCCTGATGGGACTGTAACATGCATCTCACAGTTACTTTTGCATGACATTACTGCATTTTTGCCATTATTTCACCAAATGACTGCCCTTTTGCAGGTATGCTGCAATTCCAGAGTTGGCAACATTACTTTCCCAGTCTATAATTGCAAGATTGTGGCAGTTTACTATGAAGTTGCTATTACCTAACTTTATTATAGGAACTGTTAACTGTGAGGTCATAGGTAACAACAATTTTATGGCTATTGACTGTGAAAGGACAATTGTTTAACTACAATTCTGAAGCTCCTGACTGTAAACTTGCAGTCACACAAGACAACTGTCAAACGGTGGTTGTTGGCTGAGAAACAGCAGTTATGTAACTGACCTACTGAAGTTGTCAACTGAGCAACAGCTGTAAGACTACAGTCACCAACTGTGGTTTGACAGTTGGTAATAATAATAGGTACTGCAGTTATTCCAGCTGTGTTTCAGCATTTGAAAACTGTAAAACTAGTCACCTAACTGCATTTTCACATTCGGCAGCACTAATATTACTGTCTCCAAATTTAGTTTAATTGTTGTCAACTATAGAGTTACAGTTGTCCAACTTTAATACTGCAGTTGACAGCTGCCAAACTGTTGTTGTGTAACTGTCGTTTTATATGCTATTTTGCAACATTGACTGTGAACAATTGTGACTGAGTAACTGCGAAATGACAGTTACTTTTCCAGCAGGAATATACTAATAACACCCATTATGCAATTTCAGTCAAATTGTAGACTTCATAACAATAAAAAAGATCTAAAGTGATAAATGTTTGTGGCTATTATAATTAAATATCATACTTTTATGATTCCACTTTTATTGAGGTTTGAATTAACATAGATTTCATTCAGGTTTGGGTGTGTAACCAGTTAAACATGTTCTATAGTGATGGGTAGATCATGAACTACCAGTTCATTTCGAACTAGTGTTGAAAAAGAACTAGGTGCATAGTTCACCACGACATAAAAGAACTAGTCTCTTACGATATCGTTCAGTACCAGCAACTATGCCAGGCGTGTCACAGTGAGCCAGTGTGGATGCTCCATCGTTCATCTCCCCCTGCAACTTTCCCCCCTCCGCCTGTCACTCGCCCACGTGACTGGCCACATCGCAACTTGCATACTTCTTATCAATCTGCCTCTGTCTATCGGTATCTTTGTTTTAACTCGTTCAGAACTTCTTCGAACTGTAGGGATCGCAGAGCAGACCTACCTAGTTCATAAATGACATGAGTCGCAAATCGGTCGAATCTACACACAATATAGCACTAATTCTTTAGCAATTAATTAAATAACATCACTTATTAGCTTATCTTTCCATTTTATGCTTGCATAGATTCTTCTGGGGAGGGGAAATGGAACTGTGAAAGAGGAAACAGATACAGACCTATCCAATTCTTGGGCCGAGGTACAGAGAAAGATCTGTCTAGTTCTCGGACCGAGGTTATACTTGCGCTCTGCAGTTCGCCAGTACGCATGATCAATCGACTGAGATCTATATAGTTCAAACGAACAGATCCCAATTAACTGTTTTCAAATGTGACAAGTTCGGAACGACCTAGTTCATTCTAGTGAACTATACTTCTCATCACAAACATTCTGTTTTTTTAAATGTACAGACATAGCTACCGAATGTAAATAGTTTAGTGAGAAACAGCACTCTAGTAACCAGGGCCTCATTCATTGATATTGGCATCTGTTAAAGGTAAATTTAAAAAATTACTATTTGTTATCCTTTCAGATAACTTCTTACTTTTATTTCGAGGCTGAACAAACAAATTATTGGAGAATGGAAATATTTATTTCAATTCCTTTCTATCTTTGGAATATCATTTATTGATACTGCCATTATATAATGGTAAAATTGCAAAGTTGATCTTTGTTTCTTCATTTAAAATAAATGGCTTAGAAGTACGGTTTTTCATCTTATCATAGTCTCCCTATATTTTTTATTTTAAAAATGATAGCGTTTGCTCTTAATTCCACATCATTTAATTCATTTAGTTACTACGTTGATTTTTTAAATCAGTATTTTCGTGCTTGAAGATGTTGTGTAATAGTAATTCCTATTAAATTATCTTTTATTAAATTGTGATTATTTTTCTTTTTAAACATTTGTCTTTAACTCTCTACTCTCCCACTCATTTATCATTCAATTAAATAGTTATATTAGAAGTCTCCACATTATAGTTATATTTAAATAGAAAACATTATGTAGAAAGTAAATTATGAAGTTATTGACAATATTGAAATTACTCTTACTTACAATTATTAAGCTTTATATTATTAAATTTAATTTTAAACGATTTTATTTCTAGCTATTGAGTATATTTCTTTTTTAAATCCCAATTAGATATTCGTTACAAATATATTTACCACATTCACATAACAGTGTTTGATTTTAACTCATATTGTTTTTAGTATTCAAATACAATTTTTGAAATTTTTAATTTGCTTATCCTTGGATATTTATGTGGTTAAAAGATTTCTATGCTAATGCTTCATCACAATATTTACATTTTTTTTTTATGATTTTCCATTTTTATCTAATTATTTATATGAGATTTTTAATATGTTTTATAAATTTTACTCCTAATAAATCAAAATGGAATCTTTGCTCAAAAATTTGAACAATTCCTTTGAATTCTATAAACTACAAGACCTCGAGTAAAATTAATGGTAGATTCTTGATAGCAAGTTAAATATTTCAATACCAGAGCGCTATGTAAAACTAATAGATCAAAATTATTTAAAGCTTTCAAACGATAAAGATGTTTTTAAGTAATATAATGGATTAAAAGAAATGAAATGGAAATATTATCCGTGCACTAAGAGTTCTCTTAAGAATATATCAATTATATTAAATTGAATCTTTTTGAAATTTCGCTTGATTTCAGCTCAGATTCGCTTGATTTGGATTTTTTGCTTCTAAAATTTGCATCTCTAGAAAACGTAAAATTTGCTTAATTTTTAAACAGTTCAAATTCCACACTGCCATTTAGTGAAATATTGGAAAATTTGTTTCATTTTTGATGAAAATTGTCGTTTCAAATGAAAAAGTAGCTTGAAAACAACACATTTGCTTTATTTTAAAAGTTTTTTCATTGATATTCAGATGTTGAGTTTTTAATTTTTTCTTGTATTATCGTTAAAAATAACAGGAAATAGTTATGTTACCTTTTTCTTGTACTTTTAGTGGAAATTGCCGGAAAATGAGGGTTGGCCAGGACCCACATTATAAATCTACTGTTGTCACAGTATTTAGGACATGTATAATTTGGAAAATGCTAAGTTTCGAATTTCACGTGTGTTGAAATATTCTGACTGCCCTGCATAAGTTCACTGGTAAAGTCTTTTATGTTCTCTCGCAGACGTCACCGGCACAGATGTTCATAAGGTTGGTCTTGCGACACCATTGAAATATGTATGGTTTTCATTCACTGATTGGTCAAGTTACCATAGGGCCCAAACATTCAGGACACAACAGCACCGGTGCAATGTCAGTCATTCTGACAGCCATGAATTGTATAAAATCAAAGCCATGTGCGGAGGAGACATAGGTGTACCAACATGGCCGCATGGGATTTGGGAAGAGGGATTACCCTCCCCTCTCGCATCGTGGCTGGCCTGTTCGTCTTGGCACAGTGGTTATCGACCCGACCCTCAGCTGATGTGCAGCATGCGCATGAGGTCAGCTGGCTGTCGGTCATGGAGTGTGCAGGGGTGACGGGGGAGAGATACTCTTCGCCCCATCACTTCTCCTTCTAGCTGCTTCCTTCTGCTCCTCCCTCCAAGCAGCATGGCTTGGCATTGCTTTCTGATTGTTGAGAAGCCTCCCAAGCATCCATGCTGCATCACCTAGGTGTCCCGATGCTGCCGTTGCCCCTGCTGATGTCTTCCTGTCATCCTCACTCCATTGCGAGTTAGAAAGGTGGAGAAAATCACTGTTAAGTAAATCTCTGCTGAGAAGTTTGGAAAACTTTTGAAAAATTTTTTGCTGGAAAAATTCTTTGTGGTAGATTTAACCACACCGGAGGGCTGCCAGTTTTTACATGTGTGGGGCGATGGAAAAGGTCTAAAAATGATTTTTAGGGGTGGTGAAGTTGAAGTTTAGAATGTGATTATATCCAGTTGGCGCCATATGCCGTCAAGGTGACGTCAATATCGTTGTGGAATCTCTTAACCTCTGGGATTTGGGCTGTACGCCCGTACCAATCATCTTGCTGATGATACTGTTGACCTCTGCCCTGTCGATTACTGCTCCAGAAGAATGATGTTGTTTATTAAATGGTAGCTAGTCGGTCGACTACGTACCATTGTTGATCTTGCCGGGGAAAGTGCCTAGCCAAGGAAACTCGTGTACGTGGATTGTCAGGGCTGACCACATAACCATAAATTTCGGAACAATGCTTACTGACTCCTGCAAGAGAATTAAACAGAATTGAACGGGTATTATGAGGGCCCATCCCCTGACACGCATAGTGCAGTCGAAAATAAATACTGTGTCATTCAGTTCACAGACATATTTATATCAATGAATTTACACTTCTCTCTCTAGGAGAGCATTTGACATTACACTTGCTGGCTTTAACTGGCCACTACAGTGAAACTGCTAAAAAGTGTCTTACAACACTCAGTGCATTACTGTGAAACCTTAAGTTCGTCGGGGCAATTGAAATCCCACGGGAAGAGGAGGTGGCTTACCGGATGGTGAAGGAGAAAATTAGGTTCCAAGTTACAATACAGTCTATTACAAAGGATGTCCATGTCAAAAGTGGAAAACCGCCTGGCACGCACAAAAAAATACCAGAGTCCGCGACATGCACTCCACCTCCGTCTAATGCTACTCGCTTATTAAACTCTCCTGCCTGACACATGGGATCGCTGTGGCCTCCCGATGCACCAGAGTGGCACTACTTTCTGCTACAGCTTGCATCTCTTTTACTTGCAACATGCTATTAATTAAACATACATATTAAAATTAACAAAAGAGACCCTGCAACACAAAATACTAATGAACGAAATGAACAAAACACTAGATGCATGATGAAATAGATTATGATAGTTTAACAATGCACTATAAACATGAAAGAAACAAAACAGTCAATAAATCCTTTAATGCATATAATGTACACTGTTCAAATTTCGAAAGTTCAGTTAATACTGCGGCGCTGCGGTGTCCTGATTGTTGGGGCCCTATGGTAACTAGTGACCAATCAGTGAATGAAAACCATACGTATTGTCAATGCCATCGTAAGACCAGTCTTCTAAACATCCGCACCAGTGACGTCCACGAGACAATCAAATTACATTAGCATTGAACGTAGGCTGGAGAGTCAAAATTTTTAAACACAAGTGAAATTCGAAACTGAACTTTTTCCAAATTATGCATTTCCTAAATACTGTCACAATTTGTTATGTAATGACCGGGGTACCATAGTTTTTCAATGCGTGCAATGTGACATGAAGTATCGCTAAGAATGCTTCGCCGACATGGAACTAAATTCAGTTGTGTGACTTGCATTTATTTGTTTGCCATGTCACGCGACTTCAATAAAATTTAGGCAGGGTCCAAACCAAACACTAAACGTAACCGTAGACACCCCACATGACCAGCTATTGGACTTGTTAAGACAGTGGGGCAATAATGTAGCAGTTAATGTAAACAGTAACCTCCACAAGTGATAGTGGCACAGGACGGTAACAATGTGACAGGTGGAATAGAAAAAAGTGTATGCTGGGGAGGGGCAGCAGAATAGGGGAGGAGAGCAGCATGAAGCAGGGACTTGCACGCTTTACTGCCAATCACGTGGTTAATGTAAATAAAACCCTGCCACCCGACCTCGCATTAACACCCATACCAAATGCATTCCAACCACCCATACCATTCTTCCCCGCCATTACCACACATGATTTCATCGCCGGTTTACCCACCAATTATACCAACTTACCCACAAACTTCCCCAAATTTCCCACTCATTAATCCATAAGTGACCTACATCACAGGGACAATAACACCTCAAACAGTGGGAACGAAAAGGGCGACAAAAAGAAGAACTGCTAAGCCCAATCTACCACAACATCCGCCAGGACCAATCACTGCAAAAACAACATCCAAGTTCCAAACTTTGCCCATGTTCGCCGAGACACCGACAGAAGATCCAGCTGCATTTTTGGAGGATTGCATATAACGCCTCACCAGGTATGGGGTAAGCATAAATGAATGGGCGAGCTGTGTAAGAGCGCAACTCCACGAGTTTCAGTGGAAGTAGTTTCGGCACTCGTTCCAGTGCAGATTTCAAGGGGTCTTCACCTCTGTATAGGCCCAGAGCAGACTGACTCTGGTAGGTCAACAATCAGGTGAGTCGTAAACCGCTTTTATCACACGTAAGAACCACTTAATCAAAATGTTTTGCCCATATTTACCAAAGCGAGAAGAGCTCGAAGTAATTGCAGAGATGGCCAGACCGGAATTTAGAACAGCCTTAATCCCTTTTCCTAATGGCACATTGGAGGATTGAATGCTTGATGCAATAATTTTAGAGAGAACGTATGAATCGCCATGGCATGACCCAAATACAATTAAATGGCGGCACAAGCAAAGGAAAGATAATGTAAACAAACACCATTCTGGTATGTCACAAAATTTTCCACATCAGCTATAGCGGACAGATGCATGAA
Organism: Dryococelus australis; assembly: GCA_029891345.1. NCBI lineage: Eukaryota > Metazoa > Arthropoda > Insecta > Phasmatodea > Phasmatidae > Dryococelus > Dryococelus australis. Next base: position 340,860,235 of record CM056993.1, on the reverse strand, counting down.
AAAGTGTATAATGGGACACTGCATGGGAAAGTGTACCACATGCAATCGCATGAAAATGTGTACAGACAGGAGCAAAAGCAGAGCACAGCCATGGGGTCTGGTGGTCAGAATCCACCATACGGGAACATAACAGGGAATGATAACAATCTACCACAAGGATGGAATCTGGATCATCCACCCCGATATTCATGTAGGTACTGCGCAAATCAACACTTTCACTGGCACAATAAATGTCTAAACAACCCGCGCATCAGGCAGATCAGAGAAGCAGCCGAATGTAAGCAGCAGGAAAACGGGTTGCAAGGGCGAAGGAGCTGGATGCTTCCACATCCCACCTGCCAGAATTCGGATTATAAATACCAAATTAATTCCACAACAAACACTAGCAGTCACGCACCATTTATTAGCATTTTGATTTCCATCAACGGTCAGTTTTGTCACACTTTAATTGATACTGCAGCTTCACATAACTTCATACGACTGCACTTTGTACACAGGCAAGACGTGACGCTTACAGACCATGTTATTCGGTTGGCCACGAATGAGCATTTAATTATGGTTGTAAGACAGGCCGTAGTAATGGTTCAAATCCATGACATTGAGACGAAAACAAGAGTCATTGTCACACCGGACATTCGTGTGGAGGCTATTCTTGGAATACCACGACTGACAGAAAATAATAGTATTGTGGAACCCGCCGCAAGACGGATACATTTTGGCGTGAAATAAAGATGCACGGTATATAACGTGGACCGCTGACCGGCAGGTAGCCAACCCCAAGTGGAACTAGGGGAATTTGACAATCAGGTCCCGCCATCATCACAAGGCTGTATCTCAGCATCTCCTAGACGAATGCCATGATGTATTTGGCAGAAATATCAAGTTGAATCAAACCACTGTAGCAGAACATGCGATTCCAATAATGGTTGGAAAACGCGAGTTTATTTATCGCATCAGACATGGATAATCAAGAAACAAATACAGGAGATGCTTGATGATGACGTGATAGAGCCTATGAATAGCCAGATTAACTCTGTTACCACACTAGCTTCGAAAAAAGACAGCAACTGATGATTTTGCTTTCATTTTTAGCCATTGAACCAGGTAACATGCAGAGCACTCACACCATACATAAGTGTAAAAGTTGCATTGAGCCCATTAGGGAGGTGCAAATGTGGACTTCTTTAGACCTGAAAAGCAGCTATTGGCAGGTGCCCGTAAAACTCGAGGACAGGCCGAAAATTGCACATATGGCCTCAGATGGTCGACGTTTTAAATTCTGCACAATGCAATTTAGTTTGAATTGTGCACCTACGACATCCCAGGCAATTATGGTACACGTACTGGATGGCATTATTGGAGAGTATATGCTGGCGTATCTCGATGGCGTAATTATCTGGTCAAACAGTTGGGAGGAACATGTACATCATTTAGCAGTAGTCCTGGAGAGTCTCACAATTAATGGCCTCGTATGTTAATTTAAAAATGCCATGTGGGAAAAACCAGCATAGATTTCTTAGGCCATGTAATCGGTCAGGAAGGGAACTGGCCAAATCTGGAACAGTTAAGGCTCACTGACATCCTTCTGCAACCTGAAACATGCACGCAACTGCGGGAGTTTTTCGGGCTTATAAATTGGCTGTGAGAACACATGCCGAGGTTCGAATCTATCACAGTGCCCTTGACAGATCTGTTCTCACAGCATATAATGTTTCAATTGACGAGCGAAGCAGAGAAGGTGTTCTCAGATATTAAGCGTGAGTCTAGATCGTGCCCGACATTAGCACGCTACGATGCCAGCAGACATTTGTTCCTTCAGACTGACACAAGCAAGGAGGTAATAAGTGCAGTATTGAACCAGGTTAGTGACAGTGGGCAGAAACACATTATTGACTTTGCGAGCGCAAAGCTAGGGCAGACTAAGAGGCATTATGAAGTTAATGTAAGTGAATGCTTGGCAACCATTTGGGCAGTAAAAAAATACTGTGAGTACCTCGAATATCAGCGGTTTACACTACAGACCGACAACTGGTGCCTAGTGTGGTTTCATAGAATGCGGGAAGCAGGGAATAAATTGATGAGATGGGTGCTCACATTTTCAAGCTTCCTATTTTAAAGTAGAGCACGTACCCAGTAAGGGAACACAAACTGGAGGTGATCATCCGGGACAAAGCAGAATAGGAGGACATTCTACTGCCAAGTTCACGAGAACCGGTAAAGGAAGTATACGTACAGCAGATAACAGCAGGCAACAATTAAAGCTTGGATAGCGAATTGTACAGGGAAGTCATTGAAACCCAGAAAATTTGTAAATTCATGCAGGAAAAGACCAGACAATGTGTGGAGCAGGAGTAGAGGTATGGAGAAAAGTATATGGCAGACTGGAGACCTGTTATACTCAACATATTGTGAAGTGGAGCGTGTATGTCCCCACGTGTGTGAGGGATAAAGTTTTCGCCTATTCGCACTGTGGCAGCATGGCTGGAGACCCAGGCATTGATCAGATGGTCAGGAGCATACGCGGCCATTTTTTCTGTCCAGGCCTTAGCAGGGACATGAGGCGATTTGTGCAACAATGTTATAAATTCAACGTATACAACATATGTCTTGCAGATGGAAGGCAACAACAAAAGCCAAGTATGCCAAGAAAACCATTAGAAATGGTTTATTTGGATCTGATGATTCCGTATCCGAAGATAAATGGGAGAAAGCAATTTTTGTAAGTAGTAACCGACAATTTTTCACTCTTGACAGAGTTGTACCCTACCAGTGGGGCGAGAGTTGGAAATGTCACAAGGGTGTTGGAGGATCAGTTTTTCCTTCATTGGGGATTTCAGCAGAACCTTTTGACAGACAACTGTACACCATTTACCGGCAAGAAGTGGAGAGAAAAATGTACAATCACATCACGACAGCAGTGCATCATCCAAGGGCCAACCCAAAAGAGCGCATAGACAGGAAATAAAATCTAAATTCAGACTCCATGTGGGTGAATAACACCCCACCTGGGCGGACTATGTTCCTGCCATTCTCTATATACTAAGGAGAAGTGTAAACACAGGAATGAGGAGTTTACCTGCCGAGGTCGTATTGGGCCGTAATTTACGTCTACCAGGGAAGTGAAGTGCCAAAAACAGAAAGATAGCAGTGAATTGATGAGTACATATACTCAGAAACGGCAACACCAGAGACACATGCAGGGCATTGGGCAGCAGCAAGAGCATTATGCGGCGAGATAGTTGCCAATCACGAACCAACCGCCGGCAATATTGCATGAGGGGCAAGCAATGTATGTAAGGACGCACCTCAGTCCACAGCGAAGAAGGATTTTTGTGCAGGATTAGCAGCAAGCTGGATTGTGCCACATCATGTGCTACAAATGCACAAACCCACTGCATACACCATCGGCATGGGAAGGAGGAAATGAGGGTTCATAGGGACGACATCCGGATAACCCCGGGTGCCATCGACAACGAAGTAGGTCTCAGTTTGTTCTGACCCCATGACGGTGGAGACCGCGACGATCTCGTGGAAGAGCAACAGAGGATACGAGGTGTAGCAGCACTTCAGGGAGAGAACCTACAGAGAACCACCCGTGTACAGAGAGAATTGCAGGAACAAGGTGAATGTGTGTTTACAGGATTTGTTCAGCCAGGTCGCACACGGAAACAGTGCACTCCACAGGAGGACAGCAGGAGTGAGGAAGGAGACGGTGAGGGCAGCGAGTCGGAGAGCTGTATCTGCCTTTGGCAGTCACACCCGCCATAGCAGTGTCATCAGTGCAGGCAGCCGGAGTCGTCTAGCAGGAAAGGGCAACTACCGGCAGTGCATCATACGGCAGAGCCACAGAAGCAGCGGTACCACTTGCAGTCACGTTGGCTGGCCCGCATCTGAAGCTGCTGCCAGTGACATCGGACGGCCTACAAACTGTCTCGAAAGGGGGATCGTTTGACGTGTGTTACTACTCCAATCCCTAAGATAGTTTGTCTGGCCGTGACCTGCAACGCCACCGCATCAGGGCTGTGCACTCTTCCGACGGTTGGGGCGTGCGCCCGGTCGCAGGAGCGTTCAGGAGCAGTGTTAGTGAAGCCGATGGTTGTCATGACAACTAGGATGCCGCGAGGTGGAAGGACTCAAACAAGGCTCAGTAATTACTGAACTTGCATGTCCAGGGCCTATGTTGAACAGTGTTTGTTGTATACTTTAAAGGATTTATTGACTGTTTTGTTTCATTTGTGTTTATAGTGCAATTGGTATTCTGTCATCATTTATTTCATCCCACATCTAGTGTTTTATCCATTTCATTGATGCATTTTTTGTACTGCAGGATTTATTTTGTTAATTTTATTATGTATGTTTAATTATTAGCATGTTGCAAGTAAAATAGATCTAAGCTGTAGCAGAAAGTAGTGCCGCTCTGGCACGTGGGTAAGCCGCGGCGAGCCCGCGTGTCAAGCGGGAGAGTTTAGTAAGCAAGTAGCATCAGACGGAGGTGGAGTGTTGTGAGCTCTGGCATTTTCCCGTGCACCGGGCAATCTTTTACTTTTGAAATGGACATTCTCTCTTAGAGACTGTAATGTAACTTGGAACATTCTTTCTCTTTCACTATCCGGTAAGCTACCTCTTCCTCCCATGAGGTTTGCATTGCCCCAGGAAGCTTTAGCTTTCACAGTAATGCATTGGATGTTGTAAGATACTCTTTAGCAGTTTCACCGCAGTGGCCGTTTATAGTCAGCAAGTGTAATGTCAAGTGCTCTCCTAGAGAGAGAAGTGTAAATTGATTGGAATAAATATGTCTGTGAACTGAATGTCATAGTATTTATTTTCGAGCGCACTATGAGTGTCGGGGGATGGGCCCTCATAATACCCGCTCAATCCAGTTTCATTTCTTTGCAAATGTTAGTAAGAATAATTCCGAACTTTATGGGCGTGTGGTTGACCCTGATAATCCACATACACGAGTTTTAATGGCTAGGCACTTTTACTGGCAAGATCAACAATGGTACATATTCGATCGACCGGCTACTATTTAACAAACAGCATCAATCTTCTGAAGCAGTAATCGACAGGGCAGAGGTCATCAGCATCATCAGCAAGGAGATTGGTCCGGGCGTACGAATCACATCCCCGTGGTTAAGAGAGTCCACGACTATACTGACGTCGCCTTGACGGCGTCTGGCGCCAATTGGGCATAATCACATCCTAGACCTCACCTTCACTGCCCCCCAACAATCATTCTTACCACTTTTCCACTGTCCCATATGCATCAGCAAGGTAGTACAGTGAGCTATGCTGTGATTAAATTGGGTCAAAACTTTTTGCTGCTGGCCAAGCCTATGTTGCTCTTAGTACATTAAGGTCTTTGGATGGTATTCAAATCGAATAGTTAGATTGCGCAAAATTAAGTGGCAAGAAGCCCTGCAATATTGAAGCCCTTATGGAAATGAACAGAATGAGGAATCATATATTTACTTGCGACAAGAAAGGGGAAAAAAAATCGATATTATAAATAAAAAACATATGTATGAAGACCTTTTTAACATATGGTGTATTAAAACAAAATGATTAATAATATTAATCATTATCAGTCAGATATTAATTTTACTCTGAATCAAGTCTTGGTTGTAGTCTGGCTGTCTAGAAAAAAAATTTTTCTCAATTGAAAGGGCGCGTAGTGATAGCATGCGAAAACATTATACTAAAAATCAGTGTCTAATGATATTATTTACATCATTACAACTTAAAAATAATAGCGTGGCGCAATAGAAATCATATGCGTGTGAAGTTGAATAAGTGGTTAACAGACAGTTCTTGCTATTTTCATAACATTGCTACGTAACATCAACGGAACAATTCTGGTCTTTAAAATGTATTATACTTATAATTTGTTTTTCTTTGTTTGTTCTTTTAATACCAAAGGCTCAACGAAATTGTAAACAGAAGTCGCGTGCATAGGTCGCGTGGTGTCATTGTTTCGCGGTTTGTTTGCTTTCAAATTGGCTTACTTTATCAGTTTTCTAAAATGAAGTAGATACGAAACTTTTGTTGCTGTGTGTGAGTGCAAGTAACGAAAACTGATATTTGTACCAGTCTATAAATTACCATACGAAATGCGAAATTTCCATTTTGGTTATCGAGAAGTTATTCCGGATCAGACTTTACCGAAAAAATGGAAGGAGTTTACGTTGAACATGGGTAAATTTAACCTATATTAAATTAGTTTAAGGTGATTAGCTCGTCTGATAGAAAGGTGTCTTCCAATTATAAACCTTGGAGTGGTCGGTGGTGGAGCGGTTGACACACGTAACCCACACCACTTTGTTTACTTGTTTTTCTCTACTCTCGCAACTTACTTCTCCCCTCCTTCGTCATTGTACCTTTCTGATATTGCTGTTTGAATCGCTCTACCTGTTCTTGGATGATTTCTATATATATAACTTAGACAAGCTAAACAAGAAAATAAATATTGCTAAACTATGAACTATGAAAATTATGTATCAGTGGAAATAAACAAAGTAAAACAATACAAGTTTTTTTTGTTACACAAATGCAAATGAATTAGACATTACTAATATTAATAGAATACCTACACAAGGTACTTTAAATAGAAACAAACACCAATATAGGTCTAATAAAGTTTAATACTAACTTATAATTTAATTTATTTCATAGTACTGTCTATAGAATTTTTTAATCCTGCTTTCCAAAAATTTCTGTTAAATCCCAGACAATTGACCCTAGATTGGTGACTTTATGCAAAGTCTGCTTTCCATAGTGCAAATGATGGTGAGCATGGAGGGTGTACCAATTTACTGCTTCATATGGTTTTATCCTGCTTCATACCATTGGTACCAACTAAAACATATGAAGCAGGTAAATTGGTGTGCCCGCTTAACTTGCTACTGCTCACCTTCCACATGTGGGTGAATTCACCGTTATAGAGTTAGTTATTATTCTTTACAAAGTCTGAGCAGTTCCAGATATTGAATGAATGAAGTACAAAAATGTACTTTTATTACTTTCGCCTAGAGAAACCCTGAAGTGATCACTTTGTGACAGAAATCAGCCTGAACTTTCACTATTTAATGCATAGAAAATAGCACATTCAACTTATACTGTTGTTGCACACAAATAACTTATTTCTGACCATGTGACTTCCCGTAAAGAGTTTGTAATATTAAGTAGTCTATTATTTACTAGTATGTCCTAACAGACTGTTACAATACAAAATACTCGCTCTTCACAGCCAAATAAATGATCATTAATGCAGTGTTTCAGGGTGCCCAACAAACTAGAAAATAGGAAAAAGACAAGGAAATTTAAAATGATACTAAACACAGGGGAAACATAGGTAAATGCTTATTTGTGCAATGTTTTAATTTTATTAGAACTACATGTCATCAGCACTGATGAGCTAAGTTTTTCGAAATGACTTTCCAGGGCCAGACCTGCCGCGGAAACATTGAGAGGGTGGCGAGAAGAATAGTACATATTGGTGTAGGGTTTCTGTAGTATATCTGGTCACCTTGCATGTTAGTGTATAATTTAAATGAGGATGTTGAAATCTGTCTGGGGATTTGTTTTTGTTTGTGTGGAAAAGAGGCAAGATGAGAGGAGATATGCATACACTTTGAGACACACTTGACTTGCCACACACTGGGGATACCCTTTGATAACTCAATAAATAATTGTACTGTGTGTACTGATGGTGTGTGATTCATGAGGGGTTTCTTCATATACCACACAACATAAACAGTAGGTATTGTTCCACGAGTAAAGTGCTTCAAGAAACCCTCTCTGCGCATCAATAATTCTGTCTCCTCCCTCCAACTTACCTCCACAAACAAAATAACTCACTGGCATTTGTGGATAACTTTGACTGCTTAAATGAGAAAGTAAAACACTTAAAAATATCTCCTTCATTAATTTTAATATAGTAAAAGTTTATGCAAATTAAACTGTTAACACACACTTGCAATCAATAAGTACCTTAAGTCTGCCAAATACATAAAACACTCTTGAATTTACTTTTAATATACAGTAGCACTGTTCAATCCATATCAACATTAGTTTTCAATTTCCCTCGGTTTTGAGCGACAGCCAGTGAGAATGAGATTACTGTACATCTTGAGGTACCTATTCTTTGAGAAGAAAAATCCTCCAATATCTGTTTTTAAATTTAAATGAATATTTATGTGGGTGACTTTCCAAAACAAAATAAAATTGCTTCACTGTGAGCTGATGCCTAAAAGTCTTTGCAAATGTTCATGCTAGAGTACTTGTATTTTGCCGGTTATACCTGCCCCACACCCATTATTAGGTAAAAATGCAAATGGACTAGGCTTAATCTCCTAGTATTTCAGCAATCCAATAATAATTGGGCCTCTTCTAAACCTGCCCTCTGCTTTATTATGCTTTAGAACATATTTCATCATAATGTTGGACTTCCAATACACTTTAAATCACAAAATAAAAATTTTATTAGAGCATAATATTTAAGACTAACTGGTTTCATTGAAGCCTAGTCCAAGAAGGAAACTAGGCAGGACTTCCCAGATTTTGGCACAGTATTCACGTATCCAATCACAGCCAGCATCCGCTGTGGAGCTGAGTGTGGATAACGTGAATATGCCAGTGATGTTTAGCTGTCAAAATTACCTTGGTAGCCGCCTACGTCACCAGTGTTTTATTTACATGTTTACATCTGAACTGAGTCATTAATTTTAATTTTATCACATTTGTTTTGTTAAAGTACATTTCATTTAGTTGGATTAGAATAGTATTTTTAGTCAACCTCTCTTAAATTTATGTATAATTTTGTTTTCTTAAGTATTCACCCGACGCTGCCGACTCCACTTCGGAAGGATGAGTATTCCTAAAGACTTATGGTACCATCTTGTCATCGTACCGGTACATCATTGAATTTTTTATTTCTCATCAAGAGTTCAATTATTCTGGAACTTTTACCAACATTTTATTTGGAAGTTTTTACATTTGTAACTACCTAGGATTTTCCAAAGGTTTGGGATTTTTAACTATAGCATGCACTCTAGCCAAGGTGTAATATTTCCAGCATCTTAATTTGAGACACTGATAAATTTGTTTAATTGAAGCCAGAAACTCCAATACCAGTTATGTTGTCGCGTAATTTGAAATTTTATATGGCTCACAAAAGAGAGGTGATACTCAAATTGATTTTAAAATTTTAATTTGCCTGGCTCAGTTACTGTAGGCCCCTCTCAGATTGGTTTTTAATTTCAGTTTCCCCAGTAATCTCAATTATTTTCCATTTGCAACTACGTAAGATTTCATTTTTATAAACATAATTTTTCCACTTAATATGTGTTATGTTAAAGCTTTGTTCGTAGGGAGCATATTTTATTGGTTGCAGTCATACAAATGGTACGGTATGAATTCTCAGGTACCTACCTTGTGTTATTTCTGAGTGTGTTTCCTGTTTAAATTTACAAGGGTTTATTGCTTTTATGTTTCTTCTTTCCTATACTTTCTGCAGTTTAAAAGCTATGAATTCTGAAATTGGCAAATTTTCTTCCCATGTACATATTCTCTAAGGTGTCCCACGCCCGAGTTGGTTGTCAGATTGCAAGGAGAAAGGCACTGGCATCTGGCAAATATTCTTACACACATGCTGTAATAGTGTATTATATTTTTAGATCTAATTAACACACACCTACTTTATATTTCCTTACCAAACATACAAACTATTCGTTTATCCATCCATCCTACTCTACAAAAGTTGTTAGTTGTGACGTCGGCTAACAACCAGCGGCGCTAGAGCCCATGGCAGTGCTCACCATGCATGTGTCATATGTACTTGCACATGTGCAAAGAGGCTAATATTTTTTAACTTTCACATAAATATTATTTTGCAGTGTAAAATGTGTCTTGTATTTTTATTTTCAGGGTTTGAAATTTCTTTAAATGTTTTAAAGTGTTTGTTGTTATTTTGAAAATGTTTGGTTATGAAATTCAAAGTTCCCATGCACAGATATTAAGAACACTGATATTCCAGCGTGAACGCTGTCATAGAGTGACACTGATATAATACAGAAAATTGACAGGAAAATTATAAAAATGCATAACAGTATTTAAATGATTTGTGCCATTTTATTTTCAATGATAAAATATTTTTATTCTGCGTGCATTGCACTTCCGCTTATGTTGTCGCCATCGGGTGAGACACGGGACGAACGATGACACAAATACTTACTGGTAATTTGGCCGTCAGCAGTGCTTCCCAATCACCGCACTATTGAGACTCAGGGTTCTCAGGGCTGCTGTGGGTTCTGTGTGTCTGTCTCACCCGTGCGTACTTACAAACACGTAGGCAATACTAAACTTTTACTAAACATCACTTTAAAAACACTTAATAAAATATATGTGGCTAGGACACGGTCACTACTGAATAAAAGAATTGAGTCACTGTAGACTTGCTTTTATTGTTATTATGCATACACATCAATGTGCCAATGAAATTATGATAATCTCGGTCATGACTAACCATTTCCGCTTGGGTGCTCCCCAGTCCGCAATTAATCTAGCGCACGCCTAGATGGATTATATCACAGGGGTGCATGAAAGCACAGCCTTCACAAGGGAAGAGGGCCAACAGCCACTAGGGTGGACTGATGGTTTTTCCCTAAAGACAGGACACTGTGAATTACAAATGAAACCCTTGATACATTAACACGTGTGATTACTCAGCATCACTAACGCAAACTTGTCGGAGCTCGCCCTCCAGCACGTGGGTAGTTTGACAGCCTATACACAGAGCCGGCTAGGACGGGAATACTTGCACCGTACCCAAATTACAAAATTACATAAACCCCCAAAGATACATGAAACAAGATGGGACATGAGATGAGTATTCACAATAAACACACACATGTCTAGTTTAGATGGCGCGGATGCCGCTGACTGAAGTTCGTAGTGGACCACATGGTGCAGGTGAAATTGCAATATTTCTGTGTGGAAACGGCAAATTAATTTTTGACAAAATATTATTCTTGCTGAGAATATTATTCTCTTTATGATTGAAGTGGTTACAGGCTTGTAACATTCCTGATGGCAGTAAAATAAAACATTAACATGACCGTGTGGTCAAGTACAAAAAGCATCAATTTACGTGATATTACACGGAACCCTGACAAAAATTTAACATAGAACCCTTAACAAAATATTGCACATATGATGTTACATGAATAAGCTCTCAAAACACAATGATGGTGTATACAAAGACTTGGCGTCAGTCAGCCAAATGGTTATACGTGATGTTGCCGTAAAATATTCAAATATGAAAAATACCCTCAACTACATACATAAAAACAAGGCCCTTAAAATTGTGTGTAGCAATAATGCAGAAGTTGCAATGAAATGCCATAAACATAGGCAGATGGCGCCTGATTCAAGTTGCGTAGGTCGCGTGATCTCCCAGACATCTTTGTACGCCTCCTCGATTAATTTAAAAATGGCACAAGGGCACAATAAATGAATAAAGCGGATGCATAATGCTGGGGAAACGGCAAAAGTCTGGCAAAACGTACGCAAGCAAAGGTTAACCGGTAAACTAAATTGACTGTGGAAACCTAAATCAGTGAACGTAAGTTGTAGTGCATCCGTGACAGTCTCTTACCTCGCCAGCTCTCCTCAACAGACTGTCCAGAGACAAGCGTCACACGGTCCTACCATGGCCGCCTACGGGGTTCACATAAGCGGAAGGGGTATGCACGCCGAGTAAAATATTTTATTATAGAAAATAAAATGGCACAAATTAAATTAAATATTGTTTTTACATTTTTATAATTTTCTTATGAATTTTCATATTAATTTAGTGTCTCTTTATGACTGCGTTTATGCCGGAATATCTGTGTTCTTAATCTCGGTGCCGCAGGCACTTTGAATTTTATAATAAACCAATTTTAAATTGGCAACAAACACTTTAAAACATTTAAAGACATATTAAACCATGGAAATATAATATAACACGTTTTGCACTGAAAAAAAAATTATGTAGGAGTTCAGAATGTTTATTGGCCTCTTTGCGCATGTGTGGGACACGTGACACATGCGTGGTGAGCACCGTCATGGGCTCTAGCGCCGCTGGCTGTTAGCCGGCATCAATGTGAACCCCGTAGGTGGCCATGTTAGGTCCATGCGACGCTTGCCCTGGACAGTCTGGCTAGGTAAGACACTGTCATGTACGCACTACAATCATTTTGTTCACTGATGTAGATTTCAATAGCACTTTTAGTATACCGGTTAACCTTTGCTTGTGCACATTTTGCCAGACATTTCCCCAGCATTATGTTTCCGCTTAACTAATTTATTTCACCCTTGTGGCATTTTCAACTTAGTTGAGGATGTGGAGGAGGAGAAATATGTCGGAGTGGTCACGCGAACCGCAAAACTTGAATCAGGCGCCATCCGCTTCTGCTAAAGGCGTTTCATCGTAATTTCTGTATTATTACTACGTGCAATTTTAAGGGCTTTGTTTTCATATATGTATTTGAGGGTATTTTTCGTGTTTGAATATTTTACGGCAACATCACGTACAACCACGTGGCTAACCAACGCCAAGTCTAAGTCTACGCCATCATTGCATTTTGAGCGCTTATTTATGTAATATCATGTGTGCAATATTTTTATTCAGGGTTCTATGTTAAATTTTGTCAGGGTTCCATGTAATTTTCACGTGAATGGATGCTTTTGTGTTTGACCACGTTCACTTTCATGTTTGCTTTTTCCGCCATCAGGCATGCTTCACGCCTGTAACCCCTGTAATCACAAAGAAATATTGCAATTCCACCTGCACCATATGATCCACTACGAACTTCATCCAGCAGCATCCGCACCATATAAACTTGTTTTCACACATGTATGTGTTTATTGTGAATACTCATTTTGTACCCCATCTTGTTTCATGTATCTTTTGAGGGTTTATGTAATTTTTTAATTTATGCACAGTGCAAATACTTCTGTCCTAGCCAGCTCTGCGTACAGGCCGTCACCACAACCTTCGTGCTGGTGGGCGAGCCCAGACAACTCGTCTGTTAGTGATGCCAAGTAATCACAAGTCTTATTGTATCATCAAGTGTTTCATTTGTAATTCACCATGTCCTGTCTTCAGGGAAAAACCATCAGTCCACCCTAGTGGCTGTCGGCCCTCTTCCCTTGTGAATATTGTGTTTTCATACACCGCAGTGAGATCATCCATCTAGATGTGCGCTAGATTAATTGCGGACTGGGGAGCACCCAAGTGGAATTGGCTAGTCCTGACCGAGAGTATCATAATTTCATTGGCACGTTGATGTGTACGCATAATAATAATAATAAAAGCAAGTCTACAGGGAACTCCATTCTTTTATTCAGTAGTGACAGTGTCCTAGCCACGTGTATTTTATTAAGTGCTTATTTTCAAAGTGATGTTTAGTAAAAGTTTAGTATTGCCTACGTGTTTGTAAGTAAGTACGGATGAGACAGACACACAGAACCCACAGGATCCCTGAGAACCCTAAGTCTCAATAGTTTGGTTATTGGGAAGCACCGCTGGCACCCATATTACCAGTAAGTATTTGTGTCATTGTTCGTCTCGTATCTCACCCGACGGCGTTAGTTGAGTGAAAACAGGATAATGTAGTTATATGCATATGTTATTTAAATATCTACATTTTAAGTATATGAACTAGCAGTAATGAATTTTGGTCATGTAACAGGGCCTATACAAATATTAAAGTATTTTTAAGTCAGTATCACAGAATGTGAGAAATATAGATGGGTTGAATAAAATGTCGTTGCTGCTTGCTTGGGCTGTTGCAGTGTACTTTTAATTCTACTGTATTCATTGCATATTTGTTCTGTCAGTGGCAAAAAAATATGGTATTGGATGGTTTCAGCCCTGAAAATAGATCAGGGAAAATAGTTAGATTGTGCCTGTAAGCAAGGAAAAGTTGGGGAATTCAAAAATGGAATTTCAGTGGACACGCTGTATTAAACACCATGATGTAGTAAATACTGTAAAAGAAAAGGCCTGGTAGAGGAAAAGCATTTTCATGTTAAAAATCAGTCTGGTGTACAAAGTGTAGTGGATTACTGTACACAGTAACTGTTTTATTTTGTCACATGAAATTTTTCATTTTACAGGTGGCACTCAGTTCACGTTGCAGGAAACCAAAGTCCCAGATTGCTCTGGTGGGTACAGCTACAAGGATTATTCAAACAGATTTACAAGAAACAGGTTCATTTACTGGTATGTTTCTGATCATCTGTCATTAATTAGTTCACTGTAAAAAGGTGGTGGTTACTTCATGATTGACATGTGTGTCTTAATTGGACTTAACTTTCTTTTTTTAAAGGTAAGCTATTGTTCAGATCATTATTTAATTTTCAGAAAAAATTAAAAGGCTACTGGTAAAATGTATGTATAAGTAGGCGTGTTTTGGAATGTATCTGTTTATAATAGTACAAAATTTTGTATGCCAACTACTGGAGTGTTGTGGAGTTCATTAGTATTTTAATCAGTTGGGGTAATGCTTATGTTCTCATTTGATTGGACTCCTGTGAATATGTGGTAGAAACAGTGCCTCACTTCCATTAGTCTTGTCTTAGTCAAGCCCTCCAGGGATGGTCTGCAGGGTGTCTTTGTTATGTGATGCATAATGATAATGAGTTCATTGGGGTGGACATAGCTTACAATAGCACTCCTCTGCAATTCACCATAGGCCTCTCACAATTAGTGCCTTTGTACTACAAGTTAGTAGTGGTTCACCTTTTTGAGGAGAGCTAGTTAGATGCTGAATATGATTTGTTGTACAGTATACATTATTGGGACGTAACATAATACTGTCACTTCCTGTGATATACACAAAACCTCATGATACCCTATCACTCAACAAGTCAGTATGCCAAAAACAGCCATTACATAGATGTTTTCCTATATAATTCTCTCTCATATAATATTAAACAAATAGAAAAAAGAAAATTCACACAGGAGATCAAAAGATGAGTGGAAAACAACCTTTTTTATTCAGTGCAGGATCTAAAAGACTGTATAAGCAGAAAAGCCTTAAGTAACTTACTGGTAGATTTTAAAAATAAGTAAAATGAAGTAAGTTAAATGTTTCTTACCACTGAATGAGTTAAAATGAACTATACAGGAAATGAATAACACTTAAAAATATTTCATAAATAGCTCAATATAGACAATGCATAATTAACTAGCATTAATGAATTGTTTTGTACATTAATTGAAAATGTGGACTTCGTAATTGATAGTTGGTACTATTTGTAAACCAATATTGTTTATGTGTAAAAACAATATTGGTTTACAAATAGTACCAACTGTCAATTAGGAAGTCCACATTTTCAATTAATGTACAAAACAATTTATTAGTGCTAGTTAATTATGCAGTTAAAAAAAAAAAAGTATATATATGTGTGTGTGGATATGTATATATAGACACACATGATTTGATATAATGGTGGTGTGGACGTTGTAACTTTTTGTATTATGGAGCAACAGTGGTATGTAAGTTGTAACTTTCTGTATTATGGAGGTATCAATTTTTGTATATTATTTATTCTTGACTTGTATTATTTTGTTAATCGGCATGTCTCATATTCTGTAAACAGTATCTACGAGATAAAATAAAAATAAATAATAATCACCAGTAGGGCCATTCCACAAATCCACTTACAGTGCCATTTGCATGTATGTCCTGTGGTTGTTGGTGACTGGGAATATGCAGTGGGTCCCCAGGTGGTTTGCGACAGCGGCAAGCTTCTGCAACACCACGCCCTACCCTTCAAGATACTATGCGTGCTGTTAGTTAACATGTTTCATATGTGCGACTCTAGCCATTCTGATTGACTAATAATGAATATACTTCTGCTTCTGCCTAACAGTAAGGAAGATCTTGATGCCAAAGAATATACAAACTTAATTTCTACTGTTTATTGTGAGCTGAGAGGGATGTATGGTGATAGTGTTATTGGGGGGGGGGGGCAGGATGAGGGAGAAGGGGGAGGAATAGCATGTGGTGTATGTGTATATCTATCTAAATTCTTTTGTTTGTCTCTTTTTGGTGAGGCGCTGTGTGAATGTAGTGTGGGATGAAATTGAATTGTATGGAGTTTTAGATGTTCTTGTTTATTTTCTTTCTAAATTCATTTTTTTAAGTTTGGCTCTTAAATGTATGTACGTGTAAAGCAGTGAGTTGCTGTGTTTCAGACGCGTATGATGTCTTTGTTTTCATGTAGGGTTGCCAGATGTGTGATACTCAAAATGAGGACATGTTCAATTAACTGACCTTAAAAAAGAGGGCACTAGTGAGAAAATGACACAAAACATGCGGACAAATAATTTTACAATGGAAATATACAAAATCAGTATATTATGTTGCAGGCCAAGTTAAAAATATATTAATTACAATGTCGCAAAATTGTATCCAAATACTGGTTCCATGTAGCTTTTAAGTAATACAAAATATTTTTTTTGCAAAAAGATAAAGTGATATTCATGTTCACTCTGAATATGAAAGTCAATTCTATTTTGTTTGTAGGCACTACAGAATATTTTTCCAGTAAATAATATAGTAGTAGTATTCACATAAAACACAGTTGTACGTAAGCACTGGCCCCAATTTATTTTAATTGACAGTTAATCACTAACGCACATCTCGGGTTCAGATAGATTTAGATAATATTTCTTTTATGATTTTATTTGTTTTAACAGATTTTTCTTACACTAATAGTAACAAAATTTTGAATAGATAAGGTACTTCTCAACTTTAAAAAAAAAAAAAAAAAAAAAATTGTGGGAGTGTTTATGAAGAAAAAATGTGTATGTAATATTCTCCAAATTGCAGGAGGTTCGTTGGCACTGTTACTAAATGTTTAGTAACATAAAAAACCCATAGTAAAGTAAAGCAAAGCTTTGCTATCTTCTTTTATTGAAAAAGAGGATATGTCTAATTTTTTTGTCAAACCCGGTGTGATAGTTTACAAGGCTTCAAAAAAGAGGTAATGTCTTGGTAAAAGATGACGTCTGGTAACCTTATTTGCATGAGAACTGACACAATGATCATAGTAACACAAAAAAAAAACCACAAATACAATAAATACACATGTGACAAACAAGAAGTTAATACTACTACACCAAGAGACAAAAAAACTTGCAAATAATTACTGTAATCTACTGCAACTAATCACACATAGAAAACAACAGTACAAGTAATGAAGATAAGTTTAATGTTGAAAGTTTAATATATTAAAACAAGGTTTAAAATTCATACGTCAAACAAATCAAGTTTCTGCTGCCCTCAGAAAATATTGTTAGAATTTTAATCTGAATTTGAAAATAACACCTTCCTTACAACATTTGTTTAGGGGAGGGATTGTGTGATAAAAAAATAATAAAAACAAAATACTACTTAATGAAGTGGGCTATGCTTGTAAAATTTTATGTCGGCATGCTTAAGTATTGCAAAGAGAAATGATTTGTAACATCCCAAAACAATAACTGTCAATCAAATTAGAGGATTAAACTTTCTTCAGTGATTAGATTTTGATTTAAAAAAAAGTGTCCATGTTGATGCGTGACGCATTCCTGCACATTGCACATGTGCACTCTACTTGCGACTTCGCCCCATCATCTGGCACTAGTGCTCACATGGGCAAGTCCTACCCGCAACAATACAACAAATCACGTGCCTACAGGGTGCAGCCAAGAGGCTACATACACGTGGTTACGTAAAATTGTACTGTTCATACGGTCGCCTACTCTCCGATGCAGGATTTTACTGCTCCACGAGCCGTCGACACCCATCCCGCAGATAAGCAAGTTCCATGTGTTGCTGTAGGATGGCAACACTCAGCCCACAAGATCATCACAGACTCCAGTGTCTCGTGCCTGAGGTGATAGATATGTCAACAGCCTCTAACAGAGGGGATAAGGAAACGGTGGCACGGCCACCAAGCCAACATAAACTACCGCAGTGGAGAGAGGCTAGCCACCCCCGCACCCCTCTAATTGAATACAAGCTGTAAGATTTTGTATATAAGGAAATGACAAACCATGGCTCGAAGCAGTTGCTGGGCCCTCCAGCTTGAGTATGGCTGAGGGCTTCAGGAGGGTAAGTGGCAGTCACCCTGTTCTCCCAGTCTGATAAGACCAGAGTTCATCTGACCCAGGGTTCTGACCACAAAGTTGCTGAAGTAAGTCTCCGGGGTAAGTGATTAGACTCCCCACTCTCCCAGTCTGCAAATGACCGGAGACTATCTTTAAGGGTATCAACCACTAGTCCTCCCGCTATGTATTACGTAATAAATGGTATCCGAAGACATCTGCATCATCACCATCAGCAGCACTCCAAAGACGTTGCCACTGCAGACCACATTGACAATCCAGACGTATCCATAACGTCCCTTCCTGGCTCCCACCACAGTTCGTTTTTCCTCCGGTACTGGAGGGAAGACAAATGAGATGTTAGCGCCATCTGGCTGGCGGTCTCAGATTCAACCTTTATACGTGAGCCAGTATGTTGGGAGTAGCTAGGGCCAGGGGCGTGAGTTTTCGTGAAACCTCTGCCAGAGTGGCCGGCCGGGGTTCTTCAACCTCGGCGATGGTGCTGGGCATCGGATGCCTCTGACAGGAGGCCCTGTCTAGCGGGCTCCGCCAGGAGACTTCTGACTTTGAACTCAATTTCTGTGCCCGTCGCTGTGGCGAAAAATGTGCATAAGAGCTGGGGGAATAAGGGCGTGTCCTTGAGGATAGTCCATCTCTGCCCTGCAGTAAGGCTGGTGTCCTACTGTGGTGTGGGAGGGCTCACTCTCCCCTGTCTGCGATCAGGGAATTGATTCTCCAGAAAAGTCGGAGTTTGATCCCTGGAACAGGTGTCGAGGTTACGTCATCCTCCATGCTTATCTCATGCAGTTGAGTTGGTGACACCGCAGTGTTTGGCTACAGCTTCCTGGAGCTTGGAATACATAGCAGTGTCACATTCGGGTGGAGCTATTTTGGGTCTGGCAGGTAACAGTCATGCTGGGCCATGTCACCCTAGAGACTGTTACTTTACTTCTAGATCCAAGACTTAGTTGTTTAATTTTAAGGGTCTTTTTGCGGCTGGGATGGTGACCTTGTGCACATACCAGCTGCTACGTTTCCTCTCTGGTTTGGTACCTTAATGTGGTTAGGGTGAGATTGCACATCTGACACTCTTGTATTCATTGCTGTCTTACCTTAGCCCTGGTGGGTCGGGCAGTATTGGTTTAAGCGCCTCCCCAGGTAAAACCAGCAAGGGGGCTGTCTGGTGGTAGGAAGGGGGGGCCGCGAGCAGCTGGCAGCTTTGATGGAGGGGCTGGATAAACAACCTTGGAGGCTCGTGCCGGCTTGTCTAACAAGGCCTGCGCTTGGTTGTTTCCACCTCCCATGCCCTTTCCACCAGTTCATCTACCGTCTGCAGTTTCAGGATAATCAAGAGATTTCACAGAGAGGGAAGCAGTGTATGTACTATGTTGTGTACGCTACTTTAGTTGTTTTCTGCAGTGTGTATGTCCCGATACATGTGTGCATTCCGGCAAATATATATTTCCATTTCTTCCTCTGGCCTGAATACGAGTATGGAAGTCAGAAATAATGCTTGCTATCACCTCCTCCCCAGTAAACTGAGAAGTAAGGCAAGTTCGCAATTGCTCCCATTTCAGTATAAACTCGCCATATCGCATCCACCACCCTCTGCATGGTAGGCATCTGGTGTTCAATGAGTTCCCATTCGCTGTAAATAATGAATATGATGGGATCCTCACGGGGCCTCCCACTGAATTCTGGCAACTGGAATTCGACAGAGTGGATTGATGTGACAAGATTGTGTTGTGTTCTGGGGTTCGATGGCCAGTGGGTTAGGTTACGTTGGCACATCCCACAGTGGTATACCTGACCGGGACGAGTGACTCTCTTGTCCAGCCAGTCTATACATGCGTGATGGAACTCAGCTGCACACATGATGCATTTAATTTTAGCGTTTCCCTCCCATCGTATTCTGGCCAGCTACAATGGGCTGCTTGCCATTGCTGGCATGATACTCAGCTTTATTCCAGCCTGTTTGTGTATCTTGGGAGTCTTCCCACCCTAGGCAGGTGTAGTGAAAGCGTCCTTGGCAGTGTGCACAGTGGATAATGTGGATGTCTGTGCCCCTTGCATGTATCCACTGTGCATTTCACGAGTATGTCGAGAGGGTTATTTCTGGACATTGAAGCTTCGGAGGCATCATGCATGCTCTGGCCAGAGTCAGACATGATGGGGCTAGCAGATGTTGAGCACCACAGGGTGTTTTTTTGAGCCGACTCCTGGAAGTCTTGGTGTGGGGTTTGAGACTTTATTAGGACGTGCTAATCTTGGGAGGTCTACAGGAAATAAACTAGTTATTTAGGCCTCGACAAGCTCTGAAATAACAGTTTACTAGGTTACACAACGTGTACGAAACTTATATATATGCACGCTGCATGCAATATAGCAAATTTAGGCAAATTAGCCCTACGGCTAATTACTAATTAAGACATAAGGAGTACACACTCCTAGCTGCGCAACTACAGTTTAAATGGTGTAGGGTTAACTGTTTACCTTAAGGGTCGTAACTTTATGGCGTGTTTGGTTTTGTCTAACTGCCTAGTCAAACTATTGCAGTTTCACTCCATGTTGGTCTCCAAAGCTCGTGATGCTTAGGCTTCCGTGAAGACCCATGTGGTAACATAATGAGGGGGCGTGGCTAGCTTAGTGTAACAACCTGTTCTAAACTATTGCCATTAAGGCCCCTCATTGGGTGCCAAAGCACTTGAAGAATCACTCTCTATTCTTTGGTGCACACTATATGGTGTTTCAAATTGGGATAAGCACTGAGGTGCTAAAATACCAAATGCCTTACTCGGTCGAGAGTTCCCCACATTGGAGATACTTACACTTTAGATTTCTTTGTTTTAGTGGCAACCAAATATGAGGGGGATTTAAATCCTGTTGTAAACCGGACCTGGTAGGAAACCTTAGTTCGGCTCATTTTTGGCAACGTCAAGTAACGTGAAGCCAGTTTCATGGGGAGCATCTAAGGAAAATAGGCAGGAGCCTGAGGTGCCCTGCCGTTATCTAGCATGGATCTGGTAGATTGATGAGAGGGGACAAAGTCTGGGACTACTGTTCTTACATTACGTCGTTTAGATACCTGTTTTGGGATGTGGAGTCAGATTATCTTTCCTGTCGCAGTGCTCACTTGGCTGATGAGCGGTGATGTCGCGGCAATCTCGACAATGCGTGGAGGGGCGGTGCTCATGTCAAGGGAAATACTGGGCTGCGGAGACTCTGGTAAATCTAGCCTATGCCAGGGCCAATGCACCCATAGGAGAGCCTCCCCTTTTTTACGTATTGCCTCAATGGCCAGGGATTGTTAGTGGTTGTCTTTATTGATGGTTCAAACGAAGGTATTATTGCCTGAAACGGGTGAGATGTGTCATTATTACCTTGAATAGTTTCAGATGCAGTTAAGTTAATAATTTCTGTCACTATGACCTGCAGGGCCTTTCTATGATTCTTCCTGATACTGCCCTGCTGGGCGTAAGGCATTTTAACTCTGTGGTACACTGTTGAGGAGAAACTGATATATAGGCAACCATAGCGTGTACTTCCAGGACACAGTGGTAGCACCCTGTGTTCCCAACGTCTGGCCTTTACAAGCTGGGACGGAACTGAGGGTGGCGCAAATTACTGAGGCCTGGGTTAGTAACCCACAAGAGGTCAATCAGACCTGAGTGCTGCTAGTTTCGCTCCGCCCTTTGCAAGCTTAGAGAAGAACTGAAAACCCAGTTTGGTCGGATCTCTACGAGGATTAGAGTACCTAATGATTCAGGCGCACCTGAAGGTTGATTCGGACGCAGCCGAAGGTTGGCAGATCTTGGTTTGCCTCTTTAACGAGCCTCTGGATGAAGTTGCTCGGCAGTGGCAGGATCTGAAGGTTGGTTGCTGCGAAGTGACAAGTCTCAGAATCCATCTTCCGAAACATGTTCGCGAAGAGGCGTAGTGGTCAATGCCCTTGTGTAAGTTCTCCGGCTGTCGCAAGCTGGGAAAGAGAGAGTTGGCAACCACGTACCCCTACTGATACCTCCTGCCTTTGCAAGCTGAGAGGCACAACAACTGCCCAGAGCTAGGGTTGGCTCTTCCTTTTATACTAAATTTCCGAACTTGCTGGCTCTCAGGAGGGGAAGGGGGGTGGCTAACCAACCTCTCTCCGCAGGGGTTGAATAGGGGTTGAATATTCGTGCTCTGAAGGGGTGCCTTTCATTTCTTATCACATTGGCTGGAGGCATTAACATTCCTTATCTCCTTGGTGTGAAGTTGAAGCTGCTGGAGTAGACTGGGTGCTGCCCTCCAGTGGCAAACCAAGCCACTAGCTTGACTTTCCTGGAGGGTGCCGACGTTTCAGCCATCAGAAAAATCCCACATTGGGGATAGGGCGACAGCATGACAGCTTATTCGAGTTTCTGTGCGTAAAGTACAATCAACATTTTGCTTTCCATCATGTATTAAATCAAGTGTATGTATATATTTTATTTTCAACGTTTCATATACTGTGTGTTAATTTTCAGACAATTTACACATTCTTCAGCGAACAACAACCTCTCCTTTTGCTATACAATACTGGCCCACAAAATTGCTAGAAAAGGATCAAATCTTTTGTCATTTATGGTCTTCCTCATTCATTCACTTATTTAATTGTCTTTTATTCATTGACAAAATAAGTTAAATATTCTTTCATTTCACATTAAAACACTTTTTAACCAGGCGGCTGCTATTTTCCAATGAGTAAGAAAAATTTCAACTCTAGATGATTTAGGGTCATTTACTTCCTTTTTTTTTTTTTTTTTTTTTTTTTTTAACAAAAGTTTTTTTTTCCATATTAATTTTTTACGTTCCAAATTCGACTCATTTTAAAAGTTTCAATATAACTATTTTAAAAATGTCTTCAGGCTTATTTGAAAACTTTGAAAGACTGAAAATGTTACATCTGATTCAGTACCTTATTTGGATGTTGTCAGATGGCTGTGTTGGAAATGTTATTGGTTGAAACACATGTTCTATGTACGTATAGATGCAGACATACGCCCATATAGGTAAACATTGGTTGACACACACAACAATACACATAAGAAAAAACATACCACGTTAGACTACCTCTTCAAGAAGAGTGAGATATGAGAAGCAAATTAGCATGCAATAAAAATATTGCCTTCTTCCAGAATGTTATATAACTGATGATTACTTTCAGTTTACATGTTTGTCATTACCAATCATCTCTCACTTGTAATACCAAGCATTCCCGAGCACCAGTTACTAACCCAAACCTTTTCTAATGCCATTCCAAATTTTTGAAAATTGTCAAAAGAAAAATGCAGTTTTCACGTGCCAGTGGAAATGTAACTTGGTTGATTCATAAGTGTCACCTGATTTAGTTAATTTTTTAATTTTCTTTTTCCGAAAGGTTTGTAAGGATATTTGTTCGTCAACACAATATTAGCTTAGCTCTTTTGTCTCGTTGCCTTAAGAGCGGTTTGTTGTGTATTGCAAATTTCTTTATACAGTTTACGTAAATAACCGTATGCTTTTCATGTAACATAAAAGTAACTTACTGAACAAATATGTTAAAATACTTTAAAGTAAAAAGCTGTTACCTGTTTTCACTTCAGCAAATATGTACACTGTACATTATAAATCATTACATTAGTTCTTAACTTCTACTCATTCCTATGCCCGGGGCAGCAAAACTAATTTTTAAACGTAGAGGTAAAAAAATTACAAGGAATACTATTTATTTATGCAATTTTTGTTTGGTGGCGGAGTTAAGGCAGCAGTCTTGTCTTACACTTACCCACTTTTAAACCCCAATATAAACTTTCATTTTATAGTACACAGAGAAAAACAGTGTTACGTACACTAAATGCAATACAAAAAACTCCAGAAGTTTGTAATGATTAATTTTTCGTAATATTATTATAATGCTGTTTTACTCATACATTTATCAGATTTAAAATATGGCAGTTTATATTTGTACGTTCAAGCTAGCACAAGTAACATAGATTCCTCAGTAAATATTCTTAGCAATTGTAAGTCTAACACTTGCAGGTTACATAAATGATTATTTTTTTAGTGCATGATTTGTTCAGTAGGGCGCTATCATCACTACGCTATTTGTTGCTACAAAATGTTTTGTTAAAAATTTTACATAAAAAGCATATCAAAATATTAACGAAATTTGTATTATAACATTAGAAGTGGTACTGTATTAACAGATGATTAGACAAAAAAACTGGGCCATGTTTTTTAAAAAATTTTCATTACGGTACATTTCTATATAGGAAGATATTTTGTTAACATTACATTATTACGAAACAAGATCTTTGGTGCAAACATTATGCACTAACATTGTGAAAAATAATAGAATTCTTTATCAGTTTCCCGGAAATAAACGCTGCCAATATAAATTTCATTATCAAATGAAAATGCATTCACATTCGCTCCTCTTTACTCAACAGTAACTCACTTGCCATTTGACACATTAGAATTTTGGGCAAACACCTGAATCTGCATATATAAACAAATATATATTTTTATTGCCATAATTTTATATACACATCAAAATAATGAATTTCAAATGCTCCTAACCACTGTATTAATAGTGAAAGGTTTACAAAAATGTATTATTGACTTTCCAAATGTGTATATATTCCATACCGGCATGTGTGTTATACATATATAGTACTGCCAACCCTTGAACACATTGTTATCGCAGAGAGCATTCTGCTAGAAGCAACTTGTCATTAGAGAGGTAAGCGGATTATCTTGCACACGGTTCCATGAATGGATGACGTATGCTGTCTGTGTGTGAGGGGGGAGGGAATATGACTGTGGTGCCATCTATTGGATGGTTTGGAAGAATTTCATACCATCATGTTTATACTTCTGAGAAACATAATTGATGAACTGTGACAATGCAAAGCTCCCTTAATGTTTACAAATTTAAAAACCAAACTATCCTAGCCTAACCTCTATTGCACTCTATTGCCTATATCCTATTTTCTAAGAGATAATGTTATATGCAATAGATTAAAAGTATAAACAGATTATATCATGAAAATAAAAACAAAACAATGAAAAACAAAGAGAACACAAAATTATTCCTCTTATGATTGATCTGTAAGATTACATAGTAAAGTGTCACGTGTATCACGTAAAAGCTCGACATTAAAAGCTTTTCTTTACATGAACATATACATGAAACAATTTTAATATGTCTCATTAAAAAACATTAGTCAAGGTACAGGTGGCTTCTGAAATGTTAAGTATTTGTAAAGCTGGCTTTTGTTTACACAATATAAGTGAGTGTGATGGGTCTTATTTTGTGCATGGTGTGTCATTGCAGTCTATTCGCAGTATCTTCACACTTTTTGAATAAAATCTTTGAGAAATCGCTCTGTATGACAATTTTAGTTATTTTCTAAATGCCATGTATCACAACCAAATATCTCTTATTTTTGGTTAAATTGAACTTCTATAAATGACATTACTTTCTTTCATTAATGCTTAATATCAATAAAAACAGGGATAAAATTGTTGTGTGTGGGTAATATATAGGAAGAAATAGTTCTCATGCAAAATATTATTAAATTGAGTGCACACAAATGTGGTGGGTTGTTCCTTTGATGTAATTTTCAAGACTTGGTTAAGCTTTGTTTGCATGAGGTGGAGTAGCAGCATGAAAGTATAACTTTAGTAAGGTTTCAGAAGAGTTAGAAACAACAGTGAATGAACCATTCTATAGTTTCTTTTTGGCACAAGTGGGTGTGATGGCGTGTGGTTGCAGGAGGATCCAGCGCAACGAACTGGAGCTAGTGGAGCACAGCTTAGACCTGAACCTGGTAGGCAACTGTGTGCGGTACAAGTTCCAGAACACTCTGCTGTTGGAGGGACTGTCGGTGCACGAGGTGCTGGACAGTCACAGCAAGAGAGTGGTGGTCCTGGTCACCACCGTGTCCAGTGTGCACCGCCTCTCCTTCCCACATCCGTACGCCTTGCATCGCCAGGTGTGTCCCCAACATTGCTCTGCTCTCGGAAACTATATTTGCTTCAACACTGACTCAAACAAGTTGTCCTACTCTACCAAGGTGGACAAAATTCCTGGTGGGAAAAATTTCCCACAACTTTAAAATTTAGGACAAAAAATTTTCCAAAAAGTAAAAATGAGATTATTTACAACTTTACAATTGATATAGGTTGTTTAGCGGTAAAGTGAGTACTTTTGAAAGCCTTGCTTAAGATCTACTTGTATACATGTTGTGTATTTTCCCACCTTATGTAAAATTAACATTGCCATGGGCCTCGTCACTGTATTCATGCATCGGTCAAAGGAAACTATGAAATTATTAAGAAATTAAATATTCACAAATCTGCTCATTTTTACACTTCAATGCATAAAAAAACAGAAGCCGGAAGAAATAATTTTAAGTTATCACAAATGGTTACCTAACACTTTTTTTTCAATGTTAAGATATGGAACCACTTTCCATCCATCATTACCATTTTTACTGGGCGAATGTGACTCAGTGCACCCATTAAAATATATGCATGGTAGGGGCAGTTAATTTTTTTTAAGGTTCATTTCTAAAGTACTCACTTTATCATGAACAGCCTTTAGATAGATATATAAGTACATAAATGCAAACATGCCAAAGCTACCAAGTCAAATTCATTCGTAAAAAGAGTTGAGTGTCAAGTGTCATCAAAGCTTATACAAAAGGTGGAAGAGAGAGGGTCCTTCAAAACAAGCATTTTGTGTGTGTGTGTGCGCGTGCGTGCGTGCGTGTGAGAGAGCGCGCGCGCGTCTGTCTGTCTGTCTGTCTGTCTGTGTCTGTCTCTGTCTCTCTCTGTCTCTGTCTCTGTCTCTCTCTCTCTCTCTCTCTCTCTGTCTCTCTCTCTCTCTCTCTCTCTCTGTCTGTCTGTCTGTCTCTGTCTCTCTCTGTCTCTGTCTCTCTCTGTCTTTGTCTCTCTCTCTCTCTGTCTCTCTCTCTCTCTGTGTGTGTGTGTCTGTGTGTCTGTCTCTCTCTCTTTTTTTTTCTTTCTTTTTTTTTTCCCCTGCATGTGCATAGTTTTCGAACTTAATATTTCATAATGTTGAGTAGTGGTATAAAACAGGAATGCCACCAACCTTTAAACAATAATCCTTGATCCAGCTCCCAAAAATTCTCAAAAATCCTTGAAACTAAAATGTGTGTGTCCATTAAAATATTTGCGATATAATTGTGCCTATAATAAATGCTCCAAATAAAATCTGGATTTAACTCCCCAAATTTATTTTTAAAACTGCGACATAAGACGTTAAAATACAGGTTGTCATAAGACCTGCTTGTGAAGTCACTGAAGTTCATAATGTTTACACTTCAGTAGGCTTTCTGTATTGTTTACAGTCATATAATATGTACAGGGTCATCGGCAGTACAATTTTTTTATTAATGATGATACTTGTGTAGAATTATTAGCATCTACTTTCCACGACCACGTTGTCACACCTGAGGGTTATTATCCGCAAACCAACTCCATAAGGGCCATTCAAGAGGCAGAGGAACTCACCAATAAGAAGCAGTTGCGTCGCTTCCTCGACCTATGCAACTGGTTACATGACTTTGTGCCCAACATCGCTCTCCAGATTGCCCCCCCTCCGTACCCTCTTAGAGAAGGAGACTCGTTGGCGATGGACGGATGATCATAGCAATACCTTCCTAGCTCTTAAGACAAGCTTCACAAAAATTTCACTGACCACAGACAGAGATCCCACTCTTTAACATACAGACTCATGCCAGGATGGGTTGGGTGCCGTTTTGTATCAAGAAAACCTGTTTACCAGTGCTATATGTCTTGAAGGGTTACAAGTTTACTATTTGTCTTTTGAAGGGTTACGTGTTTTTTAATAATCTGTAGATGGTCCGTACATCACGTACTAGCATTGTTAATTTTAAACATTAAAGGGTACCCGTGCTTGTTGTAAATATTTAGGTAGATAAGAGATTGACTTAGGTGAAGGGGGGCCTAGTGCAGGCCGTCCACTTGTATTTGTGTTGTATTTGTGATAAACTTACACTATTATTAATTCACTAAGTGTTATGATGAAAAAGCATACTTGTTTGCAGATTTTCACATCAGTGTGTTTGTTCCAGCATTCTGTACTTGATTATGCAGAAACAAATGCACAGTCTATCTTTGCTGATGCATCTTATGCTGCTGCGAGTGATCCAACTACCTTCCATGTTATAAATAATGCTTTGGCAAGTAAGTGTGTAAATGGTACTTTGTAAGTGTGGTAATTTAAAGTGCTCAGGACTTAAATGTTACAGTTGGTATTACATAATGTTAGTATAGCAATGGGAAGTGATAGATACAAACTTCAGGGCATGTTGTTTATAGTTTGTAATAGAATAGTAAAGGTGATGTTGAAACAGCCATGTCAATTTTGATTAATTTTTACAGATACACGAGAGTGTGCCTTTCCCGTGATTTGTGTACAAAATATACATAAATATTTGTTGGTATGTACCAGTCTTATGGATGCTTGATTGTGAATAATTTTCTGTATTTGTATAGGAAATGTAAATAGTTGTACTTATGGACATGCTCCCAAGAAATTTACTCTAAAACACTTTTTAATGATGTGGTCTTTATGGGTGTTTATAGCTTGGCGTTGCAGCAACAGTATGGTCTTAGTCTCTGTATTGTTAGATGCTAGAGAATGACACTGGCATGATATGGTGGCTCCCACACACGTGATCTCAGTGTGGTGTGGCCTCTGTTACCTAAAATTGGGGTCTCTTAGCAAAGATACTCAATACTAGTTACATAATCTCAGCTTAGAATTGGGGAACAATAATTAACAGACTACTTCTGATGAAACATGACATCAAATAAATACACCGGTATACCATATTCTCAAATTAATAAAAAAAAATAGAGTACAGAATTTAGGGTTTCCAGTGACTCGGAAATGCGGGAAATGTGTGGGAATTTTTCGGAAAGGTGGTGGCATCTCCCATTTCCTCCACCCTTGCATTCCGGCACTGCTCCATACCTTACTTTACTCTCATCTGCTTTTAAGACCTCAATGTTAAGTGCTACCCAAATCTCTCCTTTCCACCTGAATGACAGGAATTTTTTCGGTTTATGAAAACCACATTAGACCTTCAGAAACGGCACCAAGGGAATTTAATTGTTAAGAATCTAAACTACATTTAAAAGTCAGAATACCACAGCTAGTTACTAATAAGGCATCAAGGCCACAGAGAGAGAAAAATATAGAAGTAATAAAAGGGTGCCCATGGAGCCCTGTGTTGTACCTGATGAGGGTAGCTGGGTTGATTTATTGTGGTAGGAAGGAAGTGATGTAGGAATGCCTGTCTCCTTTTCACCATGGCCTGAGCCTGATCGCCTCTGCTGGCCTATTTTCATACTGCAGATATTTTGTATTGATGCAGTTATTACTCATTTTAAGGCTACATTTTATTTTATTTTTCTAGGGAATGTCATATTTCCTTAGTATTTCAGACACTCTGACAGTGTTAGTATGATCTGGAAATACATTTAGTTATTATTTTAGCGCAGTTTGGCTTGTATGGGAAGGTGGTTGCGACGGGGTTCACACCACTGTCCGAAGAGACTCTTTGTACCATACAATGTATTTTTAGGTAGTGATCAGGATTTTTGGTTATGCCATGTGGCAAAGTCTTTCTTCCATTGTAATACAAAACATATTAAAGTTTTTGTTAAAATTTTGAGATTATACCTTTCCTATTTGAATCAGAATTTGAAACATGTTATTTTTTTTTTTTTTTTATGTCTGCCTGAAGAAACTAAACGCAATAAGGCATTCTGTACACTCTTTCCGTACATTCTTTAAACAAAAGTAATTTCCTGAAGGAATTTTTTTTTCCTGCTCTATGCCGAAGTTGTTGCAAAACAGAGTCAAAATTAAATTAAAAAGTTAAAAAAAATATTCAAAACTTTTTTCAACTTTATGTAGCATTTCTACAGGAGTATTTAAGGTTTCGCCAATAGATCATGTAAATGTTTCTGGCGTAGTAATATCTCTCGGCATTCAACTGTCCTTTACAGTAATGTGTTCTGCATTTCCCAAGAAGGGGGAAAACTCTACTGCTACTCAAATAATAAACTGATTCAGTTTACAGGTGCTTTGGTTATTTCATTCTTTGAACCTGGCCACTCTCTCCATCCTGCTTATACAATATATGCCTTAGAGTATGTCTTTAAAAGAAGTCAGTTTTATGCGCAAGTATATTGAAGCGAAAACAAGTTATGTTTTGAGCAGAAACGTAATTTTGTGGTTTTATGAAATTTCTTTCCAGTAGTATGATTTGTATTAAAAATTTACCACACTTAAACTAAAATCTGATGTCAGTCAAAAATTGGTATGGGTTTGTACTAAGAAATATTTCTTTTAATGTGCTGGAATGTCCTCTAAGATCTTCCATTTCTGTTTCACAGATGTAAACATACCGCACACATCGACATCTTACCTGACAGACGATGGGAACGCCCTGTTTGCTTTGGCATACAAGACGGGCCTTGTGATGCTTATCAGGATGTCGGAATCTGGTGAAACCAGTATTCAAGAAATAAAAGAATCACGTGGATTTTTGTTTGGATTAGCTGATGCCTTCAAGTAAGTTTACATAATAGGCTGTTTTTTTAATGCATTACTTTCTAATTTTGTAAAAATTGACTGTTAGTATGTAAAACAGTCTACTTAGTAGATCTATCAGTGTGTGTGAAACAGTTTTAAGTAGATTATCAAATTGTATTGAAGCCGCTCGTCTAAGTAGAATGGGTGGAATGAACAGTGCCTCACTCAACGTATTGTACAAAAAATATTTCCCCCACTCACTGCATGTAGACTGGTTGTTTCGTTTGGTGAGAAAATAGAGTTTTCTAAATGAATGTGAAATCAGTAACTACCATAGAAAGATAAATTATTTTCATTGAAAATATATTTACTTTGGTGAATAATAGTTTACTAGTTAAAGTAAATCTTGCCATCAGTCATAGTTTCACTACAAATTCATCTAAAAAAGTATATAATACATTGGCCAGCCAGGCGGAGGGTTTAGAATGGACTTCATTTACTGACGGCAATATTTAGTTAATGTTATGTCACACAAAATCTGCGCAAAAAACATGCCCACAATACGGGCACTAAAAATACTACATAGTCACCGTACCTGTCAGCTAGATGTTGTATAACAAGGCCTTAAAGAACCACATATTCAGCCTTCACAGTTCCTACTGTGACGTAGTGGGTCAGCCGCAGTGTCCCGCTAGCGCTGTCTGAGATATGATGTAACAACCTGGCCCTCAGTTGAGGTAGGACGACCTCCTTTTCCACTTGAGCGATGTTCACACCAGATCAGAAAAACATACTTTAGCAGGTCGTAATTACTATTACGTGGCGACGAAACATGTACTATCATAAATGTTTGTTCAGCAAATATTTTCCATTCAGATCGATATGAACTGTGCCACCAAATGCACAACTCAAACAAGGGCTTCAGGCATCGAACACAAAAATTTATTGCCCATTTGGCTTATGCCAGCCATGTAGCATCATGAAATAGCCCCCCTAACTGCTGTGTGGCTCAATCAGCTGTTTCTTCCGTGGGCGGTCGAAGCAGACTCCCTGGCGCGATGCACAACGCCTTAAAATGCTGGAAAAAGATTCAATACTCACCCCACCTAGTGACTAACTAATAAAACACACAAATCTAAAACTACTGCTATAAAAGTTTTAAATACAAATATATGTAAAATAAGATTCTAAATAATTACCAATAAAAATATGATGTTCCAACCAGTTGGAAAATAAATACCATAAACATTATATAATTGATGGATTTCAAGTGTATAAATGTTGGTTCGTAATAGTGCTCTGTTGGCACAACAGGACTGCCAACATTTGCATTTCCACACTAAAAAGTTACTGGGTCATATACTGAGATGATCAAATTGTCTCAATATTTGAGTTTGACTGCTGGTAATATTACAGTCTCACATGTTTTGTCATTAAAAGATAATCCTGTTCTCATCTCACATAGTAAACTATAATTAGAGATAGGAAAAAATGTGATAATTTTTATGCGAAAATTCACGAAAAAACGTCAAATTTACTTTTTATAATATAAAAATGTAAAAACGGACATTTATTTTGAAAAAAATGTGAAAACTTATATTTCTTGTAATGAAAATATGTGATTTCTGCTTGTGTAGGCCGCATATTTTTACAAGAAAAATTACTACAAATGTAGGGTTTGGCTTATTTACGAGATATCAGCATTAAAAAAAAATTCACCCCATAAAACATGTTTAGAATCTTATCAACATACAGTATATTTTAATGTTTTTACTTAGTTCCTATAAAAAAAATAAAAAAAATATATATATATGTTCACTCTTGCAATAATTTGTTCACTCATGTTCATAAACAAAATAACCTTCATTCACACATGTAAAATGTAAACATGTTTGAGCCCGGCCATAGGTGCCGTACATATTTCGCTGATGTACAAGAGAAATATCTTACATAGTTTGCACACCCGCTGCCGCACCACAAGTGCACACTGAAAGATGCCATTTTGTGTATTATGTTGCAGTTGTTTTACTTTCTCAAGTCACGTTACCATCTGTGGAATAGTAATAGCGCAACATATATTTGTAAACATTGCAACTTAATACAAATTTTCTGTTACAAATATTTTTTAGGGTAAAAATTAAGTCTGATTATTATGTTTGTACGGACTTGTGACTTAATATTTATATGCATACAAAAATTCAGTGTGGCCTATACTTGAAATATTAATTATCCCAAATAAACTGATGCTGCCTTGTCTTCTGTCTGTTACCTTTTGAAAAAGTGTAAATTATTTATGTAATTGTGTGTAACAGAAGCAGTAAGCCTGAAGATGTCGTCCCTGTGAGCATGGTGCTGCACTGCATAGACAGCGAAGTGTATCTGTTCTCTCTCTGCTGTGGTGGCAGTCTCAGGATAACTCCCTGCTATGATAGATCCAAGAGCATTGTCGTCTTCAACGTCAACAGTCGCGGCAACGAGTGCCACAAGTGTGTCGACATAAGAGGAGGTAACTCCTGATTTTAGTACTGTAATTTGTTTCAACATTGCTGTTCCAGTCCAGGGTGCATTCCTTGCTGGTTTCTTAGCTTGAGTAGTGGCCTTAACATATGTACAACAAATATTTTCCTTTTCATGTAACTTCAGTAAATTTTGACAGACATATTAACCAACCTATACAGCATGTAAATAGTTAACGCCCTTATTAGCAAAGTATTGTCTACTGATTGTTGTTGCAAGATGCATGTTAATATGTTGATGATCTTTGTGATTATGGAAGAAAATATTACTTTGCATTAATAGTTATAATTTACAACTTTATAATGGTAATTAGAACATTACTGTTTTAAATTATAGTCTTAGAACAATACATAATTTTCTTGAATTATGATAGAGCATGCATACATACATTACAGTTGTGTGAATGTCTCCACCTGCGGGTGAATGCCATTGAGTTCTCTGTTGTCATGATTTATCTATATGCGAAAATTCCTGGCTTGTAGTGTCAGGATATTATGTTTGTATTTGCATATTTAATTAAATGTAGTTCATTGTAGGTACCTTTTCAGAAAAGTCTCTCATCAGTGAAATGAAATATTGACACCAGTCTGCCACTTCGTGAAAGAGTTGCTTGTGTACTTTGTTCAGCCATTTTCCTTAACCATTGTGAAGCGCAAATGACAATGTATTTACATTCTCATGTTTAAATTTGTTTTGTTAATTGAATATAAGTTGGCAAATAAAATATTTTGTACGAGTGGCTGAAAAAGTGATTTCAGTGAAGTACAATGCTCACCATGCATTTAAGAATTATGAAGTGAACAGTACGTTTGTGTTTTTTGTATATACAATTATTTGGAACTGTTGTTAGAATATGTTAAATTTATTTTGCTATATTAAGCTATGTTTTACACCATTGTATTTAATTGAAAATCCCAAGATTTTTACATGTGTAGTTAAATTTGCTGAAAATGTTTATATTGTCCAGTTCTCAAATCTGTATAAACGGTGATATATTTATCACGTTTTTTTGGAGCTTTTGAAATGTATATGGCTTAAATAAATGCCTTCTTTTAGTGTAGTTCATTATATGAAAAATCCAACAATTTTTATGTGCGAGTTTAACTTCACTGAAAATGTGTATTTCTCGTATCTGTTCGAACAGCAACACATTTATTGTGTTTTGTTCCATAAATTAAGTTACATTTTTTTTAGTTATAGAGGTAGTGGTTCTTGTGGTGTTCCTACCTCCTCGGCGGGTAGTTCGACCATGCCCTCCAGGGTTGGCGTGGTCTGGGTAGTCGCCGGAGGCAGAGGCTCTTGGGGGTCAGCTCATTCTGGAATCGGGCTGGGTTGTGGTGGTCTATGGTGAGGTGTCTGTTCGAGCGGACTCCATCTTGAGATTTCCGTTGTGCTGGGCGACATCCGGCCACGTTTGATGGTGACCTTACGGCTGTAGTCTGTGGGCATCGAGGGCAGGGTTCTAGCTGGGAGGCGCCTCGACACGTTGGAAATTCTACCCTGGTCGGGATAGATTGGTTACTCCCTCTGTTTGCATCAATCCTCATCTCTGGTTCTCTGAGTGGAGGTGGCTCGATATTGGGAGGAGCTGTTGGCACTGGGTTGTCTTGATCTGGGAGCCACAAAAATTCTGGCCAACTTCTTGGTCTGGAGTCTCCTGGGAAAGGGGCATATCTGTCCTCTAATCACTTTCTGGATCAACACTCTGTTTGTCCTGGCTATGGAGGCCAGATGGGTGTGTTCAGGCTGAAGCATCTTGGTTGACTGGCAATCTAATTTCTCCCTCTGACATATTAGCTACTGTTGATGTTGGGTGCCGTGGGGTTATTATTGACTCCCTGTTGGGCATTTGAATTAGGCTTGTCCAGCTAGGTTTACTAAGGCTGTTCACTGTAAAGTGAGCACTTTTTAAGGCCCTGCTAACATTTTCCTTTCAACTAATTTCTTACTTTCCGCCACTTTTTAATATAAATATTGCTGTGTGACTAATAAACACAGTGTATACATTTCACCAATCTCAAATTTAACATCTGCGGTTGCAATAAAATATATTTATTAGGGGTTAGTGCATTTTGAAAGGGCCTTAAAAAGTGCTCACTTTACCATGAATGGCCTATGTGTCTCAGGGTTGCGCTGACCTAGTTCTGCTACCTAATTTATACTATTGAAACTATGGCCCCACAAAAACACTTTATGCATAATGTCCTTTGACTGCGTAGGGTAACTTTACTGTCTGGCATTCTTTTGTTTCTTGTCGGTCAGGAACACGAGGGTATATAACTTCTGTCACTAGTACTGGCGGACCAGAGTATAGCCTGTGTAAAGTGCCGGGTGCATAGCCTGTCAGCTTGGAATATGGAGTATGGAATATGGAAGCTGGAGTATGGCTCAGGGAGGCTGTTGACTTAGTTGCGGCTACTGTTGATGGCTGCTGCTGCTGCGATCTGGTGTGATGAATGTGTTGGGGCTGCTGAAGATGGTCAGGGCTCAGGATGGGCTGGTGTTCTGGTGTCCCCCGAATCAGAGGTTGGCGATGCCAAAGGAAATATCCTCGCCCCTGCGGATGGCTGCGATGATCGGGTGTGGGTACCCGGCTGTCTTGACGTGGGCTGAAAACAAGGTGGGGAGGTGAGGCCTCTCCAGCTAGCGGGCGGTCTGAGCTTGTTCCTGCTGGGTTCAGCTGCAGAGTGCAGTTGGAGCTGAGTTGTAACTCTGGTTGGCTTTAGAGGTAGTAGCTGCCTTTCTGACTTGCTGCTGAGCACCACTCCTCTGGGTGTAAAGCATACAGGAAGGATCAAATACCAGCCTCGTAGAAGAGGAGCAGGCTACGATAGTCCCTATCTATGTGTAATGCCAAGGCAGAAGCCGAACAGGCAAGAGTCGTACTCGATGCTCCTTAATCCGGCACAGTTCAGCAAGGTGGATACAGAGTGGTGGGTTTCCTCAAGTTGCTCGTCAATGAT
Source organism: Dryococelus australis (assembly GCA_029891345.1). Taxonomy (NCBI): domain Eukaryota; kingdom Metazoa; phylum Arthropoda; class Insecta; order Phasmatodea; family Phasmatidae; genus Dryococelus; species Dryococelus australis. The sequence goes on along the minus strand of CM056993.1, from coordinate 340,824,018 downwards.
GTTTGGGTGTGGTTCCAAAGGGGTTCAGACCTCCAAGACCTGACTCGTACTCCTTCTGGCACAGTTTAGCGCCATGGACGGAACACAGACTGGGGTGGCTGGCTGGCTAGCTGCCTTATGGATTGTCTTATGAGTGGTGGAGACTCTACCTTACTGCACACCAGGTGCACAGTACTGTTGGCCGTCTAATGGGTGTGTGTTGACATGCGTGTGTCTTGGTGAAAGGAGTCCGCAGTCCTACACTATGGTTCGTACTGGTTGATGTCAAGTTCCCAGTTTCCTGCTTCACTCCGACAGGCATTGTGTCTAAATAGGACTAGCACAGTTACCCTATGAAACGAACACTCAGAAGTAAGCGACAATACGTATATATTCCGTGAGGGATAAATACGGTGGCCCGTACTACCTCCTGACTACCCAAGAGTGTAACAGAAATAACTCTACGTAAGTCAGTTGAAGGGAACCAGGGTCTACCCTGAACAAGGTATAATCGGCTAGGTGGCTATGAAAACAATTCGACTTAACTATCCTAACACCGTTGTCCAGAAGGGCAGTGGTAGTTGTAATTTCCGGAAGGGTAGGCAAGGCCATGGGGTTAACTACTTCTTCAGGGGTTGCTGATGAAGAGCATTTGAAAGGCATTGGCTAAGTTACTGAAGAGCTTCTGGTAGTTCATGCGGACCTGGTTGTCAGTAGAGCCCCGGCACACGGGGTAGTGGAGCGAGTTACGGAGACAAACTGTTGAAGAGCAACTGGTAGGTTGCGAAGACTTCGAGGGCAGCAGAGAGCTCTAGTACCAAGAGTGGTAGAGCGAGCTGCTGGGCTCTGAAGAGAGTCAGCAACAACTGGTGTTTCTGGGCTGCGCACTTGTATATATCCTGCCAACCCACTCTTGTGTGAGGGTGCGGGAGTGCAGGTGGCATTGTCATCTGCTAGTGGGTGGAGCCAGGTAGCATCTGTTGGCTTCCCTAGCCCGATTGGGGTACCATTCCTCGGTGCGTCCTGGAACTGCTTAACCTTGGCAGGTGGTCTCGGTCGCTCGGCCGGTGGCCATTCATACTTCGGGGAGAGGAGTGTGTTTTCTTACAGCGGGCCGAACAGTACAATGTTATGTGTCTGTAATAGCCCCTGTGACAAGGGGCATACCCCCTAGGCACTCTGATAGACATAATTCATGGTTGAAACCATGCCTGGGGTGACGTGAAGTCACGTACTGATGAGGCAAAGTAGTTTAGTATTGTCAGGAAAGACTTCATGCATACGCTTCTCTGTCTGTCTTATGAATGCGAGCAGGAGTACATGATAATGTTGCTGCAGATAACAGTGAATGCATCTAACTGCGCTTCATGTGGTAAGGAAACAAAAACGTTGCCATCCAGTCTGGCCTTAAACAAAGTTAATGATGCCAAAATTACAATAAGTGAACCGACTTCACAATCGGCAATCCCCTTGACGGGAGAAAACGTTAAAAGCAATTCAAATTCTAAAAACTGGGCCATGAGCGCTGTCAGAAAATTCAAAAATTACATCTGTCGCACACTCATAAACTACCTTGCAGAAAAAAATGAGACAACATTTTTAAACATTATCAAAATTACGGTTGAAGTAAAGCAACGGCCTATGGAGCACTGCACCCGACTATACACTGTGAAGAACTCATAAAAAAGTAGTACAGACACCATAAAAATTGTTAAAAATGAGTGTTTATGCTTTATATGAAAGGAGAATGTATATATTTTGCAGCATTATAAACATTTTACTAAAATATAATTTTTTAAAGTGTTAAAAAATTGATTACAATTGTCTGTATTTTTAACCAAATTTAATCATATTTATATTCTGAATGCCTCAGAAAGTAGAATTTGCAACAAAATCTTCATCATGGAATATCATCGTAATGTTTACTATGATTATGTGTAAGAAAATTAAAATAATATTGTAGGAAATAAATTTTATAATTTATTTTATGTGCATCCATTTACCACAAACTTTTATAGCTGAAACTGACGTAAGTATAGTTAATTATGAAATTCATATGATAAATTTTTTACTACGACTGTATTGCACATTATCACGCGTGTGTGTGTGTGTGTGTGTGTGCGTGTGTGTGTGTGTGTGTGTGTGTGTGTGTGTGTGTATGTATATATATATATATATATATATATATATATATATATATATATATATATATATATATTCTCCTTTCATATAGAGCATAAGTCACACTTTTCTGACAATTTTTATATCTGTAATAATTTTTTACGAGTTCTTCACATTGTACAGTCAGGTGCAGTGCTCTATAGACAGTTGCTTTACTTCAACCTTAAAACACTCGTGAAACAATTCCATGACTTCTGTGAAGGTTGCACCAAACTGCAATTTTGAACCGGCATACTGAAACAGAATTTTGAAAAGACACTACATGACCACACATGACTCATCTGTATTTGATGATGTAGGTATTGACCAGGAAGAAGTGAAAGCACCATACAAACAGCTTTATTTAAACTCTTACTGAGCAGGCAAACTGATTGTGCACTCTAGGAAACAGATGAAGGAAGCAAAGCGTGCATATGAGCGCACCGAAGAAAGATGATGAAGATGGCACCACTAAATGTTTTAAAGTGCCAGCAATGCAAAGTTAAAAACTTTTCCAAACAATTAACTTTGCTACTACTTTAACTTCTCTGTTGTCTAATTTGCTTGCTAAAAGGAATGGTAAACATTAATGACAAAGTTTATGACCAGAGATTAATGGCTTCTTACAATTGTGTGCACTGGGTGTGCCCTGAACACTAACGAAGTCCAAGTATCATGTGATTGCCTGAAACGAGTGCGTGTTTATCTGCCATATTTGCTCTGAAACTGCCGCATTGACTGGAAGTAATACAGCAATTATTGCACTCATTGCACAATTTTACAGTAAAATTGAGTATTGAAAGGGATAAACGACTGCACTCAATGGGAGTGCAGACAAACTTGAAGATGCAGTACTCTGCCAGTGCACATTTAGTGCCGTCCATTGCAATCATTGGAAAATGCTTTAAAACTAGAGTCAAGTAGACTTTTTTCCCCTTTTCTTTCTTGCTATTTCTTTCTTTTTTTTTTCTTTACTCACTACATTATGTGTTGATTTTCTATGATGGTTGTATTATATGTATACAGAATAAATATTTTTGGAGAAAATTTCTACATTTTGAATGAAAAATACCTCTATTTATATGTGGTAATGCAAAAAATTTTATTCAGGGAAATGTTTACATTGTGCTGTCGTATTTTCAATTTTTTTTATCTCAGTCTTTTGTTGAACAACCTTTTTTGTTGGTCTGTGCAGTCATTATTAGAGTTTTCTGTAGCTGTGTTCCCAATTTATTTACACTCAAGAAATTTTTTTTCTAAATAATTAAATTTTGTGGTGGCATGGATTTGGGTTCCAGATCCTGTGATATTTTAAAGGATTTGACTATGGACTTCAATGCAGGCCAAAAACAGGATTTGACCAATCCCCAGACTGCTTTTGGTTCATGAATTTTTCATGCTGATGGGTGTTTGTGTTTTTCAGTGAGAAGACATGTACTGCGCAAAGCTGTAGGCTCATCTGGGAACAGAGTGTACCTAGGTGCATTTTTGTATGGCCGTAGTATGTCGGAGTTCTGTGTGGTGAAGCCAGTGCTGCATGAGAGTGGGAAGATGACAGTAACTCTCACTGGCAGAAGGTTCCATGATCCCAAGGTAAGGTGTGCGTTGGAATACACATAGTCAACAGTAGTGTAGAGTTGTAATTTTGCAGACATCAGAATTGGCAACTGGAAATCTCAACTCGGTTTCACTCATAGGAGCTGATATATGTAAGAAAACATAAACCTTTGCAGTCTGGTTTTTTTGGCTACCCCTCTGCCCTTCTCTGGCCCCTCCCACCAGTAAACTATTCACATGAAAAATTTTTAAAACTTTTTTTTGTCACCTGTCTGAAGGTAGAAACCACATATATTTTTGTGGATTTTATTCGAAATGGTGTGGCAACCATCCTTGGATGGTTTCTCATGGAATGACCCAAAAACTATTAACGAAGTAGTAAGCAGTGTGTTGATGAAACTATAAACAGGTGTGAAATTATGTATAAATTTATAGCCTACTTATGTTAAAACAGTTTGCCAAAACAATGTGATATTTGAATTTAGCATATTTTGTAGTATAGCTGCTTCAATTTTAACTATTCCCTTTTTTCAAAGGAGGATTATTTCTGATTTAAGAGAGGCCTACCTAGGTATTAAATAAAATTATTTTAATAAAAAAGCAGTTTTTATTTTTTAACTACAGGTTACCTTATCTGTATGAAATAAAAATATGGAATATGTCTTAGTTGTGGTTTATGAGCTATAGTATTGGGTGTACTAAGGTGCAAAATGGCTTAAGTTAGTATTGCATGCTTACTGAAATTTTATTTGGAGGAATGTCCGTACTTTTCAGTATAAATTTAGAATGTACGAAATATTAACTTTCATTTGCAGTATATGAGCTTGATAGCTTTAAAATTGTGGAAATTATAGTGATTTCTGTGTACTAATGCAAGTCAAGAATAGAATTTGCTTCAAAACTGTGACGCGTGCCTGGTTAGACTGACAGGCTCGTTGGTCGAGGAATTTTTTCGCTAGACCAAAAGCGAGGTGATTGGCTTGGGTTGAGGCAGGAGGTGAGGAGTGTTGGTTACAACTTACTTATGCTGTCGTCTTGTGTGTTGTGGTTGATCCAGGTTTCATCCAGTAGTGGCAAACTCGATTCACTCCGAAGCGGCGATTCCAGTTGTAGGCTTCGCTGCTCCAGAAGTTCGAATTTGCCCAGCCATACCCTTTCTCAGTATGGTTTAACAACCTTCTTATCACAGGGTGGCACAGAGGATGGGTGCGTAAGCAAGGTGACAAATATATTACAAGTACTGGAGAAGGCGCAACTGCTTGGTGTCTTAAGTTGGGCGGCGCGGTTCCGTTCCGCCTGCCTTTCCTCCGTAGGACGAGGTAGTGAACTCAACTGTATGGCAGCAAGGAATATGCATTTTGTTCCGTACGCTTTTTGCTGTGCCTCACCTGGTAGGGCATAGAGTCACTGTTTACAATATATGGGGTGCACTCTAACGAAGAACAATTTTACAGTGTATGTCTGGTTTTGGCTTGCTGACATAGGCTCGGTAAGAGTCTCTACTGATCCGTCATGCTATGCGGGCTGATCAGAGACGGGGAGCTGTGTGGGTCACCAATGCCTCCACTGGTGGATGTGCGTTCATACACTAACAAGCGGCAGGACTCAAGTTACAGTTACCCCAGCACTAACAGTGCTCTGGTGTAAAGAAATAACCTTGGTTTGTAGCCCCTCCTTGAATGAAGGTGTTGCTAGCGATTGTTGTTCCTCTGTTCCTCTCCGCCAGCACTAGACAGTGCTTTGACAGTTGGAAAGCAACTGATGGCCATCTAATGGCTAATGGGTGAGAAAACTGACGAGCTCCTGAAGGGTGCCCGTAATAAAACCTAATTCGATTATATAAAAATTCCCAGTTCCTGTCGGTGCACGTTGTAAACTGTTCTAGCAGGCGAACAGTAAGAATCTCTATGAAAGAAAAAGCTCGAAACTATGCTGGCCAGGTGTAGGCGACCTGGTTCTAGGTTATAAGGGGAAAGTTAAATCTAGACGGTAAAATATATATTACTACTAAACTGTTCTAGTAAAGGTGTCCAGAAGAGACAAAGTGAATTTAATATGTGTTGGTGAGTGTGTTCGCTGGTTGTCGGGTTGACTGATCATCGATGGTGAAATAGCCGCTGAGAGCGTACTCAAAGCTTATACATTCTCTGGAGGTCCCAGCACTAGGTACTGCTCTGGGATGTCATGAGAGAAGAAACAAGAATGACTGCCCGAGCCCGGCAGCGTCCGGACTGCTTGTAGGCTGTAGGCTTGTAGGCTGCCGGCGCGGGCTGCGGGGAGGGCATTCATCCTGCCCTGGTTGGTGTGGGAGTCGAAAAACTCTGGTCACCAATAATCAGCATTTCTGCTTCGTGCCTCGTCGGTAGCGCTCAGCCTTGTCCGAGGTCCGGGCAGCTTGTAAGCTCTCAGCGCAGGGTAGGGGGTTGCGGCATGCCCGCCAGGTTGCATAACCTTCAGGTGATGAGAATTTGCTTATAAGTTGCTGCTGCCTGGTAGAGTAGGCAGGTGAGAATTTATGTATAAAATTCTCTCTATGTATTTCTTACGTCTGTAGCAGTGGAAGTAGGAACCTAAGCGATGAGTCGTAATCGAAGTTGATTAGTAGTAGGAGCGGCCCGCATCAATTGTAATCTTAAAAATTTCTCCTTCAGTCATTTCATTCAAAAAAAATCTGGAAAAATATTATAGTGTTATTTTATGGTCATGTATGTAGGAAAACATTTGAACAATATCTGAGACATTGTAGAAGGATCATTAATTTAAATTTGGTGTGATCTGACATGAAATTACCCTAATGAAAGGTGGCAACGTAGCGTGTGCACAAGATGTAGTATTGGTCTGTCACTGGGCAACCTCCTACCTTACAGATTTTCCCTATGCACTCCTCTGTATTTTGGGCAGGGGTCATTCTGATTTTGTTTGAGAGCACCAGCGGGTGTTTAACTCAACTCATGTATGTAGGAAAACATTTGAACAATATCTGAGACATTGAAGAAGGATCATTAATTGTTTAAATTTGGTGTGATCTGGCATGAAATTACCCTAATTAAAGGTGGCAAAGTAGCGTGTGCACAAGATGTAGTATTGGTCTGTCACTGGGCAACCTCCTACCTTACAGATTTGCCCAATGCTCTCCTCTGTATTTTGGGCAGGGGTTATTCTCATTATGTTTGAGAGCACCAGCGGGTGTTTAACTCAACTCCCCAAAATCGGTATTTCGGAGCAACAGGTGGCCCTAGGGGCTATTCTCAGGGTCTTCCCAGTCTTAAATATGTTGGGCATTTAACCTCTATTGATCTTGATGGCCCCACATCAGGCGCAAAGAAGAAAAAGCTTCATGCATCACCAAATGGGTGTTATTGATGGACTGTGCTGGAGCTCTTCACCCCTCTAGATGGCTGGGAAGCAGGCGTTGTCTATTTTATGGGATTATTTTGTGGCGTTATGCTGGTGGCTCTTGGTAAGTTAGTTATGGCCCGCTGGACATGAGGATCAGCACTAGTGGGTACTGGCCTAGTTTGCCCTCAAGAAAGTGTGTAACACAGGATGGCAACTAGATGCATGGGAGACAGTGGGGAGATGGCACAAAGGATGTGCCAGAGTACGTTTCTGCTGGTCAGGGTGAATCTTCCCCTCTACCGAGCTGCTTCCTCTCTTTTCCAGGAATTCACTTGATGCGTGCCGCTTCTACACCTATTATAATACTTCGACTCATCGCCTAGGAGTACTGCTTCCATCTCTACAGGCAAGAGCAACACGTTGCCTACCCTGACAGGCAATAGGAACTTGTGTTTTCTTCTTCTCACCTGGAAGGCACGCATCCCGGCAGGCTTGCAAAACCACCCCCCCCCCCCCCCCCCCCCACCATCGATGCCAACAAGCTGCCCAGACCTTGGGCACTGCCGAGCAGACCTGACGAGGCACGAAGCCAGAAACACTGATGAGATAATTCTCATGCCACTCAAGGCTGGAGAACGTCACACCTCCACCGCTTCCCGCACCGGCAGCCTACAAGCTACCACTATATATGTTCGGCCGCAGCCTAGCTCTGCAGTCATTCTTTCGCATCTCTTGCAACGCCCACAGCCCTCTTAGTGCTCTGGAGCTCTAGAGAAGTTCGATGCCTACAAATACGCCTTACCAGCAACCAACTACGTACGTCGACGACCAGTCAACCCGGTGACATACAAACACTAACTTTCTTCTTTTAACTTAATTTGTCTCCTCTAGACACCTTTAATTAGTAGTTTAAATGTAACTCTTATTTTCATCTAGAATCAGCTTCATTTAGAACCAGGTCACATACACCTGGAACCACGCAGTTACCTTCAGCTATCCTCGACTTGGTAGGAGGTGGCACAGGTCATGTGTCTATTAAACTCTCAATAAACATACGTTGCTTTCTACTTTGCTACTTTTATTTCCAAGGCATATATCTGTATTCACAGTTGGAGGTAGATTGCGCTGTGCACTGCCAACGGAATATGGGGAAGTTATTAAACCGAACTAAGACATACACATTAGACAGCTACCTGTTTCTTCCCATCAAACACACAGCACTATTAGTGCTAGTGGGGAAGAAACAGTAACACCCCAACCACTAGTAACACCTTCACACCAGGAGACACGACACACACCCGAGTTGTTTCGCATCACTCGCACTATTAGTGCGCAGTGAAGGTGACCTGCAGTGCTGCCAGGTACTCTGGGTGGATGCACAACCAGTAGAGGGTTGGCACGACTCCAGCTCAACGTCCCTGATCAGTCAGTCTATGGAGGGGGGTCAGTGGGTACTCTTATTGAGCCGGCAGACAAGTCACTATTGGGGTAGAGTGTTAAGATTTCCGTTTCAGTGCACTGCGTGATTTATAGAACTGTCACCCTATACCTCATGAAGGAGTGGTAGGAGACTTAGAGAGCCACACCTTCCTCACCCTGCTGCCTGGCCGAGGATAGTATCACCCTATCTTACGCAGGATAGACAGATGGAATGTGTCCGTGCCGCCGAACTCAGACGTCAATCAGTCGCGCCTGCACCGGTAATATTAACTGAGTTTCCACCGTGTGTTTGTACCAGCTACAAGTATCATTCTGTTGTTTACGGCTTCTTAACCGGAGTGGAAGTTCACCAAGGTTGGGAATACTTGGTCTTTTGGGCGAAAGAAGCACGACTTTGGAACATTTGGCAGGCCTTCACCCCGTGTAAGACTAAACTTACCTCAACTACCTAACTAGAGGTGAGAGTGTATTAGAACTAGCCAACACTCCTCGCCTTATACCCACTACCTAAGTTGCTTTTGGTCTAGCGAGTAAAATCTGTAACTACCATGTCCAGTTAGTCTAATAGGACATACTTCAACACTTAAGTTTGCACGCTGTTTGCCCTCTACCAGGCTTCCAATCAGGGCTAGTCCCTGTTTGGCCTCTTTATTTTGCCTAGCCCTGTAGTGAGGCATAAGGGGCTAGATAGCACAGAGAGGTTGACAGTGGGTACCGTAAGGCGGGCACAGCTTGAGAGGAAAAATCGATAGGAAGTGTGTGTCATTGGTAGGCCTAACTACTGTTCTCCAGCAAGTGACATGACGGATGGGACGTCACTGGCAGACCCAAGCACTGAAGATGTGAATAGCAGGGTAGGGGTGTCTGCTGTTGTTTTATTCAAGAAGGTGGGACGTCGCCATAGATCCAAGCATCACAAAGAGGTGGAGCTCCCTAACAAGTGCAAATATGTCTCTCGAGCCTGTAGCCTAATTAGTGCCTGAAAGTCTGATCCTAGGATGCTAATCAGATTGACTCTTAGTCTCGGAAGATACGGAGGGTAATGGTGATCCCAAGGCTATAATCGTTAATGATGTTGTCTGTGATGTGTCAAACTGTCTGATTTCTTTGTGGACTTTCAATGAAAAACATGTGGGCAATGAATATTATAGAATATAGCCTATGCGTACAAGGAAAGTGATAGATATTTTGGCCCACGTTTATACAACACAATCAGAGTATAATCCCATGACACTTGAGAGGGCATGGTACGTAAATTTACACTGAATATGTAATTTTAATTTTTACAGAATTAAGGAACCGAATAGAAAAACCAAGAAAGTGAGGTCCTAAATAACAATTTCTGCATACTTTTGTGAGCAAATATTGTTGTGGAAAAGACACAAATAGCGCAATATCTTAGGCTGCACTGAAACATGCAAATTTATGGTGTAAAAAATATGTAACTAGACTGTAATGAATCATGGGAGCAAAATACTATAACTTTAATGCGTCATGTTAGCTGAATATTTCCTTGCTAAATCAGTAAAAAAATTTATCTAGTATTGCAGTTTCTTAGTTTTCCATGTTTGATGTTTGCTTCTAAAAAAACATGTAGACTTTTATTTGCCTATTTAGTGTGTATTTAGGTACTACACACTCTTAAGTTGAGAATATATGTGTAGTCGGTTTGCAATATCTTCTCATTTTTTGAATTAAACCTTTGAAAAATCACTGTGTATGATGTTTTGGTTGTACCCTAAATAAGTTATGTAGGTATCACAATCATTTTATATTTGTATTAAAATTAAAGTTACTTATTTTTGGTAAAATTAAATTTGTTCTTACCTTTTATACATTGATCATAATTTTTCATTTATAATTAATAAGGGCTGACCTCCCATGGCGCAGTCTGTTGGCACGCCACTGATCTGGGGTGTGGGAGGCTCTGGGTTTGAATCCCGGGTAAGGTATGGGTGTTAATTTAAGTTAGGTCATGAGTTAGTCTGTAAGTCGCAACCTGGTAACCTTTCAGGCATAAAACAGTGGGACGTTAAAAATTCCTATACAATACAATAGATAGTAAGAATAGAAACAGAAAATAAGTTTTTGGGTAATCCATAACAGTATATAGTTCTTGTGGAAAATATTAATAAACTGGGTGTATACAAATATGGTGCATTGCCCTTTTGGTGTAATTTTCTAAACTTGGTTAAGCTTTGTTAGCATGAGGCTGAGGAATAGCCTGAAAGCATAACTTCAGCAGGGCTTCAGAATATGTAGTTGGAAGTAACCATGAATAGACGGTGGCATTACGGTATGGTTTGCAGGATCACATCCTGATAGACTTCTGCCTGACGCGGTCACGGCTTTGGACACTGTGGCATACTCAGGACGAGGTACCAGTCCTCATGAACAGCCTACTGGACGGGGACTCCCTGCTGTGGGAGCACGTTGTACTGGAGCAGCCGCCTGATCGTGACAGCGTGGTCGTGGACCCCCGGGAGCACCCTCAGCAGGGCTACATCTCCTACATTTTCCAGCCTGGCCTCTTCCCACTCAGCATCATTACGAGGGCACTCAGCGTGAGCATCACTCCTCTATATCTGGCACAGAACTTCTTGGCCGCTCAAGGTCAATTTATCGGTGAACATAATTCCTGTAGGGGTGAATGTATCTGGGACCATGTGGCAGGTGTACCAGAAGTCTCCAGTGCGTGGGGATGTAATGGCTGTTAGCAGCCGTGAGCTGGAGGGCAGGGTGTGCCGCGCCATGGAGGAGACAGTACAGGAGAAGGTGAGCGACCAGGACTTGACGGACGACGAGAAGCTGCGGGTAGCGCATGCTTGCTGGGCCCAGTTCTGCAGCTCCTGTGTCAGCTTCTATGGTAAGGCAGCCAAGGTGGTGGGCCTGATGGTCGCCCAACCTGCTGATGGCATTGTGCTGCTTAAGCAATGTCATTTCTCTCTTGTCAGGTGAGCTTCGTCCACACTTGATGTGGGACAACTACTGCCTTCTTAAATACAGCTCAATTTTCTCGCTTTTTACTTGTATGACTGTCTACTTCTGTGTAAAAATTTATTTTTAAAATTTAAAACAAAATTGAAATGGTACGTTTTTTTTAAATATTATTTAGTTACATATTTTGTTACTCTGATGTGCAACCTATGTAGGAGGTGTGGTCAAGTTTAGCTTCCCTCGACGCCTGGAAGTTGTAGCACCATGTGCAGAGGTTTATAGTGGCATGAGCGCTTCCGGGATAATTCTATTAGCTAGTGGTCTGCCCGAGGAGGTTCCCAGAGGTCTGCAAGGCGAGTAGTGGCATGGGTTGGGTTAAAAGCGGTTGCTGTGTTGGTGGACTTGGCAGATGGCAAGGGTCCGGGGTATGTTAACTAACGTTGACACGCCACGGGCAATGTCATTAACTCGCCTTAGCTACGACTCTCTCCCAAGAAGACATTGAGCACTATATGCCACAGACAGCATTTGAAGATCAGGGTTGACACTGGCCAGCTGATACAATCTTGTTCTGCCACTCACTTCGCATTATAGCATGGCATTCACTCCTTTGACCTTCGGTGCGGAGGAGAGATGAACTGCCAGCTTCGGCTACCTTCAATTATCTCCACCACATCTCTCTCCGCGACCTGTCTCTCTGCTACCCGCACCCCACCCTTTGGCCCTGTGCTGTTGATATAGATGCTGCAACCCACAGTTTGAGGTTGTCTCGTGACTTAGTTGTATGACGTTGCTCTGCCCGATTGTGCATCGACTTCTAGTTTTTGCAGAAAGTCACACCACCAGGATGAGATCCATCTTTTTTTTTTCTACTAGCTATTGCAGCTCTAGATCAGAATGCCATGCTGCTTGTCATCTTACCGAAGCCACCCACGCTTCACGACTGCTTAGCTAACCATGCATGTTCAGCCACAAGTCCTAGTATTGAACCATTGGGGTCACCATCACCAACACCTACCACCCACTCCCTTCACGTCTTCAAAGACTAGGCGTCATCCTGGTTGGCATCCTAGAATTGGCCCTTGAGGCCCTAGTCAGGTAGTTAGGGTACTGTTCTGGCAATAAACAGACATAATTTGATTTGGTTTGTTTATCACTCACAGTGAACTACATATTATTTCTGTACCTGCTGTTACTACTATTTCCTGTTTTGTCAAACAAACCTCACACACAAATACAGGAGCAGGCACATGCTGCTGCATGTATCCCTTCCTCGCCAATAAGAAGCCCTGTCTCTGCGGAGCAGTGGCCCACTCGACTGCTACACCTCTCTGTGCAACTCTATACTACTGTTGACTATGTGTATTCCAACACACACTTTACCTTGGGATCATGGAACCTCCTGCCAGTGTGAGGTACGGTCATCTTACCAGCCTCCTGAGTAACACGAGAACGGTTGCCCCTATTCTGCTATCGACACGTGGACACATGTAGTTAAGTGCTTCGGTCTGCCGGTGACTTCCCACCTACCAATTCACTTACTGGAGGCCAATAACTAGGCCTACCCAGTACACCCATCTATCTATACTTACATCCTTTCAGGCCGTGTCCGTTTTTACGGAACACTCACTATCTTCCTCTCTACCTTGTCTACCCCGTATGCTTCGTCACAGGGCTGGCCAGGATAAGACTGTCAAACACGGTCTAGCCCTGTTTAGAAGCCTGGTAGAGGACGGACAGAGTGCCAACTAGGTGTATTCCTGGAAGCAAGAAGAAGCAGCTCGAAACAGGGATACAATGGCCAGCTCGGCCAGTGAAAGCCTCAACCTGCACTACAAGTTTTTCATGCATCTAGAAGTGCCAAATTACTTTTGGAAATAAACTGAAGTTTAATGTGATTTGGGTATGTCAAAGAAAGTTGATGTACCTTTCTTGAAAGTTACAACTATAGTAGAGTGGTTGAAGTGGGGTGATTTAGCTTAATTGTGTTTGAAACATTAATTTTCATTATTTTTCAGTTGCATATTTCTTTAATTTAATTTCTATTTTCACCAGCATAATTTCCAGCCTTATTTTAATTTTCATTTAGTTCTAATGTTATTTCTGTATATTTTATTTAGATTTGACATAGTTGTACTTTTTCAGTGTCATTTTCATAGAAATTGTATGGAAATTTGTTTTGTCCTTGTTGTTTCTTGTATGGTTGTTAAGTTTTACATGTACAAATCTTTTTCTTTTATTAGTGTGTCTTACATTGAACCAAAGGTTTAGTAATTGCTATTCATTAAAACATCACTTACTTTGTTTGAATCAAATAATGTTCAATCAGAATTATTATAATTTGGTTCAGAAACATTTCATGTACAGATTTTCATTCTGAAAGGGTTCGCATTGTTAGCATTTTCCAGGAAGCCACTAGAGCAGACCTGCCGTTTTAACGTATTTTATCCATTTTTACGGATTTTTAACACTAGAATAATCCAAATCCAAACTTTTTTTACAACACTTTGCTCAAAGTGGCGACACTAGCGCCCACAGCTATGTGTGTCAGTTTCACTGACACACATAGCTGTGATAGATTCTTATAATGGAGGTGGATAATTAAGCGAAATATTTGAAAGATTCTTATAATGGAGGTGGATAATTAAGCGAAATATTTTGGACATACACCATTGCTTCAATAGTGTATGTCCAAAATATTTTGTTTAAGTATTCACTGGCACGGGTATACAGTTATCTACATATTTCTGTTCTTGTCTTCAGTTGAAAGGTTGGATGCCAACTCCAAATGTATGGCATTGGTACTAAAATGCACAAATAGACACATAGGCCTTTTATACTCTTGCTACTCGTGTTCTTACTAGAGTTATGGAAAAGGGACCAGCGTAGTCAACCCCTGTTGTGGAAAAAGGCTTCATTTCCTTGACTCTTGCAGCAGGCAACTCTATCATCACTGGACTGACTGGAGATGGCTTCACCCTCCTGCACCTGTAATAATACAGCAAATAATGTTGAATTGCTCATATGTCAGAGAGAATCCAGTTCCTTTTGCTGAGGATGCCTTGTAGTGCTTGCTCTCCAGGATGGCAGTTAAGCTGATGGTAGTGTTGTAGAATTAGCTCCGTCAATCAGTGTCTTTGGTAGTAAGGCAGGACGCTTATGCTCATATGGCATATTAGCGTGTCGCAGTTTCCCACCCACCCTGATAACACCACCATCATCAATGTAGGGGACAGCTTCATAAACTGAGCAGGTAAAAGGGTGTTGGTCTTGATGGCATGTAATTCTTGTGGAAAACTTTCATGTGCTTTAACAATTAGGAGCATCGACGCCTTATCTAGCTCACAAGACTGTAGTGGTCCAGACAGTTTCACAGTAGACTGTTTACAATTGTGAGCAAATTGCATCACAAATGCAACAACTCTGACCACCCTGAGTAATTGACTACAATGATGAAGTATACAATCCAGAGGCCCATTATCAATGGCAGCTTAAAACTGATGCCGACTAACAGCTAGCTGCGTTAAGACCATGACGGCGCTCACCACACATGTGACACGTGGGCATGGATGTGTGCAAAGAGGACATAACCTAAAATTTCCCATAACGGAATACTTATTTGAAGTGTAAATTATGTCTCTTCTTTTATTTTCAGTTTCCCAAATGTTTTTAGTGTTTAAAATGTATGTTTAAGAATGTTGCACAATATTTGGTTACGAATTCAAAATGTGCGCTGCACAAAGGGTAAGAACATTATTATTCCGGCGTGAACGCCATCATAAAAGACATGTAACGAATACAGAAAATTCTCAATTTAAATGTATAATGTAAATCCACACTTAAATTATTTATGTGCCCTTTATTTTAAAAGATAAAAGTTTTACTCAGTGTGTATAGCACTTCTGCTTGTGTGAACCCTACAGGCAGCCATGGTAGGTCCGCACGACACCTGCCCCTGGGCAGTCCGTCGAGTAGAGCTGGCGAGGTAAGACGCTGTCACGTACGCACTTCAAACTTTTGGCACTGATGTAGATTACAATATTTCACTTTTAGTATACCGGTTAACCTTTGCTTTGCATATGTTTTGTCAGACATTTCCCCATAAAATTTGTGCCCTTGTGGCTTTTTAAATGTAATCAGGGAGAAAGGAGGAAAGATGTCGGAGAGGCCACGCGGCCCACACAACTTTGAATCAGGCGCCATCGCCTATGCTAAAGGCGTTTCAGTGTAATTATTGGTTTCATTGCTGCTTGTAATGTTAAGGGCTTTATTTCTATGTGACACGTGTCCGATTAGACTGACTGGACATGGTAGTTACAGATTTGACTCACTAGATCAAAAGCAACTTAGGTAGCTGGGATGAGGGAGGAGTGTTGGTTAGTTCTGATACACTCTCACCTCTAGTTAGGTAGTTGAGGTAAGTTTAGTCTTAAATGGGGTGAATACCTGCACGAATGTATCAAAGTCGTGCTTCTTTCGCCCAAAAGACAAAGTTGTCCCAACGTAGGCAAACTTCCACTCCGGTTAA
The DNA here is from genome assembly GCA_029891345.1 of Dryococelus australis. Classification (NCBI taxonomy): domain Eukaryota; kingdom Metazoa; phylum Arthropoda; class Insecta; order Phasmatodea; family Phasmatidae; genus Dryococelus; species Dryococelus australis. The sequence continues at coordinate 340,808,078 of CM056993.1, read as the reverse complement.
GGAGCGGTAAATAACAGGATAATACTTGTAGCTGGTACAAACACATGGTGGACACTCAATTAATATTACCGGTGCAGGCGCGACTGAATGACGTCTGAGTTCGGCGGCACAGACCCGTTCCGTCGGTCTATCCTGCATAAGATAGGGTGATACTATCCTCAGCCAGGCAGCAGGGTGAGCAAGGTGTGGCTCTCTAAGTCTCCTACCACTCCTTCATGAGGTATAGGGTGACAGTTCTATAAATCACGCAGTGCACTGAAACGGAAATACTAACACTCTACCCCAATAGTGACTTGTCTGCCGGCTCAATAAGAGTACCCACTGACCCCCCTCCATAGACTGACTGATCAGGGACGTTGAGCTGGAGTCGTACCAACCCTCTACTGGTTGTGCATCCACCCAGAGTACCTGGCAGCACTGCAGGTCACCTTCACTGCGCACTAATAGTGCGAGTGATGCGAAACAACTCGGGTGTGTGTCGTGTCTCCTGGTGTGAAGGTGTTACTAGTGGTTGGGGTGTTACTGTTTCTTCCCCACTAGCACTAATAGTGCTGTGTGTTTGATGGGAAGAAACAGGTAGCTGTCTAATGTGTATGTCTTAGTTCGGTTTAATAACTTCCCCGTATTCCGTTGGCAGTGCACAGCGCAATCTACCTCCAACTGTGAATACAGATATATGCCTTGGAAATAAAAGTAGCAAAGTAGAAAGCAGCGTATGTTTATTGAAAGTTTAATAGACACATGACCTGTGTCACCTCCTGCCAAGTCGAGGATAGCTGAAGGTAACTGCGTGGTTCCAGGTGTAGGTGACCTGGTTCTAAATGAAGCTGATTCTAGATGAAAATAAGAGTTACATTTAAACTACTAATTAAAGGTGTCTAGAGGAGACACATTAAGTTAAAAGAAGAAAGTTAGTATTTGTATGTCACCGTGTTGACTGGTCGTCGACATACGTAGTTGGTTGCTGGTAAGGCGTACTTGTAGGCATCGAACTTCTCTAGAGCTCCAGAGCACTAAGAGGGCTGTGGGCGTTGCAAGAGATGCGAAAGAATGACTGCAGAGCTAGGCTGCGGCCGGACATATATAGTGGTAGCTTGTAGGCTGCCGGTGCGGGGAGCGGTGGAGGCGTGATGTCCTCCAGCCTTGATTGAGTGGCATGAGAATTATCTCGTCAGCGGTTCTGGCTTCGTGCCTCGTCAGGTCTGCTCGGCAGTGCCCAAGGTCTGGGCAAGTTGTTGGCATTGAGTATGTTTGGGGGGGGGGGTGCCTTCCAGGATGCGTGCCTTCCAGGTGAGAAGGAAAAACACAGAAATTCTGGTTGCCTGTAGGGGTAGGCAATGTGTTGCTCACATCTATAGAGATGGAAGCAGTACTCCTAGGCGATGAGTGGGTGTCGTATTATAATAGGTATAGAAGCGGTACGCGTCATATGTATGTATTTAAGGGTATCTTCCATGTTTAAATTGTTTTATGGCCACATCATTTGTGACCACGTGGTGAACAGCCACCAAGTCAATATCTACGCCATCAATGCGCTTTGAGGGTTTATTTGTGTAATATTGTGTGCGCCAGCATTAATTTGAGGGATCTATGTATTATTTCATTCAGGGTTCCGTGTATTTTCATGTATTTAATGCTTTTTATGTATGACCACGTGGTCTCGTACGTTTTTTATTTTCCCGCTATCAGGTGTGCTACAAGCCTAGAAATGTCTCATTCTGTAGGAGAATAATTTTCCCATCATCAATAAAAATTTGTCTGACTATAATTTGCAGTTTTTACGGAGAAATACTGCAATGTCACCTGCACCGTGTGATCCACTATGAATCTTATCCAGCGGCATCCACTCCATATAAACTTACCTTCTCGCATCTGCGTGTTTATTGTGTCCATCCATGTCGTGTCCCATTTTTTCTAATATGTATTTGTGTCAGTTATGTAATTTGTACGGTGATATTATTTCCATCGTAGCCGGCTATGTGTAAATGCCTTCACCACACTCACCACGTGCTGGGAGACGTGCCCCGACGAATCCGCGTTAGCGATGCCAAATAATCACGGTTGTTCACTGTTCATTTCGTAATTCTCCGTGCCCTGTCTTGACGAAAAATCTGCAGTCCACCGTAACGGCTGTAGACCCCTTTCCTTGTGAAGACTGTGTTTTCTAACACCGGAGAAAAGTCTTCCATCTAGGAGTGCGCTAGACTAATTGCGGACTGGGGGAGCATCCAATAGAGTTAGCTAGACACGTCCGAGTTCATTCATAAAGTTAATCCTTGCAGGATTTTGTATGAATGGCAAAATAAAAGCAATGTCTAACAGTGCATAAAAGTATGTCCTTGTAGTGACAGCAACCGCTCACCTTTTTCGATGATTAAATGTTTAGTAATGCAGAGTGTTTTGTAAGTACATTCGGGTAAGGCGGACACACAGAACCCACAGCATCCCTGAGAACCCTGAGTCTCACAGTCTGGCGATGGGGAAACACCGCTGACACCATCTAGCGTAAGTTTATTGTGTCAGTTCGTCTCACGTCTCACCCAATGGCATCATTTGGTGTTCCCAAGTGGGGTCAGTATGTTCATCCATGTCGCGTCAACTGCGTTTAAATGGTGCTACACCACATCTGATCATCAGCGAGAAGGCCACAAGACCTCCGCATTGGCAACTGCGACACCTAAAATTGCGAACGCGATAACAGAGTACATGCTGGTCGAACAATGTGTACATTGTGGCAGATTGAACGAAAAAAATTTATTTGCTGAGAACTTGTGAGAACAACCGTTATGCCAATGTACGTCCGATACCTTGTCAGCACCGTCAGAAGCACGCCTGTGCATGCGCACCGGATGTGACAGGGCAGGAAAAAAGTGGACGCAGTGCCAGTAATGCAAACAGGACTCACATTTGTGAATCATAGGGCCTGACGAATATGCAACCTTTCGCGATTGTGTTATAAACTGTGACGAGTACTGTAAGGCGAACTGCACAGAGATCGTGCCACTGACAGCACCAGAGGTGAAGCCTACGCCACCACCAGTAGTTGTTATGTACACGCCACAGGGCTTAACATAGCCGTACCGTAATGTATTCTTGCCAACTTTTGCAGGACACAACTCAGAAGACCCGTGTACTTTTCTCATGGTTTGTGAGGAGAAATTGAACAGACACAGCGTGCATAGGGAAAATTGGATCGAGGTCACTGCAGACTGACTGAGAGGAACAGCCGCCATGTGGTGGAATTTAGTCAGAGACTATTGTGTGACATGGGAAGAGTTTTGCGACCGGTTACTGGGCAGATTCGATATGGGTGGAGATGCTATCCAGGCCCAAGCGCGGTTATACCACGAGCAGCAACGCAAACTTCAGGGGATTGAAGAGTTCATCCAGCGGAAACTAGGCCTGTACAAACGCCTAAACCCATGTCAACCTACCCGCGGAGTGCTGGAAATAATTTTTGCCTTATCAACACAGGACATTAGGCTGTACTTGTGACTGGCAACACGGGTGAGTGTAGAGCAATTCACGCGGGAGACGTGCCTCTGTGAACAAGATGTGCAAGTAGGACAGGCATACCAATCCCCGAGGCAGAATCACCACACATCAACACTCACAATGATGCTAGATGTTACGCCACCCCCGCCGCCGTTTACGTCCGTGAGGCCAAATCGTAGACAAAGGAACTTTCACCAGAACAACCAGGGAAATTACTATCAGGGTAATCAGTCGGGAAACTGAGTAGTGAGGTTGGCAAAACAGCACCTGTATAAATTTCACTGCCAGGTCGTAGGAATCCGCCTAATGAAGGTGCCAAAGTGTTCCAGGTCAGTGACAGTACCGTACGTGCGTTAAGGGTAAATTATGAACTTGAGGGAAAGAATGTGATTGCCGTGAGACACTGTCGCAAGCCACAACTTTGTACGTGACGGGTTAATACAGGCAATAACAACTAGAGTGCCACAGTGTCACCTACAGTTCACCACCACCAATTAACTGGGTGAGGCAAGAAGCATGATGAACGTGACAGTGAGGATACGTGAACTCCGGACGAAGTGCAATGTGACGCATGTCCGATTAGCTAAGGCTGGGTCACTGTCGTGTGGCTTTGGTTGCACTTTGGTCGCTTGTGCGTGCGGGTTGGCTTAGGCTTACTTACGGTTGGATATAGCGGTCGGGCATGTGGCCTTACGGGATGGTTCAACATTCTCGACTTTATGGTTTACTAGTCCCTTGGATTGGTCTGGCTTGCGACTCGTTTTGGAGCTAGGCATAGTCGACAACAGGCGGGAGGTGCTAAGAGTTAGTACCTTGTCTGTTTGCAGGCGAGGGGTAGTGGGATATAACTGATTACATCGCTCGTCTTCGGCGAGGGCAGTAGCAAGGGCACGACGTGACACAATGCAGAATTCTCTGTTCCAGTCCTCAGATGCCCTGCTCCACAAGTTACTATTAGAGAATCCTAGCCGCTTCTCAGTCTTATTCAGTAACTCTCTTACCACTGGATGACAGGTTGGGTGTGTACGTAGCAGAGCTGGTGGGAAAGTAGCTGGGTTAATGTCAGTCGTCATAGGTGGTGCCAGTGACCAAAGTAAGAGGGCACGATCTTGTTCAGCTTGTTAGCTAGCTGTAAGTGCGGTTAGACCAGCCAGCGCAACTGTTTGCTCCTCTCTCCTGGTGCCGTGCCTCACCTTGAATTGCATAGAGCAGGTGTAATTACAGAGAACCTCGAAAGGAGCACCACGGATGCAGATAGCCCTAACTTAGTGTTGCCTGGCAACAATCTTGCCAACGCGAGCTCCAGTGCTTCAGATAATCCCCCACTGTTGTGGGCTGATCAGAAGCGTTGAAGCCGTGTGGGTTGCCAAGACTATCACTGGGTATGCAATCCCAACTATGGCCAGGCCGTAGCACCTAAGCAAACACCCCCTCCAGCACCCAGGTGCTCCGGTAGGGATAAAACTCAGATGTACCGTCTCTCCCTGATTGAGAAGTGTTGCAATGGTCGTGGCTCGTCTAATGGGTGTGTTTTCAACTTGGAGCCGTCCTAGGGGGAGTCCCCAGTTGTAGCTAATTTCGGAATAAGAATACTTTCCCGTCTCCGGTTGGCGGTACTCAGCTCGAGGTTCTCCCAGTAATTGGTGACAGATGACTCTATGAATGAGACTCGAGGGTAAGAGAAACAAAGCCGTGTTTATTAAAAACTTATTAAACACGGTGACACGTGACACCAAATACAAATACACGAAGAGGCAAGGGCAAACCAAGAAAACTATTACAATGTTTGGGTGCCGGAAAGGAGGTTGCCGCCAGAGTTAGTGCCCGGCATGTTTGTTTATGTAAAGGAGAACCCATTATATGCGGGAGTAAAAAACCGTTGTGCAGGACTGGCACCCAAGTGGATTGGGCCGGTAAGGGTAACGGCCAAGATGGGGAATTCCTTGTTTCTCGCAAAGCTGGGTCTGCAAGTCACTAAACATCACTGCGATGACCTACGTATAGCCCGCGTACCTGCAGGGAAGAGGGGCAACGACAAGCCGGTAAGCCCAGTACCTCAGCGAGCATGATGAGTACCAGGTGGTATGAGGAATTACAGGAGTAGCACGTGTCAAAACAACAACACCAGTCTCGTGACCAAGCACCCGGAAAACGTAAACAACACCACTGTAAACACTATGTCATTTAGGGGCTTCGCCCCATCCAAGCCGTCCACACCAAGCAGGGAGGGAGAAGGCGATGAAAGTGTACACACACAAGTGAGAGAAACTAGTATTAGTGAAACACCATTTCAGGGCTTCCCCATAGAGGCAAATGGTAGTTTAGCAAATCAAAGTATCTTCAGAGGTTTCACGTGTATAAATGAGGGAAGTGGTAACAACAGTGTACACATAAATTGTAACACAACCAGTGCCAGTGACACAGGTTTTAAGGGGTTTCCCCAAAGCACCAATACCAATGGTTGTAACAAAAGTGAAAACATAAACCAGCATACCACAAGTGTCAGTGTAACACCTTTCTGAGGTTTTTTGGCCCCTGCAGGGGATAGCCTAGTAGGGCAAGAGAGTTACAAAGGGTTTGGAGACGTTTGTAGGGAAGTGAGTGTGACGCCACATGTCAACAAGTAACTTCACAGCATTCACAAGAGGCGAGGCGAGTCACCACTACATCCCCACGACATGGTTCCAGCCTACATCCCCACCCCCTGCAAACACCGCAGAATAAGGAGACTTCCTTAGCCATGCTGCGTATGTCCTCAACAGGTGGTCCTGGTTCACAGACGGGCAGAGTTGACTTGCTCGCACCATCTTGGCCTTCGAGGGAGGCAACTGCAAAGTATCCCTTGGTCAAGGGAAGCAATTGGATAAGGGTCAGTGATTCCCTTGAAATTAAAGGTTTTAAATATGCTAGACGTTTTAAATTCGACAATGGACTTTGTGTAATAAGTGTTTCAAAAAGGTTCAAGAAACTTGTCCAGTCCTTTATCTCTCCACCAAACGTCAGCAGCTTAATTTTCGGGAGCACAATTCAGGATGTGGGGCCCACGGTCTGTGATAATTGTTCAGCATCTTGGCCTCTTGATGTTCCACCGTCACTTGTCACCAAAACAACCATAACCTTGTAGTACTGGTCATCAAAGATCTTAATCTTTCATTATGTTTGTCATGGTCAAACTCTTCATTATCATCTTCAGCTGTGTATTGAAATAGATGGTCTTGTTCAAACATGTCTCGCAGCTGAGCTAAATCATGACATATGGCCACAAAAATTGCCTTTTTGGAAGAACCTGACTGTAGGCTATAGGAGAGCAAGACTGCATGACATAGTCTGTCCTCTGCTCACGCATATCTGTGAAGAAGTACAAGTGTGTCGGTGGACATGCTGTGATATGGTACTCGAGAAACAGTACGTATTAGACACAACAATTGCGTATGAGAAACTGCCACTTCGCAACATAAACAAAACGTGATAGTACACAATTGATTCATGAGTCGCAATGTTGAGTCAAAGCATGCAATTGATATATCGAATGTGTCAGGTCACACATTAAAGGGAAAATAATCATAAATTTGTGGCACAACGAATTATAAAAATTCAATGAACACTCCAAAGATGTGTCCACAGCCAAAATTTAAGAGTTCTTGGAGATGGACGAAGCTAAGCATGCACTATAGGCAGCAGCAACGATGCTCAGCCATGCACAATAGGTGGCAGCTATGATGTTCAGCCACGCATGATAGGCAGCAACAAACTATTCTCAGTCTCGCACAATAGGCGGCAATGAACAAATACAATGCAGCTCACTATGGGCGACAGCAAAGCTAAAACGTCACTTTATGCGAAATCCATTTCCATGGTCCCGAGGATCTGGCCCAGAGGAACATTTGTTCCTCTGATAGGGACACCAAACGCGAAAAATAACAAGGCGAGAAAGACATTCTGTCTATTAACTTGCCATGTAACAGTTCACTATTAGGCTAGCCAACATCCCACCAAAAACCCAATAGGAACACACGAGGGTGCCAAATACAAAATAGTTTGGACTGTCCCAACACACGCAGTTTTTAAAGCACATAATACTGTTTGCTGGAATCTACAGCTGTGCTTAACCAAAAAATCAATTTCCGCTTATAAAATTTAAGTGTTTACTCAGATATTAATATAACTTCACCAAACTATTAAAAACTCAATACCTAGCCAATGACAATGCATTTCATGAAACTACATCCATGCATTTAATACAGAATCTAATTTTGCCCAAATTAACCTTTAAAGATAGTCATTCTGAATTAGTACTTGCTGTTTGATATATTGGCTCATACAAAATTTAACTGTTCGGACAGAAATTATAATACTGTTTTAATGTATTGATAATACTCGAAGAATGTTTCACGTGCAGTATAAAACATTTTCATACTGTTATTGTTTCAAATCGAGTGACATCTTGCAGAGGAATTTAACTTTACGATTGTAGGTTGGGTATCGCTGAAATACTAAAAGTACCCACACATTTATTTAAGCTTTCATAATTGCAATGCATTTGGCAAATATAACTAAACACACCCATCCAGAGTTTCTTCAAGTTTGAGGTTTAATATTTATACTCACTTAAATTGTATAACGCAGCACTTTTTCCAGGTCGACGTGTTACATGAAATCCCAAGCATTTCTTGGAAAATAAACTACATGTGTTAAAATCATGCCAAATTTTATTATTTGCATACAGCAAAAAGAAAATGAATTGCAGATGACAGCTATTTTTAACTTTACAACTAGTAAAACTTTATCATGGAAATACTTGTCGTAGTTTGCTGCCAACTTAACTCTGCATGTCGCTGTCATTGCTTATGTTAAAATATACGCACTTACAGGCAGTGATTTTTTCATAGGTTGGTTTCAAGAGTGCTCACTGTATTGTGAACCACCTATAGAACAGTGAAATTAGTGATGCTTGATGGTGCATGACTAGTGTGTGTCTTACTTATAGTGTAATGCTGATGGGCCCTTGACTGGGTTATGTGCCACACTTCCTTAGTTTAAAATACTTGCCATAGATACGGATGGAACCACTTTGGTTTGTAGACCCATGGACGCCCTGGAGCACCTTTTGTTGATGAAATTGGACACATGCTTGCCAGAACATTTTCACTCGAGGCCTGTGCTGGGTGACAGTATGAGTACCTGTGCCGACCTCATCAGGCTCATGTGTGTAGTGCAGTCTCTGGAACGTGAGGCCCCTGAGGTGCATGTGTTCTTCAGGCAGGAACTGGACAACTTGAGGACACCCATGCAAATCGTGGACGACATCCTAATGAATGGTTTGGTCAGCAGGGTGAGTGCGGTATAACTGATGCATGGTGTGTTGAGGACTTTTGGAAGCTCTGCCTAATTTGTGCTTTTTGTCCACTGAGTCTTTTGGTAATACGTGTGAAAAATTAATGTTACCGTGGACCCAGTGACCAGTATTCAGATGTCAATCCATTGGCTTTTTGAATTTGCGTGACAGTTGAGCAGGTGATTACCATAACAATTACTCTATTACAGTTTAATTTTATTCGGTTTGGTAGAAGTTGAGATTTCTCATGTGTGTGTATTTTGTAGATCCCTCAGATGGTGCTACACTCTTTGGAGAACTTGGTGGCTTCCACTGATGTAGCATCCTCAATGCGGATGCTGGTTGGGGCGCTTGCCTGTGACTTTGGAGAGCCACGAAGGGAAAACAGTGAAAGTGATGAAGCCGACTTCTTCCATAATTTGCCAAAGTTGTACAGCAGTCACCTGGGAGCAAGCACCATTGCACAGTCTCTCCACCAAATGGCTGTGGCAAGGTGTGTATGTAATTTATTCGTCCATCACTTGACTGATTAGTCCAGTGTACATATTTGTGAGACACCTTCTGACCTCCTTCACAGGGGTGAGGGGGGTAACAAAATGTGCCTCACTCCATCACCCAGACAACAACAATCCCCAACCCCGCCCCTGGATGAAGTTAGACGTACTCAACATTAAACACCCATCTGAGCTATGCTCTGTCCACAATATTGTATGACATTATATTTAATTTCTGCAAAAATATGGCAGACAGTTATAGAGGTCCATTGCAGTTATGTACGAAAGAATGTTCTCAAACTCAGGTCTCTAGTGGCAACAAATTTTATTATTTAATTTACACTGTGTCAATTCACGTGGCATTCCAAAAAGTCTCTGGCAAACACACAAAAAAAACTGCATTAAAAATTACTGAGACTCATTGTGCTAAATGCGACCAGATCAGAAAGTTCATTCTCACTCTACTTATCATCATTATTGTACAAATGCAATTTTACACTCATTCCAAAAAAATGATTCCAACATTAAAAGTCACCTCAGAGAAGCCACTAGGTTCGTGATCTGGCAAGTCTTAACTGCACTGTTGTGTGTCACACTCTGGTAACCAAGAAATAGCAATGTTATAACCACAGTACCTTGGCAGCAGCCCTACCACGGGCCTGACGATGTGAAGAAACCAGCCCGATCATTCTGGCAACGACGCAAAGCAGGTTGTCGGGCCGCCTCTGACTGCGATGCAGTCGTGTGGCGCTTTTCAGCTCTCTGGATTCCACCCAGCTGTTTTCGCCCCGCCGATGCAGTCTTCATTCCCATCGGCACTGAACTAGAACTACACTGCTCCTTAACAACACACTCGCTCCCATATTTAATTTTACCATGGCAACTATGATGTAGACGTACATGCCCGCAGGCCTGAAGCCAGGGGGCGTGTTTTAGGTGTCTAGACACCCCGTGAAATATTGAACTAAATTGGAAAAAATGCTCAGGGTATGATTTATAGTGGTCTAACTATTGCTATGAAATGTACTTGGGAGTAATAGATAATGTGTTTGACTGTTTGTTATGCATAAAAATACTGTTATCTGGTCAGTTTGACCTTGGGCACATGATCGTTGACATTGTAGCTTTTACCCTGCAGTTCGCCTGCGCAAGCTGCGAAAGGCCAGGTTCTTACTACATCTGCATAGCTTTGATATAGACACAGCTCAGTATGTGTACAGATGCTGACATGTTGGGTTGTGGTGTAGTTCATCGTACTTTTGTGTCCCAGAGAGTTTCTTTCTCTCATACAGTGGATACTACATTCATGATTTGCGATGGATAATAACTAGATATATTTATGAGACAAGGCTGTGTTCGAATTCAGTGCAATGTGCCCTTGACCACTTGCCCTTGTTCCCTTCCCGTGTCACGGCCCAATGTAGGTCTCGAGAAGGGCAAGTGTTTCGTGCCCTTAGTTGAAGGGAACATTCTAGTATGCATATACGCCCTTACCGCAAAATTGGATAGAAACAATGTGACATAACATCCGGGATGCACTGTTCAAGGGCACGAAGCCAAGTAAGAGCCTTTAGCTGATGAAATCGAACACAGCCTTGTATGACTGAAACACATGTTTTCATGATGTGTGAAAATGTGAAGTGAAAATGAAGGACCCTTGAAAATTATGAATGCTAAAATTCACAAAATACTGCAAAATTACTGCTGTTTTATAGTTTGCAATGAAATTACATTGTTATAATATTTTGAGCGAACTTTAAGAAATTTTACACAAAGCTTTGTGTTTTGTATTTTGAAAGCAAAGCTCAAATCAAGTGGTAGAGTATTGTCGTGTTTCTCTTGTAGTAATCCTTCCGTATTCACGAGGGTTAGGGCCTTGACGATTAACAAAATTGTGAATACTGAAAAACAGATGGGGAAAACAAGGTTGGGTTCCCAGGCCCTTATTTCACCACATTTTTTAAATTAAAATTACATACAAATGTTCCAAATAATGCTTTTTCCGTACAGTAATATATTGTCTTACTATCAAAAGAAAATTAAATTTATGGTAATTTATTCCATAAATTTAAAAAGTACACTTACAATTATATGTATATAACATAAGGGAAACTCATGATTACAATCACTATCGCAACAAAACCGATTTATACACACTGTTGTGAAATAAAAGATCTGTAGGAAAAATTTTTTAATTCTGGAAAAAATGAGATTTAACATTTTTTTATTCACAACAGTGACAAGGTTAGTGTTACTGGTCACAAGAGGGAGGCGGCGATGTACAGTAGGTAAAGCTCTCTCCCCTCCAGCAAACCTTTTCCTCCACAGTCATCATGTCATTGATACTGCTGTCTTCCAACTCGGAACTCCAGCTCCTTATCGAGCGAGCATCCTTGTGTTAATGGATTTATTGTCAGTCTTCAACAGCGATTTTGTCTAAGTAAATGACATTCTCTCAGCACGAGATTCTGTTACCCCAACACGCACACGAAAATTGTGTGAAGGAGCTCAAAAAACTAAGCCTCTACTTTGAAGAGCAAATTTTTCCGGCCGCGGTTGAAGTGGAATATCTTTTGTGGTGTGAGAAGTGGAAAGGCAAAAAATTTGACATGCCAATTGGGATGATGTCCATTTTGGATGCATGTAGTAAACATTTATTCCCAACCATACACCATCTGTTGTGTGTCCTGGCAACTTTACCTGTATCAACAGCTGAGGTTGAGAGGTAATTTTCCTCATTGAAAAGGATTAAGACATATTTAAGAAACTCAGTGTGCAGTGAACCATTAAGTGGCCTGGCACTCATGACAATTCACTATCCATTGCCATTCATTGCGGATGACGTTTTAGATGTCGTGGCCAGGAATCAAAACAGGTGTATGTTGTTATTGTAAAAGTTCTACGAAGTGTCACTACTTTTACATGTACATACAATATTTTTGTCATTGATACTAGTGCACCTTTTAAGTAATTGGTAATGTAATACGTAGCTTTAAGTGTTTTATTATTGGGCGTTTAGAATTTAATGTTCAAGGAACTCATTTTGTGTATATTGTTATTAGTAATATTGTTGAACAAACGTGTTTGATTCTTAGGTACGTATTTGGACTTTAATGTTGAATAAACAAATTTTGTGTAAATTTTTATTAGTAATGTGATTGATGAAAATTGTTATATTCACAGGTATTTTGCTTTAATGTTCAACACACAAATTTTGGGTATAATTTGATTGAGGGAGTCACCGGGGCACGTGTCCCCTCCTTTCCACTAAATACTTCCAAGAGTTTTAGAAAGTTGATCTTTAAAAGTATAACAATGTCTGTCAGCTGTACATTCAATATTTAGATTCTAAACCCACTTAAATAGCACCAATTTGCACTTCAAAATCCAAAATTTCCTGGGTAGGACCCCCAGATCCGTCACTTTAATAAGGGGTAGCAGTGAAGAACACACACCCCACCCCTTCCCCCCAAATGAAATCCTGGCTACGGCCCTGATGCCCGGTGAAAGATTCATCTAGCGGAACAGTCAAGGTTTTATCCCCAGCCAAAATGACTTCCATCATTTAGTCTGACAATTTTACCAGCAGACCGTCCAGTAGCGCAGGGTGCAAATCCTAATTTGTCCACCATTACCACAAAGTCAGGGTTCACCTCGACATGTTTTACACACCAAAGTTCAGTAGTCATTTCAATGACTTTCCTCGTTAAAATAGTACTACGGACATTTGGCTATCTCCAATCGTCCCTAAACAGTGTTCGAAACCTCAGCATAAACTTTTACTAGCAGCGGAGAGTTAATTCCTTCCCAACTCTGTGCCCTGGATTACTTTACACAATCTGTCTATATTTCTCGTAAGTTTTACACACGTTTTCTGGGGAAGAGTTGTGTCTAACGCAATATTACACGCCAGCTTGAGTCTTAGTCCCACGCTGGCCCACTCTACCAAGTTGATTTTCGTTCCACGCCTCGCTTGATCACGGGAATATTTCATCGCAATCCGACAAGACACAGTCAGTCTACTATCGTACAGTACAAGCACAATCCAAATCTCAAATCTAAGTGAGAAGACGACAGTGGAAATCCTGTCGCAGTCCGACCTTACGTATTCTCCATCCATTCTCAATAAACTGACGCAGGCTGGTAATACACATAACCAACTCATCGGTGCGTAAGTTCCCGCAATGACCAACAGACACTTTCCGGCTGCGCGATCATAGTTTAGTCCCATAACATTACACTGCTATCACACACAGCGGGGGGACTCTCTCGACCGCCCGCCAAGCTCGCACTCTATCAGCATACTCTGCCTGCCACTGCCACCAGCCCCCCCCCCCCCCCCCCCAAGTGACGACACATGGGACACGCCAGAGGCGGCACCTGGTGGCTACTCTTTACATCAAGGCGGTAGAACAAGGAACTACATATGCCATAATTGACTCACAGCCTATATCATAATCATTACCTAGAAATAACACTTATTGATAATTATCACGCAGTAAATAATGGAAATACGATTAAATGCTTTACATAAAATAATTACAATGTATATATAAGCAAATTATTAAATGGTAGAGATAAATGTATCACCGGTCATTATAAAATTATTAACGTACATACTAAAAATACCAGTGCGGTAATACCAACCACCATATAAATATATACTAAAAACATTGTGGCAATTCCCAAATCGTCACATTCGCTGTTTGTATTGTTAGTGTTTTAAGGTGTTAGTATTCTGCTTGAAGATCATAAACTACAGTTCAACCCCACTTCAACAAAATATCACGTTTCCAAATTTGCCTATTTTAACACCCCAGCACCAAGAAGTTGTTATGGAAACTTTTTTTTTTTCGTGTTAAGACAGTGTTTCATCATCTATTGTGCAAAATAGCACTTTTATTTAAATGAAATACTAACTTAATTCATTAGGCAGATGTTCTGCAAATGAAATGGTACCTCATAACACCATAAACAATCTATAGTTGACAAGAATAAAGTTTAAACATTGTACACCCATTAACTTTCGAGTGCGAAATCCATTTCCAGAGGTCTTTTTGTACAAAAATTGCATGGTTTATTAACATAATTTTGATTTTATTTCAGTAGGAAGGAATATTCTGGATAAAAATATATCATCAGAAGACCATAAACGATCTCGCCTTAATGAGAAACAAATTCAAACATTGTGCCCCGCGTACTTTTTAACAAGTGCAATATCAACTTTTGAAGTTTATTTTCTATAATACGTAATTAGACTATGTACTAATGAAATTTCATTTCAGTAGGAAGGAGTTTTCTGGATAAAAATATATTATAAAAGACAGTAAATGACCTCACATTAATGAGAAAAATAGTTCAAACATTGTGTGTCACTTAAATTTTAGCTAGTGCAAAACCCATTCTCAATTACTCTCAGTGCAAAAGCTAGTAGATTTATTAATGAAACACAAATTTATTTCAATAAGCAGAAGTTTTCCGATTAGAAATATGCATCCTATTAGACCATGTACCTCCTCTTACCGTCACAAAAACATAAACATTTTGCACCAGTAAACATTTTTAGCCAGTGTTAAGGCCAACTTTCTCACTAAAATTAAATTAATAAATAAAAAATTTTTGTTTGCTGCACCACACTTGTGGCTTTATTTATCCAATACCTTGACGCGTGACGTACCGGAAATATATACTCACTTGCCTGTCGTAGTAGATGATGTCCCAGTCTTTTTGGCTAAAAGTTAAGCCATTCACTTCTATAATGTATGGGTTTTAGTTCTGGCGAGGCACTGGTGCTTTCCCATTGTAAATAACTGGCCGGGTTGCTTTGCGGCAGGGCACAAAATCAGGTGTGGGTGGAACAGTTCTACGTTTAGGTGCCACTGGTTCCTTCACGATACCTGGGCAATGGGTTGCTGGAGTAGTGTCTGTTTAGGCAGGTACAGGTGTAGGTACAGTGTAGCAGGTTGGTGTCAACTGAGGCTTTGGTTAAGGAGCAGTACATAGTATGGCAGGAACCAAATATGTGATGACGGGTGTGAAAACGCTCTCGCCAGTCATCATCAGCCTGCTGACCGTGTATGTTGGAGGGCATCCCATGGTCTGCAGAAGACTCTCTCTAGTCTGAAGAAGGTGCTCCAAGCTTGCAAAGGCTATCGTCTCCAACTCCAGCAGCCGGAAGACGACTCCTCCAGAAGCTCCCAACACCTACCCCGCGACACGCGGAGAAAATCCGGTGAAGATCCGTAGGTAACTCAACATCCTTACCTCTGCACCCAAGTCACTCCTTTTACTCCACGGTAGCAGGCTGTAACATCGTCCCTTCTGGACAAAACCACCCCTCATTATTTCGCTTAAAATTGTGAGAAGCATTTGCAAGTTTTTTCTTGGTTTTGGAATATTCAGGTTTGCCTTCACCTGGCATAACGTAACATAAAAAAATTTTAATAATTATTTCTAGGCCAATTTATACAGAACCGTATATCCGCTCTGTTTTCCAGAGCAATAATAAATAAACTGAATTAAATTCAACTTTATATCTCATGTACCATTCACCTGATTTTAATGATTGATATATCGGTGGATTCCTGTCATAATTTTATAAAACATTGAATGTAAATAAATCTGATTAAGTTAAAAAGTGTAAGGGGAATCAAAAAATTTTGTAGGGCCGAAAAACTTTTTTGAAAAAAAGGGTCTGTATTGGTATCAAACCAATCAAAACAATATCTCTTATAACCTTTTATGGTCCATAATTCTGAATTATTTTTCAATGCCTGAATAACCCAAACTAACATACCTAATTCGGAAATGGCCAACACCCCACTCACCAAACATATTTCAATTTAAAGAGCACCCCTGAAAACTGTAGCAATATTTATCCTTAATTTCTCAGTGTTCAAAACAGAGACATTAAAAAAGAAAAACCAAATTATGAGTTCCTGGAGAGAACCCTCAATAAAATTTAAAACCTCATCTCTCTCAAACCATTTATCCAATTTTAATTATCGATATGTCGTTCCATTCCGCTTAACATTCAATATAAAATGAGTTCTGAACAGATACCCCTGAGTTGTAAACATTTAATAGAAATCAAAAAATGTCAAAACTGTAACCTATATATAACACATATCTCTGAAACGCCTAATACCACACCTGTCAGACACATTCCAATAGAAAGAGCACCTACGAAAACTAAGGGAATATGCAACCTATATAGCACAGTGTGGCAAAATGAAAACAAGAAAAAAGAAAAATTAAATATTGAGTACCCGGAGAGGAAATTTCGTTGAACTTCAAAACCATCATATGTCGTGAACCATTCACCTGATGTTAATGGTTGATATATCGTTGGATTCCTCTCACAGTTTTATAAAAAGTGAAATGTAAATAAATCCAATTAAGTTAAAAACGTTTAAGATAAATTTACAAAAGTCATATATCAAAAAAAGCCCCCCCCCCCCGCGAAAATATTTTGTAGGCCTGGAAATTTGTTTTTAAAAAGTTGGTCAATATTTGTATCAAACTATTCAAAACGGTGTCTCTAATAACCTTTTATGGTCCATAATTCGGTAATATTTTTTAATGCCCAAATAACCCAAACTAACATACCTTATTCAGAAACTGCTAACACCCCACTCACCAAACATATTTCCATCAAAAGAGCTCCCCCGAAGACTATAAGAATATTTAACTTTAATTGCACAATGTTCGAATATAGAGACAATAAAATAGAAAAACCAAATAATGAGTGCCTGGAGAGAACCTTCAATGGAATTTAAAACCTCATATCTCGAGAACCATTTATCCAATTGTAATGATCTATATATCACCGAATTCCGCTTAAAATGATCGATTGAGTGATGTACAGACTGATTGTATTAAGTTGTAAACATTTAAGATAAATTGGAAAATTTCATAATAATAACCAATTTATAATACATATATCAGAACACATAATACCACACTCATCAGAGGTATTCCAATGGAAAGAGCACCTCCAAAAACTAAGGGAATACTCAACCTAAATGGCACAGTGTGGCACATTGAAAACAAGAAAAAAGAAAAACCAAATTTTGAGTGCCTGGAGAGGAAATCACTTTGAAGTTCAAAGAAGGTTGTTAGTTCAAACCCCACACATTTGTAATAAATTTTGCTAAGATTTATTGTGAGTCATTACTTTCCACTAGAGCTCTATTCTAACTAAGCGACCCCTGCAAAATAGGCACGAGAGGGCTGAAATCCTTAGGTTTTCTGGAGCCTGATTAAGGTTTTAGTCTGCATAAGGCCAGGACTCATGAGATGTGTCTGGTATGCCTGAGCATACCTGCATATACGTTCTGAATCTAGTGAGTCATATCTCATGTTCACTGCCTCTTTGAGTCTGTGCAAGATTATCTCCAGGAGGTCTGAGCGCCGACTGCTAGGTTATGAGCTAGCGATTCAAACAGTAGTATACAGAAGAGTCCTTTTTACCAGTAAATCATTAATTCACTAGTTGTTGTGTATTTATTACATTTTGTAAACTATTATTACCAAGAGCACTGATGCATAAGAAAGAAGGTGGGCACAATAGCAGGATGCGACGACTAGCCTGACGGGTCCTACAACGTGAACTAGCTCAAAGCAATAATACAACTCCCATCGAACCCACTAGTGATCCAATGCCCCTTCCACCTCAGCCCATGGTGAGCACCATCGAAGCAGTTCGGGAAGCCCTCTCAATCGACTAAAATTGTGACACTTTCTTAGACCCATTGTTAGGGACCTGTTGGCTGTGGCCAGAATACGATCACGTAAGTTATTTAATTCCTCCAGTGTCCAAGCCAGCAGTAAAGCCACCGTCACAGTCACAACCCAGTAATACTTCATCCCCTACTATGTTTAGAATTTGTACCACAGTTGAGAAAGTACTCAATATAGTAATTGATCCCAAACCTGCACGTAAGCCCAAGATAGTAACCCCTGCTGTTTCGTACCGGCTTGCAAGCCCACAAAGGCAGCCCCATATAATGCCCTGGAAGCATGCAAGAGGCCAATTAGTTTACTATCCAGGGCCGCTCTCTGTTCACCAACATCTCATTATCATTCTTGCCTCCATTGACCGTAATTTTATAATTTTTATTTCATAGTGACAGCTGGCATCCCATTTGTTGATTGCCTTTACAGTGAGCAAGGTCAAGCTCCCTGGAAGGGAGATGTTCATGTCAAGCTCACCCTGGGGTTTGATTCCACTCCATCTGCTCACAGCCCTTCTACCAGTCGGTGTCCCCTTAGGTCCCCCAACATGGGTAAATCCTCGTCCTGCCAGGCAGAAGAACCAGATAGAATTTTTTTCATAGCTGAAGGGCCAAATAGTCACACCCCGGAGGGAAACAGCAGTAACACCCACCCTGTTCATCCTGCTGATTAGAGCCGGAGAAAGGTATGGGGCAAACACACCCTCCTCCTCCCCCTTCCTTGATTGGGTAAGCAGTGGTGAGCAGGGAGTGCGTCAAGTAACTGTAGACACATGTGAATTGTATGTTTCCTTTGAGAAGTTGGGTTGTGTGTAGTGTATAGTTTTGTTTAGCGATAAGTCAATTCCAATATTTTATTAATTCCAATTCCGAACCCAATTCTGTCATAGTACTCATCAATTCTCTATTTCATTCACTATTCTACTGAAATTTCATGGTGCAGCCAAAGTAGCTGAAACTGAATTAATAACACAAAATTCAAGGGAGAAGAAAATATCAGATGCATTGATATCCTAAAGCACCAAAGTTTTGGTGATGTTTTTTCAATTGCAGGTGACCATTTTAGTAGGCCAACAACAATCCTAATTGCAACACAACTAAAGTAGGTAAGCCTGTGCCTTTCTGTTTTTCCCCCTAAAATATAGTATTAGAAAGGAATTTTAAACTCTTGATACTGCTGTAATGCATCTTAATAAAATACAAAAAATATGAACTATTTAGCAAGCTTTAAATGTGAATATTAACGATAATATAAAAATTTCTGAGCTAAAAGAATGGTATATTTTTTCATTCAAACAGCATATTTAAATGGAGATTGCCTATATTATTGCAGCATAAAGAATATTAGACTATAGGCCATTCACTGTAAAGTGAGCATTTTTGAAGTTGTTTCATCAGACATAAAAACCAATAAAAACATTTCATTGTGGCCTCGGACTTTTGGTTTCGGGTATGGTGAGTTATACACTGTGTTTATTATTCACACGGCAGGGTTTACATCAAGAAGTG
Source organism: Dryococelus australis (assembly GCA_029891345.1). Classification (NCBI taxonomy): domain Eukaryota; kingdom Metazoa; phylum Arthropoda; class Insecta; order Phasmatodea; family Phasmatidae; genus Dryococelus; species Dryococelus australis. Next base: position 340,788,510 of record CM056993.1, on the reverse strand, counting down.
GTGAAAGGTTATAAATTGGTTGAAAGAAAAAAGTAACTAGGGCTTCAAAAGTGCTTACTTAACTGTGAATGACCTATAATATGATTTTTTCTCTATTTCATCTGTTAATTTTTTTAATTTGCCAAGTTTGTTCTGGCATGTCTTTCTTGAGACTACATTGTTTTGAGGTTGTTCTTACAAGTGCATGTCATTTTGAGTTTCATATTGTTTCGATGAAGTGGTGGAAAATTTTGCTCGTACAGAAATAACATTCAAATTATTATAACTTTGGAATTTTTAACTTTGTTGAAAAAACAAATCACGATATCTACATCGCTGTTCGTACAGATACAGCAGTAAACACACACTTTGACCAAAGTTAACCTTCCACTCACTGTATTTACAATATATGCCAAATAAACAAATATTATTTACACACTACAAGAGAGTTGAAAGTGTAGCCTTTTTAGGCCGTGTGCGTTTCAAACATTATATTAACACTTTATAATTATATTATTTACAAAATATGTTAACTTACTGTTGGTAATTTGCAACCTCTTGAACACGTGTTTTTTAAAGAAATCCTTACATGATTACTTCACTAAAATCATCTTCATTCATCACTGCAGAATCATTCAGTAAAATCAACACTTCTGCACATTTCCTGAAACCAACAAACTTAAACTTAGAAACATAAATTATATTTGAGTTGCTTCATTGATGACGGCGGTTAAGGAAAATGGTGGAACAAGCCTTTTTTCAAAGCAGTAAACATGTGCCTATGATATTACAATTTGCTTAAGAAAACTCACTAAAACTGTACCTACAACCAACTTATGGTTAAAGAAAGCAAATAAAAATTATTAACTACCGATAAAATATTCATGCAACACCAACAAAATACTCGTATAAACACAATGAGAAAACAGTACGTGCACAAAGGCGTTCACTGGGCTGAAAACTGGAAACATGGCTAGCCATTGGCTGGATACATTTACTGTTCATGTTGTGATGCTCCATCTTAATTGCTAAACACATTTTTAAAGTCAATTCCCTAAAGGTCAATAAATTTAATATTGTTTTAAAAACATAATTTAAACCATAAATGTTGTAAGTAGGGATGTCAAAATATCAATTTTTTCAATTCTGATTCTCGATTCTAACTGCAAAACCTTTCACTCGATTCCATCTTGATTCCGATACCATAAATTAAGATATAATGATCATCAACATGTGCCTACAGTTAATGTATCCTTTTGAAATTTTGTTTTATAGGCAAATTAGACAGACAGAAATATGAAGACAATTACGGGAAAAATGTTCTGGTCTGCTAAGAGAATTTAATTTCCTTTATTTATGTAACATTCAGACTTATCTAATTAGGCATAACAAGTTCATATCAGTATGTTTGATGAATATATGATTTATTTGGAATGAATAGACACAGTATTATACAAAAATGTTTAAACAAAAGTTATTGACGTCTCAATGCAATATTTTAGGTCAACTTATGAAGCTAACCATTATGTACACAAATATTGATGCTATTCACTAATGAAACTGAAATACCAGTAACCTTTTATTTAGCATTGCTAAATGAAAATGCTTCTACCAAACATTTTAAGTTGCAGGGACACTGAATGACTTGCTGCTAAACTCATATTTGCCCAAAAGATCTTCTGAATCATAATTATTGGCAATTTTCTTGTACTCATCGTGTTTACATCAGTGTTTTGTCATGTTACTAGTTGTGCGACTAACCTCAACTCGTGAAATTTTTGCAGAACACACTGCAAAATGAGTCATTTGCGTCATTTACGTCAACTGAAAAATAATTCCACACATTGTTTGACATTTTCTTCACATGTATGTAAATAAAATCCTCAGTACATTGAAAACTTTATCACCTACTTTTAGAAAAAAAGAGATGGATATTTTTGGTGAAGGTAAACACAAAAAAAAAATGTTTTCAATTTCGACTACATCAAAAACGAAAATTTCACAAAGAGAAATACATATGGTACAAAAAATGTACATGTTCTTTATTTCATATACTGTTAAATAATAGGTAAACAAAATCAAAAGTCCCAAAAATATTACCAGGAATCCTCGTATTATTAAAGATACTGGTCCAGGATCCTTTTGCTTCCACTACTAATAACTATCGGGTAACAGACTAAAAGCCAATGCATGTTCCGTGTCAGCTACCCATAACTCTAAGAGCTTGCCGCTAGCGAGGGTGTTTAACTGGTTGCCGACCAACGCTGACTTCCTGCTCGACTTCCTGCGCACTGCTTATCAACTAATACTGGTCGCAACACTTACGCGCAACAAAGTGCTATCTCCAACAGTATCCGGGTGTACAGCAGTGGTCTTTCATCCGTGACTGCCAGTTTGTATTAGGGTTTCGTCTACGCGGACGTTTACAAGTTTAGATATTGTGCTGTAGATTTCCATGTGCGTTTGTAGCATTCTTGCAACAGTATACAGGTAGTGTTGAATCATGTCAGAAAAAGTGCAAAAAAGAAAATGAATGCAGTTTTGCCATTAAAGCTGCACCACACAACACATAGAGTGACGCCGGAGTGAAGAGATGCAGTCAGATACTGATAATAGCCGTCTGCCACAGGCACATGGCAGCAATAAGGATAAAAATGACGTGTTTACCGTGAGTTTCAATTATCCGACTATCTCTTTCCCTTCATTATCGCTGATAATCGAGGCTCAACTGTACTATCTTAATTCTTTCATTGCACCAAATCAGGTGCAATTAACAAACACACACACTATAGTAAACAATATTTGCAGGATCTCAAAGCTAGCAATTGATAAACAGGGCACACAAAATTTCAGTGAAACACATTTTATTTTATAAAATATTCTTCAAATCGTAATACTGACAATAATTGATTAAAAAAACACGGCACAGCTCTTTAATAATATCTGCTCGCCAAATTGAACATGTAAGAAATTACAACGGGTACTCTTAAAATATTTCAGGTGCAAAAAGGACTGATTCTCACCAACAAATCAATTAAAATTACAATTGCTTTGATACTACATTTGTACAGGTAATCCTTGACTATATTACAATTTACTAGCACTCAAAACTGTGCCTAAAGCAAGTAAACTTTGGTTTATACTTGACCACAATATCGAGGGAAGTGCTAAGGCACGTTCACACCTGAACGAATGGCAGCTTTAAAAAGTGCAATGCTAGCATAAAACCATAATCTCAAGTGCTGTAAATGCTTTTGAACAGACAAATATTAAACGGGCTTCTATATAAAGCCCTAACAAAGTAATTAAAATTCACATTCCACTCAAAGGTTGAGGTTTTGGTGTGAACCCTGCTGTTCATTTTTTATTGAGTCGCACGAACGGATGGGGCACGTAACTGGCTTTCATGCGGCGTGAAATGGCCAAGAAACAAATGCACAACTCAGGAGTACAAGCACCAAGTACAAGACTAGAATTGACATTGACTAAATTCACTAAAATTGCCAAAACGCAGTATAAAAAATCGTCCAAAAGGATGGTGAAAAATTTCAGCAAATGCTAAGTGCTCAAACCTGACAAAATTCTACAAGTGACACTAAAATTCATTTGCATTAATATTCCAACTAATACTCTACAAATTTAAATCCTGAAAAGACAACACAATCATTATAATAAATGGAAAAGGTGGCAGCGTGCAGCTCTACCAAAGCGCCTAATCCGCACGACACATTAAAATTTAACTTAAAAAGTCATAGCTGATACAACCTCATTAGGGGCATCTGACTAAAATGAAAATTTACTAGCAGGCCAAACAAAGCCCTAGAAAGTAACTTAGATATACCAAACAAAACATTAAAAGACTTCTGTCCAGTTGAGCAGCGAGCTGACGACGCAGAGCAAATAGGAACTAGGCTCGTGGCAAATGGGGCTAAATGTTAAATGAGCCAATTCATTTCTCATAAGTTAACAAACACAAGATCTAAACACACTTAAGAAATATTAAAACGTGTCTACAAAGCTCCAAAAAGAGTAACCTACCCAAAATATTTAATACAAACTAATAGTCTACTAAAAATGACTACAGTGCAAAATCACTAAGGGCCACACTAAGCACTACGCCCTCAACTCACTACAATTATTTACACCTCTCAGCCGGCATTACAAGAATATTACCTACACTGAATATTGAATACAAATCTGATATTACTTTAGTATTAGTTGTACTGTTGGAAGTGCATTGCAGAAGCTCGATCTCTCGTACAATTGCACACTGTATGGATTTATTGGAGTGTCATTATGAAGACCAGCTGATTGCTACTTGTACTGGCAAGACACAGACAAGAAGTGCCCGCAGAATATTCACTTACAAAAATCTAAACTAGAACATGTGATGTAAGCAGGGAGGGGAGCGGTAGAGGGAGAGGCAAGGAGTAGGGAAAAGCGGGAAATGACGAAACTACGTAGAATCTGCTAATATCGGTCCAATAACGAAATGATGCTCAAAAGTACATAGTTTATTGGCGGCACCGAGCAAACTACAGCCTAACATAGTTCCAAAATGCACGCAAACGCTCAAGGGTTGTAACTCCCACCACTTAGATGACAGTATATCTTCCAACCTCAAAGTTCAAAAACTCCTAGCACTTTGGTCACCTGGTAGAACATAAATTACACATACATCCATAAACTACAAAGTTCCAGAAGTAGAGAAGAGTAGAGTAAATGCCATAGTCGGCAGAGTTAAAAGAATCTGTATCACACCAAGTCTTGAAGTAACAGTACATAAACACTGAAGCGTCGACAGTCACATCCCCCGGGGATTAGGAAATCATGGAGCAGGACGAACTAGCTCCCACTTCGGTGTCTTCGTGAGTGCCAGGTGAAGAGGGGAAATGTGCGTTGCACCAGCCTCCAAGTGTCGAGCGCCAAGCAATCCAGGAGCAACGAAGACCTCCACACAACAGCCGCCTCGCCATGACTAAACGCCTCGGGGGAAGACTGGCATGAAAAAAAAAAAGGGGGATATCAGAAATGGGTAAATCCAAGAACCTAAATAAACGGAAGGTCACTGGAAGGGAAAAGCATGCAGCATTCACAATACACAACCAATTTGCTCTCTTAACTCATAGGGCTTAACTGAACATTCATTTTCTTAATACATATGGTTTGATATGTGACACATGAGATTTTGTAAAGAGTTTACCGGATGAGAGGTTTACTAAACGTACGGTGTTACAGGTTAAGTACTTATCCACCCTGAAGGGACCAATAAACTTGGGCAGCAATTTTCCTGTAAGCTGGTTACTCAGGTCTGCCAAGGAGAAACTCCGGCGCACAACCAGGTCACCGGTTTTGAATTGGGGAGGAGACATAACCTTATTTAAATTGGTGTTAATTGCATCCTTAGCCTGGCCTAACTTGACCTGCACCCACTCGAGCAGTCCATCCCGGTCAGCTTCAGAAAGAGGAGAGTGAAACGGAGGAATACCCCCGATGTTCAGTAAAGGATGGCTCAGGGAATGACTCAAAAAGGGGAGAGAGGGAGGAACCTGTATTGAACCATGAAGAGCACTGTTAAACCCTACATTGATCAGGTCAAGATCCTGATCCCAAAGGGAATGATCATGGTTGTAAGAACACTCAACTTGGTTTCCTTTGGGGAAGTATGAACTAAAAGTGAAATGCTTGATTGACCACCTGAAACACATATTCTGAAAAACTGTTGAAGTGAAATATCAAGCATTATCCATAAGTATTTCTGCAGGAGCAATTTCCAGACTTGATCACTTAAGGCTTTAACAATCGTTGACGACTTCATATTCCTCAAAGGCAATAAAATTACAAATTTGGAAAATGTATCAAAAAGAATAAATACACAAATATTCCCTCTCTTAGATCTAATAAGAGGCCCAAGGATATCTATATGCACGGTTTCCCATGGCACTTGAGGAAGTTGAACAACATTTTGACCTACATTAGTTTGGCGGGCCTGCTTGCATTTTTAGCAAGCATCGTAGGACTTAACAAATTCCGATACTTCCTTCCACAAAGTTGGCCAAGCGAAATAAGTAGCAATTTTATTGAAGGTTCTGCTTACCCCCTGATGTCCCCCAAAAACTGAGTCATGGTAGTAAGTCAACATCATCGGCCTCAAGGACACAGGAACCACAATTTTTCTAGCATGACTACTCTTGCCAGAAAAATACAAGATATCACTTTCCACTACATAGGGAAGATTGACACCCGAATTCAAATCTTGCCTGATCTGAGGATAAAATGAATCATCTTTCTGGGCCTGACGCAATTTAACAAAAAATTCAGGGAAGCCCTGGATCAGCCCAACACTGACTACCGGTTGATAATCAACTTCAGACTCAATATCATCAGTATCAAACATTCGCGACAAGGCGTCTGTGACCTGAGTGTCCTAACCTCGGATGTGATGTATCTTAAATCTAAACCTGGAGAGCTGGAGTACCCAGCGACCCAGCTTCCCCAATTGCTGAGGATGGTTCAGGACCCACGATAAAGCCTAGTTATCTGTGTAAAGGTCACATTCGTCGTGTTCAATGTATTGAGCAAACTTTTCCAGGCCAAATTAAGAAGCCAGTGTTTCTTTTTCGTAAATTCCCAAATTACTCTCCGCCTTTGTCAAAGTGCGGCTGGCAAAGGCAATCGGCGTTAACCCACCCTGAAAACGTTGGCTCAGAACGGCACCCAACGCCACTGACGAAGCATCAACGTGGAGAGCAAACCTTTTAGAAAAATCAGGGAGGTGCAAGGTGGGAGGTGACGACAATCTCTGCTTAAGATTAATAAAGGCAGTCTCGTTTCAGAACCCCAATGAAACTCCACCTCCTTTTTCTTTAACTTATTGAGGGGCGCCGACAGCTCAGAATACCTATCAATGAATGGGGTATAGTAGCCCATAATCCCCAGAAATTTCTGAACGCCTTTAAGAGTCTTAGGTGCCCAAAATGGGAGCGGCAGTGTCTGGTTCAATCATAAGTTGGTCTTCACTGAGCAAATATCCCAAAAATTTTACCTTGCGTGATCCTAAGGTAACCTTCTCCGAGTTCACTGTGAGCCCTACCTCATGATGTATACGCATCAAGACCTGTCTTAAATGCATCAGATGGGAGTCTCAATCATTACTGTAGACAATAATATTGTGTATATAATTAAAAACAAAATTGTATTTGAAATCTGACAAAACATTATCCAGAACACGAGACAAAGACTAGCTACCAAAGTTAGAGCCCATGGGAATTCTTGTAAACTCAAACTGACTCCAAGGAGTGGTGAAAGCGGTATATTCCCCACATGATGGATCCAAGAGACACTGGTGGAAACTGTTTTTTCAAAATTAGCACGGAAAATACTCGTGCCTTGCCCAAATGTTGTAAAGCACAATCAATTGTGGGAAGAGGGAAAGGATGTTTATGTATCTTCTTATTCACTAAAGATTGATTGACCACAAGACGGTAATGGACGCTATCCCTCTTCCTCGCAAGGAACTCGGGCGAACAATAATCTGACTTAGAGGGAACAATTACGTCAGCACCCAAAAGCTTATCTACTATCTCGCGGAAGACCCAGAGTTTGGGTGGTGGGCTCTTGAAATGTCTATCGTGAACCGGAATGTCATCAGTTAACGAAAACCTATATGGTAGGACATCACACCTGTCGATTTTGGGGGAAATCACATAGCTAAACTCCTCGCCCAGCCCTGTTAAGTGGGCCTGAAAGTCATCCTGATTGACAGAATCACCCAAAATCGAGGGAAAAACAGCCTGATTTTCCTTTACGTGAAGACCCACTCTAATGTTAGGAGCAAAACCAAAGGACAGGTAGCCTTCATCCAAGTTTACAACAGCTCTAGACCTCCCCAGAAATTCCAAGCCCAATATTAAGTTCTGAGCAAGACTAGGGAGAACCCAATAGGGAAAGCTCCACGAGACTTTACCTATCTTGAAATGCAAATCAACAACCATATTAGATCTAACATCACCACCATTGGCAATACACAAACATGCCTCTTAGACACTATCTTCCTTTCGACAAGTTGATTAAGAAAACTTTCCTTTATTAAACAATGCATCGCACCAGATTCGACTAACGCTGGGACATTCAACCCCCCACAGGTGACTGTAACCTGACATTGACAGTTAGGGCGTGGACTAGATTTAAAGTCCTGACTGGTAGAGCCACGTCTCCTAGCAATCACGAACCGTTTCCCGCCTTACAGGCCTGACGCAGATGTCCAGCATGACCACAGCAGAAACAAAGACGCTCTGCCAGACTAACTCTATCCAATTGACAAGCAGCAACCACATGCCCAGCATGACCACAGTTGGCACAAACGAACCTCACGGCCTCACTGATCGATGTTGACAGTGGGAAAAGTATTACTCTCTGAGGATACAAAGCCTGGTACTGCATTGACGTAGTTAAGCGTCCCTGTATTTCTGAAGCAATTTGGCATACCTCCGTCAGATTGTGGAGCATAAACCATCATGGAATGCGTCTTTACCACTGGCGCAAAATTATCCATGATAATATGGACTAAATCCTGTTCATTCAAATTTAAACATAAAGCATCGTGGTACATGCACACTGACTCAATAAATTCCCCCAATAACTCATTAGGACGTTGAAATCTATAAACAAATTCGAGCTCACAACACCTATGAATGCGAGCCGGAAAAAGTGCGTGAAGTACTCTGAGCTTGAAACTGACAAAGGTACAATCTGGACAACACACCAATTCCTCATACAAAAGCTGGAGGATGAAGCCCTGTAATTTTACTGTGATAGCCTTGAGCAGTTCCTCCTCGGAACACAAGCGCAAATCAACTATTTTAGAATTGGAAATGAAGAAAAGTAGGATACCAGCTGGTTCAAGGGAGGAAAGGAGCAGGACATTATCCAAAGAGACGTTAAGAAGCTAGTTTGATGAACAAAAGGATGGCAGACACCACCGGGATGAACTGCTGGGGCGGCTGCGACGTCGCAGGCACATCCTAAGCGCACAGGGCTTGAACTGCGCGACGCAGAAGCAGCACAGCCATAATACCCTCCTCAATGGGTACATCAAGGTCTTCAAGAAAGCCGATGAATTCCTCCTTTGACAGACCATATACCCAACTCACCCTCGCCACGTTCGTAGAACTCGCCATCATGAAATGCAATAAAACACAAAAAGATTAGCAGAGAAAGGTGCAGTTGTGCACCAATTCAGGTGCCATTATCAAACACACACTATAGTAAACAATATTGGCAGGATCTCAAAGCTAGCAATTACGAAACAGCACACACAAAATTTCAATGAAACACATTTTACTTTATAAAATATTCTTCAAATCGTAATACTGACAATAATTGATTAAAAAAACACGGCACAGCTCTTTAATAATATCTGCTCGCCAAATTGAACTTGTAAGAAATTACAACGGGTACTCTTAAAATATTTCAGGTACAAAAAGGACTGATTCTCACCAACAAATCAATTAAAATTACAATTGCTTTGATACTACATTTGTACAGGTAATCCTTGACTATATTACAATTCACTAGCACCCAAAACTGTGTCTAAAGCAAGTAAACTTTGGTTTATACTTGACCACAATATCGAGGGAAGTGCTAAGGCACGTTCACGCCTGAACGAATGGCAGCTTTAAAAAGTGCAATGCTAGCCTAAAACCATAATCTCAAGTGCTGTAAATGCTTTTGAACAGACAAATATTAAACGGGCTTCTATATAAAGCCCTAACAAAGTAATTAAAATTCACATTCCACTCAAAGGTTGAGGTTTTGGTGTGAACCCTGCTGTTCATTTTTTATTTGTGAGTCGCACGAACGGATGGGGCACGTAACTGGCTTTCATGCGGCGTGAAATGGCCAAGAAACAAATGCACAACTCAGGAGTACAAGCACCAAGTACGAGACTAGAATTGACATTGACTAAATTCACTAAAATTGCCAAAACGCAGTATAAAAAATCGTCCAAAAGGATGGTGAAAAATTTCAGCAAATGCTAAGTGCTCAAACCTGACAAAATTCTACAAGTGACACTAAAATTCATTTGCATTAATATTCCAACTAATACTCTACAAATTTAAATCCTGAAAAGACAACACAATCATTATAATAAATGGAAAAGGTGGCAGCGTGCAGCTCTACCAAAGCGCCTAATCCGCACGACACATTAAAATTTAACTTAAAAAGTCGTAGCTGATACAACCTCGTTAGGGGCGCCTGACTAAAGTGAAAAAATACTAGCAGGCCAAACAAAGCCCTAGAAAGTAACTTAGGTATACCAAACAAAATATTAAGAGACTTCTGTCCAGTCGAACAGCGAGCTGACGACGCAGAGCAAATAGGAACTAGGCTCGTGGCAAATGGGGCTAAATGTTAAATGAGATATTTCATTTCTCATAAGTAACAAACGCACATTCTAAATACACTTAAGAAATATTAAAACATATCTACACAGCTCCAAAAAAGAGTAACCTACCCAAAATATTTAATACAAACTAACAGTTTACTAAAAATGACTACAGTGCAAAATCACTAAGGGCCACACTAAGCACTACGCCCTCAACTCACTACAATTATTTACACCTCTCAGCCGGCATTACAAGAATATTACCTACACTGAATATTGAATACAAATCTGATATTACTTTAGTATTAGTTGTACTGATGGAAGTGTATCGCAGAAGCTCGATCTCTCGTAGAATTGCGCACCGTATGGATCTATTGGAGTGTCATTATGAAGACCAGCTGATTGCTACTTGCACTGGCAAGACACAGACAAGAAGTGCCCGCAGAATATTCACTTACAAAAGTCTGAGCTTGAGCATGTGACGTAAGCAGGGAGGGGAGCGGTAGAGGGAGCGGCAAGGAGAAGGGAAGGGGAACGAGAGTGTTACAAAGAGGTCTGCTCTGGCGCTGTCCATGTGCGGGAAACGATGAAACTACATAGAGGGTGCTAATATCGGTCCAATAACGAAATGATTCGGAAAAGTACATACAGCCGAACATAGTTCCAATTAACGCACTCAAACACTCAAGCATTGCATCATAGTTGAACGATCATTGAATGGTTAGTTCCGATCAGTGCATGCAAGTTCAGTACAGGTTCAACCTATTTGGAAAACCAAAGACCTGTTGCTGTGCAACATAACGTCAAAAAATTATGTGAAAGTGGATGAGGATTTTCAACAATTAACCGTTTGATTCTCGATTCTTCGATACCTGTCATAATTGAGGATATCAAGGAATCAATTTGACATCCCTAATTGTAAGTATAATTAAAGTTTTAATTTACAACTTTTAGTTCTGAATGCTATTTTCTTCCAAAGCCAAATGTGCCAACTTACCAACTTCCTCATCAATTCATCACCTGATACAATACTTCGCAAACAAGAAAATTTACTGTTTACATACTGTATAAGTTGGTTACATAGTCTGTAAGTTTTTACCCCACTTATATGAAATGAACAATACTGCAGCAACAAGACATCCATGCCGGTAAATTTGTAAAAAATTAACATATGACTCATGACGTTGATGCTTGTTCCTCTCTGGGATCAAGGGAAACTAACACTTAGCGGTGAGGAATGAAACCTCAAATACCATTCAACTTTAGCACAAAATGGCTCATAGTGGTCACTCTGATATCATCGGGGGTCGAATACAAACCCTCTGTAGAGCTCTGGCTGGTTTGGGTAGGTTTCCCCTCGTTGGGGTTAAATAACAGTAAGGGGTTCGGGACAGGAGACTGGGCAGATCAATGCCTGCTACCAATTTTACACTTATAGTTTTATGGTAGGTTGACCTGGTTTTATTATGCGATGTAGCCTTCAAGATTCGTGAGGCCAATGTCGCAAGGAGCATACCTCAGGAACTCTAAGCCAGTTTGGGCAAGGTCCCTGTGTATAGCGTTGGTAGGGTAGGTTTCCTGGTCGGGACAAAATTGTTACAGGATTTACTATCTTCCGTCGTTTTGCGTGGTGAGAGCTGGGTAGCGTTTCATTATTCCTCGTTGGCTGGTAGAAGGTGGTCGGCGGCAGAACAGCGGCTGACACTGTTTGCAGCGTAGTGGTGCAGATGAGATGTTCTTGAGGTAGATAGGAGGGATTGAACTATTAGAGTCAGGTAGTAGAGTAGTATCTAAGCCAACGAGAGTGTGGTTCAAATGTAGAATCATCAAGTGTTCTAATCCTAGGCGGTTGGTGGTTTTTGTCGGAGGTAAGAATGAGGGGTTTACCTCCTCTACAGGTGGAGTAGGTAGATTTAAGATATTGTGCTCTGATTGTTTAAGGATCTGTTTCAATTTATATTTACACCCTCTTTTCTTTACAGAAGGCATGAGGGCCACAAAAATTAGAAAGAGACTCTGAATTAAGGCGAAGGTGGGAAAAGAGTATGCCCTAGTTGTCTGCAGCTAGATTGACTGGATTTGCAACGTGAAATCCCACTCTGGTGTTCCACGTCCGGCCGAATGAACAGCCGTGGATGGAACATAGCTTAGGATTTGACACGCTGTTCATGTCGGTGAGATCTAGGTGAGTTATTGACCGTGGGTCAAGGGGCAAAGACAATCACCTTGATGTGTTCGGCTGCTTGTGGGGGGCGGGATATGCCAGATTCTTATACAGACCTTCTAGCATGGTGATGGATGCACATGAAGTTGGTGATGTTCCCAGGGCACCAGCTTCTCTGTGTCTCGGAAAACGGAAAAGCGCAAGGTTCTTGCTTTTTCAGGGTTGTTACATGTCGACAGCTTGTAGCGGCATTCCCTCGCAGCGCACATTGAATTACAGATTGATAAAGTCATGCCTACAAACATTACACACTCTTATGATTGGTGGTTTACTACATGGCAGCAATTACTGGAGAGGGCCAGTTTCCGTGGTGAAAATTAAAAAACAAATAACGAAAGACACTGATTTCAAAGAAGATAGTTGTATGTATTACCGAAAAGGTACACGGGTAACACACACAAGTCCTCATGTCTGAAGCGGGCGTGGTACACGAGTCAAGGGCCTATGCGAATAAATGTGCAGAACAGCAGGGTGTCTCGGGGTTCGTGAGTCTACGGAGAGGAGGGCTAGCACACGGGACGAGCAAAACGAAAAGGTTCCGGTAACTTACATTGAACTATTGAACACTAGCATGATTTACCACAAATGATGAAGCTCCCGTGGCACGCAGAGCAAGAAGACATAGCTCCGGAATCCACTGAGACTATAGTATCCGTTGATATAACGCAAACCCCGGCAGCCCCTGTTCGGGTCACCTCAGCTCCTTCGAGCATTGTACAATTAGCTTCAGGCAGATGGATTCAGGTTCAACACCCAACAGTGGAAGCCCTGCCTAATGAATGCATAATAAGATTAGCCCCAGGGAAATTCATTACGGTTTGACTCCCTCCGAAGGTCCCTCCTAAACCACGCAGCAAATCCCCGGCTAATTTTGTCCCCGCGCGTCGGCAGACGAGGCCGCTGCGAATGAATCTCGTTACCGCAGCCAGATCAACCATCCCCACAATCACCCTCAATTAATCACTAGTCGACTCATTCACCCCCTTTGGGACCACTGGCATCCCACCTGTTGACAGCCCTGGTTGTGAGGGTAGTAAAACTCCCTGGATGGGAGCTTATTTCCATACGCCTCACCTCAGGGGTGGATCCAGAAAGGGGGCCGGGCCATAGGGGCCATGGCTCCTCCCGAGACTGCTCTAAAAAAAATAAATGCCAAGTAAAAATTTAAAAATAGTACCTACTTTAACTTCATACTTTACCCAGTGCTTTAGAAAAGGTAACACACACACACGCACATGCACATGCATGTGCACGCACACAGAGTTTCTCTGTTTTGTGTTGCAACAATGTATTTAGCTCTGATGGTCAAGTTCGCACGGCACAGAAGGTTAACCCCTCCCCTCCTCATTCTTTCCATCTCCAGCTTCACACAGTTGCACTTGTGTACCTGTTCACTCGCCTCCTTCGACCATAATCCCTACCACCTTCTCTGTTGTCCCTTTCTCATTCCGGCATCACATAGTTACGCCAAATACAGCAAAGAACTCTACTGTATTTAGTTACACTTAACACCTGTTCAACACCCTTCTCCTTATGACCTTCATCGATATTGCTTACAACAATCCTTCAAAAATATCAGTAACAGCGATTAGTCATTTTGAAAGTGTTGGTAGTTGCAGGTGTTTGTGTTTCCACTGTCCGATCTTCCAGCTAGATTTTCAGAAGCATTTCTGCAATCTTTAAACTTCTGATGCCAAGTAGTATTTTAAAACAAAATACATCAAATGAACGCATGGAGCAAGAAATAAAGTCACTTGCAAAAAAATACAATTTCTTTTTGCGAAAAGATTCTGCATCAACAGTATCTGAGATTTATCTTCTTGGGGAACTTAAACTATGGGAAGCCAAATGGAGAAAAGATCAAAAGACCAATTAAATGCCATAGACAGTGCTTGAAGTGTAGATGACTGTGACGCTGACATATTCCCTACAATTAGTGTGCTACTGTAAATTGTGTGCACTATTCCGGACAGTGTTTTTACAGCCAAATGCTCTTTTTCTGCTCTCCGGCGAGTCAAAACTTGGGTTAGAACAAGAATGACTGAGGAGCGGTTGAATGATTTTTGCCTGTTATATGTACATAGAGACTTGAAAATTGACTCTGGAAAAGTTACAGATAGATTTGCTAAAGAGAAAGTTTGGCGCCTTGAATTTGTAACATAGCTGAATTATTTTGCCATGTGTAAGTCAATGAAAATATTGTAACACACAGAATAGTAATTTTTACAATAATTTATGGCCCCTCTTGAACATCACGTCTGGATCTGCCCCTGCTCTCATCCTGGGGTTTGATTCCCCTCTCCTCCGCCGGGACAAAGAGGGTAATCAGCGTAGTCACCCCTTAATTAGAAAGAACCGAGAAGTTTGGCACGCATCAGTATCTACCCTCGATGACCCACTGTCGCAGACCAAAGATGGTGGTGCAGAGAAGCAATTAGCAACAGTCATCTTCCGCCAGTATCATGAGAGACATTATTAAAAATACATACACTGAACAGTATACATAAAAAAGCCAACAAAAGGCATAAAAACACTCAGACAAATTACGTATTTCTGAATAATTAGAACTCTTCTGGAAAGTCTTAGTTCATTGTTGCTAAGCGTCTTTCAAAAAATGGAAATTACTGAAAATGCCGGGAAAGGCATGCAGAACATACAAAGCATTATTAAAATTTATACTAATACATTACACTCACATTTAATCCTTTCAAAACAGTGATATTAATTTTTTGTAAATTTAATAGGTGAACTGTTTAAATTTTATGTGGCGAGATTGGCAAGATGGCTGCCGGAACTGCAAGCATATTTAACTGCATATTTATTAAAAATTGTAAAAATGAATTACACCTTCAGAAACAAAATTACACATGACAAATCACTGCAAAAATTAAATAAGGAATTATGAGTGTTCCAGTTCATTCTTACGTGAGCACACATTAACCACATGGGCGCACGCTCAATATTAAAAAGCAATTCATTACAGTGATGAAAGAGGAGATAACATTTCTTCGTGCATGCATTAGGCTCTGCTTTTGGGGGATCACAACACTTCACTGAAATAAACACATACTACTCTGTTTATTCGTGGGTGACGTGTATTTTAGAATGATATGCTACACTCAAGCGCTCTAGTGTGCGTGATGCGGTTGATGCAGCTGCGAGCAACATCGTCTGCCCCCCCCCCCCCCCTGCCTAGCGAAGCATAGTGTGAGGGTGACGTCAACCTCTCCAACCTGGCTGTTCTTCAGCGTGTTTGAAGTAATGGTCCATCCCAGACACTTCATTCCACAGGTAGAAAAAGTGTTCCTAAGGTTTTTGGGCACTCCCGAAGATTTACCAGCAAGATAACCAATATATTTTGGTGGCAGATCTCGTTTTGCGTCTTAAGATGTGGTGTCATAGCTTAGGTGACTTTGACTTGTGCAACTGGCTTCACACTACTATAAAATTGAGCACCTTGAATTACCACATAAAGGTCTAATGAACAGTGGTCACCAATACTAGAATGAGTAGGATTACCTACCATATAAATTCCATATAAATCATACATTTTATTAAACATGAAATTATGAACATGTGACTCCACACTCTCCTGAATCAAAGTATTAAATATAAAATTGACTTTTTAGAAAATATTACGATGTATGAATTTATGTTAACCCAGGTGAAGGCAACGTGATAAACAATAAATTGTAAATGTATAAAATTCAGACGATGGAAAATTAATTAAAAGAAAACTAGCCAAAATTAATTGTCCCTATTTGAATAGACGGGGAATGCCTTGATGGGACCTAGTTAACAACAAAGTTTCTCTACCAGAGGGGCAAAGAAGGATGGCCTGGCTAGGGCCTTAAGGGTTTCCCAGAAGGGGACATCGCATTGGTCTATTGTTACTTGGGATGGTACAGTGATAGGAAGAGGTTGAGGAGTGGTTAGTGACGTCGGCAGGACCCTCTGGTAGGCTGGAGCTGCTGGTGGAGGCTGCTGAAGTGGAAGGCCTCTGGAAGGTGGTGGTCCTCCGAAGCTGCTGGAGTTGTCAACTGCCACTAGTTCTACAGAGAATAGATTGAAAACACATGTCGTATTAAAATAGTAATAGAACATGTTGACTCCACACTAACTCCTAAGTCAATACAACTTGCTTACGGAAGTTACCTAAGGTTAGCGGCTAGGTGAAGGCGACCTGGGAAAAAGCTAGGTGGAAAAGGGAAACGTCTGTAGGCAAATTAAGTCTTGCTAAAAAAAGTTACTATTCAGTTAACACATTTAACCGCACCTAACTAATAGTGGTGTTCTGAAGGAACACTAGGGTGGACAGCTACCATACGGGTAGTTGTCGACATTGCCACACCATCCGGTGGGCAGGGGGGGTCCTGAAAGGATGTCGACGTGACCTGCTACCTATAGATTCTGGGTGTTAAACCAGGAGGGGATGGTAGGCTGGCTACGTATTGAAGAGTCTCTGTCATGGTGGAGTCTCCCAGAAGCTGCAGGATCTACGGTGGCTGTAGAGGGTCAGTGACTGCTGAAGAAGTGGTGAACTTCTGGTCTGCGATGTCTTGAACTGGGTTGAGATACTGGCCCATGAGAGTATTGGGATCTTCAGATGCCCCAGTGGTCACACACCCCAATGGCTGCCTCTGGCCCTTGCGAGCAGTGGAGGAGCAGAGACTCCAGAGCATTGGCCATGCCAGCCCTTTTATACTAATTTCATATAAGCTTGGGCGGCTAGCCTCGGTCACAGGGGTTCTGAGTTCCAGGATGCTGTAGCTAGGCTATCACCCCTTATCTCGCCATCGGGCGCTGGTAAAATACGTGCTGCCCTCCAGTGGCGTGCTCTGACGCTAGTATGGCCTTCGCTGGAGGAAGTGCTGGCTCATCAGGCTGTACAATTATTGGCCTGGAGATGTTGACATGATGGCTTCTTGGCGAGTCTGGGTGAACAGTACTGAACAGTACAAGCTAGGAACATGTGTCTGTAGTAGCTTCTGATGTGCACCATGTGTTATCCTGTAGACACATGTCCCATCTCTTCAGTACTGTTGTGATTGATTAACCTGCCATGGTATGAATATTGTGCTCAAAGATGGGGCGAAGTCTAAAAGTAAAGTGCGCGTCCTAAATGCGCAGGAATGCATCATTTTTCAATATGTATATGTGTATATATGTATTTATGTATGTGTTGGAGAGTGTGTGTGAGTGTATGTGAGTGTGTGTGTGAGTGAGAGCGAGAGAGAGTGTGTGTGTGAGAGAGTGAGAGTGTGTATGTGTGAGAGTGAGAGTGTGTATGCGAGAGAGAGTGTGAGTGTATAGACACACACACTCATATATACACATACACATTTTACAATAAACAAGTGTGGATCATTCGTGATTTCTGGTAAAAATCCATATTATATTGAGTATTTTAGACTTATGTGACATCTTTGTAAAATTGCCCTAACAGTTGCGCCAAATCAAATGCAATTTTCCATACAGGGTACTACTTGACATGTTTGCCTTCAGCCAATTTGGAGGAGAAAAATAATATTTGATTTCCTCAAAGCAGTCAATAAATATTACTGTAGCATTAATCGACCTGCTTGCCTAAAATAATAAACTCATAAGAAGAATGGCATACTTTTTTGGCATGCTTGTGCGCTATGTGGTGACAGCTGAATATTATTGTATACAGTTGCCTTTACTTAGAGTATGGCTATAGTATCACCCTATAATTAACGTGAATGTACTATAAATTCAGTTTACTGGTTACAAAAAAATACTTATTTTCTGGTAATGGATATGGAACAACTTCAATTCTCTCAATCAATTGCTCAACATCTCGATTCTTCTATTCCGATTATTAGTGAAGAATTGGTTCTATCAAAGAAACTAAAGAATCAAATTTACCCATTCCTTGGTTTTTGTATGTTGCATGTTTGCTTGTGTGATGCATCCAGCTTTTCTACTGTACGTAACTGGCATTTGTATGTAAGTCTCTAGGTGGAATATTGTGTTGTGAGAACTTTTTTTTTTTTTTAGGCTGTCTATCTGCTGGAGCATACTGCTGTGCGAGAAGCTGATGTTGACAAACAACAGGATCGGCCTGGCTCTGGACTCATCTGCAGTTATGACCCTGTCCAATGTGCACCAGCAGACAGGCAAGTTAACACAGCTGTACCACGTGCTGGTGTGGGTATGCGAACAGACGGTAGTGCCATCGTCGCTGGATGAGGTTGTGGCTGGCCAGAAGAATGTCTCTCTGACGAAGCATTTGTCCTCGTCACCCCGCAGGCTGACTGTGGTTGAGCTGTTCTTTCAGATGTCGCTTGCCCCCAGTTACAGCGAGGCCCTCGGTCAACTGGAATGTGCGGAAGACAAGGTGTTCCTCTGGCAGTGCTCCATGTTGACCTACATCACCTCCTTAGGTGAGTCGTGTGTCCTTACATTGCACATTCACTCTTAATTGACATGTGAAAATAAACATTGACCTTGATCTAATGGTTGCTTCTCATACGTTTGATGCTACTTGCTCTCTGTGATATACAGGATAGTTCATAGGGTACTAGTTACCTCTCTGACACAGACTATGAGTGCCTTGGGTGTTGATGATTGAAACCTTGAGTAATGCTTCGCCTTCTTTTTTCTCTGCGGCCAAAAAGACGTTATGTTTTTGGGGGGTAATTTTGGAGGCTGATTATCCTCTGTCTTACCAAGGTGGCTGTTGTCTTCTGCAGCGGGGAAGGAATAGGAGCTGTTGCTGTCCTTACCAGGGGAGAGGTGGGTCTGCGACTGATTGCGGCTGCGATGGTGATATCTCGAGGTTGAGGTCCCTCCTTCTGTTCCAGTCCCCCTCGAACGAGAGGGATGGGATGTAAATAATAAAGTGATTTACTAAATGGTGTTTACAAAGAAGTATGCCAGTCATGTTGTGGGTTAGATGGCATTGTTTTATTCAGCAAAAAATAGACACAATGTCCGAGTTTGTACCCAGCAAGTTAGGGGCCTGAAAGGCAGGATAAAATACCAACGTTTACTAGATGCGTAAATCCACTGACGATCCTGATAGTTATGGATGTTAGACATGTGGCACACAGTTACTCAAGACGTTCATTGAGCAACGAATGCCGGCACTTAGCTGTTTGTGGCTCCTGCTGGGGTTCTTCCTGTGACAGGTTGAGGTCAGGTCAGCTGGGTGGCCCTTCATGGGTTCTTGGCTGGATCTCGTCGGCGTGGCGGTCTCAACTAGCATCTTCCTTCAGGGTTGGATCTCTTTGGTGGCGTGGTGCTCCCTGTTGTCTGTTTCCTACTGGGCTGGATCTCTTTGGCAGCGTAGTGGTCTCTTCTGGTAGCTTCCTTCGAGGCTGAAGTAAGGGCTCCAGTAGACGACCTCTACCTTGAAGTCGCCGGCATCAACTGGTGTTTGGATGGCGTGTCGCCACAGATATCTTTGTATCAGCTTTGCGCTCTGCTGCCACGAGCACAGAGTGCAACCCATTCCTTACTCAGTTGCTGTGTGGCTGTGTATGCTTGCTGCTGGGCCAGCCGGCCTCGCAGCAATGCGCCTTGTGGGGTTACTAGGTTGCAGCGGGTTGCATCGCCGCCTGCTCAGGCGCGGAACATACGGACTCGTGTGCTATTCTCTCATAGGGAATGCTGGTTTAAGATGACAAGGGTATGACAGTGGCGCTTTAGAATAAAAGCAGTATATGGTATGCATTATTTTTGTCAGGTTAAGCAGTGTGAAATTTTAATCTAATGTTCATAAGATGAAAAGAAAATAACCTAATTTGTCACATACATAACTATGTTATGATTTTATGAGAATATTGAACCACAGAAACACGAGTCATAATTTTCTGCTAGTATGTCCACAGTTTATGCAGTTAGAGGCGTAAATTTTTTAAGGATTGAGTCTGAAGTTTTTAGTTAACTGTGAACCAGGGTGCTGATTACGAGCACCACTCTTCAAACAATTCTGAAGGAAGGTCTTTAGGGAATTACAATGACCAGCCAGAAAATTTAGCGAGACTGATCATGAAATGCTATGCATTGTGATTATAAATTTAAGTATGCCTTTTATGCTTGTTAATGTAGTTGAATTCATTGTGATCACAGATGGTGTTTGCTACCTTACAGTACACAACAGATTTAAGTTCTGATCCTGTTTCCAGGGTTTTTAAGTTGACTGTCAACTACATAAACAGTAACTTTTGCCTGTTGACAAAAAAATTTCATTGTGGCTTTGTTCCCAAGAAACGTACTCTCACAAAAAAATTTCTGAAATTTTATTTATTGAATTATTATATTATATATACAATAGAATCCTAATTTATCAAAATGTTGCAGTTCCTGAAAAATTTTTCTCTACTTTAGAGACCTGAATTTGCGAAGCCTCGCGGTGCCTGAGAATGACGTCTCAAAATTACACTCTGATTTTGACCCTCCAAAACCCCAAAAATTGTATTAAAATATTATTTTTCATGTTAAGCTAGCTTTAATTTCTTCTAATCGAAAAAATAACATGTTTTTGAAACTAAATATTAATTAATTTTAATACAGACATCTTCCAAATTGTATATACTCCAGAGGGTGTATACGAACTTCAATTGTCCCAAAAAAAAATGTAAACTTCGAGCGCTGAGACACTTTAACATGTGCGAAGTGTATTTCCAGTAGCTTCTTGAGGGAAAAATCAGACATTGTATTAATGAAATATTATTTTAATTAAATAGGCAGACGTCTTCCAAACAAGATTATAGAATACAAGCCTGATATAACGTATCTGTTGAGGGACAACTCAGACCCCCACGTTATAGCTTTCTGCACTCTTTCGGGAGTGACAGCGTATCTCTGAGTGGTGAAGGGAGGACCAGCATCATAGAAAGAACTACTTAAATACTGTATGTTCCAGGCAAAGGATGACCTTTTTCTTCCAACGGCTGTCTTTTTCTGTGCATGTTTGTGTTTGTCACAAGGGACTTTTGGTAGGAATAAGAAAGAAGGGTAGAAACCAGACACAAGGAATGCTATAGCAGGAGGAGCAGGGCTGACAGAATAGGTCAAGGTTACAGCAGTCATAAAGAAAGAGGCGAGAATGGGGCCCGGTTCCAATTGGCACTTTTTGTAAACAAAATGGTCATGTGACCCATTTTATCTACAAGATCTATGTGTATTTAGTATTTTTGTATTTGCATTTTGCATTTTGTCTCCTTTGAATCTGAAAAATTACAAACTACAAGTAACCAAACCTGTGCCATAATGGTTTTGTCTGTTTGAAATGTCTGAATGCACATATAGCTGATGTTACTGGAATAAACAAATATTTTGACACGTGATATCCTTGGATTAATGGTGGATCGACACTGTCAGACTGTTTTTTTTTGTGTGAGGCTAGACACACCAGATTACCATGACTTGGCCTTACTTAGTTAAGTACATGGGCACGCTACGGTATTACATAACCACATCTCTGCAGCATAGTGGTCAGCTCATTTTAGCTTGCAGAAATGAGCATTTATTTTACAGTTGGGTAAACAGCACAATTTTTCTGCATGTATAATAATAATCTCCGCACAAGGGGCGTATCCTGTAGGGACTTCTGGAAGACTTGTACTGTTTATATAAGACCCCGTTCGTAGCTATATTTAGGTTCGTGCTGATGAGGCAAAATCATATTAGTAGTTGGAAAAAGAAGTCAAGCATCAATTGGTCCCCTTCACCCCCCCCCCCCCCCCATATTTACAATAAAGACTCATCTGGACGAACCAAAAAAAAAAATTTTGGTTGAGGGGATGTAGGACTGCCCCCTTAAGGAAAATCGGTTTGGTTTCGGTAGTTGGCTTGGATCTGTCTGCTGAGGTCTCTGGGTTACTGAGCAATGTGTCACGTGAATTACCGACTGGTGGGAGTGGGCTGTATAGCTCTGTCTTTTTCTGAGCACATCCGGGTGGGCTGCTTGCTCTACATCTCTCTCGTACCCATTACATTGTGGGCGTTATATCTCTCCTAGCACGGCAGCTGGTGGCCAGGTAACGATCCCGTATAGCACTGTCACTTTCCTAGGGCAGCCTTGTAAGCTGGGCACGCGCATTCTCTCTCAGACCCACCATTGCAGCTTGGGCACTATCTCTCTCCTAGCACTGCAGCTGGTGGCCAGGTAACAACCTTGTATTGCACTGTCTCTTTCCTAGGGCAGCCTTTCAAGCTGGGCATGCGCATTCTCTCTCTGACCCATTGCAGGGTGGGCGCTATCTCTCTCCTAGCACTGCAGCTGGTGGCCAGATAATGACCTTGTATAGCACTGTCTCCTTCCTAGGGCAGCTTTGCAAGCTGGGCACGCGCATTCTCTTGGACCCGCAGGATGGGCGCTATGGCAGGTGGTCGCTGTTAATTACCTGATAATGGTGTCTTCTCCCCATATGTGTGAGATAAGAAATGCTTTGGAAACCCGGTGTCTGGTGATTCACAACCTTGTTATTATCCGTGCCTCTCTACATTTGATTGCAGAAGGCTGTGAATACTTTATACGAGGATCGGTTAACAAATTTTAACTGTGGAAGATAAAGCAAGACATGAACGGAATATTTAAAATGATACTAGAGAGTATATACAAACCCTTAGTCATGAAAGACAAGTAGGCGAACTAGCTTCTGCTTGCTGTGGGACTGAAGGCAAGGAAAAGTGACTACCTTGTGGTCATTCCTATGGTGTCGCACAGCAGGCAGCAGATTACGTGAGAGACAGTTTCTAAAGAAATGTCGACTCAGGGTCTTCCTCAACCTGGGCTGATGAGCTATCGAAAGACAATACAAGTACACTAAATGAATTTAACTACGAATATTTGCACGTAACCACCTATATGTATAAAAATAAACAAAAAACATTAGAACTCTGACATGTGCTGCTCCTACTACTTATCAACTACGGTTATGACTCATCTCTAAGTTTTCCTACTTCCACTACTACAGATGTGAGAAACACGTAGAGAGAATTTTCTAAATGAAATCTTGGTTGCCTTCTCTTCCAGGCAACAGGAACTTATAAGCGAATTCTTTTCACCTGAAGGTTACACAACCCAGCAAGCATGCCCCCCCCCCTTCCCATCCCCCCACACTGAGAGTCTACAAGCTGCCTAGACCTTGGGCAAGACCGAGCGCCGCCGAAGATGAACGAAGCAGTTTTGCTGACTACTGCAACTCCCACGGCAGAGCAGAAGGATGCCACGCCTTCCCCGCACCCTGCTGCGGCAGCCTAGACTTAAGCACTATACAAGTCTGTGCGCAGCGGGGCTCCAGCAGTCATTCTTGTTTCTTCTCTCGTGATATCCCAAGCACTACCTAGTGCTGGAACCTACAGAGATCTACAAAGTCTTACGTATGCCTCCTGAGGTAACTTCTATCAACGACAACCAGTCATCCAGCGAACACGCTTATACTTATTAAATTCACTTTGTCTCTTCTAGACAACCATTTACTTAGTACAATTTAACAGTAATCTACTTTGAATTCATCTAGAACTATTTCCTTTCCCTTGTAACTCAGAACCAGGTCGCCTACACCTGAATAATGCAGTTACCTTCAGCACTCCACTGTTCGGTAGGAGGTAGCACAAGTCGCATGCTTATTGTGGTCTCAAGAAACATCTATTGTTCTCTATCCTTACGCTTTTCTTCTTTAGAGTACTTATCTGTTTACCGAATCATTACAATATACAACGTGCACTACCGACAGGAACCGGGAGATTGTTACTTAACCGAATTAGTCTGACTACGGACCCCCTTCAGGAGTCCGTAAGTCTAGCAACACACACATTAGACAGCCACCTGTTTCTTTCCACCAACCCGAGCACTAATTCAGTGCTGGAGGAGAGGAACAGCATAGCTGCTATCACTAGTAACACCTTTATCCAAGGAAAGACTACAAGCCTGGGTTATTTCCTCGCTTTGAGCACTACGTTACTGCTGAAGTGACCATAACCTAAGACTTGCTGCTCAACCTTGCCTGAATGCACAACCATTAGAGGCTTGGTGGTCCACATGGCTCTCCGTCTCTGATCAGCCCGCAAAGCATGGGGGATCAGTGGAGACTATTACTGAACTCGTGCCAGCAAGCAACTATTGGGTAAATACAGTAGATACTGTTCTTGTCAAGGTGCACTACGTAAATTGTTAAGCCACATTACTCTATGCCTTACAAGGTGAAGCATGGCCTGAAGCGTAGGGAACAATACCAGGCTTTCCTTGCTGCCAGACAGCGGTCTGTACTACCACCTCCTACGTAGGAAAGTCAGGCAGAAGGGGACCACGCCGCCACACTCAGACGCCAAGCAGTCGCGGCTGCTCCGGACATAATTGTATACTTTTCACCGTCTTTCCGAACCAGCTAAGAGTACCACCCAGTATATCAGACAGAGGCTAGGCACGGCTGGTCCAATCCATACTTCTGGAGCAGAGAGTCATCCGCCTGGATTCGCCGCTTCAGAGTGGGGCGAGTCAGCCACCACTGAGTGAGAACAACATATCATTACCAGCACCCTCCAGGATGATAGTGTATATTAGTAACAAACACTGCTAAGCCTAATTAAAAACCATGCTATTGGTTTAGCGTTAAAATCGTAGACAAACGTGCCATTCAGATTTAACCAGGCACGCATCAAGTGATTTTCTGGCGCCCAATGTGGGGTGTCAGACTATTAACTGTACGCAGCGAATGGCCAAACTAGACCAACCAGGACCCAGAGAGTTAAGGGTCAGGCCAGTGAAACCGAATGGACTTCAGGGAGTTCGCGAAACACCCCATGGTGCCCATAACTACTAAAATGTCGCTCTCAGAAGTCAATGCCGCCAGAGACGAAAACCACGACAATGAACATGACATACCCAAAGTACAGTGTAGCCATGCCAACTGTCCAGGCAATAGCTCACTGCTAATAGAATGCACATACTGTGCTAAGTATTCCATTATGCCTGCCTAGGCTGGCCAGAAGAGGCACGTGATACCGAGGGATTAGAATACCGCTGTGCCGCTGGCCATCAGCAACTCACGAGCTTCTGCAATGGAATCACGTGTCCCGGCCAAGGCATTAATTGTACACAATATGCAGCGAACATTATCATCATGTATGTATAGGGTGGCCTGACGAACGCGTGTCTATGCCCGGGATGTAGGCGTGTGTGAATATTTGGATTTTCTAATACTGTTTCGAATAATTGAGTGTTAAAATTTGATTCAATTTTGTATATAAATACTTTGAGTTATCGAATATTCAAATTTTTTGAAGTGTGAATATTAATATTTCCAGGGTTACCGTATTCACTGATTTTATCCGTTTTCCTGGATATTTTGATGCTAAAATGGATCTACGGATAAGCACTCGAAATAGTGGATAATTCATTCACGAAACACTCAATCATAAATATTTACCAGAATTCAAACTCTTCCACTACTAAGAATTATTCACTCACTTTTATCATTGAAAAATGAGAGTTCTGCGGCAACGCTTAAAGCTACGTAGTAGCGTTGCCACGGAACTCGCATTGCCATGTTAAAAGTGACAGAATAATTCTTAGTAGTGGTAGCGTTTGGAACCTGGTAATTTTTTATTTCTACCGATGTTAGTGTGATGGTCTTGTATATAAGCAGGTTCTGGGTATAGGTGTTTTTTTTTTTTTCCCCCCCGCAAATCAATGCCGTCTCGTGGAAGATGTTAAACTAGAGACAGTTTCATGAAAGGCTTTAAAACAACCCCCCGCCCACACCCCCCCCCCCCCCCCCCCTCCTCATATTTCTACCAAAATAAAATAAGATCCCCAGCAACAAAAATAGAAAGTTGGAGTGTCAATCTAGTTTTTATACCCTACGTTAAGTACTGGACGGAGGTATTTCAGTGCTATAGCTTGTCAAATTTAAATAGTTTGTTTACTTTTATAACATATCCTTTTTGTTGAAATGTTAAATACGAATTACACATTTTTGTCATGGTAATTTAATTGATAAATTTGGGCCTATTTTGGATCTAATGATTCAAATTCAATATTTGTATTCACGAATATTTTAATTTTCGTGTTCAATTCAAAATCAAAAAGTGATATTCACACAGGTCTACCGGGATGGCCTACCAATGCGAGAGGTGCCGACGAAAGCATACCTCTCACTCCTGCAGATCCAAGCCGTCTCGTATCTATACACAACCGGGGACAGCACCTGGCCATTCAGCAACTGGTAGAGATTACGATGTTCAGATTACAGACTTCGCAGGCCGATCCCATGAGGACCTGATAGCATTCACGCAAGAATGTGAAAAAGAGTTCAGGGAAACATACCTGCCAGCAAAACAGTGGGTCGACCGAACCCAATTACATTTGAAAGGCCTCGTCCTCGCCTCAACTGTGAGTGGGCTTATACTTTCGTGGGGGGGCATGAATAAAGGATTTCCCTCTTCAGTAATCACACGTATGAAACTAGCCTGTACCTTGACTAGGGCCTGAAGGGCCGTCCCTAGGATGCCAACCATTGTGTGATGCCAAGAAATGGTAGATGCGCTGGCTCAGGGGACAAGGGTAACCCCAGTCAAGCGGCACTCAGACTCGTGATTGCTCAGTGCATGGCTAGCGAGGTAGCCGAGAAGTACTGCATGCTTTGGTGAACTGCTGGTCAGTGTGGCGGTCTAGTCTGAAGCATAGACAGATGACTAGTGATGAGTGAAGGCTTGCGGCATCAGTGTGCGGTTGGGCAGAGTGACATTCTGTGACAGAGCTGTGAGTGTCCATCTCGAATATGTGGCTGTGTATCCCTTATATATCTGAAACACAGGGCTGGCGTAGGGTGTAGTGAAGGAGGAGCAGAGAGAGAAGTGACGAAGGTGTGGCGGAGATGACTAAAGGCGACCGAAGGCTGACTGCGCCCTTTCCCTTCACAGTTAAAGCTGGAGAGGTAAGTGGGCCGGAGGCATGGAGCAGATTGCAAGGTTCAGCTGGTCTGCTGCAACCCTGGGGAGCTATGTTGCGTGTACTGCTAATGTGTTCTTTGAAGGGGCCATTGTTGTGGTGTGGCTAGAGCGTATAATGATGCCCATGGTGCAGTAAGGTTAGTTTTATTAACACTACTACAATCTCCATGCTGTACTAAATACACAAGGAAACTAAACAATTGAATGTTATCAAGGGATGTAATGCACTGCCCAGTTAAGGCTCAATGACTGGAAAGAAAACTAATCAATTAGTTTTATACACTCATCTTGCACTCAAGCAGTTAAGAAACAACATGCAATACATCTATTAGTTTTTTATATTAGTCACTTTCACTTAAAAACTAATTACACCAGCTAGTTTTCAGAGATCAGAGCAGCATCTTTTACCACCACTTGTTCGTGCAGACTAATACGATGCATGATTTTACAAGTTTTTCAGTTGAAATCCGAGTGTGACATACATATAATTCACATATACACAGCGCCACAGGTGCTGGCATCACATGATAATTACACAGCCATACTGATATGTTTGTGTGGTTAACACCTTATTTCATCCCATGTTGGAGCTCTGCAGGTGTTTGGCATTGTTGGCACCAGACAAAGATTTACGAAGATTTCTACCTTCCAATTTGATTGAGCTCTGTATTTTCGCCTGTACCCCAACTTTGATGAAATAAAATTACTTTATGCCTTCTCCTTCATACAGCAGACTCTTTAGAAATTTTTATCAGTAGAAAAAATTATTGCAATAAATAACAAATGTCTTTCTTCCATAACAAATCAATTTTTCACTGCTTCCAACTTCACTTCCAACTGGAAGTATTTCAGAAAAAAGTCTATAAAACATGTATACTAGAGATACAAAACAAATCTTCCATTTGCCAAAGGTTTAGAAATGCATTCCAGGTGGTTGCTTAATGTTATTTTGTTTCTTCGTAACTAACCTGATAAGAATTGCCAACACAGCTGTCACCAAATGCTGATGGATGAAATTACTATAACTATAACAAAGTGCAGTAATTTACAGACACACTATGGTATATATTTACATTTTCTTTGTTATACAGATATTAAATAGAATATTATTACCTTTACAATGGATGTTTAGCCATTCTATATCTGCATGCAGTTTCAAAATATTTCCTTACATACACATAGAAATCAGCCCCGTTTTCTTCACTTAATCTCACACCATCTTCACCTGTAAGATCTTCATTTGCATCAATGGATAAATTGCTCGCCCTGCCTCTTCTGATGTCATTGCTATGTCCAGCATGGCTATTCATGGTAAAGTGAGCACTTTTTTTTAAGGCCCTCTTAACAGGCGTTAACCACTAATAAATACATTTTATTACAGCTTCAGGTGTTAACTTTTGAGAGTGGTGAAATCTATATGCTGCGTTTATTAGTCAGATGGCATGGTTATATTTTGTAAGTGGCAGAAACATAGAACTTGGCTGAAAGGAAAAGTTTAGAAGGGCCTTAAAAAGTGTGCACTTTACCGTGAATAGCCAAATTTTAAACCCCAATACATTGCCAAATGTTTGTTTTGTTTATGTTGCCTCAATAAAAGAAAAAACAGAGACGCACAAACTTGTAAGAAAGTCTGTGTAACATGTAAAAGCAAGGAAGGCTATGACATTTATCTGTGTCCAAAATTTCTTAACTAATCAAAAGAACAAAAACATGATACAGTATGACTGCCTCACCTCTGTGTTGACTGTATTTCAACTGTCTGAAGCAACACTAGGTTAAGGACTGCATGTCAAAAGTGAAATGCTTTCACTGAGGAAATCTCCATTGCTCACTTCTTCATGTAAATGATTTGTCAGTTCCACCTGGAGTCAGTCAAACTCTTAAGTCATTGAATAATGGACAGTCGAGAGATAGTGATGTTGCAGCCATTAATGAGACTCCTCTTCTAAACACTGTTACAAGGTGATAACTTATCCTGTATCAAGTACAGTAAAGTCACTACTGCAGTTTCACTATCAAGTTCTTGTAGCCATACAAACAGTGGTACTGAGTACTTTTGTTGTTATTCAAGATGCCTGGGGCAATCTTCAAAAGGTTAGCATTATCGTGGAGAAAGGATCATGTTTCAACTTCGGGGCTTGCTCAATCACCTGTTGGGGCCAACAAGGGAGATGTTACTTGTAAGCTGCAGACACATCTTATAAATATGCCAAAAATAGCAGTACTTTAAATGCTTTCATTCTAAGAAAGATGTCTAGTTTACCATCAATTACTTTGCCATTCCAAGATCACCAGCAATACTGTATGCAGTTTTGGAGTTAGCATATATGTACAGATATCCATACTCGCAAGTTCTATAGACATCCTTTTGAGTGCTGATGTTTATCCCATTGTTTTTGACCATGGTTAGCATTCAGTCCCAGCTGGCTGTCCAGTAGCATTTCACACAATCTGTGGCTGGGCTGTCAGGCAAAGGATTACTTATATTTCTACAGCTGAACAAGACTACGGTTCTTTGCAACTACTTCGCTGAACCTGTGGAATGCTTTTTGTAAATTTTGGGAGGCAGAAGTAGTGTCATCTGTGAATCAGGATGATCCAGAGGACATGGAATATGGAATGTGAAAACCATTTCTCCCAGATACATTCTTGGAATGCAGAAGCGTGGTTCACAGTGAGGCTACATTTCAAGAATACAGAGCCAGACTTGTTTCCATGTGTTAACATTGACTCATGCCACATTGTTGCGCAATGCGTTTGTGCACATGACGGGTGACTTCGTCCTATCAACTAGCAAGCAAGAGCTCGGGGCAAGTCACAAGCTACTTTTCACGTGCCCACTGAATAGACTCCACGTGTTGAACAGCTTCAGACATGTAAAAATAATGAACGTGATTAATTATGATTTTTACTGCCTGCCCAGAATCCGGCATCTGAGCACCACCCCTGCTAGCCAAGATTGTTTTACCCGGCGTACCAATACCCTGAGATTATCTGAGAAGAAAGTTCAAACCGGTACCATAGGTTCACAGCGCCTCTGCTGCCTTGTGACGTCACACCTGCCAGCCTCGGGCCACGGTGGATAAATTTGTCATTGCCTCGAGGCAGAGAGATAAGAAGTGAGCTGCGGCACTGCAACCTTGATAAACCAACCCTTGCAAGGAAAGACTATGCCACTCCTCACCCCCGTAAGATCGCTGATCCAAGGGATTTTCTACTATATAAGGAGGCACGGGCACGCCTCTCGCCAGAGATGCCGGGCTCGCCGGCTACATAGGTCAACGAGCACTCCCTGGTCTGCACAAGACCTCTCTCCTCTACTACAGCCTGCAGTGGCTCCAGCCTCTCCAGCAGCTTGAAAAGGCTTCAACCTCCAACAGTTTGTGGAAGGCTCTACCACTTCCTGCCACAGAAGACTGCACGTCAACTCCAGAGGTAACCCAACGCCCCATACCTTGGAACCCTTTTACCCCAGTCAAATTCGTTGACTCCGCGGTAGCAGGTCGTCGCTGCATTTTTCTCTTCTGGACAAACCCCTGTTGCAAGGAGGCGCTGTAAAGAGTTTTAAACTTACGTGAACGTTAAGTAATGAAACTTTATTTTTATTCTTGTACCAGGCTCATCTTTGTCTGAATTAATTAATGTAATTAATTAAGTCTTAGTTAACCTGTATTAATCCAACCGGGACTTCCCATTTTCATAATTCATAATAATATATATTACGTTAATTTGGAATCGGGGTCTACTGTCCTTTTAACTATTGTTCCTGGTTCGCTTGAGTTAACATTATTCTAACAGTGAAAATTGTTGCATCAAAACCCCGCTGAGAATTAGTCGTGAGGCGTGCCAAACTCCACTTAAGATGGGGCTTGAAGAAGACTTTGAGTCCGAAAGGACATACTGTGGCTCCTGTAGTTCCGGTACTCCCTGGCCTAACCTGTGTGGCATCCTGATACCGGACTGCATATCTATACGTCAGGGCATTGGGTGTGACTGAATAAGACACACCCCCAAGGACTGCACGTCTTTGGAAAGGTTAGAAGGCTGGTCTAGATGCGGGGTAAATAGGGTGGTACTCAGAGTCGCAACCTACGCAAAGAGCGACGAGCATTATAGCGGTTGGCTCACTCACAGGTGTACACAGAGATTGACAGGTGAACACGGAGATTGACAGGTGAACACTGAGATTGAGTACGAGGACATGCCCCCATCCACAGAGCCAGAGTTTAGACCTCAGCCCATTTCGCCATTTATACCCCTCGCCCATGAGTCAGAACTCGATGCTTATTTAGGTGCTTGTTGGCCGTGGCTAGAACCAGAACTCGTCAGTTGCCCCCAGCCGGAGACTCCCTTGCCCGCAGTAGCCGTAACCCCACCTAAGGTTGACCAGGGGAAAGACATACAGAATACGTACACTCTCCACTTGGCTTCCGGTAAGATAGTCAGGATTCGATTACCCCCGAAGGTCATTCCAAAGCCTCGAGTAGGACCTTCTCTCGTGAACTATATCCCCACACATCGGCCTATGCGGCCATTGCGGGTAGCACCCATCCCTCTGCAGGATCATCCATCCCCATCATTCTTATCGATTAAATCACCTTCCAACATATATTCCGGGATAGCTGGCATCTCACATCTTGGCAGCTCTCCTAGTGAGGAAGATTGTTCACCCCGGACAGGAAACGATTGCGGTTCGACTCACTCTGGGGTTTGATTCCCCTCCCCTCAGACGGCGTCCTCCCCTTAAGCAGCCCCCCGTAGAACCTACTACGACCCACTGGGCTAGAGTATCAACCAAAACACCACGGTAGGATCACCTGCTGAACCATGGAGGGCAGTCACCACTCTAACCACTTGTCCAAGAGTAAGGACTCACGTCAACCTAGTGACCCTGAAAATGTTCCAGAAACTTAATATTTTACCATCATGTCTGCCAACCACCAAATTTGAGAAATGATGAGACTCAGAATTGAAAGAGTAGGCAAGAGGAGGGAGGAGAATCATTCTCTACCAGATGGATAATTTTAATACGTGGTTCTCTCACAGTGTATATCTAGGAATCTAGTAGGGTGTTTACAAGTCACATGTTTGTGTGTGTCCCAAAAGTATGTAGCCAAAGCAGTTATAAAAAACCAAATGGCATAAATATGTTATAACATTATGAGTGTGTTTCACGTACAAGAGAAATTGCACTGAGAATTTTTAATAGAGATGGAAACACCTTGCAAAACTATATTCTGAAAAATGTTTTGTTACGTAGTGTCACTTGTCAAAAGAACATATTATAAAATAGCTAATAAATAGTTGTTCCAAACGAAATTCGTTATGGCTGAAGGCCCACGTTTAATTTACATTCGTGTCCATAACTGAAAATATAACAAAAGGACATGCAGCAAAACAAGATGAAACCAAAAGTCACATATTGCTAAATATATTTTATATGGCAAGAATTATGAAAAGGAGAGCAAGGAAATAATTTACATTATGAACTGAGATGTTGTCCTATTGCATCATGCTCTACAATGGGGCACAAAATCAAATATGCACCACTTCTCTAAATGCTTCTTTAGGTTTTACATGCTACTTTGGAAAAGTCTAAGCAGAGACCGAAGACAGCGACTTAAGTGAGTAAATGTACCACTGATCAGATAGCAGTGCGCAGCATGGAGAATGAGGGGAAAGGGGTAAGAAAAGGAGGGCAACCTGGCTAAGTGTTTGCGCCACACAAAAGAAGACTTGTTTGGGTAGTAGATTTCAACATGTTGAGGCATCAGCACACACAAGGTGAGATGCAAAAAATATAATGGGGTACTGATGTTTGTAAAACAAAAAGAAATAGTAGTTGTCACAAGGTAAACAATACACTTCAATAGCACCGATATTTAAGAAATAGTACTAGTACTTTGCTAATTTGCTGTTCACTTTACTAGGAGCGTGTCAGTCAGTGTTAACATTAAGTTATGTGCAGTTACTTGCAGTGACTTTTTCAGAGGTTGTCTTAAGTGCTTAGTAAACCATGAAGTAATTTGCAGTGGCTGTCTGTGTTCATACCTGTCACATTGTAACTGAGGGTATTACTTGTGAGCAGGTGGACTTCTGTGGCCCACTGCAAATGCCCACACCTTCCTGCATTTTCTGATGTCTGCGGGACAGCAGACACTTTTAGAGGAATATGACCGGCTGCTGGAGTGGCTGGACGTGAATGACCATGTGTGCAAATTCCTTCTGGGCCAGTGTTACCTTGCCAGTGGGGAGGAAACAAAGGCACTGCACATGTTTGAGTTGGCGGCGGACGGGGCTGGGGATGAATTTTTCTCCCACACGCTGCAGCTGGACCCCAGTAGCTACAGCAGCGCCAGCCAGCTGCTTGTTGCCTACTACACCAAGGTAAACATGGCTGTCTCCCTGAACTATTTGTATTTCAGGCTGAGTAGGGACAGTTGGAGTGGTATTACTTCCCATTGTAATAAATTTCAGGTAAGAGGTATGCACATGTATGCTCTTTAGATTTGTATTATAACACTTGTACAAGTGCCATGTTTTAACATCTCATTCAGTATTATCGAATGTTGTTCTGACGAGCAATCAATTATGCACAAAATATCGTAATTGAGTGCTTGTACCAACTATGTTTTTACTAATTCACATGTGAAACTTTGACACAATTATTTTGTGTTGAGGCGTGACTTCTATGGATAAAGGAGGTATATCATGGCCCAAGTGTTTTGGTGGATGCGAGGCCAGACACACCCAGGGATGAGTCTGACTCTTATTATCAGCGCGGAACGGGAGCCCGGCCAGTGTAGAGGACTGGTCGTGTGGTTTTCCGGCTGGACACGAAGTCGGGGATGGCTAGCACAATCTTTCGCTTAGGTGGGACCACTCTCACATGGATACCTGGGCGGCGGGTGGCCTTTGGAGCTGCTGGAACCAGTGTGCAGATGTTCGTCGGCGCTGGTTGTCGTCTGGGTTGACTTGGTGAGCTGGAGCCCCCTAAACCACGGGTTGGCTATACCAAATGAGATTTATTCGCCGCTCAGATAGGTTAGTAACAAGGGGTGAGTGGTTCCTTCGAGTTTGACTGGTGGTGTGAGTAGATCTGGTATGGGTGCTGGTGAGGCTGGCTTCTCTAAGTGATAGATGGCTTTAGCTTTCTCCCAGGGACTGAGGTTATCAAGTTCGATGGGGATGGGGCTAATCTCCTTTGGTATTTAGATATAGTAGCAGCCCTTCTAACCCTCTTACGAATACCACTCCAACAGGAGCAGAGCATGAGGAAAGATTCTCTAATAACAGTCTCACAGAGGTGGAGCAGGTGGCGTCCATCCCTACTTATGTGTACTTCCACGTACATCAATCTCCAGGTCAAGGCAGACCCCTATCCCAGCATCCTTCACCAGAAGCACAGTGGACACTGAGAGTCAGGTTTCACAATGGCTGACGGTCACAATACGTGGGTGAGTTCTCCTGAAGGGTCAGTCCCATCAGACCCAGGAAAATACTCCCACCGACACCAGAAGCATGGTAGAAGGAGCACAACCCATAAAACAGTCCAACCCCAAGAGGATGAGTACCTAGTGTTGGGGCTTTTGCCATTCTATACACCTGGGTGCATAGAAAGGGTGGCCATCCAATATAGGTGTGTGTGTCCACATGAGAGTTCAGTAGTCTGGATAGAATAAAATTCCCAGTCACCTACTGCCCCTATATGTTTACAGGGTGAGTTTTTACATCTATGGGAATAATATTCAAAATGGGATAATGTATGTTTTTTTCTGTATGGAAATAAACATGGTGGTTTGTACTACGTCCTATAAACAAGAGTTTAACGGAAGCTTGGCTATGCTTAGACAGGTGAAGGTGACCTGTTTCGAAACTAATGGGGTAGGTAGGCAAAGCTGCTATGAAAATATCTCAACTTTAACTAACGCTACATGGTTGTCGTGAAGGGACCAAGAAATTTTAAGTGTTCAATAACTCAAACAATGCGATCTTCGGCACAAGGAGTGCGGTGAAGACCAGGCGATGACTAATGGTTCCTTCAGCACCCAAGAGCACAGTGAAGGAACAGGACAGACTGGCGTTCCAAGGGCCGTGCGCCGGTATTTATACTCTTCTGGCTTGCTCTTGATCGGGGGGGGTGGCGGCATTAGATCCTCTGGGCATGTGACTTCACCGGCCGGCTAAAGTTCCAGCTGCTGCACATCTCTGTGATTCATACTAATGCAATCCATTAGTGCACATAGTATTAGGTGACCTTGAAGCATCATCTCAGTGGCTCAGCCGGTGAACAGTACAATTTATTCGGGCAGATGAGTGTGTGTATTTTACCGTGGGTAAACAGTACAAGTTTTTGATGTCGTGTAGATTATACTGCCAATAAAACTCTGTTGGGGTGTGCGGCTGAATTGTTTGTACTGATGTGTAGAAGTTGATTTTAATAAGTATAAAATACATTGCGCGTTAATTCGCCCCCCCCCCCCCTCCCTCCTTTTTTCCACCTTGTGGAGAAGCGGTAAATATGTCAACAACCTCCAGGCAGGGAGATAAATGTGTGGCACAGCCCACTGCTGTGTAATAACCACCCTCTGCAATTTGTTGCTAGCAAACCCCGCACTGCTGTGGCAGCTGCAAAACTACAATTTTGGATATATAAGGAGACGCGAAAACGCTCTAGCCATGCTACTTTGGCCCGCCTACCTGTATAAGGTCGGAGGGCTCTCCAGGGTCTGCAGAAAACTCTCCAGCAACCAAAGAAAGTTCCTCAACTTCTACCAGTTTCCACCCCGCAGACCATAGAGGAAACCCCAGTGAAGCTCCAAAGGTATCACAACGTCCCTATCCTTGCACCCCCTACCAGAACCAATCCTTGCACTTTGCGGTAGCAGGTCGTAAACGTAGTTCCTTATGGACAAACCATCCCCTTTACTAATTGCTGTAAATTGCATCTTAGAAGTTTGGAGTTATTTGGTTTTAATTCTCTCTCATTTTAACTTATGCAGGTTTGCCTTCACCTGCTGTACGTTAACTCAAGAATAATTTAATAATTATTTCATTAATTATTAATTAATTTTCTTTGTATGGAATCAATCATCCCCCTGCTTTCATATAGCGAAAATAAATACGCTTAAGTAAACTTAATTCTTGGTGAGGTAGTCATTAAGAACCGGGACTGTTGAGGTATGTCCGGCACACTCAAACCTGCCCGAATAAACGCTCCCATCTGGTCTGCCCTTGTCACACTCATTTCCTCTGTGTGTCTGCACAAGACTATGCCAGGAGGGCTTGTGCGCCGCTACTAGATTGGGAGTACACCTTCATAATAATTTGATTACTTACTAGCCAAACAAGATAATTGTTATTTTAATATTTTATTTTTTCCCGAATCCAATGCCTAAGAAAGGAGGTGGGCGTCAAAGCCAGATCAGGCATCTAGCCTGACGGGCACTTCAAAAAGAGGTAACTCAACCTACAATTGTGACCCCTGTAGAGCCCCTCAGTGAACTTACACCACTTCTATCACAGCTAGCAGAGAGGCCAGATAAACCAGTCAGGAAATTACCCCTGATTAATGAAAACGGCAATTCCTATTTGGATTCGTTGTTAGAGATTTGTCGAGTGTAGCCGGATCTAGATCACGTTAGTTATCTAGTACCCGAGTGCTTGAGTCAATAACGAAGCCTATACCACAGTTGTGCCCTGTTAATAAAATACCTTCCACCACCTGTCTGATACATACGGCTGCAGGGAAGGATCTAAATATAGTTATTCCCCCATAACCAACACGTAACTACAAGGTAGTAATGACTTAACTCAATTTTGTCCCATCACGTAAGCCAACCAGGCCAGCCTCATACAAACGCCCCGGAAGCATAAGGGAAGCCTACTATGTTACGATCCCAGGCAATAAGTGATTCACCCCCTCTCCTTTCTACATTACCACCATCATTTATCTAATTTTTTATATTTTTTATTATTACTAGTGACAACTAGCATCACTTTTTTCGAGATGGCCTTCATGGTGAGTAAGATCAAGCTTCCTTTGACAGAGTCGGTCATGATCAAACTCACCCTGGGGTTTGATTCCGCTCCAGTATACCCCAACCCTTTCACCAGCCAGTGTCCCACAAAACTTCCTAACATGGGCAGATCCTCGACCTGCCGAGCAAACTTCCAATCAGATTCTATTACACCACAGAAGGGCAGTAAACTCACTCCCTGGAGGGAATCAGCATTTTCATCTGCCGGACCTAACTCGTCTTCCCCTATTGACCCTGCTGGGAAAAGGAGCTTAAGGGGTAGGCGAGCCAGTGGAGAAGATGGGAAATTTTCCCCAGAACTAGACAGACCCAAAGAAGGGAGTGCGTCAATTTATATGCAACTTTGTATTTATGATAACTGTATGTTAAAGAAATTTTTATTTTTAATAATGTTTCACTGTACAAATTTTTATTTCATATGTTCAGATGCTGTAACTTGTAATTATGGACAAAGCTTTTCACTTCCTTGTTCGACATAGTATCATTTTGGTGTACACACTATTGTTGTGGGTGTGAATGTGCAGGTTATATCAATGTTCGAGGTACTTAATCACCATGAGTGTGTTGTACGCCTTGCTGTGCGTGGGATCGCTAACATGCCAGATAACCACGACTTGGCAACTTTGAAGTCAGTGCTGTTCAACCAGTATTTGCACCTGCGCCTGTTCCGAAATGCATACGAGGCCATGAGCACCAATCCTGACCCTCTGCAGCAGGATAGCCACTTGCGTCAGCTTGTACTACGGCTGTTCGACCAGGAACGTCTCGACCTGCTGCTCGAGTTCTCCACCCAGGTACTAGCACCCTTGATTCATGGCCCTCTCACCTTGCTCTTTGTGTAGTCCCTCTCATGTTTACATCTGGCAGCTGAGTAAGCTGGTCCACCTATTTGCTAATCTGGTAGTACTACTTTAATTTAGTTTATTGGACATAGTACCCTCACTTAATGGATAACCAGCTTATGGCTTACCTGGTAAACTAACATGAATTTACATATAAAAGTGACACATGCATTCATGACTTACCCAGGAACTGGGTGGAACTTCACTGTCCAATCAGTGTCTTGTTAACCAACAAGCACTTGTAGGAATTTGTAACAATTTTTGAATTGGTTCATTGATGCTGGTGTTTGAGTTACTATTTAACCAGCTGTTTCATTGCATGTAACAGGTTATGCACATAAAAGCGGTAATTTATCATATTTGTTTGAGCAAGGAAGCTTCTAATCTTTACTACTTAATTATACTTCCACATAATTCTTTGTAAGGCTTTGGATATTATTCCATACATGGCCCAAAATTTTGAAAATCCATAGTAGTATACTACCCAGGATTTGGTATGGTTTCAGTATGATGCAGGATAATCTTTCACCAATATTTGCAGCTTCCTTCTTTTGAGAAAGACAGACCATTTTGTGATAGACATCCATAAGACTTTGGTTCCAGTTCTCCTTTAATTTGGTGAATAGTTCTGCAGTAGTTTTATCTGTTTACACTAAATGCAAATATCTAAAAGTTTGGGTCATGACACAGAGCTACAGAAGGCAAAATATGTGGGGTCGAGGAAGGCCAAAAAGCTATCTACAGGTGTATGCAAGTACATAGTTACAAGATATGCCTCTTCCAGCTTACCATTTGTGTACTGCTTATCTTCTTGAAGAACATTTCCAACAATCGCCAAACTTTCAAGTAATTCTGCATGCAGTGCATGTGAGTGATACAAAAGAAATTACATTTATGGCGTTGCATAAATGTTTGATGGAAATTTCACGTGGAAGGATGTAGGCCACCCCATGTAAATGCCCCCATTCTTGCCCTCCACAGTTTATCCACAGTGCTGCTGGATATGTGTCACTTGAAGGATGGGTTTGTGCAGGGGATCCAGGAGATGCAGGACAAGGTGGAGAGCATAGTGCGGTACCGTGCCCAGACGATGAGTGTGCGCTCCAATGTGTACTACCAGTTCCTGCTGGTTTTCTACCTGGAGCAGGGGAACGTGCGGAAAGCAGCAAGCGTTATGTACGAGCAGGGATTGCGCCTTGGCTTAGAAACATCTGGAGACCTGGAGTCTCTCCAGGCACAATGTAACTGCTACGTGGCTTGCATAAGCCTGCTGCGTGCTGGTCAGCCCAAGTACGCCTGGATTGTCAAGCCCATCCTTGAGGTAAACCAGGCATCACAGTTGAAAACACTTAACATGTGTTGATTATTCCCAGTTTCATAAGACAGTGTAGTGGATGACTCATTCTTAGTTCTCTTTTAGTAAGAGGTTGTCTGACAGTTTTCTGTCTGCAACATTACCTACTTTACCGACTTAGATACACACCTCCGATACAAGGTTACAGTTGCTGCTCATTGTTATAATTCCAGTTTTCCTGCAGTTCTCAAGTCCTGCTTAGATTCATTTTTTTATTTCTTGATTCCTACATTAGCACCCTGCTGCATGATAATACATGACAAGTACATAAACACCTGTCACATTCCCAGAATGACACCCCCAGTCTTAGCCTGGAGCAGAGAGCGGAACAGCCTAGCGAGGAGGCTATGTCCCCAGAGCTGAAGAGTCAAGTGGTGGATGTGCTGGAGCTGAAGGAAATAGAGCGAGAGTATGAGCTCGTCAAAGCCCACATACAGCTCATTCGGTGCAACCCCCAGCGCAGTAGGAAAGGTGAGTTGGTCAAAAGGTATAAAGTTGGTGATGCAGAGAAAGTGGATGGAAGTGTACAATAAGCACATTAATGTAGAACAGTATTAATCTTACACACAGCTTCTAGGGGTTTTATATGCTGAGGCATGATATGAGATAGCGGAACTATCTTCAGTGTACAGTCTAGTGTGTAATGACATCAAATTTGCATTGCTCACTTTCTTTTTTCCTTAGGTGACCTTGGCAAAATATACTCGTGTTCTGGTCACTTATGAAGTACATAGTTGTTAAAGAAAAAAAATTTTAAAATTCAGTACGTATGCTCACACATGGTGTACAACTTTTATTGGTTGCAAGTAGCTACTGTGATACCTCTTGTTAACACTATGAATACAGTAGGCTCCCAAACAATTTCCAAGATAATGACTGGTTAAGGGTTCACAGATAAGGATATTCATGGTTAAAGCAATTTGGTAGGGTGGGGGGGAGGGGTGTGGAATGTTTACGTACTGTACGCATAGGTTATGTAAACAAATAACATAGTCACATAAGCCACAGCCAGTGTGTGGCAACATGTTATATATGAAATTAATAACATCCCATTCACAAAATCTTGTATCAGCTGATGCGTAAACAATTGCAAAAGAATTTCTTGTTAGCTATTTTGACAGCCTAAATTTGCACAACAGACATCTGAGAAATAAGCCAGTAGGAAGATCATAAACAAAATGTTAATGAATTTTATATTGTTACAAAACAGCTGTTATTAATATAACAAATTTAACTCCATTCTAGATTAATGTGTAACTGTTTAAACTAAATGGATCTTACACCTTATGTGATAGTTTAAGTTTGTTTGGCTCTTCTTCATAGACTGTAGCTAGTTCTTGCTAACGTTGCCAAATGCGTGTTTCATATTAGTAATTGAAGAGGACATACATCTGTCACAGAGTAATTTTCAAATATTTTAATATTTCTACATTAATTTGATGCAATATATTTGAAACCCAAGTTATTTTGAGCCCGTATGAAATTAAAAATTTACTTTCAAAAGGAATGGGATAGATATGTTTTTACGACAGCTGCAAAATAGGCAACTGTGATGCCATCTGTTAGCTAGAACGTGTTGCTTGCTTTTAAAGCCACGCCCCCATGAAATTACTAGTTTTTTGTGTGTAAAATACAAATATATGAACAATTTCCCAGAGTTTTACATTTT
Organism: Dryococelus australis; assembly: GCA_029891345.1. NCBI lineage: Eukaryota > Metazoa > Arthropoda > Insecta > Phasmatodea > Phasmatidae > Dryococelus > Dryococelus australis. The sequence goes on along the minus strand of CM056993.1, from coordinate 340,747,087 downwards.
CTGTAAGCTCTATAAATATTTTAACTTAACATATTTCTGTATAAAGTGATTATACTTCCTAATAATTTGGATTCGGTCTGCAATCACCAAGCAATTCTAAGACTGGCTCCCCATTTTTTTGTGTTCCATCTCATTTCAGCAACAAAGCAAAAATAAATGGTACAGTATTAATTTTTTTAGTTATTGAAACTACATGTGATTTTGCGATGGAATAATTTTTGCAGTAAATATTTTTGTTAATCTGATATTTTGTCATCCAGTCGCACTCTGTACCATGCTGTGCAGCGCAGATGTGCACTCTAAGGCAACTTCGCCCCATATTGAGCCGATGATAGCTCGGGGAAAGTCAGTAACATGGCAAAGTAATTCCACATATTGAGCAAGGAGACTCCACGCGTTGGACAGCCACATACATTGACGCGTGCTCCCCTTCATGGATAAGTGGTTAGGGTGCTTACTGCCTCTTCTGACCAGAGGTAGAAGGGAGTCAAACCCCAGAGTAATTCGGAGGGTCAGGCTATCCCTTCTGGGCAGCCTTACTCTCCATACCACAAGGGGCGTCAATAGTCGGGACACCAGCTGTCCCAATAAGGGGTGAATGTGCTCAATCGGTTACGAGTTTTGAGTGATTATGGGGGTGAGCGATCTGGCTTATACTGACAGGATTGATCTGCCTCGTGGCTTGGCGAGCGGAGGTGAAATTGGCTATGGGTTGTTCCGGCTGATTGCGGGGAACTGCTTTAGGAGGGATTCGAACCCTGATCGTCCGTCCATAAGCGAATGTGATGGTACAGAAGTTGAGAAGCACTTCTGTTCTCGGGTGTCAAACCTGAAGTATCCTGCCAGATTTTAGACTCATTAGACTAGATCGACTGGAAGGGTTCTGTGTGTCGGTGTTCATGGGTGGAGCTGATATTAAAGTGGGCTGAACGGGGATTTCCTCGGAATCTGATTCCTTGTCTGGTTCGCACCAACCTAACAAATGTTTTAAGGGTGTTTTGTGGTCCGGAGGTAATACTACATTATAATCGATCTGGTGGCTCACGGATTCACAAGTATTCAGAATACTGGATTGTGAGTCTGTAATTATCTGGTTCAACAGAGCTTAGGGATTGGGTACAAGCAGTCCAGGGCAGGGCAAAATCTACAGTCACTCCCGCGGACCTGCTGTTCACAATGGCAACCCAAGTAACAGAACGTTGTGTCAGTTATCGGCAGCGGTTGCACTAAAATCTCGGGAATTAAGTCAAATTTCAGTCTCTGCCTCCTGAGGAATTCAGCACACTGCATGGCCAGATAGACACGTGAACTAAGTTAGAATTAAATGTGCACTTAATGGAAACTCAACACTGGAATAAGCAACAATATTAAAAAAAAGTGCTACAGGTTCTAAAAGTAAAATGACGGTAAGCGACACACAATAATTTAAGTTTGATACATAATATTTTATTGCGTTTAAAAATAAAAGTTAGCAGAGACCCGGCTAAATAATTACACTCTATAATCTAGGTAAGGAATAATATAATATATTTAATCAACAGACGAAGGCGAGCCTGGGAAAAATTAATAAATTAATTTGCTACGATGATTCCTAATTAATTTACCAAATTAAAATATACACTATTCACAGCGTGATCGTTACAAAGGGGCTCTATCCAGGGAGACGTAAATCGCGCAATGACTTGTTATCGTGGAGTTAAGGGAAGTACACTGAAGTAATGGTAAGTGGGTACAGGTGTGGGATTTACCAGACGTGGAGAGCTGTCCCTGGGCAGTCAGCTGAAGGAAGCTGTGGCTGGTGTGCTGATTGCCTTCTGCCGGCTGGAGGTGGTGGTTCAAGCCCTGCCTCGGGCTGCTGTGGTGAAGGAGGCTGAACCCTGTGCGGGCTACAGAGTAGAGGAGAGAGAATCTTCCGCAGACAGTAGGTGAGCTCGCGAACCTTGCGGCCGGCGAGCTCTGGCGTCTCAGCTGTACTTCCATTTATACAAAAAAAACCCTGTGTCAACGATTCTCGGGGGGCGGGGGGTAGCATAGCCTTCCAACACAGGGGTTGGTTTATCTGCTGCTGGAGCGCTGCTCAAATTCTTGTCTCCCCTGGTGGAGGCGATGACATTTTCATGCACCCTGGACTGAGGCAGGCGGACCGTAATGTCAGAAAGTCACCACTGGGGTGCTGCTATCTTGAGGGTTGACTAGAACTTCTTGACCAGGCAGGGTAGCGTAGTATAATTCAAATAAATTGTATTATATCTTTGTCGTGGTTGCTCTGGTGCATTCCTTCTCCATTGGACGTGGAAGAATATAAATTCCAATGTGAAGTTCAGTTACGTAATTGACTCATTAAAGCCTGACATAATTTCAATATTTAATTTCCAAGGCTCAAAGGCCTATGAATTTGAATTCGCCCCGTGCTTGGCATGCTCAGATGGGGCGAAGTCGGCCGTAGAGTGCGCATCTCTGTAGCGCAGAAAGCTTGCATGTGTCAACGTAAAAGTAATTGACACAATTAATTATGAAATGTACAGCTTGCCCAGTATCCTGCATGCAAGCACCACCCCCACAATAAAATAAAATATTTTCGACGAACCACTACCCTTCTATTTAGCTGTGGAAGAAGTTCCAGAAACCCACAAGATGGCAGCACCCCTGTGATCATATAACTTCACATCCTGCTAGCCTCAGAAAGAGGTGTTTTAATTTGTAGTCACCTCCAAGCGGGGAGATAAGAAATGAGCTGCGGCCCCGCCACCCTGATATACCTACCCCTGTGTTGGAAGGCTGCTCTACCCTGCACCCCCAGAAGATCGCTGTCGCTGATAAAGGGATGTTTCCGTATACTATATTAGGAAGTCTAGAACCACGCTCCAGCAGAGATGCTGGGCTGGCTGGCCACGTAGGTCAGTGAGCACTCCCTGGTCTGTGCAAGATCTCTCTCCTCTCCTCAGCCTGTGAATGGCTTTGAACTCCAGCCCAGCAGCTTGTGAAGGCAGCATCCAGTCCAGCCCAACAGCTTACGATGGCTTGTTCACACCAGCTGATCGCAAGGGCAGCTCTCTCTCTCTCCAGAGGTAATCCGACGCCCTGTACCCGACAACTCTTTACCCCAGTCAACTTCCCTTGACTCCTGAGGTAGCAGGTCATCACAATACTAACTCCTCCTAGACAACCCCGTTGCTGAGGATATGCTGTGAATTGTGTAAATTAGTATTTTAATTTTTTTATTAATTAATCTACCAGGCTCACCTTCGCCTCTTTCCAGAGCGTAAATATTTATTATTATTAATATTTTAGCTAGTTATCTTATGTAAGTCAGCCGGGACTTTTCACTCCTTTCCTTTAGCGTAGTAAATATCATGTAAATTGAATTTATTTGCCTACCGTAATTTTGGTATTAGACCCTTTTTCACAGAGTTAATTAACTGTGGTACATTCATGCACTTGTGCAATCAAACATCCCATTGAGGAATAACCATGAGGCGTACCGAACTCCACAGGAGATGCAGTTTGCAAATATTTCGAGTCCGAAAGGACATACCACTGCTCCTAGGTTTCCGGTGTTCCCTCGCTTACTCTCAACGTATTCCTAATACCGGACCACACAACTATACAACAGGGCCATGGGTGCGACTGCCAAAGTCACATCCCCCCAGGACTGTACGTCGGCGGAAAGGCAGACGGCTATACTCACGCACAGTAAACAAGGTGGTGTTAAGAGCTGCAGAAGGCGTCGAGAACGACAAAGTTTTACAACGCCAGGTTACTATTGGAATTAATGTTGCATCCACGAACCGGATACTGTGTTCATACTTCGACCAAATTCACCCCTTATAACATCCACACAAGAATCTCCAATAGATCATTTATTTGGTGCTTGCTGGCTTGAGTACAACCCAGAGGACACCATCTATTCTATCTGAACTGTTGCCACCGGTAACCAGCGTTACCCCAACCAAGGTAGTTCCGAAGAAGGATCCCACCAATTCCTGTATGATAAAGTTGGCTTAAGGGAAAATCATACGTGTTCGACTCCCTCCTAAGGTCATCCCCAAACCTTGTACAAATCCCTCCCCTGCCAACTATATTCCTGCATGCCGTTCGACGAGGCCTCTGCCCCTCTGTGGATAGCTCCTATATCTCCGGCCAGATCGCCCATCGCCACCATCACCCTTGCTTAAATATCATTTTCTTTTTACCACTCATATTCCCAGGGACAGCTGATGTCCCGCCTGTTGGCAACCCTAGTTTTGAGAAAGGTCAAACTCCCTGGGCGGGAAACATCTCCATTCACCTCATTCTGGGGTCCCCTCTCTTCTGACAAACCCGACAGGGTGGTCAGCGTATTAACCTCTATCACCCCCAGAAAGCAAAGAGGAGCGCGTGTCAAATGACGCCCAATGTGGGGCCAAACCTTCAATGTAGCTAAGACTTGGGAGCAAAAATCTAGCCCCCTTCCCCACCTGTCGACTGCTTCCAGAGTAGCTGGCTCGCCACTTCGAGTAGTCGAGTTAAACACCCCGTGATGTCCAACTGGTAGCTATGTCGGACTCAAGACGCAAGTCAACTGGAAATGCGTAGCACGCTAGCCGAGATGAATGCCACCGGGGTAAGTAGTACACCCTGCCCCATCCCCTGGCAGGCACCGGCATTAACCTCATCAGTTACTGCCACCTGGAATACCACTACACGTGCATAGGGTGGAAATGTGCACCCCGATACACGGATGGTTTGGAATACCATTTGCAGGCGTGTAGGCAGGAAAACCTCCAGGTATGCCAATGGCCCGAATGTGAGGGACAAGGAAGTACATTGTGCATTGCATGCTATGTTATCATGATTTTCAACACGTTTGCACAGGTTGGGTGGACGAGAGTGTCCAGAATCTCGGCCAGGTATACCAGTGTGAAGTCTGTCAAAGGGAACAGATGTACAAGCCACACGACCCCACCCACCGGCACAGCCCAGTCATTCCAGGGCTGCCCTGCGAATTAACCCTGCCAGAATTTCACAGGAAACTGTATGAAGACCCAGAGAAATTTATAGTTCAGTGCGAACGGGAGCTGAGGGAATACGTCATCCCTTGTAAACAATGGGTGAGCCGCACTTGCCGCCAGGAGATTGTGGGACAAGGATGGCCCCAATTTAAAGCTCAATTTGTATCACATTTTTCCGGCAACGAGATTTTGTCAGATCTTATCACTTATCTATAGTCCGTTCCCCACTGGAAGCAACTTTCTCGGAGCCCTGCTAAATACCTACTTGCAGTCCCGTTTCGTATCCTTCCGCCAAATGTAAACAAACATTGCCATGCTGCATCTGTCAAAATCAATGTTTACATGCTATTGTGTGTACATGTGTTTGTATACTTTCGCTACACCTAAACGTAAACATTGAAATGTGACTTCTACTTTTATACCTGTTAAATGTGTTGTTTACTGTTTACAGCTTTTCAAAGAATTGTCATATTCCAAAAACCATTCCGTATGAATATTCACAATTTAGGCCTCTAACATTATTTAGGTCAGCTTTGTGACATTTTAAAAATGCCTGAATTGACAACAGTTCTTACTGTTATGTTACATTAACATATTTGTTTTCCACAACATAGCACATTACATGTAATGCACATTAATATTTTGCAGTGACTATGTTTAACACTTTTACAACTGCGGGGTAATGAAATGTGGTATTTATCCTTTTGTTATTGATATGTGTTGGGTTATTACTTTTCAAGTACTGCCTCAGTTGGAATAAATATTAAAACGAAGGAACAACCAGTCAAACAAAAAGGGCACATTAAATTCAAGCACACAACTCGTGTTTCTAATATTTGTCATACAAACTTAGATAGCAGTGAACATGCACACAAATAAGCATATGGTAACTTTTTTTTTGCTCATATTTCTTTGTATTGCTACTTACTGTTTATTAGGTTTACTGAAATTTATTGGGCTGGGATTGTAGCAAATTACGTTACACAACTGTGTTTTAAACCCCCACAATGCACAAAAGCATGCCATTTCACACCCAATGATTAACGAAACACACTTCCACAGTATATTTATTACTGCCGTGGAAACACAAATTCATCACATCGTAACTTGTCTAAGTAGGTTTAAAAACACTTCTACAAACGTGATGTGACAATTTGAAGTATTTTTCGGAATAAGAATAATTTACGCTTCATTTGGTAAAAAGCAACACGTCATGTCATGGCTCACCACGTCTGCCAACTTCTCTTTGTAACTGCCCCGCCATCACATCTAAATATATTAAAATAAGTATTCAAACATTAAAATCCCCTTTTAGTTGTAAATTACAAATTCCAAAATCATTAGTTTGCTGTAATATGTATGAAAAATGCTACAATTGAAAATATGTATAATTTCAGTGCCTACTAGCGAAGTGAAACTTCCAGAGTGTGAAAGAGACAAAGAAAAAGAGAGAGCGCCAAGACTCGCCCAGCTGACAGTTGCTTTGTCGCTCGGTAAAACAACACTGTACCATTACGGCCTACTCACGATATTTTCCGCTGTTATTTTAAACTGTAAAAATGATATATGTTGCCATCGGGGCTACATAAATATTTCAATATTTCAATAGGCACTATTTAATTTACAAATAGTATACTAATAAACTGTGTTAAAATAATATTTTAACTCTGTGAACTATTTCTTACCGGCCGTTGCCATCACGTTGCTGCTCTCGCTGTTGTTAATTCGTATTTAAAAAGAAATAAACATTACAAGTTATAGAAGATATTAAGGTAAAGTTTCATTTATTCAATAATATAGTACTCTGAAGTTAACCGCAGCGTTATATATTTGTGGAATACAGGTTATTGAAAAAACGGGTTGACATGTTATGCCTAGAGTGTTTTTTCAAAGGTTGATTTTCATAAGTCGCTTCCAGTCTAGAATGGACTATACATTCCCACTTGCAGAATAACAACAAAGAAGTAGAATTGTTTATAAGAGACGGAAAGAACACCTCTACAAAAGGGTATACACCAACACGACTGAAGGGCAGCGTGTCAGGTGTATCACCAGCATCCTCCTGCCCTCACTGCACAACCTGTTGTTAAACCCAAACCCGCAGACGGTCTAGAAGCTAGCAGACAGATCGAGGAGAGCTGGAAATTAATGAACACCCCATCCCCGGGAAGGAACAGATGACACATGCCAAGGCCACCAGCCCAGTCCCCTTCCCCAGACCGCCCACAGGGCGCGACGCGACCTTGCCAGACCCCGGCGCCCCCTTGCCATGCTGTTGGTATTGCCCGGAGGGACACTTCAACCAGGATTGCCCGGCGTGATGACCCGGGGGGGGGGGGTGCTATTCCCTTCCCCACTCTCGCACCACCACGCCGCAAGACCGCAGGACGCGCTCACTGATCCTAGGGAAGGAGAATATTCCTTTCAACACTCCCCTTACAGTCGCACAGCTGGCAGACCCTGGACCATCCGAGTCGTCCCGCATACATTGAAGGTCAACCGCATTCCCCAACAGGCCCTAATTGACTCTGAAGCTACCAGTAACTTCATAAGGACCTATGTCCTGACCCCCTTCCAAAGGGCGGGACTTTGGCCCCAGCCCCTAGAAATTCAGATGGCCCAACCAAACTGCACCTTACGTGCCCAGTGGAAGATAAAGTTGGAAATGAACATGTGTCACCTAGCCCAGGAGACATGGTTCACCGTAGTTCCCGACATAAGCGAGGAGGTCATTCTCAGACAGGCATGGTTATGGGAGAAGCAATGTATCGTTGACCACGGGCAAAAAAAATTCTTGTAGGGAGAACCGAATGGGTAACCATAAGTTGGGAACACACGCCCCCAGAAGTTAGGGCTCCCCCTCTTGACTTGGACCACATCCAACACCAACTCGCAGGAAACCAATTCCTACAACTGAAGGACATCTTAGGAAAGTACGCCCACGTGTTTTCAAACTTCAGATCCCTCTCACAGTCCTATAGTATCCAAAATGAGATATGGCCCAGTATCGACCAACCCATATATAGCCCACCCTATAAAGTATCCGCCTACCGACAGCGAGAAATTTTAGAGCAGGTAGAGTAGATGTAACAGCAGGGGATAGTTGAATCATCTACGTCCGCCTACAACTCCCCAATAGTTTTGGTCCCTAAGAAGGATAGGGGGAAACGTTTTTGTGTAAACTACAGAAGGTTGAACGAGCATACCCACCCCATCGCGCTCCCATCCATAGATCTCCACAACACCCTTCGTAAAATAGGAGAGGCAGCAATATTTACTATACTTGACCTTCAGTCCAGTTACTCGCAAATCGCTGTTCCCGGACAGCCACCCCAACAGGGGAAACTGTACAATTCCAAGTGATGCCATTTGGGCTTAAAAACGCTCCCGCAACTTTCCAAAGGTTATTGACCGCTGAGGTATTGACAGGGTATGTCAGGAAATTTTGCTTTGCCTACCTGGACGACATCATACTCTATTTGCAAAACTGGGAAGAACACTGCCACCACCTCACCCGGGAACTCAAACGGTTAGAGATGCATAGTGGGCTTACATGCAAATTAAGTAAGAGCCACTTTGGGGCGAGAGACATTGCATACCCAGGGCATTTTCTAACCCCTGGGGGCATTTTCCCCCAAGTGTGTTCCATTCAGGCCATCCAAGATGCCTTGGTCCCCAAAACGAAGAGACAACTTTGTAGTTTGCTCGGGCTATGCGACTGGGTCCGGGAATTTGTGCCCAACGCGGCCCAATTCATGGCCCCCCTCCACGTGCTTCTAGATAAAGACCGCCCATGGCGCTAGACCTCTGTGACCCATATCGCTTTCGAGTCATTGAAAGAAATCTTCTGCCATATTAAACGGCTACATCGGCCTACTGAAGGGTGGCACTTAGTGCTTCAGATGGATGCCAGTTAGGTAGGGTTAGGTGCGGTACTTAACCAGGTAGACAAACAAAATTGACCAATGGTAATTTCCTATGTGAGCACCCGGCTCAGTGACACACAGGCTCGATACCATAGTAATGAGCAAGAGTGTCTTGCAGTTATATGGTCAATGCACAAATACCGCTATCAGAGGGCACATCCTTTATACTGTGTACCGATAACCAAGCATTGAAATGGTTACACGACTCACCAACAAACGGCCAAATTCGGCCGCTGGGAACAATTCCTGAGGGAATTTTATTTCACTGCTCAGCATTGCCCCGGGCAGGTAAATGATTTACCAGACGCCCCTTCTCGCAACCCCGACCAGGCACCAAAACTAGCAAAAACTGGGAGCTAATTGTCCCCCCTACCTTTCCCAACGATCCGGGGGCCTAGGACTATGCCTCCAACAAACCAACCTTACCCAGGACCTGATAAGGGGAGGAACAATAGAAAGACCCCCAAACTGACCTGTTCAAGGAGAAACCTCACCAATACCACCGGCGTTGGGAGATCATATGAACCGAAAATGGCTCCCCGAACTCACCCTGGTGTGCCTGGGTTCCCCTCTGCCTACGCCAGGAAATTTGTGACCATTTCCACCACCACCCCCATGCCAGGCACCCCAGAACACAGGAGACCATTCGGAGTGTAAGGGGAAAGGTATGCGTGGAACGGTGTGAACGGGACTTTAGGAGGTATGTCGCAGTCGGGAACCCCTGTATACCCTGGTGTCTTATAAGGGCATGGGAAAATAGTGCTGCCGACTTAATGAGACTGTACCTGCACAGCAAAAAGGGGAACCAATATTTGTTGGTTTTGACTGACCTTTTCTCTCGGTGGGTAGAGGCCATTTCCCCTCCCAAGACAGGGCACAAAATAAATTGTGGAAAAACTATCTACACAAGTGTTTCCCCGATGGAGGTACTGCCGGGCAATACTGATCGACAACAGGGCCCCTTTTACTAGGTCTGAGGGACCGAGGTCTGGACCCCCCCCCCCCCCCCACATCCCTCTTAACACCCATGGTGGGTGACAATCAAGAGGAGTGGGATAGGAAGTCACCTCAATATTATTCTGGTTACGCCGTAGGGGAAATAAGGTTACCTGCACGTTGTCCAGTTGCTTCCTCCTGGGCCATAACCTCTGGCGTCCTGGAGATTGGCAGTGGGAAACACACACACTCCCCCCCCCGTCGTCAAGTCGCTGCCAACCCCCGCAGCGTGGCGGAAGCCACCCGAACCGAACTTGGGAAAGACAGGCGAACTAGTACCAAAAAAAATATTTCGTGGAAGTACCCCCCGCAAAACATTAGGAAAATATCTATCCTCCAGGGACCCAGGTGTTAGTCAGAAACCACCCCCTCAGCAAAGCTACCGATAAGTTTGCTGCAAGCCTGGCCCCTAAGTGGACCAGACCCACCATGGTAGAAGGACAACGCGGAAACGTATATTGGGCGAGTCACCAGAAAAAGCACATATGTAAGGTTGACTGAGCAATTGCGTCCGTATTACGGCCGGAATGAGAACCAGTCAGGGACGGGATCCCATGTGGGTGCTGAACCCCAGACACCCCAAGAGGCGGACGAAGCGTCCCCCTCCACCCCGCGACAGTAGATCGCCCTCGCAGGACTCTGGAAGGATAGATAGCCCCCCCCCCCCCCTTTTTTTTTCCCGTCCTACCCTGTGTACCCCCAGGAGAATTTCTGTAGGAAGTTCTCTCCTACTACAGACTTGCCAACTTTAACGATTTTTCCATCAAATGTACGGAAATCATACCCTTTTTACGATTTTACGAAAACGCCTTGATATTTTCCAAATTCCGATACTGGAAAAAATTTAGAGCAAATATTTACTAGAGACGGGATATTCAATTCTTCGATACCTTGATATCGGGACATATCGAAAGTATCGAGTATTGCGACGTCCATATTGATACATTTGTTCGATGCGTGAAATGTAATATTATCGACCCAGAATTGCTTGGTCCATCATTTTCGTAATTGTCATGAAGTAACACTGTAAGTGTTTTTGTTCTGTAGTGACTAGTTTTGGAAAGCCAGTGAAATGTCACATTTATTTAATGATTATGCTAATTCATTTGTATCAATTGCAGAGAAACATATAGTAAGAATTGTAACAGAACGTATATTCAGGAGTTGCAAATAGGAATTACAAACAGTAAGTCAGTGTGTATTGTAAATAACGTATTTTGAAACTGTGTTTGAAATGTATGTGGCGTAGAAAACCATCATTTCAGATCTGTTTTGCAGTTTAAAAGTAACACGTTTACTGTATGGAAAATGAACTTTGCCAAAAATATTTACGTCTTAAGCGTGTTTAATGTTCGAATTGGTTCTAACTACATATTTATCGAGTTTTATTTCGGTTAAGGTTAAAACTTGACAGGTTATATAATAATTTGAGGCCATAGCCGAATTGGCAGATTTTGTTAACAAAATGATTACGTGACCCGATTTTGCATACAAAAATGGTGATGTATTTGGTATTTCGTATTTTGTAACTAGCAGATGTTACCAAAAATACAAAATGACAGAATCAGTGCCATGTTTGTTTTTACTTTAAAAACATGCGAATGCGTAAATAAAATTATTTTAAAAATAAATAATTGCACATAAAATACACTAGGCATGTTTTAAAAAGAAGTAAGTGTTGTGCTATGTTTATATATTGTGCAACTAAATTTTTTTAGTCATTATTGCATAATTTATTATGTTCTTATTTATTAACATATTCGTAGCCTTCAAGTGATAATTGCAGAAATATTACGTCCTTTTGTAGCATTACATTTAGATAAAAATATTTTTCACTATTAATGTCATAATGCATTGCCGCTAGTGCTAAACAAGTGACTGTCGACAACGTCACAATTGATACCTACCAAATCACGAATTAACAAACTAACGAGTAAATTTTTGACTCTTCCATTAAAACATTGTGTAATTAAAAATGATAGTCTCGTAAGAAGAGTTGCAAAACAACGCACTCTCATGAAAGACGTTAAACTAAAGTCTTTCCCAACCCCATCCAATCCGCTGTCAATAAATTTAATGGAGCCCCGGAAATAAATACTGCGTGGAAGATATCTTAAATTAATGTACAGTATATTTCACCCAAGGCAAGGAGAGTATATTTTTGCTTTGCAATTCATACTTAGCAAACACATTTTGATGATGTAGTAGTCTTCTCTAGGGGAAATCATAGTTCCTGATCTGAAACACTAAACAAAAGTTAAATTATGTTAAATTTTCATTGCGAAATTATGGAAATTTTATTACTTGAAATTATGTGTGAATGTTAAGAATATTAGTGTATGTGAAATTTCCGCGGACAGTTTACACATGTTTTAATAGTTTTTATCCATTTTACTGATTGGGAACTTTAAAAGTTGGCAAGTCTGCTGCTAGAACCCGTTAATTGTATAGCTCTAGTAACAGCTCACAGTTGGAATCTTGATGGACACCACCTCATGTCCAACCAGAGCCATAGTGGCGCGATCCAGCCGATCGCTCGTCACCCGTGAGCCAACCCGCAAGGGTCACACTAGTGCAGGTACATTCCCCTTCAACCACCCTCGAGCGCACGGCGGTTAGGCCGCGAATCCCCTTCTTGCCCCTCCCCTGGCTGTTAATTGCCAGGAATCATCAGAGACGACGACCGCACGTGATGCGCGAGTCTCCCTGGCCTTTTCTCCTGAAGCGGAAGAAGCGCCCACCCCGGACGACGACCTGGATGCGGCTCCATACCCACTCCCGCCAAGATTGGTCCCGGCCACGCCTCCTCCTGAAACAGTGGAGCCCCTCCTAGCTAGGTATACTAGGATGCTGCGCTGCTACCCTACCCATCTTACCCCTTTCCCGGCAAGAATGGAGACAGTGGATGAGCTAAGGGAGAAAGCCTGCCACTGCCCTTGTCAATAACGGTGGATCCATCTGTCAACTTGGCGACTGACCCCAGCAGCTCACCAAGAAAAGCTGGAGAGGAGGAGAGTCACAGCGCCCGGGCCACAAAGACAGTAAACGTGATTTACCGGCCACCGGTGTGCGCTACAGCCATCCGTGATATCCCTCCACCATGTGGAGCAGACAGTGTGAGTACCGAGCACTGGTCACCCGTGCAACTGCCGTGAGACAACAACAGCTCATTCCATGAGGGCTAACGGTGAAGCAGATGTTACCAGCATCTGCCACTGAAGCAGATGCCGCCAGTACCCAGGACGCTGGCCCCATGCAGTCTGCTACAACATGGCCCACGTCACGAGTGGTCCCACTACGTGCCAGGTGCACTTACCACGTCCCCGAACGCTACTGAGAGGCGCCATGTAGGGTGCCTACTGCATACCGTTGGCCTACCGCCCCCGCTGCAGTGCCACACAAACAAGGTCACCCGCTGAAACAACAAGCCACCAAGCATCAGCACCCTACACCAGCATCAGCATCTGAGTGAGTACCTGGCTGATGCCAGTTTGGACTATCACGCCTCCCTCGCCAGTAACCCCCCTTAGATAACCACCTAGTAGGGAGTGATAGTGATAGGTATGCTTGAACCTGATCTAAACGAAAGTGCAAGAACTCGTACAAAATCCTAGCCAGTTAGGATAGGCAGTGCGACAAAAAGTACCTGCATTGCCACCCAAGAGTAAATATTGTTTGTTTACCCTGTAATCTTGTAACTTGCTCTCTAAGGTTGAGAATTCAAATCAAAATCGCATTGATAGGATCCAAGGTCCCACACATTAAAAAGAATGTCCCAATTAACGTAGTCTACCTCTTATCAATGGACACCAGTAAAGTAAAAATAACCAAATTAATTTTTGTACAAAAAGTACATGATCCCTAGTTTACTAACCAGAAAGTTTTGTTTGCTGGAGGAAAATTAAAGTTGAGTCAAACCCGTAAGCAGACTGAAAAGTTGATGTTTGCATAACCCCGAAAATCCCCCAAGTGCTCACGTAACGTAAGCATTTTAAGAATAAATTTGGTTTTGCTAGTTTTGAAAATTAGTACAACACAATAAACGTAATGTCACTGAATCCCGTGAGCACTGTTAGGAAGTGTGAACGTTTAATCCAAGCCTATCAGCAGGCCCGTGAACTTAACCACGACGTAACCCTCTCCATTCCTCGCAATGTGACTGGGTGACTTTGTTTAACAAACCTCCTGGTGACTTTGTTTAACGAACCTCCTGTAAAATCGAGTCAAAGTATGAGGGGAAAACTCACTGTGAGCACGCCATAACCGCCACCCAGGAAATTCCCAATCTTCTTATAATCCTAATTTTCAAAGTGTTGAAGTTCTAATAGCGCAAAGTACCGCTAACCCTGAAAACTTTTTGTAATCTCAGAGAATTAGCAAGTGTATTTTAAGTAGAGGTCACGTTCCTTACAGCCCCTCTTGTGTGTTTTCTTGTTACGTCAACAAATGTAAATATATTTTATTTTCACTAAGGTGAAACCCTATGTAACAGTAACACAACCCATGTTGAGATGTTTTGTAGGTTTTAAATATTTGCATTGGCACTGAAATATGTAGTCCAGAAAGTAGAAATGTAAGCCTAGTAAATTTCCTTAATGAGGAAACCCCTATAATCTTTAGACTCTAGCTGTGAAAATGTAACTGTAGTATAACTGCTATATACGTTAGTATGTTGTGAGAATTATGTAAGCTCTGAGAGGCCAATCTCGTAAAAGTTACTTATACCGCCATTAGTACGGCCAATGTAAATTGATCTACTCTGCATGAGTCAGGTAACCTCATACGCTAAAGTCACGAGAAGTCTATTCTCGCCCCCAGCCAGTAAGGCTGCTAACTCATGTAAAATTGTTGTGATTATTACACAGACCCAGTAGAAATAAGTTGAGAATAAACTCACCCACTGTACCTGTTAGGCCTAAGTATTAGCGTGTAAGAAAGTTTTTTTGAAATCCCCTCCCATTTATGTAACGTAACCAATATTTAGAAAGAGAGATGTTTTATGTAACCCTAGTTATTTGTTTTGCTTGAGAGAAAGTAAGGCACCTCCATAAGAACTTAAAAGTTTTCACGCTGGTGAAACCGCTGTTGTGTTGTAAAGTAATAGAGGCCATTTTACATAACCATGCAAGGAATCAAGCGCCCACCCATGTTACGTAGCCCTTGCCATAAGCGCAGATCATGAGAGAATGGAATAATTATTTTCTTGTAACCTAGTCTGTAGGAAGTAGTAAAATGTGTACCCTAGAATATAAAATTACTCAAACTTATGTTAACCAATGTCAAACAAAGTAACGAGAATGTATAACCTAGCTTAAGAGTGCCTATGTACAGCCAATTGCTGCAAAACTTACTTTAAGATTTTTCGTACAAATAGTACGCAACAAATTATTCTTTGAGTGTCTCGTGTTATAACCTGTATGTCTTTTGAAAGAGTACCTCTTATGTTCTATCATCTTTTCATGTATGAAAAGCACACCAGAGTAGTGTAGAATGTATAAGATTTCTTTTCTCTTAAAGTTTGCACTTTTTCACACGTAATTAGGTTACTGTGCGACAGCACTGGCTGAATAACAGACCAGTTAACTTCATCCTGCAGGGGCCACAGTAAATTTTCCCCGCCATTAATCCTCTGCGAGTGGGATTAAACACTTTTGCATCCATTAACTACACTTATTTCTCGAGGGCAGCAATAAAAATGTAATAATCTTAAAAATATTTTGTACAAGCAACTTAATATACAACCCGCTGTTTAAAAGAATTTTTCCTTTTCACTTGGTATGTGAACTGCCCTCGAGCTAGGAAGATCTAGGTTTGAAACAAAGGTGACTTTTCCCGCACATTTCTTTTTCAAACTCTCCTCCTTGGCTGCAAGAGAAATGCGACGGGAAGGCAGCGCTGAGAAGCAGATGGCATCATGCACCGACACCCGACTGCTACACAACCAAGTGAGAGGGAGAGAGGCGAAGAGGAAGAAAGAGAATGATCGTTAGGCACTGATAGTAACCAGATGTTGCATGACCCAGAGACGGGCGCATTGAACTTCGAGACTAGCGGCGTGAGCACAGAAGAGGCGCACGCTAGAAATGCAGCAGGAGTACACTGATTGAGGCAACCGCCTCCCACACCTGAATGGATAGTAGTTTCATCAGAGATGGGTCTTCGTCGCTTCAAGGGATGGCAGATTGACGTATGCCAGCATGCTGCGCTGTGCAGTTGTGCGCTCTACGGGCGACTTCACCCCATCTCGAGCTGATGAGAGCTCAGGGCAAGTCATTAACAGTGACAAAGTAATTTAATGTATCGAGCAAGGCGACTCCACGCATTGGATAGCCACATACTTAAAAGTAATTGATGCATTTACCACCCGGAGTCCCGCATGCAAGTGCCACCCCCACAATATGGCAGCACCACTGCGACCTTGTGACATCACATCCCGCTTACCTCAGAAAGAGGTGTTTTAATTTGTCATCTCCAAGCACTCACTGGTCTGTGCAAGACCTCTCTCCTCTCCTCAGCCTGCAAACGGCTTCAAACTCCAGCCCAGCAGCTTGTGAAGGCAGCACCCACTCCAGCCCAGCAGCTTGTGAAGGCAGCACCCTCTCCAGCCCAACAGCTTGTGAAGGCTAATCCACACCAGCTTAGCAGCTTGTGAAGGCAGCACCCACTCCAGCCCAGCAGCTTGTGAAGGCAGCACCCTCTCCAGCCCAACAGCTTGTGAAGGCTAATCCACACCAGCTTAGCAGCTTGTGAAGGCAGCACCCACTCCAGCCCAGCAGCTTGTGAAGGCAGCACCCTCTCCAGCCCAACAGCTTGTGAAGGCTAATCCACACCAGCTTACTGCAAGGGCAGCTCTCTCTCCATAGGTAATCTGACACCCTGTACCCAACAACCCTTTACTCCAGTCAACTTCCCTTGACTCCCGCGGTAGCAGGTCATCGCGATACTAACGCCTCCTGGACAACCCCGTTGCTGAGGATATCCTGTGAATTGCGTAAATTGGTATTTTTCATTTAAATTTTTTTATTAATTTATCTACCAGGCTTACCTTCGCCTGTTTCCAGTGCATAAATTATTATTGTTATTAAAATTTTAGCTAGTTAGTAATCTTATGTAAGTCAGCCGGGAATTTCTACCCCTTTCATTGAGCGTAATAAATACTACATGAATTGAATTTGTTTGCCTACCGTAATTTTAGTATTAGGCCCTTGTTCACCGAGTTAATTAACTGTGGTACTTTCAGGCACTTGTGCAATCAAACACCCCATTGAGGAAAAACCGTGAGGCGCACCAAACTCCACAGGAAACGGAGTTTGCAAATATTTTGAGTCCGAAAGGACATACCGCTGCTCCTGTGTTTCCAGTGTTCCCTTGCTTACCCTCAACGTAATCCTAATACCGGACAGCACAACTATACAACAGAGCCTTGGGTGTGACTGCCAAAGTCACACCCCCAGGAATGTACATCGGCGGAAAGGCAGGTGTTGTTAATAGCCACATAAGGCATAGAGAAAAACTTGCTTTACATTGCCAGGTTACATTTGAAATTCACCATCCATGAACCAGGTAGAACTTCTACCGACAGGTTCTGAGTTCATACCTCGACCAAATTCACCCCTTTTACCACCCACACAAGAATTCCCATTAGATCATTTATTAGGTGCTTGCTGGTCTGAGTATGACCCAGAGGAGACACCTTCTATTTCACCTGAACCGTTGCCACCGGTAACCAGCTTTACCCCAACTGAGGTAGTTCCGGAGAAGGATCCCACCAATTCTTGTATGATAAAGTTGGCTTCAGGGAAAATCATATGGGTTCGACTCCCGCCTAAGGTCGTCCCCAAACCTCATACAAACCCCCTCGCCTGCCAACTATATTCCCGCACGCCGTCCGACGAGGCCTCTGTGGATAGCTCCTATATCTCCGGCCTGATCGCCCATCGCCACCATCACCCTTGCTTAAATATAATTTTCTTTTTACCACTTGTATTCCCAGGGACAGCTGGCATCCCATCTTTTCGCAACCCTAGTTGTGAGAAAGGTCAAACTCCCTAGGTGGCAAACAATCTCCATTCATCTCAGTCTGGGGTTTGACTCCCCTCTCTTCCGACAAAGCTGAGATGGTGGTCAGCGTATTAATCACTATCACCAGGAAAGCAAAGAGGAGTGTGCATCAATTTATAAATGGCCTTTTTGCATACGAACTACTGTAAACTTAATCAGATCTCGCCTTTTTTGACGAGCAGACGCCACTTTTAATTGTGAAATACTTTATTATTATAAATGAAAATGTGCTGTTAAAACGATTTCCCAGAATTCCGAATACTACCAAGTTTCATATTTGGTGTTAAAAACGTGTGTAAATATAGTACCTGAACACTTTTAATTAAAAAATACCAGCACTGCATCACTTGACTGCTGCCTGGAAATTAACAGTGCGTGCATAGGTTATTAATAGCAGAAGCACGTGACTGGCAACAGCTGTTCAATATTTGACTGTGAACTGGTGGTTCTGCGGTTAAGCAGCCCCCAGTTCTTAACATTGAGGTCTTGAGGGCCGATGATGGGGATTGAGTTGAGTATGGAACAGTGCCAGAATGAAAGGGGGGGGTGGGGTAGATCCCCGAGAAAACACACCGACCAACAGCATAGTCCGGCACAGTTCCCACATGCGAAAATCCGGAGTGACCTGGCTGGGGATTGAACCTGGATCGCCTTGGTGGGAGGTGAGCAGGCTAACCACTCAGCCACTGTGGCCCCAATTTTGACTGTAGTTGCAATGAATGTATAGTAGTAGAGAGTGGTCTGGTTGATGCAGAGTTTTGAGTTATCTGCTGGCAAAACATTTCACACTTCTGTAAAGTAAATAGCATAAAAATAATAAAATATAAACTTTGTATGCAAAATATGGTGATACAGTAGTGAATTATATTTCAAAAAATATATAATGTTAAATTAATTTATTACATTAGAGAATTACCCTTCGTTAAAATATGAACGGGCACTTTGTTTCAAACTTTGTGCAAGGTCAACACTACGAAGGCGGGGAGGGGGGTATTAATGGAGCCTGCTTTCCTACTCGAGGGACGTACTTGTTGTTTTTGCCACCTCAAAAATGGATTATATGTGAGGAGATGGCGGTGAAGCAGCAGCAGTAGCAGCAGCAAAATGAAGACAAGGAAGAAAACAGGAATGCTCTGAGAAAACCCCTGAAATTGTAGCAGTGTCTGCTACATCCTCTATTTGAAGTCACTTGTCCAAAAAAATTCCCGCCTGTTGTGGTCAAGTGTTAAAACTGAGAACATTGGTAGATGGGTGGTTAACATCTGTTGAGCCAACTATGGGTATTCTCTGTCAAAATAATAGTAAAAAGTTCTTGTTTTCCAAAAATTCTACTACAGTTGTTATAGGTTTGTAATTTATTATCATTGATTCTGCTATATGTATGCTAATCAACAATTCAGTGCTGGTGTGGTGTGTGCAGGGAACCACATAAGTGTAAGTGAGCTAGTTGCTGAGCTGACCAATGAGGGCCTCTACAGGGCAGCATTGCGGCTATGCCAGGTGTATGGTACAAGTGCTGAACCTGTGGTGGAGGGCCTAACCACAGACTGTGTCAGTCTAGGCTCAGGGGATGAGGCTGGCGCCTGGGAGTGGCTCAGCAGGAATGATGTGGCAGGTGCAGTACTTGTTTACTCTGCTGTAAATAATACTTTAGTTATGGTGGAAATGAACGTGTTCTATTTTCTCTGTTCATCTGCACCTTCTTCCTCGATGCTCCCAATCCCTCAAGTCCACCCTCTCTCCTCTCCCCTTTCAACCCGTCACCTTTACTTCACCATCTTCCCCTCTCTCAGTGTTAAGGGTCTGTTTTCTCTTGATTGAAAAAAAAAATTGGACAATCTTCGCAAGAATGCAAGAACTGGCAATCAAAATTGATTTTAAAAATGTTTGCTAGCAATAAAATATAGGTTTTCTAGTGTCATTGCCCTTAATTGGTGTGTTACAATGTGAAAAACTGAAAAACTTGGCAATAATTGGTTTAAAAATGTGGCTTTAGAGTATCGTGATAAAGCAACATACAGTGCAAGATTGCTGTATTATTTGGCAGTAGCTGATTTTTAAAAAAGTGTGACTTAAGAGTTGAGATAGGCAAAGGTTACTTCATACTTTGATTTTGACAAGCTTTGGTAACTATACAAAAAACACGAGTCCGATTTTCCTGTAAGCTTCCACTTGTGCATTCCATGGCACTCGGGCTTGGTGTTATCCCATCATTTGGCAACACGGGGGTGTCATGTCTTCCAGGATATCAGTTTATTCAGAAGATGCATGTCCACATAAATTTATACTTTGCCAACAAATCCTCTTAATTTTCCTGAAAGTTCCCACTGAAAATGTATTTTGAGGTATACTTTTATCCTGAAGATATCTGCCTGTTGAATAAAATTAAATTTCTTTTAAATGCCATGTTTTTATGCCAGAGATGATTAAGCATAAGAACTCCACAAAAAGGCATCCTAAATGTAGTTATTGTAATTTTTAAGGTGTCAGTATTGTGCAATTTTGATTTTATGGGGATAGCAATTTTGCAAAGTCATCCTGTGGAATTGTGGCACCTACCTAGAATAATCTGAGTTTAACTATATAACTTCTGTATGTGAGTTTAAGCAAAATATCTGTATGAATTGGCTATTTACCAGTAAAATTTGTAGTTTGAAGAATTATGATTATAAGTGCAGTGTTGGGGCGGTGTGGCGGGAGTGTAGTGCTAGACAAGGCCGGGTTGGTGCTGTGCTGCAGATCTGCGACTAGCGGGTCACTCGGCGCAGGATGTGGCCTGGAAGCTGCTGCAGTGTCTGGTGGAGGAGGCAGAGGCACCTCAGGCCAGTGTGCTGCACAAGGCGGTCACCAGGCGTCTCTGCCTGCTGGCAGCTTTCTTGCCTGAGTGGCTGCAGAGAGCCTACAAGCGCTGCAACCCCGCAGAGCTCATGCGTGTGCTGCTGGAGGCAGGGCGGCTGGCAGATGCTGCCCGCTTGGCAGAGGAGTATGTGTGGGCTGTGCTTGGCCACGGCAAGGAGCACTTTGGCCTGCAAAGTGCGCTTGTCGCACCTGGTCCCCAAGTTTATGTGCCCACCCACACCATCGACCTGCTGCTGCGTGAGCTGGATGATGCAGGCCATGACGATGACACCTACCGCCTGGTGAGTTCATCTTACTGCCTCACATTATATGTGTTTGCATTTTTTCAATCCTTTTTCCTGTGAGAGTGTCGCACTGTATTCATGTACAGTAAGCCTTACTTAAGACATTCCTGTACAACATGTTTTCCTGGATAATATATATAAGTGTTCTGGTCCTGCCATTTTTTCCACAATACACGTATTAATATTTCTCATGTAAACATTTGTTACAGGAATGCCCTTTCTTTCTTATAATGTCATGGGATTTTTAGTGTGCATTTGACTACTCTTTTGTGTAAATGTTTTAATTTTTTGTGTACAAACAGGGTGAAATTTTTTTTTCCTTTCCTGGTATACACAAAAGAAAGGAATAGCAAATAGTGAATTGTATCCCTTTCTTCCCCTTCAATACACTGACATGACAAAAGTCATGGGATACCCGTCTAATAACGTGTAGGACCCCCTCTAACCCGAAGAAATGCAGTAACTCAGCGTGGCAGGGACACCACAAGTTGGACAGAAGACCTCTGGAGAGATGTTAAGCCATGCTGTCTGAATAGCTGCCCAAAGTTCCCTGGTATTGCTAGGTGCAGGTGTGAATGGACTCTTTCCACCACATCCCATAAATGCTCGATTGGGTTCATGTTGGGGGAACGTGCTGGCCACTCCATTTTCTGAACTCTCCATAATGCTCTTCGAACCAGTCCCGGACATCCGCAACCCGATGAGACGGTGCATTATCCTGTTGGAACTTCCCATCGTTGTCAGGGAAACTGAAGTCAATGAACAGCTGCAAATGGTCACCATTGAGTTTTGTGGGTACATGGACAAATGGACCCAACCCACACCATTACAGAACCACCACCAGCCTGCATGGCGCCTTGTTGATAACTGGGATCCATGGCCTCATTGGGTTTGTGCCATACCCGAACCATGCCATCAGCCCGAAACAACCTGTATAGTGACTCATCGGACCAGGTCACATGTTTAACAGTCCTCCAGGGGCCAATTAGCAACATCACGAGCCCAAGTGAGGCGTTGTGCCCGGTGTCGTGCTGTTAACAGGGGCACTCTGGTGGGTCTTCTGCTTCCATATCCCATTGAAGCTAATGCACGTTGCACAGATCTGCTAAATACACGTCTGATACCTCCTACATTAAATGTGGCTGTGATTTGAGCAAGCGTTTCTGCTCTGTTAGTATGAACAATTCTACCCAACCTCCACCGGTTACGATCATCAAGTAACTTTGGACAGACACTGCATTGTACACAGTGGATCGTAATGCTTTAATTTTGATATTCCTGTACACAAGTAACACCGTGGTTCGAGGAATATTGAAAGTCTCCACAACTTCTGAAATTGAATTTCCCATCCTTCTGGCACCCACAGTCATGCCCTGTTGAAATTCTGATAATTTGCAACGCCTTGCCATGAGCTTGTAAACAACAGTCAATCCAAATGACATGACCACCTGTTCACAACTGAGACCGGTTTAAGCTGTGCAACGTCGTTCTGCAAGGGTGGCACCACGAGTCATTGTCACACAGTGCTATCCCATTACTTTTGTTATGTCAGTGTATATTGTAATGTAACAAATGTCTCGCTACTACAAGATTACATTTTGCTATCTTGATGCATGACATCTTTTTCTAACTTCTAATATGACATTGCCTCATCAGTGCGAACCATGTATCGTACCCAACAGGGTTAGATGAACAGTACAAGCCTTCCAGAAGTGCCTATAAGATTTGCCCATTTTTTGTGGGGGCTTTTACAGACGCTAACAATTTGTACTGTTCACCCCACAACAAAATTGCATGCTAATATCCACCAGCATAAATGAACTGTCGACCGAGCCGCTGAGATGATGTTTCAAGGCTACGTAGTACCAGAGCGCCCAGGGATGGCACCTAAAGTATAAACGCTGACTCGTGCTGCCTCAGCTGAAAGTCCAGCTGGCTGGCGACGTCATGCTGTGAGGACTTCACACCACCCTCCTCCTACTGCCCAGGCAAGAGCTAGCCGGCAGGTATAAATACCGGTGCATGGCCCTTAAACGCCAGTCTGTTCCTCCACTGCACTCCTGGTGCCGAAGGAACCGTCAGCAGCAGCTTCCTTTACCACCTCATGTGCTGGGGCCCTCTACTGCCACCTAGGTCTTCCAGATCTACCAGAAGCTCAGCAACACCTTCGCCAACATCTTCAGCACCCTCCAGAGATTTTCCGGAACCAACCCCTGAAGTTGTCAACTACATGGAATATCATCTCAGGAACACAAACAGTTACCACTGCCCTTCTGGCTACTGGTAAATCCCTTAAGTCCTGTCTGGACACCAGGTTTAGGATAGTTAAGTAGAGTTGTTTTCATAGCCATATAGCCTTTACCTTGTGGTAACCTTCACCTGTTTACCGTAGTTTATCTTACATTCAACTCTTTGCTTGATATGAAGTTGTACGTACCACCAGGTTTATTCCTCCCAGGAATAAACATGTTTTTATCCAGCTGCAGAGTATTATTTCAAGTGTGTAGTTCTGTTTCCTAATTAAACATCAGGTCCATCAAGGATAAAGCAGGAGAACGTGGAATATTTACATAAGCTCAATTTTCCCAAACTTTGTGCAGGACTGCGAGCTCCCCTTCAGGGATGCCCGTACATCAAAAACATACACATTAGACGGTCATCCATTCTGTACATCCCGGTGTATAGAAAAGTAGAGTCCTAACCATTACAAATTACAATCCTCAAGGCGACTAGTTAACCAGTTCAGATTTCACTTTGTCCACTGTGTTTCTGGTGCTGGAGGAAGTATCTGCCCATTTCTGAAGGCCTGACCCCTTGTGGACCCACACCCAAGGATTGTAACCATGAGCTATAATAAACCCAATGCTCTGTGTCCACCACACTTCTGGTATCGGGAGCACACGTTACAGCTTTGGTCTGTCAAATTCAACTTTTGGAAGTACAAATAGTTAGGGACAAGTATTGCCTGCTTAAAACTTCACGCGGTTGGTAGTAGTAGGCCTCTTCCCCATGCCCTGCTCTCGTTAGAGTGGTATTCAAAAAAGGGATAAAAAGGTCTCTACTGCCTCCACGTTAAAGTTACTGCCTCCAGACTGTACTTAGCAGTCCTAGTCACCGGGACGAGCTCAGGTCACCCTTTACTTGGAGAAGTTTTACTTCCCAGCTCCCTTACCATCTCTATTTGAAGCTCCAGTAGTAAAAACCACAGGTGAAACTCACTCTATTATTAAAGCTTTCCTGAGGGGTGAGAAAGTCCCTTTTGATATAGCTAATCCCTACATCAGGAGCGACCAGCCCGACAGCCCACCTAGGGCCACCAGCAGTGACAGCCTCAGTCATCCCGTCAGCACACGAGGTCCTGGTGTCAGCACCAGCCAGCCACCACCAGTGCTGCAGTAGGGTCAGCAGCCTCCACAGGCCACTAGTCACTCAGGTATCAAGGTAATAGTAAGTCCAATCAAACGTAAGGCCATAATCGCCATCCCTGACTTTGTACCAAGTCAGAAAGTCACACTACCAGTTCTGACATGTGTCGCTTGAACTGTCTGTGTGCAAGTGGCTTTTGGGACTGCGCTTGGTCAGCCGTGCATATACTACGAAACTTAGTTTGGTCTCTTACTGGTTACTAACGTTGGCCATGTGAGCTGAAGACTGGGTACAAAGTTCGGTACTATCAGTCGGGCAATATGTCAGACAGGAACACTGGTCCTCTTGGGCAATGTTGACTTACCGGAGTTCAACGGGCTTGGCTTCGGTGAGGCAGTAGCGATGCTGCAGGATGGTCGGGTGGGCTCCGTTGTCTTCCTGGCCGTGGTGGGTGTGGAGCTGCTGTAGTGTTCTGCGATTCCTCTGCATTCCTTCCCAGCTGCTGAAGTACAGATTGGCGCGCCCGAGCCGGGTGTCGCTCCTGGTAACCAGGGCCTGGACCACCGGATGATCCTCATTGCCTATCGTAGTCGGGGCAGAGTAGAATACAAAACTCCCAACGGGAGAAGCCGGTCTCCCTGCGTGTCGAGTGGCTTGGGCCTGCCTACCCCCATGGGGTATCGATTCCCGGAGCGACTAGGTTGACTGCACACACATGCTTAGCAATACTAAATTCCGTCTTCTTCACCGCTCTCTTGAGCTCCATGCCTGACGTGTAATGGCAAAGAAGTACAACACACTCAATACCCCTCAGAAACTGCAATTTACGAAGTCCTGACTAGGCATGTAGGCTGACAATGGCTTATGGTGCGTTCCCTGGCTCCAAACAGTGCAAGCACCTAGAGGTGTGGGTCGTAGACCATCTTCCTGCCAGCATCTTAGTTAAGCGCTCCGGTCAGCAATACAACTTGAGGTGCCTGTCCCGCCTCGGTGGGGTGTGTAACTAGTGGTAGAGGCTCTACCGTTCTATACACTGAGGTATATATAATGGGTGGCCGTCGAAACGAAAAATGAGATGTATGGGGTGACAGGCAGGCCCCTGAAGGGGGTCTGACGTCCTATCTAGGTTCGTAATAAATCAGCCCAGTCCCTTGCTTGCCCCTTCTGAGCTCTATACTTCGTGACAGATAGGTTCTACTCCTAGGACAGAGAACTCTCAGATATGATAAAGAATATTATTTATTGAAACAACAAATACTAGGTGACTCGTACATAAACCAAGCAGGTTGGTGTGACGGAAGTAATAGCTACGCAAATAATGGGTGGAGGTGATCTGCTCCTAAGACTACTTAAGATGCAAGTGGGAAGATAAACTATAACGTACACAACTATACCTATGTCTAGAAGAGGTACTAACTTTAAGGGGTGACCACTACCAGAAAGTAGTGGTGATTGTCGACCCAGGAGGATCGGCAACGGAAGTGTTAAGTATCTGGTCGATGTGTTCTGCAGACAATGGCTTCTGATGGTAACAAATACCACAAGGTGTTGAAGCCTCTGAAAGGTGGTGGCGGCCCACTGGTGGTTGGTGAAGAACTAGAAGCTCTTGGAGAGAACAGTGAGGGCATATGGTCAGTAAAGAGCCCCAGCACAGATGTGTTAAGGCCAGCTACTGGAGACGAAAACTTCTCCCGACCTCAGCTGCGCACAGCCTTATATCTGGCTCATGGACAGGTGCATGCCTGGTCGAGGTGGGAGGCATGACGTGCCCTGTGACGTCTGCCTGGAGCGAGCAGAGTGGGAGAACTACCCTTGTATGCTCGGTATATAGCATCAGGTGCTCGGCCATCTTCGGCAGTGTGGCAACACACTGTGTGACGGGTGCTTTGAGAAGGTTGACGTGTCACGCGGCCGCTTTGAATTCGCATAGTTTTCCGTGCAGGAATCGTCCACTTGGGTTGAAACGATATGCTGTGCACTCATAAAACAACCTGCTAGGTTGGACCCTTTATCTGGTTTTAAGAATCCTTAGTAGAGAAAGGGCAGGTCAGGAACAGTCCGGAAACCAAGTAGCATTAATGTCCCTTCCCGGGATCACATCCTGTTAGCGTCTTGGAGTTGTTTCCTTTGTTGTTGAAGCACGTTAGGATGAGTCGTAGTCATGTTTGGTATATTGGTATAAGCGGCAAGCCGGGCACCAGTACATCACTAAATAGGACAGAGGTCAAATTTATCTGTGCATCTGCCCTCACACCAAATAAAACAGCACCAACCATGACGATCCACCATTATTAAAAGGTTACAAGTCAAAGTTTTTCTGGCGCCCAACATGGGGCCTTTGCGCTTAATTAACTAAGAGTAATTAGCCAGAACTAGACCAGCACAACCCCGAGACTAAGTGACCTTAGGTGTTAATCAAGAAACCTAGTCACAATGTTGGACACAGAAGTGAACGAACCTGAGAACGTAGATATAAATATGGCAGACGCCATAATTGACCGATGCCATAAACCCACGTGCCCCGGCATCGAAAACTATAGTATAGTGTGCGCTCATTGCCAGCATAAATTCAATTTTGTCTGCCTAGGGTGGCCGACAAAATACGGTACACTGACCGGCTGGAGTTCAGATGTGAGGAATGCCATACAAGACAATCAGCCTTCTGCAACTGTGTAATATGCCCTGGACACGGGATTATCCTAATCCATTGTATTATATGTTCAGAACCGTTCCACCACAGCTGTATAGGGTGGTCTGAGCAGAGAGTAACAAGGCCAGGCCTCCTTTATCGCTGTGAGGTATGTCTGCAAGCTGCCGAATATCATCAAAGCAACCCAGTAACCAGTGTACGCGAGTGAAACATAAAGACAGACTGTATAATAACAGCAAAACAATACCAGTAGTACACTTAACCAAAGTGCTACGTATAAAGCTTAGATTTATTGTTTCAGATGCTACCGTAATAAGTGCCAAAATGTAAGAAGAAACCCATGAGTATTACACCAGATACATTAGACATCAAGTGCATAACCAGTGACTAAAGACTTCTCAAAATAAGCAAAATGCAGACATGAAACAGACTTTCTCAGGAAGAAAGCAAATTACTATGGTTGTATATATTTCCAGTATCTTTGTTGTTTATGTTAAATCATTCCAAGTTGCAATTATTGTTGTAAATACTATTTCTTAGTGTTTTAATTACTTGCCTTGTTAAGGGTAAAATGTTTTTCAATATTACTAACCAGTATTAATATGTCTTTTAGACATATAGTTTTTCAATTTAATTTTCCAGTACTTTTGTATGCTTGAAGAGTCAAATTTTTTTTAGTAGTAATCATTTAACAGTGTCTGTTTTTTTATATTCTGTAGGTTGTCCATGTGTCTAAAATCAGTATTAATAATTTTAATTACTGATGGATACTCGTGTTCTGTAGGTCATTTTTTTAGCTAGAGACTGGCTTAGGTAACAAAAGACGTAGAGTCAGCCACCTCTCTGTCCATCGTAACTCTACCCACCATGTGACATTTGTAATTCTACAAGGCGAAGCCACATTTATCACACCCTAAGCAGTATGGTGGTATTAGCTAGTAGACATAACATACCCCTCACGAGTGGGCCTTCTATATATTCCAGTCTCGAATAATTTTGTGCTCACATGTAAATAGTCTCTTGCAGGAATAATCTGTAATTCTCATGTTAAAATAACCACAGCCCTCAACTGAGTGTGTGAGTGAGCACTGTAAAAACGAAGGAATGCATGCACTCCTTTTGACAGCGGACATAATTGTGTGACACAGTTCCTTCCCTTGGAAGCATTAACCCAGCAGCTGTTCGCTCGCCCACCAAGCCAGCCCGCAAACCAGATGCTCGCCAGTGCTAGAGAGAGACAGCGCTACACTCCACACAGCTGCTAAGTCGAGAGTAGTACATAGTCATATAGTGCATCACGCATCAATTGCCGCCGTCCGTTGTAACATAGACTTATCTGGACGAGAAAAGAATTTTTGCTCTGGAGGGTGATGTCGTCGAACTGTCACCATACAAGGCAAAGTTTGGCTTCTGTAGTGCTATCTGCTCTGTGCTTTGTGATGCGGCGAGGCACACTCTTATCTGCTGTCGGGTGATGTGGCACTAGTCTATGTACTACTCTCGACTTCACTTCATCTGAACGTGTCTAAACTTCGCTAAGGTGGGGTTAAAACAGTACAAGAGGGTAGTCGCGTACCTACAGGATACACCCTTGCAATGAGGAGTGATATTACAGACACATCCATTCAGCTTGTACTGTTCACTCTCACTCCAAGTCAGTCAGACGTCTCGTCTCCCCCCCCCCCCCCCCCCGTGCCACCTGAAAGGGAGGGTGATTGTACTATCAGCCGATCTACCGAGCCCACCGCCCAAGGTCATG
Source organism: Dryococelus australis (assembly GCA_029891345.1). NCBI lineage: Eukaryota > Metazoa > Arthropoda > Insecta > Phasmatodea > Phasmatidae > Dryococelus > Dryococelus australis. The sequence continues at coordinate 340,718,195 of CM056993.1, read as the reverse complement.
CAGTTTTAAGGTGCACCAAGGGAGGGCACCACCAGTGTTAGGGGATGAAGGTTGCCACGTTAGCAGATTTCCACCAGCAGATGACTCCAGCAGACAGCTCGAGGTGTGGCGCTTGCCACCTCCCCCTGCACCCCTCGCCATAAGGGCCCGCAGATTAGTAGTATATAAGTTCATGCACAGCCCACAGAAGACATTATATGCCTCCTCCACCACTCTGAACTGGGCCGGAAGAAGCCTACTCTCTTAGCCTGTTCTTCCAGAGACTCATCAGCGCCTACGGCAACGCGCTCAAGATCTTCTGGAGACTTGCTGGGAACTACCCCTCTGGTAGTGGTCGTCAATGGTCCCGTCTGGACAACGCGGCAGATTAGTTAGGACCAGGTCTCCTCCACCTGGATTCTCGTAAGTTAACTTCGACTCAGTGAATAGTTTAGGATGTGGTATGAGCCACTGTGTATATTATCTTGGAATATATACATGTTCTTAGTTACTTCTGAGTACTCTTTTCTTAGTGTAACTGTGTTATCCCTATGTAGAACTCAGCCCACCAAAGTGAAACCAGAGACTAAAACTCAACGAAAGCATAATAACCACACACCCATTAGAAGGCCACCGTGCTGTGCACCACATGTGCATACGGTAGAGCCACCACCACTAGCAAGACCTCCACCAGGTGACTAGCCATTCAGGCCAACCTATACTCAGTCCACTGCTCTGAACTGGGCCGGAGGGAGTATGAGTTGGTTCTGGAGAACTGACCCTTGTGGATACCACACCGTGGTGTCGTTGACGCGCAGCCTGAGGTAATCCGCCGCTCTTTATCCACTGCTCTGAATTGGCCCGGATAAAGAAGCACTGGGTCTGTGCGGCTGCGGCCTTGGAAGTACACAAAAGGTAGGGACCTACGTTGTTTGCTTCACTCTTGCGAGGCCGGTAGTGTACCTTTTTCATCCCATATATTCAGAAAAGTTGTGCTCAGTGGAGGATTAGGAGGGCAGAACGCCTCCAAGGTTAAACTGAGTTGCAACCCAACTCCACTGACTGCACTTTGTAGTCTGTCCCCGTGAGGCAGAGCTCATGCTGCCTGTCAACTGAAGAGGCCTCACCTTCTAGCTTTACCTTAACACTTATTTCCAGCACTCGTCAAGACCGTCGGGTGTCCTCACCCAGTAGTAATCACCATCCACCGGGGCGAGGTCATAACCTTAGGCATCGTCAACCCCTGGTTCAGGGGCGACCGGACCACCCACAGCAGCCCATTCAGAGCTTCCACCAGCAATGCCACTGCAGCTGGGTCAGCAGCCATCCCAGGCCACCACACCATCAGGTAAACGTGAGGCTGTGAGCCAACCCACCAGCCGGGCCATGACATTGGCAGCAGACTTTGTACCAAGTAGACAGGCCATGCTCTGGTTAATCACTAAAGGTCACAACTTCTCGTGATACTGGTGTCACGACCAAAACTGTAATTAACCACGGCAACCACGTCAAAGTTTTCACGTAACTAACGTTTGTGACGTCACACACTATGCCATCGTGCATTGACAAATAATGTTTCAAATATATTCTGACCATATGAATGGATGTGACAAAAATTGTAGTAATATGAACATATTACCCTCGTAAATCAAACTAAGACTATAATGTAGTTCATTTCTTGAAGATCATTATGATGTACTATTTCTGTTTTGTGGGCAAGAAAGCTGCAATTTTCAAACATAATTAATTTTCAAGTGAATAAACTGTGGATCTTAATCAACTTATGTCCGTTGCAACAATATAAAAATTCTAGAGCAAAGTCAATTATTTTCTCATTATCTATGCATGGGTAGCATGGCGACATGTTTTTATGTAAGTAGATACTAGTCGTAATGTCTCATCGACATCTGTCATTAGACAAAACATGTTTTGATAGTCAGTTGGAAACGACGTGGTATCGGAAGGATACATAGTCTGTTTACTGGTTACTACTTTTACACAATCGGCCAAAAAATAATTCTTATATGAAGTAGACTATAGGTATGTAGTCTTTCCTCGCCACATGAATGTTTGTATAGTTTGGAGTCATTTACTATGATCCTAATTTTTGTTTCCAAAGCAGTATGGTTTGTAGTCGATAGTTTGCTGAATGTGACTGGAAGAAGACTGTTACTGTGTGTGGGACTAACTTGTACTGTGTTTGTATGGCAGATGCACAATGCACTACAGCAGCTGATGGTGTACTACTTGGAGACAGTGATGCGAGTTTCGCATGACAAGCTGCAAGGGGCTGCTGCCTCGTAGCTCCCAGTCACCACCTAACTATCTGCTAGTTTTATTGTGTGTGCATGCATCTATTCTGTTGTAAGTTAACTTAAACATTTTCAAATAAAAGACTTTTTATAGCCAGGATATTTGTTTTTCTTTTTAATCATTCCACTTTTCAAATTTAAGTTGAATGTTCTTGTAAATTTCACTTATCTTGTAAAGTTTTCTGCTTCACAACTGTTAGTTACAGCAGATCCTTAATTAAAGCACACGTAAATCTCGGGAGTGAGGGTATGCACTCGGTCTCTGGCAAGCAGAGTCCACGTCAAGAGTTGAGAAAGTCTTGCTATAGTTTAAACAACACTGCAATCCAAAATAAAATTTTTACTGTAGTGAGCTTGCCATAGTGGTGTAGTAGTCAACTTTACTGGCATATAAAAACAATTTTAATGCAGACTATGTAATTCATTATATTGAAAAATATTTTTTATCACCAATGCAACTTATTTTTGCCAGTGGACTTGACATTACATTGTAACAAATAATTTTATTAAGCATACAAATTAATATTAAATTCCCTACAGTCCAGTCAAAACTCAAAATTACATCTGACGCGTGTGGAGTGCTAGTACTACTTGGGATAGTAGATACTACTAGATGGTAGAGGAATTATGTTAACTCCTTCCCAGAGCCTGGCTGGGCCTACCTTGGCGATTAATACGGAGTTTACTGAACCCGTGTGACCTGATGGGTTGGTAAAAAATGTTAGGCCATTATGGGTAGGTTTACTACGGACTTGAGGGGAGTAAAATCCCAGGGTGAGGCGGATGGAAGTGGCTGCCCATCCAGGGAGCTCTGTCCTCCACTGTAAGGGTCACCAATATGCGGGATGCCAGCGATCCCAGGTGAATGGAATGAGATGGTGATTAGTTGGTTGTGGAGGTGGGGGTGTGCATTCTGGCCAACGAGATCTTAACCAGATGAGTAGTTTGTCGCGTAGGAACAAAATTGGGAGAAGGGGTTGCTACTCGGGGTCTGTTATCTGGTTGGGCGGGGAGTCGGACCCGTACAACTTTTCCCGATGTGAGCTTTATCGAACAGAACTTTGGGAGTACGGTACCTTACGGGTGTGAAATTCGATCTAGTCTTCCCGACTGGAGTTTAACGTTGTTAGTTGTCTTAGCCATTTGCCTAGCTGGGGTGTCACAGGAATTAGTACTATCCTCTGGGGATAGTAATTTAATCTGGTCCTAGTATTCAGTTGTCGGATACCCTGGCCAGTAAGCACCAAGAAGGTGGTCAAGTGGAGTGATGATTTCGAGAGGTATAAAGGGGGAAATCGGTCGTGACAGGCTGGGCGAGGCTCATCCTCGGACATAGAACTCACCATAGTCTGAGTTAATGCGCTACGTTCTTTGCATCACTGTCTACTTTGTTCACCTCCCCTTCTACTGTACATTGGACCTCTAGGTAAACACACTTTTACATAATACCAAAGTAGAGGAGAGATGGGATGATTAATTAAGCATAAATGAACACAAGCAATTAAATTGGACGTGTGGTTTTATTGTGGGGATATGCCCTGAAGAGTCCCGACTATTCCAAGAAAAATTACAATTCGATAATTGATTAATTCTGCCTGAAGTAAAAACTTTAATAATTATGTGGATTACGTAAACATAAAATAATCGGGCAAACGCGACTCTGGGAAAAGAGAGGAATAATTCCTCGTGTCAAAGAATCTACAGAAACCCAATTTTACAGCGACTATAAAAATCTCTAGAAACTATAGCAACGCAACTTGCAGCATGCTCAATTAATCTGGAGTTATTCAGGAAAGATACTCAATAACGCGCTGGCTTGTTACCGCGGAGTCACAGGAATTTGACTGGGGTAAGAAGATACCGGGGTTTAAGTGTTACCTGACGAAGCATAGCCGTCTCTCAAGTGGCTGAAGTAGCCTGATCTTCAGTGGAGGTCACGGAGAGGAGAGAGAGTCATTCACAGACTTCGTAGGAGCCTTAAAAGGAGTCTTAGGACAGACTCGAGGTAGGATGGGTTAAGGTAGGATTAGTGTGTCCTTGGTCGGACTAGACAGGAAAGCCTTTGTCAGACTGAGGTAGCGGAAATAGTCTTGGGCAGATTGAGGATAGGTAGGAGGAGTCTTGGGCAGACTCAAGGTAAGTGGAAGTCTTGGGCAGGCTGAGGATAGGTAAGAGGAGTCTTGAGCAGACTCAAGGAGCAGGAAGTCTTTGCATACTGAGGTGGGCTTGCATTCTCTGTGGCAGCCGAGCCCGACACAACTGCTGGTACGGGCTGCTAGGTCTCCTTTTATACTAATTTTTCTCGTACCTGGAGTTCTTCGGGGTGTGGGGGGTAGCGTAGCCTTCCAACACGAGGGCGGGTTATCGAGGGTGCTGGAGCACCGCTCATTTCTTATCGCCCCGCGTGGAGGCAACAAATTAAAACCCCTGTTCCTGAGGCGACCCGGGCATGACATCCCAAGGCCACGGGGGTGCTGGCTGCCATATCTCGAGGTCGGAGGAACTACTTCCAGGACTAAGCTGCTAGTAGTAGAATTCTCATAATATTTATTTAAATCGTGGAGGTGCATTTTGCATACATCTTGGTAGGCAATGGGGTTTGTAATTACGCATGTAATTTACAATAATGTAATCAGCTACCCAGGCTTGTGGGCTTTCTTAGTTTGATAGATTTAATTTGGTTTGCCGCTTATACATTTCACCCCTGAGTGCGTGTGGCTCGTAGATGGGGCGAAGTCGTCCGTAGAGCGCACATTCTCACAGCGCAGCATGTTGGCATGCGTAACACCTTTCAAGGTTCCCAGGAAAATAGCATGTAGTTTGGAGTTGTCGTTTGAATTTGGGCTGATTATGGTTCACCTCCGTCTTCTATATGCAAAAAATGGATTAAAATTTTACTCAGGCTGCTTTGCATGATTTTAGGAGCAAAGCTATATATTTTATTTGCTAAATACAGTCAAATAATTTCAGTGAATTGACTTGTAAGATCGAATTTGACTTATTTTGATTGACTTTGACCCTCAAAAAGTCAAAATTGCATCAGTCTTCAATTGTTTCTGGAGTAAAGATAACACATTGTTTTAACAAAATATTAATTAATTTTAATATGGATGTCTTCCACAAGAAATTACTTGTCAACAGGCACACACACAAAGAAGAACAACACATTTTCCACGAGGTTGCGCGATAGCTATGTTTCGCTGGCTAAGCCAGCTGCATCAGGCAGAGAGTTGTAGGACACAACTAGCTGCCTCATGAAGCTGGCTTAGCCAGTGAAACATGGCGATCGCACAACCACATGGAAAATGTGTCTTACTTCTGTGTGTGTGTGCGCTTGTTAACATATTATTCATTAGGACTGTGGAGAATGCACATTACTATTATGCAGCTTATAATTTGAACACTTTTAATTTTGTAAAATATTGTTTTAGATTGTAGTTTTGTATTTAAAAAAATAATAGTATACACAGTATCACCTCAATATTGGCAGGGTTGCTACCTTTATTCCATCGGAAGATTCTCCAATTGCCAGACAAAAATATTATTTTCTCCCTAACTTTTTTCATAAGAATTGACACCTTTGCAATATAACACACTTTTACACCAAAACACTTCTCTGATCTTAAAAAACTGCTCCCTATATAAATTTTAAAGAAAAATGTTTAAGCATTTTGTCCACAATCATCAAATCAATTTTATATGATTCTGGCAGCGATGCACAATTGATGACAGAACTGCCATGTATATCACATAAAACAGAAATCCCTGAAATTCCCTGTTTTTCAGACTTGTCGCAACCCTCGTTGATATTTGTATCGAAGCCAGAAAATTAGAACAAAAAAATGCTCCAGCATGTCTCCTCCAACAAGTTGCGAAATTTTTTAAGTAGCTAATAGGTACCAATTTATTTTCTCTTGATTCTGTGAGAATCAGTGGTATTAAAGATTTGAGATGCCAGAAAATATAATCTTTTCACACCCCTACTGAAAAACTTGCAGGCTTTGCCTCCTGTCACAGTTTTACTGTGCCACAAATATAATTCTCGAGTAGAAATCTTAGTCAAGCATTTTTTAACAAAGTAAAGAATTCAGAATAGTTTTTTAGAGCCAATTTATTTTAGGTAACAAGAAATATTACATTATGTAAGTTCAACTCATATTGCCCTTATCATATAAATTATGTAACATGCATAACATGTTTGTAACAAACTAAAATTCTTTAGGCACAGAAGGTTAAAGATGACTCACAAGTTGTACTTTGTCATGGTTACAAATAATTTCAATTTGTAACATGTGTATCACATGTTCATTGCTCAAACATTGTTATAAAAAAAAAGTCTAAACAATATGATACACATGATATAATCAGATATGTGTTACAACTGTTCTTTGGACTGTAATATTTGTAGCAATGGCTAATGTTCTGACATGGTATTGCTATGGTACAAACCTCTGTCACTATTTGGTTTCACAGTTAAACTGTATACAAAGTGTTAAATAAGTAATTAAACATTTGTGGTAGCTAATGACTTAAATTTATTGTTAGCTCACCTGTAAATATATGTATTTTTATAACTTACTACTAACTAATATATGTTCTTTTAAATATTATTATATACACTTTACTGATACTTACAAACTATAACAACATAACATTTTAATATCTGTGTGGTTCTCACATAAGAACCACTTTCACTTACACCTAAAATATTCTTATATTAATAAGTAGTTTGTTCACAGAACTTACTAGATGTAATATATCATAGATATATGGGACCAAAAATCACCGGCTTTCTGCATCATGTGCCAAGAAGCATTTCCTTCTTCAAGTGTGTTAACACCTAGCTACTGAAGATATAGATCAACAGAGTTCCTGTCATCACCACAAACTAAGCATCAAAGAAGCAGCAGAATAAGAATGACCCTGCTACTCTGAGCATCAGACCTGTGGCGTGCACTTAAGGGAATTCCATGAACAACCTCAGCTGCTAGGACACTGTAAAGTACAGCTTGACACTATGCATACTAGCCAGTAAGTTACTTAACGTAAGACAAGAGACACTGACAATATTACTTGAAACAATAACTATGTTAAAGAACTAGAACAATATGCTTCTGGTTAACTTCTGTGGAAATTACCTCCCACAGAGAGCCTAGACCAGGATACAGTACACAATATAAATAAACATGTAAATACATTAACATCACTGAAAAGTAAAAACATGTAAACACTATAGTAATAAATTTGCCATTGGCAAATACACTGATCTCCTGCATCAGTCAAGGCTAGTGGATCCCAGTGCAGTATTAGTGCACCGATCCATAGCTCTCTGAAAAATGCAGAAGCAATAGGTCACACAAGGGTCTCGTCATCACTACCTTGCTAACTGCAAAGTCGTAAGAGAGATCAATAAATAAGAACTGTACATTTCCCTAAGTGAAACCCTTCCCCCCTTAGTCCTGATAAAGGAAGTCAGAGGCAGTACGGGTGGCAGAACTGGTACACCAGCCTCTGCGAGCGCTCCGTCTTCTTCATGATGCCCTTCTTGTAGTACTGGCGTATGGATCGCGACAACTTGTCGTAGTTCATGGCGGGCCGGTTCTTGCGCTTGCCCCAGAGCCGCGCCACCCGCACAGAGTCCTCTATCTTGAACACACCCTTGTTGCGCTCCAGCCAGCGGATACAGGAGCCATGCACTTGTGGAGATGCGAGCAGCTCCTTCAGGAACTGCCACAGGTGAATGTGGGAGGCTCCCCGCGTCATCTTGCCCCCTCCCGCACTACTGTTGCTACTGCTGCCTGTAGTGGCCGGAGGACTGGGTGCGCAATCCTCATCCTCATCTGAAAACAACATACACACCTCACAGCATGGCTCCCTGTGCCGTCCATGGTCAAGGAAAAGGGTCATGTCCATGGATAAAACATGCTACATCACACAAGGATGAAGATTCTGGAAGTACAGTAACTACAGTCGACTCTAGATATGTAGTTATTGTACTGATAAATTGCATCCGACAATTTTTTGTGGACCCGGCAAAATTCCTATTTAAATAATGTTAAGATAACCTGCTTTTATCGTTTTTCGCATGGTGCGTTGATCAAAGTATATTTTGGGTCCCGTCACCTAACATTTCCTGCTACTATCGTTTTTAAGCTGGTAGTTTATGCAAACGTGTAGTAACTGGATGTGAAATATGTCACGTGTGCAGCAGTTTATCTCTGCTCTGAGGCACATTGTCTGCCTTCCTGCTTCCCCTTACATGCCTGACGAGAGGGGAAGTGGTTACCTAGCAACCAGCGTGGCGACCTAGCACCCTCTCTCTCACCTGTCTTTCTGCATGTCTCAGCCGCACACCTTCCTTCCTTCCCTCACATGCCTACGATAGGGGAAGCTTGTCTAGCAAAAGAAAAAGAAACTCTCTCGGCTCCGCACACTTGCCTTCACACACCGCCGGCCACAGAGTAAATAAACTATGCCTGGCGAATGTAGAAATTTTATCAAGAAGATTATCCACCTGAAAATGTTACCTAAACATTTTAACGAGGAATCATCTTTGCAAAAAAATGTTTTCTTTTGTTATTAAAGGTCATTTTTTCAGTAAGGTTGGCATTTCATTGAATCTGGCATAAAATTAACACTATTTTAAAACTTAATATTTATTTAACCTCCCTTTGCCACCAAAAATTGTTTGAGCATCTGAGTGACTTCTATTATAAGTGTAAAGTTAATTTTCAGTAACTTATTGCGGGGAAATTGGAGTATTTATATTGATTTATTTCAATAGACACCTGTCTATTGAATAAACTGATAAAATTAAGGGCCTATTTGACACCTTTTGCCATCTAATAATGGGTAGCACTGAGCCGAGTGCACTGTAACTCACGACAGGGAAAATCAGAGAGCGTGGTTTTGAATGATTAATTATTAAAGATGGTGAAAAAATCAATTATAATCACCTTATTTGTTAATTTTTGTCTTGATATTACCAGTTTTCTTTGCAGTAAAATATAATTAATTACTTCAAAAGGCAGACTTTTGTCATGGGCCTACAAGGTGTCAGCAACATGTAGCAGTGTGGAGGAATAATCCTCCAGCCACCACCCCTTGTCCCTCCTCCACAAGCCGCCGTGAACACATTGCCCGATCCATAACTTGCCCGCGCGCTCTCAGCTGATTTGAGTGTGATCGGGACATTCAAAATGTGACGCATTCTATGTCATTCGGTGTCATATTTTCTCAGAGGGTTTGAAAGTTTTAGGTCAGCTTGCATTTAGTTTCGGATTAAAATCAGTTATATACAGTATTTTGAGACATTATTTTCTTTATTTAAACAAGTTTAGGTAAAATGTTTTTTAATGTATTATTTACAGTAGTACTTTTTCGAAAATTCACATGTTTAATGCGTTTATCAGTTAATACACTTTATTCATAGATAATGTACAGCTTTTACAATACTCAACATAAAGTTTTATAAGGTTATAAGTTGTATTTTATTGATGTACATGCCAGAAACTTAATCTACTGAAATCCCAAATGTATGGAGATTTTTTGGAAGTCTGAATAACGATACATCAAGAGTCGACTGTACAGAAGTAGATGGGAAACGGGATACTGACTGGGATAGTCATTGTATTTGGGTATATACAGTAATTTAATGTACATTTGCAAAAGCACTTTTAAATAAAAAAAAAGGAATGTATTTATTAAACAATAAAGACCATGCTACTTATTAAAATGCATATAGGCTTTTCACGATAAAGTGAGCACTTTTTAAGGCCCTTCTTAATTTTTTCTTTCATCCTATTTCCATCTTCCTGCTGCTTTTTAATATAAACATGCAATGTGCCGAATAAACACAGTGTATACATTTCACCACACTCAAAATTTAATGCCTGATACTACAATAAGATATATTTATTAGTGGTTAAAGCCTGTTGGGAGGGCCTTAAAAAGTGCTTACTGTACCATAAACTGCCTATAGCATACTTAACACAACCAAAATAGTACATTTAATTTCTATATTACTTAATGATCTAATCATACAGTTGGTAGGCCTGTAACACTAGAAATTTTGAAGGGAACATACAGGTACATTTTTACAGAAACTACATGTGTGTTACTCTGAAGTACCTAATTAAAAATGGTAAGGTTTTGCTTCTCATGGTGTGGTATATCACGACTTAAAGGTTTGCAATAAACAAAATGCCAGATATGTTTACAGTTGCAGATCAGGATGGAACACATTTCCAATTGCTCAGGCAAAATCACTTCTTGGTAGTTTAGCAGACTTTTATTACTTTAGACACCACACTGCATTTTATATTACTATTACTGGTATCAATTTTACGGGTAAGTGGGCAGCTAGGTTAATTTTACACTTTGCAATAACAGACCTAACCTCTACAAACAGATAAAACCAGCATCTCAATCTAGCAGCTCGGCTCTCAAGACCTCATTAAGGGCTATCCAAATCTCTCAACAACTTAACTCAATCTAGCAGGTGAGTAATTGGGTTAATTTAACACTTCAACTGCCCTATATAAATAGTATGGTGCACAGGAAATGGATTCACTAGTCTACATATTGTACACTGCAGAAAACTGCATCCAATTAGGAAATTCCCACATGTTATTTGTTGTTGAGGCAATATTCAGCAGCCTCCTAAACAACTGCCAATAACACTGAATAAAAAAACCATTTTTATTGATTCAAACATATGACAGAATGTTACACTGATACTTAAAGTTCTGAAGTAAAGATTGGTTCATTACAAAGCCTATAATTATATATTTATCTGCAACTGAAAGGGTACATAAACTGCACAGCATTCACCTGAATTGGGAATGGAAAACCAACCCCTTCTAAGGTGAAGTTGGCTGTGATTGACCCTATGACCTCTAGATTCTGTAGCACATGTTCAGTATAGGATCTATCCACATCTGCAGCTATGGAAGTATGGTATTTATCAAGGGGTGGTGCAGTGGACCAGGGCTATTTATTTAGTTTTCCCATTGGACCACTTACAAATACAGTGAAACCCTGTTATAACATTATCAAGGGCCCCAAGAACTGTCTGATTCATATAAGGGAAAACTTTTTAGGATGGTAATTTTGTACTGAAAAACACGTTTGTGGACCAAGATAAGGCAGCTTATCAAGCAGGAAAATGTTACAAGAGGGGAAGTTATAACAAAGTTCCACTGTAATTACTTTGCTTGATGGGCTTCACTATCTCGGCTCATTTATACATAGTCAAGCATATTTACATGAAGATGTAATAAATTAAATAATATATAATTTTATTACAAGTTTCATACTAGTCTTGGTTACAGTTGATAAATTAGGCAATTGTAAGCAAAAGCATGCATAAAAGAAAATCGCTGATACAATATCTTGTCCGCGAGCCAGTCTGATGAATCAGGCTAGCTGAATATGGCTCGTGGGCCACTAATTGAATAGCCTTGGCCTTAGTTTGTATGTAGTGAAATTGGTACCAACCATCAGACATGTCACCACTGGAGCAGCTGTTGGGAGCCATGGTCGCATTGCTCCAGGGATTCGCGTCCAACCGAGACTCCAGCTCCTGGCGGGCTGCCTTCCATATTTCCAGGTGGGCATACAACGTGCTGCCACACTGCACACACAATCATCATGTCAGCACTTTCTCTTCCAGTACTCACCACATGCCACATTTACTGGGTGTGCCAACAGCAGTAGTACACTTGGACAACAAGCAATAAACATTAATTAAATACTTGAAAATAGTATAGTAATGTTTTATTAGTGTTAATTACATTAACATTTTGCTAGTAAAAATAGTACAGTTTCAAATCAAAATGGGGTTTGGAATTTTTTAGTCTGCCGGAAATGTAAATGTAGGAAGTACAGAGAGTTTTCATATGTTTTAAGGATTCTGTAATTAGAACCTTCAAATTCACTCCTGAAATTTGCCATTCAGCCTTACAGCTAACTTGTGTACTTGACAACTAACATTTCTTTCAACACCCACCAAGTTCAGTAATTTAAGAAGCCCTGTCCCTCATCCTTGAATTTTTTTTCCCTCTCTTTCTTTCTTTCTTTCTTTCCAATTTGTCAAAGTAAGGCATTACTATTTCCTAGTTCAACTTGTATGTTTGTGTGCAAGATCAGTGGACTTTCTACATCTTAAGATTTTCAGTACAGTTGTATAGAATTTTGAACTAAACATCCTGTAACCCCTAAGCAGTATGGAAATGAGTAAATTTACTTGTATTCATTAATAACTCTGCATACAATCAACAAATTTGTAATTAAATGCCTGTGGCCTATAAACAAATTAAATATACATATGGATTTGCAAGGTAACTTGAGGCATTCACCCCTGAATTCAATACTTAAACCTTGTGCTGTCAGCATTCAAAATTTTGTTTACAATGGTTGAATGGTTTCAGATATATGATATCACCCTAAATTTTTAAATAGTCACCAGTATGAAATTACGAGCCTGGCGTGGTCAAAAACTGTAAAAGTCAGGGGCCGTTACTTTACTATATGTGTACGGAGTTTAGTGAAATTAAGTTCACGAGTACAAAAACTGAAATTGGGGGACACACACATAGACAGGAAAGTGATCTCGTACGCTTTTCTTTCCTACGGAAATTAGGCTAAGAAATAAAAGAAGACACTAAATCCACATTGTAAAATCTCTGTTAATACCAATGTTATTTCGTCTTCTGCAATGAAATTCCCTCTACCAGCTAAAGTTATTTTTTAAGCTGTGGGCTGACCTGTGGGCTCCTCTGCTGAAACTCCTCTTCGGTGAAAGTAGACAGTGTGACACCATCAACATTAAAGTACTCCATGGAGATCATTGGCAGGTTATACTGCCTGAGGGTCCATAGCAGCCACGCCTTCACGTCATCCACAGTCCACTGGCTGGGGTCTGCAAGCATCACACATCTCTAGCATCACCACCATATGCTTCATGCATACTTTGTACAGCCACTTCCTTTTCAACTGGATAGTTTTTAAGTCTCACTTAGTTACCTTCCTCCTTGTGTACTAATTATAAATTAACACTGCTACAGCTCTTGCTGTAATGTGAATGAAATAAATTTCTGTGGTCACCAATTTAAATACTGCAGCTTTAATTAAGATGTTAAGACGTGGGACTGTGTTTGATAATTTGCTATGGACTGTTCAATGTATACTGAGCACTTCTGAAAGCCCTGCTTGAGATCTTCTTGCATGCATGATATGTATTCTTTCCCTATATGCAATATTAACACTGCCAAGGGCCTATTCACTTTGTTCATGTGTCTGTCAAATGTAACTGTGAAATATTGGAAAAGTAAATAATTTATAAATTTGTTAATTCTTACACTTGGATGCATTTTTAAAAAAATGAAGTAAGAGAACCCATTTCAGTTTTCACACATATTTTACCAAGCACTTAATTCAATGTTAAGACATGGAACTACTTTCCCTCCACCGTTACCAACTATACAAGACACATGCCACTCAGTGAGCCCATTAAAATTGATACAGTTAGGGCAGTAATATTTATCAAAGGTTGATTTCGAAAATGCTCACTTTATCACAAACAGACTATCAACATTACTTAAACTATGCTAATCAGTATTCACAATTTTTTTAATTGTTTTATAACTTTATTTAGTTAAGTTTGAATTTTTAAAGTCTACTCATTTCTGCACTTAGTGAACTCCCTGACAATGTACAGTAAAAAAAAAAGTAACTCTTTACATGAGGACCTCTGCTACTTTAAAAAAATACTTGTTTCCAATACAGCCTCCAAAATTATGACTAATTATGGAGGTCAGGAAAATCTCAAATATCCACTGTTCTTGAATATTAAAAATGATACCATGCTACAATGAATTTGCAGTTGTGATTATGAACTTTGACCATTTCTTCAAGATGAGCGGAAGAGCTCAATGTGAGCAACAGTTACTGGGTTATTCTGAGGCCATTAATGAACTCTGCAGCAAGATGAAAAGGATGTGCTTCCTAATGCTCTCAGCTTATTTTAATGTGTGTGTTAGCAAAGCAGGAAATGAAAATAATAATTATTATTATTACACTTGAGATATAAATAGTCTATGTATATGTGTCTGTAATCAACAATAAGTGGTCACAAAAATTATCTGTACACTGCAAGATGATTCAATACCTGGTGGCAAGTGATGAATTGCAATTACTACTTAACTAGTCAGAAATCCATCAAATTGACAAAAAGCCATATAGACATTATTTACTGCAGTTCTTACGGATGCCGATCTGCAAACTGAAATAAGGATAAACCTGAGTTAGCCGGTGACATGAACACTATTCAAGCAATAAGCCGTCGATGCGTAGCAGTTCTTGGTGGGACTATGGAACGAGCAAGCCTGGGATCATGACACTTCTCCAAAATTATACTACTGAAATCAGGTTTTAATAGTGATATTCTTGTGACTTCTAAAAACATATTTTAAATTTACATTTTTTTCTCATGATACATTATCACATCACTATTTGCAAGATTAGTTCATCTCCAGTAAAAAAAATTCTGCATGTGTGCTGCCATCTTAATATTAAAGATATGGCTGTATTTCAAACTTAGTAGGCTTAACTGTAACAATAAAAGTTTGGTGGTGTGGGCTTGCATGCACACAATTCAGAGAATAATGCTTTTTTCGTCCAGAATGGGAAAGGATATTGTATTAAATATTTAATGCCACAAAACTGACAGTAAAGAGTTAGCAGAAACATGTGCTAAGTTGCTAATGCACTGCAACAAAGACTGATGGAAAATTAATCAAACAAGACTGAATGAAGCCATACAATTTTCCATGGAGGCAACGTCTCCTTGGTAGGCTTCATTAATTGCTTTCGACAGCAAGAAGCAAATAGTCACAAAGGAATGAACATTCGAGGGGTAAATCTTCTTCAGCAGCTTCTAGCACAAAAACCTGGACGACACAGGTTTGATGCCACCCTGCTGGTGAAATCTACCATGGGAATGGCCTAAATGTGAACTTGCCAACTGAATAATTACTTCAAACCAGTCGTGAGCAAGGAAACCTCCTCGGGCTGATCCAACGACCTTGGTAGAAGATGGAAGGCAGCAATCTAAGAGAAAAGAGTGGGGAGGTCACAGCTTAGCATAATCACATAATCGTAATATGTGAATACGTCACAGTCGCCCACACAGCATTGCAGGCCTGAGCCTGTTAAAGAGTTTGATTCATTAGGTTTATTAATGCTTTACGATGGTAAATTTATTGGGAACAGCTTATGCACGATGGTGTGGCCTTGGCAAAGACGGTCACCTACTGCGATAAAAAATAAGGCTGTTGAAATGTTCTTGCTATGTACAATGACTGCCAGTGATAAGGTAACTAGTATCGACAATACCATTATCTAGATACCCTCTGAATGATCAGTAAATCCGTAGTTCACCGTTAATGGTAAGTGCACCAGTTGGTGACTGCTGGTCTGACAAACATATGCTACCAAAGTGCCTGCACTGACGTGTGTGGTGCATATCCTTTCAGCTCGCTGTTGCTAGGCATGTTGCTCGGGTAACCTGTCGGAAACCAAGAGAAAGACGACCTTGAAACCCACTGGGTTGGCCTCGCCTTTGATTTGATTTATATAACGGAGCCTGAGGGGAATGGAAGGGGCCGCAAGAGTGGCCACACAACCGCGGGAAACGAGCCAGCCAAAGCTGCGCTCGGGCCTTTCACACTCCGGCGGCGGCGTGTTTCGCAACTGCAGTTATTTTTAAAGCAGATGGAAAAACTTAATGACCAAGCCGTCGCTAACAGGTACACTGCGATTCCAGATCGCTTCGTGACCTTCCTCGTTCCTTGCATTGCGAAACCAACTTTCGTTACGCCGGTGGGTAACTGCAGCGACAAAGGAGGTGTCTGCGGTGAGCGTGTTTTGAGGTTCGAGGTACTTCGGGTGTTCTCCGAGCACGTTCGCGACCAGGCAAATGTTCACGAGCAATGTTGTTTCTGTCGAAAACGAAGGAGTCATCGGCAACCATTTCTGATATTCCACGATTACCAGAGACCAATCAGCCTTGATGAACATGTATGACACGCTATATTATTAAATGCAAATGATAATTTTATTACAGACGAGATATAACTGTTGCATAACTTCTAAAAAATACTTATTTATTCCCTATATGCGCATTAAAAATATTTTTCCGTTACCCTGTTTGCCCCATTGCACGGTCCCAAAACAATTTGTTTTGAAAATGTAATAGATAAAGGTTTAAGTGTGTTAGGTTCAAAGCAAACTCCGCATTAAATTGAACGAATGGCTTATTGAGCTTGGAGTTTTTTTTTAGTGGCTATGTGCAATTTAGCTGTTTTTATTGTAGATGTTTTCAGGGAAGTGGTACTTTTAATTTTTGAATACATTCACATTTTAATGAAACCTTTGGTGTACAATGCTAATATGTGCATTCAGTTATTTTATGATGCAAGTACGTTTCTTAGATAGATTATTGACACGTTCACTTTACGTGGCTATAACGCTTTCATACTGGAACCCCGAACACAAACCGTGATGATTTTTGTGGCCGTTTTTCGTCGTAACATATTTTGAGTTCAACAGACACCCTCCTTCAATATCTGATCTACAGCGAATTAAGTTAAGTTACTGAAAACGAAACCAAGCATAATGAGTCCATTCCGAATCCCACGGAAAATACATTTTACTCGCCATTCCGGCTGCCTGCTAGATTTCGCTGTGCTGTTCCTAGTGTTACTTTACATAGTACTACACCATGCCTTTCCCCAAAATTCCATTTTTTCGGGATGGGTAAAACTAATTGCATAACATTGCAAAATCTTTAATTATACAAATGTTTATTTTTGCAGTAAAGTAGCGTTCACAGATGTGACGCTTGAGCGATGTTGGGCAGTAGGGCTCGAGTTCTCAGCAGAGCACTGCTCTTTAAAGGCTGTTCACGATAAAGTGAGCAGTTTTGGACTCAACCTTAGAAATGTCACTGCCTCTGCCTATATATATTTTAACGGACGTACTGAGTGATATGCGCCCGGTAAAGTTGGTAACGATGAAGGGGAAAAGTAGTTCCATATGTTAACATCGAATAAAAAATGTTAAGTAACCATTTGTGATAATTTAAAGTATTTCTGGCGCCTTCTGTTTTTTTAATTCATCAACGTGTAAAAATAAGCAGATTTATAAAATGTTTACTTTTCTAATAATTTCACGGTTTCACTTGACCGACGCAAGGATAAAGTGATGAGGCCCATGGCAATGATAATTTTACATAAGGTGGAAGAATACACTACGTACATACAAGTAGATCTTAAGTAGGACTTTCAAAAGTGCTCATTTTACCGTGAACAGCCTATATGCTGCCTCGCTTCGAAAGGGAGGTCGGTTAGTGGAGTCCCATTCCATACGAATGCCAATGTACTCTTTTCATGTGTAACTTTCCAGTCCGGTTCGATTACTTCCTCAATGACCTCTGCGAGTTTAAGAAAAATGGAGAATACATATATAATGTATTTCTCACCCTTGCTCACTTCTTCTGACGGGAGACAGCGCTGTGTTTCGCCCCACACGTCCGCTGACGTCACAGAATAGGTCAAGTAGCCTACACGAAAGTTAAAGTGGCCGCCTAGTTGATGGGATTTTGCTCGTCTGAGGCCTAAAAGCGTGGGGAGCGCTAGGGGCGACTGAGATAAGCGCATCAACTCTTTCATCGCCTCTACGCGCATAGCACGTGCAGTCTTGCCGTCGATAACGCGCCTCTATGGAGACGTTCAGCAAAAATCCTACAATTTTTTGACGTAATAATAAAAATAAAGGGTTGATGCACGTCCCTATACTTTTTTTTTATGTTTTGCACCGAGATGTTCATGCCTAAAAATTACCGTGAAAACACCCGTTTAAGCCATTTTCACTATCACAAAAACATGCTTTAGAAAGAAATGGAGGAACTGAAAAACGTATACAGACGTGTGACGTTTCTTTTAAGGCGCGTTCTACACTAACACGCGCGTGGATACGGTGATCACGTACGGATATTCGTGGATACACGTGAGAAAACTGAGCAACTGCCAACTCTCGTGTGTCCATGAATCCGTGTAGCCAATAGGAATCGAGTATTTGGTTTGTTCATATTCGTTTTCGTGGCCATTGTGATATGCACAGCAAAAAGTGCTTAGATTTGCCGTGTCGCTTATCATTTTTGTTTTAATAAACAAGTGCGCATGATTAACTTATTTTTAAACACTGTAAAAATATACACACTGAGATGTGTGTATTACGAAACCAGTATCAGTAATTTGCAACAGTGTATTTTTTTATTTCGTAAGTCAGTTGCAGACTGTGCGTTTCTTCGTATTGTATAATGGTTAAAATTCATCCCGAGTCGTTTGCTTGTTCCGCTTGCGTGTCCGAGTCAGTTTTCTTACGTATCCGTGCATTGTATAATGGGCCCAAATGCTATTCGTACGCAGACCTCACTCAGGCACGTTGGACGGTTCTTTAACAAAACGTTTTCTGCTGGAGCTCTGCACATAATTCAGCGTGTAAGCTGCATGTTCCAGGTAAAGTGAGCACTTTTGAAAACAACCATTGAGAAATGTCGCTGTCCCTACCAGCACACTGACTGCCTGCCACGCGGTCAGTAAGAGTTGGCAACGACGGAGAGAAAATACCTAGTTCCATGTGTCACCGTTAAATTACAAGTGTTTAGTAAACATTTAAGAACACCGAGCTATTTCATTTAACACTGCGTTTTTTTTTTTATTGCATAGAAGTGTAAGAATAAACATATTTGCAAAGTATTTGCTTTTATAAAAATTTTACATTTTCGCTAGACCGACGCACGAATAACGTGATCAGGCCCACGGCAACGTAAATTGTACACATGGTGGAAGAATACACATTTTACAATGAACAGCGTATAAATACTGTGTGCTGAAGTACTGGCGGGCGCGGCTACAATCTCAAGTTCTGCCCCACACACACATTACACTCGCCTTCGCGCAAACAAGTTCCGCTACCGGTTCACCTTGGGCTTACCTTCCCCCATCTTGAGCGACAAGCCTAGCCCGCAAAGGTTAATTACAGCGCCCGGCACCACTCTGCAAATACGCTTACGTAAAGAGGGGAGACGCACGCGAGGGAAAAAAAAAAAGCGGTCTGTGTTACCTTCTGGGAAAATTACCCAGAGCTCTTTATTTTATCAGGCATTAATCAATTACTGACACATTTGGTGCGTGTTTCAACTTCTAGCGTACACGACCTTGTTTTTCACAACAGCTGACATGCCATAATTTATTAAGAAATCTAGTCAGTGTCCGTTATCTATCTTAATTGTTTGAAACTTTCGGTGTCTTTCTAAAAACTCGGAAAATTATTTCATAAAGCAATACGATGGAACATGGACTTATAAAAATAAACTAACAGCTGCTTTAAAGTTAACTAAAAGCTTCAGATAAAACGCGCTACGCAATTTCTTCATCTAGTATTATTCCGTCACGCATAAACGTTGATATTGTCACGGACCTTATGACCAGTAACACGGTGGAACTAGTAGAGACACGCATTTATAAAACACTGTATACTAAAGTAGAGCAAAAAAAAAATTATTAACAGCTGTATAAAAATGTGTTAGGAAACAAGTAAGGTACAGGATGTTCACGAAATAGTGAGCATTTTATAAACGAACCTTACAGAAATTTCACTGCCTTTGCATGCAAATATTTCAATGGGCGCACCGAGTGATATTCGCCCAGTAAAGTTGGTAACGATGGATGGAAAGTAGTTCCACATCTTAACGTCGAATAAAAAGTGATAGGTAACCATTTGTGATAAATCAAAATTATTTCTTTAGTTTTCTGATTTTTAATGCATAGGATTGTAAAAATGAGCAGATTTATAAATTATTTACTTTCATAACAATGTCACAGTTTCATTTGACCAACGCACGAATAAAGTAATGAGGCACATGGCCATGTTAATTTTACATAAGGCGGAGGAATACACAACGTGTATACAAGTATATCTTAAGCAGGGCTCTCAAAAGTGCTCATTTTATGACCGCCTCGGTCTCGGTGTGTGCGCATGTGTGTATGTGTGTATATATGCATACATACATACACACACATGCACACACACACACACCGAGGCTGCCAACATTGCTCCAGATACTCCTCTCAGTGTTTACACCAAAATATAGGCAGTCGCGGGCTAGAATATTTTTCCAAAGGTTCACTGAACAAAAGTGTACGTTAAGCTAGAGAACAGCCAGTTGCTCGGCCGCTGTTTTCACGACAGCTTTCACCGCCACTAAGAAGCGAGAACGTCTGGGCCACGCACGTCCTTTCCTTACTAGTGCCGCGTCTGTACACGCGAATACGACGACGATGAAGCGTGCCGAGTGCACACTCGGACGGGAGTAGCGTACACTTCGTAGGCTGCCACCGCACCCTCGAGCAACGGAGGAAATGGCAGCAGCGACAGGAATCCCACCGGACATCAGTAACTTACCACCACGAAGATTATAGGATGTTCACGGTAAAATGAGCACTTTTGAAAGCCCTGCTTACGATCTACTTGTATGCACATTGTGTATTCTTGCGCCTTACGTAAAATTAACTTTGCTCTGGGCGTCATCACTTTATTCATGCGTCGGACAAGTGAAACTGTGAAATTACTAGAAAAATACATTTTTTGCAAATATGCTCGTTTTTACACTTCGATGCATTAAAAAAACAGAAAGGGAAAGAAATAATTTAAGTCATCACATATGGTTACCTAACACTTTTTATTCGACGCTAAGAAATGGAACTATTGTCTATCCATCGTTACCAACTTCACTGGGTAAATGTCACTCAATGCGCCCATTAAAATATGCGTTCAGGAGCAGTGACTTTGTTCTAAGGTTCATTTCAAAAGTGCTCACTTTATCGTGAACAGACTTTATTCAGCTGTGTGTTAATCTATGGTATGGCTCATGCACCACCTTGGTGCATTGTGTTGCGTTGTCGTCAATCTGTGAACTTGAGTTAAACTCTTGGCACCGGGCACCATAGCAATTATGTTTACAAGCCTGTTTAATTTCTCGTTTAGATTGTTTTTAACATTTCAGCGTGTATATTAAAATACTTTGTTGTATGAAACAACTGTAAGCATATAGACCATCCACTGTTACTTCCATCATTTCTGAAGCCCTGCTAAAGTTCTACTTCCAGGATATTCCTCCGCCTCGGGCAAACAAAGCTTAACCGATCTAGAAAATTACACCAAAGGGGCTGCACACCACCGCATTCCATACATATATATATATATATATATATATATATATATATATATATATATATATATATATATATATATATATATATATATATATATATATATATATATGTATATACATACATATATGTGTGTGTGTATGTGTGTGCTTACATACATATAAATGAGGTATAATTTATAGATAAAATATAATTTATCCAAAAATAAGGTACTTTTACGTTAACAGAAGCATAAAACGCTAGTGATACATGACATATTTAGGAAATATTCAAACACGTTATAAATGGGATTTTTCAAAAGTTTGATTCGAAAAGTGTGAAGAAACCACAAATAGACTATACAAGTTCATTTTCTTAGTACTTTACTAATGGGGGCATTATTTTTGTTATTCATTAAAATTTAGAAAATGATTTCTTGAAATATTAATGCCTTGATTTAAACTTTTTTTTTTTATGAAAAGCCATTTTCGATAACTAATTTGTAATGCTTTGTTCTCCGGTATAAATAATTTGTGGCCCTAATGAAATTGCATTGTTGTCCTTTTCAACGGATTGTCCTCTTCTATTGTGAGTGTGTGGTAGTGTTTAAATGAGAAAGAGTGATAGGGGGGGGGGGAACGGAGGGGAGGGCTCTCTCCGAACGCTCGTCGGTGGAGGAAGGAGAAACCACGCGACACTGCTGGTGCTGTACATACTAAACTGATAACATCGCTGTCTATTACCGAGCTGTTAAATACCGCCAACGCGGCTTAACTTACGTTTTTTTGACAGGTAATATGCACACGCGACGCAACTCTCGCTTAACATTCCTCGGCCGCTGTCACTACTGAAGGGCCGCTGTCAGTACTGAAGTGAACAACCTCACCCCTTTGTGCAGCGGCAATGGAGCCTCCCGACGCGTTTTTGACTTCTGCGCATTATTTTCTCGTTTGACTTTCACTACAGGCGCGAGTGACCCTTCACCTGCCTGATATCCCCGCCACATTAGCGAGGCGCATCGGCGTGGTACGGCCACAACTCGCCTCACAGGGAACCAACGCAAACGGAGAGGTAAAGGGTGTTCACGATAAAGTGAGCACTTAAGAAATGTACATTAATAAAAAGTCACTGTCACAGCATGCATATATTTTAATAATGTCACTGAGTGGCATTCGCCCAGTTAAGTTGGCAACGATGGAACGGAAAGTAGTTTCATTTCTTAACGTCGAATAAAAAGTGTTAGGTAACCATTGTGATAAGTTAAAATTATTTTTTTCGCTTTCTTTTTTTTTATGCATCGAAGTGTAAAAATGAGTAATTTTGTAAAATGTTTCCTTTGACCGACACATGAATAAAGTGATGAGGCCCATGGCAATGTTAATTTTACATAAGGCGGAAGACTACATAATGGTACGCCTGACTACAGCCGAGGAACTGTACGTTCACAGTGCAAAATGAGGGCAGAAGTAGAGGGGGTGTGGAGTATGCTGGGGTCGTTATCTGCGATGTTTGCCCGGTGTTGGCGCGCAGATAACGAGATTAGGGCACGTCTGTGCCGCCGCCAAGTCTGGTGACACTCCGCGCAATATCACAGCACGCGCGGCCACCATCTTACACCAACAAACATAAGCCTTTAAGTTTTCTTAGTTCGGTGACGAAGGTGTACGAGACTAGAAGCACAAACGCGTGCAAAAAAATACGCAGGGGGCGATCATTAAAATGATAGACTACGTTTAGTATTTGTCGCTCACGTCTTCCTCTTACGTTTGGAGGCAGCAATTTGACTATCAATAAAATATATTTACGCCATCGTGGATCTCACACTCTGTCACTGCATCACGCTTTCTCGTCGTGCTGTTTTGTATTATAGCTGTAGCAATTGTTCGGAGCTTCAACATGAAAAAAAAACACTTCCTAGCATAACTGTTTTTCGCAGTGCTTCTTGACACATAAGGGTGAATATCGCCCGTCTATTGATAGAGGTGGTACCAACTGTCCGCTATACTTCAAGTGTGGTTGGGAATAAAACACCATACTGGAAGAGACTAAATATAATGACCGGGGAACCTGAGAGGAGACCCAACTAAAATTTTATAAAACGATGTCTGTACCGGCTCTGATGTATGGTGGTAAAACGTGGGTAAATAAAGTACAATACAGAAAAAATATCATCAGAAAATGAAGTTCCTTATATCAGTAAAGGATAGAAGAAGAAATGAAGAAATTAGTCAACAACTGAATATATGTTCTTTGAATGATAGAAGTTCCCAAAAAAAAGAGGGTAAATTGGAAAGACCACGTTCTAAGGATAGATAACGACAGATTTCCGAAGCTTGCCCTGGAATACCATCCTACTGGAAGAAGAGATATTGGCCGATCCATGAAGAGATGGTCTGGAATCTGAGGTCGTGATAGGCTAAGGGCTTATCCATGAAGAGGAAGTAAGTACGGAATCTGAAGCATTCCGAGAAAACGCACCCACCACCAGCAACGGCAACCACATTCCCAATGTTCGGATCACCACGCCAACACTAGAGCCTCTGCAGAAACATTGCGCCGTGGTGCGGTCGGCGCTGATGAATTGTTGCAAGCCATTTGAGAAGAAGCTGATGCTGCTCGCTTACGGTTGAAGTAAAGCAACTGCCTATGGAGCACTCTGCACCCGACTATACAATGTGAAGAGAACTTGAAAAAAGTTGCACAGACACCATAAAATTTTTTCGGAAAAGTGCAATTTATGCTGTATATGAAAGAAGAATGTATATGTTTTGCAACATTATAAAATATTTACTAAAATACACTTTTTAAATGTAAATAAATTATCGATTAAAACCGTCTGTATTTAGAACAAAATTTAAGCGCATTTCTATTCTGGATACTTCGGAAAGCAGATTTTGCAAGAAAATCTTCTTCAAGAAAGATTGTCATAATGTGATAATATGCAATAAAATCATAGTAATAATGTATCATATAAATTTTATAATTAACTTTATTTACGTCAGTTTCGGCGATAAATATTTCTGACAAATGGACGCACATAAAAATAATTATAGAATTATTTCCTACATTATTATTTCAATTTCCTTACACACAATCATAGTAAACTTTATGACGATATTCCATGGCGAAAGTTTTCTTGCAAATTCTGCTTTTTGAAGCATCCAGAATGAAAATGCGCTTAAATTTGGTGAAAAATACAGACAATTTTAATCGATTATTTTTTTACATTTAAAAAGTACATTTCAGTAAAACATTTTATAATGTTGCAAAACATATACATTCTCCTTTTATATACAGCATGAATCACACTTTTCTGACAATTTTTATGGTGTCTGTGCTACTTTTTTACGAGTTCTTCAGATTGTATAGTCTAGTGAAGTGCTCCATAGGCAGTTGCTTTACTTCAACCTTAACTGTGTGCCTTGTACAGCTGAGTTTAAACCTTACAATCTCATGTCGAGTTCTTAACAGACAGTAGAACGACGCCTAATGCCTACTTCACAAGAGAGCTCAGTTGATCGTGCGTGATTCTGAAGTCAACAAAATGTAAACGTAAGTAGCCAATCAGCAAATGAACCTAGGTGGCGGTGGCAGGAGACGTACTGTTCCCTTCAAGTTAACATTAAAAACATTGAACACGAAAATGAGTCAGCACGATTATGCATTTCCTTCCCTAATATGTTTCGCAGGACACATTTTCCCCATCAGAATGGGTAGAGAGGATGGTGGGCGAAACGGGAGCACCTCGAGGAAACTCACACGTCCTCGGCGCGGCCGCTACCAGATTTCCGCATGTAGGAATCGTGCCGGACAATGCCGCTAGTCGGCGGGTTTTCTCCGGGATCTCCCGCCCTTTCATTCGGGCGCTGATCCACACTCGCCTCGCTTTACTCTCACCGGCTTTCAAGACCTCAGTGTTAAGGCGGATTCCCGTCCATCTTGGATTTATCGATTTTTCGCCAAAGCTTCTATTATAACAGGTGTGTTGAAATTTCCTGCACGACATATCCTAAATAACAACTTCCCAAACTTTATCGAAATGTCATAGCTTCGCTACATATTTATTAATTTTTAGCTGGTAACTGTCGAAGCGAAACGCGAGATTATTTCTTGCCAAGGATTACAAAGGCGAAGATATGAAAAGTAATCAAGAAATATTGAACTCGGGCAATGCTCTGTGCTCTGTCATTCCAAAAAAACATGATACAAAACTGTATTTCCAGAGTATGGCAAAAAAATCCATAAATTCAAGATGGCGGGTGGGCATCTGCCTTAAGAGCAGCGTTAATCTCTCCACACCCCACGGACCCTCGACTATGACCGCCGCCATCTTCTCTCATGCCGCCATTTTCTCCACTGGGTACGACTGGGGGACCGAACACGTTTCCTTTATAAGTATTGGCGTAAGGCCGGCAATTCGAGGAGAGTCGTCGGCCAGAACAGCCACTAATGCCAGGGGTCACGCACACACGCGAGTGGCTGGGGATCGCCGACTACGGCGCGACAGTCGAGTGCGGGCTTCCCCCAATATCCGTGGCACGACGCCAGGACAAATCACAGCGGAAACACCGTAGACTGTATCTCATCTCCCAGCCCCTCGGTTCGTGCACGTGCGTAAAGGTTGCTCACGATAAAGTGAGCACTTTTGGAATGAACCTTAGGAAAAAGTCACTGGCCCTCCATGCATATATTTTAATAAGTGCACTGAGTGACAGTCACCCAGTAAAGTTGGTAACGATGGAAGTAGTTCCGTATCTTAACGTGGAATAAAACGTGTTAGGTGACCATTTGTGATAACTCAAAATTATTTCCTTCGCTTTCTGTTTTTTTTTTTAATGCATCTAAGTGTAAAAACGAGCATATTTGTAAAGTATTTACTTTGTTAATAATTTCACAGTTTCAAATGACCTACGCATGAAGAAAGTGATGAGACCTATATCAATGTTAAATGTTTATTTTACATAAGGCGGAGGAATACACAATATGTGTACAAGTAGATCTTAAGCAGGTCTTTCCAAAATGCTCATTTTACCGAGTGAACCACCTATAGTCATTTTCACACAAGTCATACGTCTTGTCACCCCCCCCCTCCATGGTTCATTTCTATATTAAATACACAGTATTTGTGGCTGCCACTGTCACGTGCTGGCTAACCAACAAAATAAAGGAGAAATAGCGGAGGTCCCACATTAATGTTGATAGGACTGCTTGTATTTGATGCTACAATGAAGACATCGGGTGTGAAAGAATGTTTTATATTAGTTACAAATGTTTCAAATGTCCGCCATCACAGCACCGCGTGCTACGCTGCATAACGGGATGACAAACAGTAGCTATACGGTTTTCGCGGGGGTGTATCCACAGGCTGTCACAATGGCACCTCTCATGGCATGCAGTGTCCATAGCTTTGTGCTCTCCAGAGTTTATGTAGAACCGGGTGGATTCGACACTTCCTCGTCGGCCTATCCACCTCCCAAGAAACGTTTCATCCAGAAACGACCGTACGTCTCGAGGGTAAATATGGCGGTACACCGTACTACTGGAGAAAATACTGTACATTTGATATTATAGTCTATTCGCGGTTTCATCACACTTTAGAACCAAACCTTTGAAAAAAACACCCCAAGTATGACGTGTTTGGATGTTACCTGCGTGTGTCACGTAACACGAGCTTTTTATATTTGTATTAAAATATAAGTATCCTAGTTTTCGGTTAAAAGGAAATTTTACATATATTTTACTTATAAATTACAATATTTCATTCATAACTTAATAGGAGTATGGAGAGAAAATAGATGTGTTGGTAAAGCTTAGTAAGAAATAGTTCTCGTGCAAAATATCATTAAACTGGTATCATTTGCTAAGCTTTGTTTGCATGAAGCGGATGAATATTCTGGAAGTAGAACTTTAGCAAGTCTTCACAAAAAGTTGGGAGTAACCGTGAATGGACTGGCGAGCAGCTGACACAATGCTTTCCTGCAACATATGGTAACTTTCACCTATCACCGTTCCATCAAAGATTAATGGCCCCAAAAGTAACGCGCCACACTGCTCTACCACAATCTGGGGACTTTCATCGCCTTGTTCATACACAGTTGTGGCGGTTGACATTCCCATTAAATTTAAAGCTGCCACATCGGACCAAACAATCACGTCGCAGTAAAATGTTCCTTGTCTTTGCACATGTTCACAACCCACTCACAAAATTCGACACGTCTGTCTGGGTCGTCTTCATTCATAGCGTGAAGTAACGTGGGAATATAGAGTTTAAACTTTACTTGCTTTAAAATGCGATGGACTCTTCTGACTCACGCCCAGCTTGTCGTATGGACTTCGACTGCTCAGGAGAAAGTATGAATGTATGCAACACTATACAGCCCCCACACTTCCTTCGTCCGTTGCAGTTCACTTCTTGCCGCGCCGTCCTTTCTTCATATCACACACAGTTTCGTCTCTCTCAGACTTGTCATGCAGTTGTGCCATCGTTACACGTGATGGTGGCGTAGTACCGAATTCTGCCATCCATCGTCTCTGCACTTCCACGATGCTCTTAAATTTCCAGTTACACTTTAAAATCCACTTACGTTGCTGAAAGGAAATCTTGTTACCTCCGTCATTTCGTCTATAATTGCAGTGCTGCCGCTCGTGGCTGCAAACGGAGCTGATAACTTCAGAATGGTTACACGCACTCGTATACACCCAACATCGTCCTTATAGTGTTAAGTACATGCAGTCCCATCATATTGGCTATAATAGTTTCTCTTTCATTGGCGTACAAAAAGTGTTAACGTTTATTTGGGACATCCATACAATACACTACAATGTGTTCAAATGAATAATTCATGAGGCGAGGTTCCAGTGACTCCTGCTGAAAACTATTCGGGTTTTAGCCGTTCCCATACATGCTAATGAAATGTGTAATCGTTGGCGGTCCATTATTCTCAAATTATTCAGCAACGCATCAAAAGAACAAAAGCAAAGAACTTTTGGCTGGTGACAAATCTCCTATAGTTTGCAATAAACAGACTACAGAGGTCATCATCATCCTCAATGCTGTATTCATAACATAATTTTGGAGCTATGCAATGAAACACACGAAAGAATACAAATCTGCGAATAGCCCCACAGAAAAAAAAATCAGTATGTTTGTATAACAATGCTGGGCTATCGCTAAGTTTTGGGATTGTCAGTCTAGTTAGTTCCAGTCGTTCCGAACGCGGAGGAAAGTTAGATACACATACCAGCTGAAATCACCTTTCTGTTGGACGAGCACTGTAACTCTAAGCCAAAACTGTCGACAGTTTTATTTACAACACATTACACGAGACACCAACAATTCTCCCCTCCATCAAGTAAAAAAAAAACATGAAAACTCAAAGTTACGGTAGAGCAGACGACAACCAGATTATCGATTTCAGGATTTTAACATCCCTGCGCTTAGTTATGCAGCAGACACACTTCACAAGAGTGTACTGGTTCTCCACTTGCACATTTGTGACGGCCACAGTGTCGAAGGAAAGCAGCTTGGATACCAATGGGAGCACACGGAGCGCGACGACCGAAGAGGAAGTTGGGCAAACCACAATGCATCCGACCGCTAGATTTCAAACATGTCGCATGTCGTCAGGCGGTAGTTCTCGGCTCCCGCAGTGGCCGCGCATGGTTTGTGAGACAGGAGACCAGTCCACTGCCTAAGTGGTCACCCCTGGAAGCAGGTTCAATCAGTTACGTCGAAAAATTTACACCGCTGCACTGGACACTCGGCAGATATAAATGAAACTTGTTTTGACAGAAATTTCGTGGGGCATTGCACATGATGATGGAATGTTGCTTGCAGTGTAAAACTACGAAGAAATTTCCAGGAAATGTTAACTAATGGATCGAACGAATGTGCGATAACAAACAGTACGAAATGTGAATTTCCTCCTTGTTATCAAACGGCTCTCAAGTTAAGAGACTCCTCAATTCTCTGAACTCAGCCTTGTTATTAAACAACTCACACACTCACACGCAAGTGAAGAGGTTTCCTCTCTTCGCCATGCTCATGGGCAGAGCTTCACACATTGAAATACAAAGTATTTGGCTAGAAGTAAGAGAAGGGGTAGGGCGAACTACAGCCTGCAAGCATGCTAAGTCATCATCACAAAGGGGCGTGGAGGTATATAATCAAGGTCGTAGAAATCATGCTTTTATATTGCGCCCACTTATAGGAATAATAAATGTTAATATTAGGGGCCAGGAATTGTATTTCGTAAATAAAATAGTAAAACATCCGAATAACATCAACTGAGAATATGGTTACGAGTTAAACAAAATATGGGAGAATCTCTTCATAGCCGACCTTAAATCCTGTGATGCGAGAGCAAAGAACACAGACTCGCCAGGATCGGTCGACCACCTCAGCCAATCAGGAGGAAAGCAGACTGCAATTGGCAAAAGAGCCCAGCCAATCAGGGTAGAGACTACACCCGTACAAGGATTGACCAACCAATTCAGCCAATCAGGAGGAAGACAACCTGTGATCGGCATAAGAGCCCAGCCAATCAGAAAACAGCCCTCCAGAAATCAGAATATATAAGGGCCTCTTCCTTCGCTTTCCTCAATCGGTCAAATATCGTTCCCTGATGATGACAACTGCGACTGCCGAAATGTTGGAGAAGAAATCCACAATGAGCCCAAACCCAGAAGCCCAGAAATTGACGAGAATGGCCGCGAAGGCCTGCCAACTATTTTAATGTTCGCAATATTCAGGACATTATATGAAATTCATAAATCTACCAGAATAATGTAATCGGGTGTCATGCCGCATGGTAACGTGCGTGAATGCTAGCGGGTGTCATTACCTCTTGTTGCAGTGGACACCGAACTGCTTACTTGATATCTACTCTGTGCTAGGAAAATGAAGCCAATATATATTGGGGATGAACCTTCCTACTTACAGTGCACAAGTACCAACGACCCTAATGAAATGGTATGCGAACGTGAATTATAGGAGACAATACCAATAACAGGTTTCTTAGGCGGAACTTGCAGGTGTCCATCGTGCTTCAAGTATTTTAAGTCACCACTTTATTCTATGCTAGAGAGTTGAGCAGGGTATGGCTTCGTGCTTTACAATAACGCACACATCCCTGGATTGTAACTAGGGAACTCAGGGTTCACATGCAATATTATAAACACATACAGGAGGTGGAGGTGAGGACGTACCTGAGGCGATGCCCAGCACACTGCATGTGTCGTCGACGTCGCGGCGCAGCTGCTGGAAGGCGAGTGAGAGGACGGGCTCCATCTGGTTGCTGGTGACGGCGACGTCGAGCGCCTCCTGCTGCGCTGCCTCGTGCGCCAGGGCGTCGAGGTCGAGCGGCCGCACGTTGTGGCGCCGCTGGAAACTGGTGTCGCGCAGAACCTCGCGCAACAGCTGGTGGTCCTCCTTTAGCGGCTCCTCCAGCGGCTCCTCCTTCACCTGCACCGGCGAATGGAACACGGGCTGTGGAGAACACGGTTCCTTCACCTGCACTGGTGACTGGAATAAGGGCTGAGGAGATAGGGACTCTTTCACGTGTACCGGTGACTGGAATAAGGGCTGAGGCGATAGGGACTCTTGGACGCGTACCGGCGACTGGAATAAGGGCTGAGGAGAGCACGGCTCCTTCACGTGTACCGGTGACTGAAATAACGGCTGAGGCGATAGGGACTCTTTCACGTGTACCGGTGACTGGAATAAGGGCTGAGGCGATAGGGACTCTTGCACGTGTACCGGTGACTGGAATAAGGGCTGAGGCGATAGGGACTCTTGGACGTGTACCGGCGACTGGAATAAGGGCTGAGGTGAGCACGGCTCCTTCACGTGTACCGGTGACTGGAATAACGGCTGAGGCGATAGGGACTCCTTGACATGCACCAGCGACTGGAACATGGGCGGCGGCGAGCAGGGTGCCTCGGCGAACAGCGCCAGCAGTTGGTGTATGTTGGTGGGCGAGTAGGGTACTTCGCCGTCCCCGCCGCCGCACTCCTCCAGCAGCGACAGGTCGAAGCTGTCGGCCGCGAAGTGGCTGTACTCACACGGCGACACCGGCACCGTCTGCGGCATCTGCAAACAGCACACACGTCCCATGTCACCTGTCTGCCGCCTTCAAGCCGACACATTCCTGCGCTAAATATCTTACTTAGCATTAAAGGGGCCCTATACGACTGTGCGGCATTCAGAATTTGATGTCGAGCATCGACATGTCACGTGTTACCCTCGACATCGACATGTCGAAATATTCCCAAAATAATATCGACACATTGATATACATTAAACGTCGATGTCGATCTCGACATGCCAGGATGTCGCACAGCCCTAGTCCCATACCGACAGTGGAGGGGAGTTGGAAGTATTGTCATCCCATCACATGTTATTTCATACTGATCACCATATTGTTGACAAGCGCTTTAATATCTCACTAACAAAACAATTTTGTAAACACAAAAAAAATTGTGTTCGCCACAATACACTCAATAGCTACCATTTGCACAACACATTTTGTTACATCAACCCCCGCCCCCTTTTCCCTCATGCGTGTGGTTTGAGGAAGAATACACAGCTTTATTGATCAAACTACAAACTATCTTGCAGTTTATACCATTCCATTACAAAAAAAACTACGGCAAGACAGTTAAAATATATTCTAAACAACTCTAGTGGAACAGTTACTTCGTTAGAGAGTAGCCTGAGAGACAGACAGCTATGACTACGCCATACGCCATGGTATCCCACGCAAAAAAAAAATAAGTGTAAGCGCGACGCGGGAAGGCGACATGTTACCAACTGCACGACGGCTGCAGCTGAAATCAGCGGCCCGCTGACGTCAATGTTCCGCTCCGACTGCACATCCTCTTGCCCAAACCCTTTCCCTCTGGCCGCGTTAATTTTTTCCAGCTCGCCACGGCACGGCGGCACGGACCGACTCTCACGCCACCGTGACGTCAGCGCGCGTCTTTCCCACAGTCCTGCCATATGTCACCCCGCACTTACATATTCCACTGTGATAGTTCCCTTGTCTGGGCCAAACACAGAACGGCTTTATTCGCCAGTCTACGGCAGTGTGCGACGTGAAAAACCTGCACACACCGTTAGTTCATGGTTAATGGATCACTTCCGAATATAACCTTAAACTACTGCGCATATACAGCGTGTTTAGGAAACATGTGTACAAACTCGGGCACGTGATTCGTAACCGGAAAAGAGAATGATTGATATAGGACACCCATGGTCCATCTCAAATAATAAGGGCTGTAGAAGCCCCTAAAGCCAGAGGGCGACAAGCATATTACGTGGGATATTAAGCGAAGTACTTGCGTTAGAGGAACACAAATTGTTATACGGATTAATTAAATCAATATCTTGGATAAAAGGAAGGTTATGGTCCGTCGTACACACCCCATCATGTAAGTAATACAAGTCGGCACCCTTTGATTGCACGCAACATTTACACCGTGAGGTTAAAGTGATTGTGGATACCATTGGATGAATCAGCACGTCGTAATTAGCAAATAAGCCCCCGTAGATGCAACTCCTTAAGTATTAATCGCATTTTACAAATTTATGAAAACACGATAGTATATTAAAAAGAAAGGGTAATCCTTACGTAAGAGTTTTGAGAGCAAATACTTTACGAGAATGATGTGTTTTTGTCAAGATATTTATGATGCAGTAAAAATTTATGTTGTTGCGGCGCAAGATAATATGCTATATAAGTACAATTCTGAATTTCATATACGTATTTGAAGCTGATGTGTGCCCCACGCCCTCTTAACGCAAACATTGGCTGGGCTATATAAAACAATGTAGGTAGGCAGCTGAGTGTGAAAAGTAGTTCTACCTTGTAGAGTGCACACGCGAGCTGCGCAATAGCCACTCTCCGTGTTCCAACACTATAACTACATTTCAGCCAATAGTAAGGACTATCACAAACAACTTGGACAGGATTTGGGGATAGAGGATCACTGCTTATGGAAGTAGACTCTTCTAAAGTTTTGTACATTTCCTGTAACCTAGTTTTAATGCAATTGGAACATATTCAAGTAGGTTAAATTATTTTGTTCTTATATAGACTAAAATCGGTATATCTTGTCTCTAGTCTACGACACAATATTCTTACGAACAGTAGTATTTAATCTGTGACTACTGGACCTGGTTAGTCACTCGATAGCACGGTGGATACCAGTCAAAACATCCCCGGCAATACTAATATATAAACTCACGTGTCAAGACGACGCGACGGTCCGTCATAAATGAACTCATCAGTCACCGTCTTCACAATCGTGGAAACATGCAACCAACGAATCATATTTATGACCGGTATTGTACACAGCACATCAGTGCCCAGTCTCTCTTGTGACTAATCTGATTTGTGGAATTTTCAACGCCCCTTCGCCACGAGTGCTGGTTAAATCCCAAAATCGCAGCATGTTGTTCACTGGTTATATTGCTCTTCACTCAAGAAAGCGCGCGTTAAAATCTGGATATTATCTCTCTTCGACACGTCGGGAAATTAACTACAAGAGAGTATACCTGAATACTAGGCCAGTCACGTCTAAGACTGGAGGCACGAGCATGCCCCAGAGAACTAGCACGATGGCGCCGTGGTAAACCATTGGACTCGTATTATTCGGAAGTACTGTAGGTGCGCTGTTTAAATTGCCGGGGTCCGGCCATCCCCAGATTTCGGTTCTCCGTTGTTTCCTAGCATCACTCCAGAAGACGAATGCTGCTCCGATGAATCCTTGCTAGGGATTCCTTCCCGTCACTGCTTCTTCAAACAACTTCCTCGCTTTCGACGAAACTTCAAGCCCTATCTACCGCAACCCCAACATTAATAACCCCACATTTAAAAGCAACAAATAATACGTAGTTAATCTTTCAATTCATTAAATCATAACGAGGCAATTAAGTATTACTGTAATGTATGCTCCGAAATAAAAAATTATTACTAAAATATTACCCAATTACCACGGCCTCAGAAAAGCTTTTCCAACGCAAGATATATTTCTCGTGTTGGCTTTTACTTCCTTGACTCATTCTGCAAAAAAGCACATAAGCCGCATCGTCTGTAAATATGCAAAAGCTCCTACGTAAAAGAAACCTAAGGTTTTAAGAGGATAGAAAAACTGCACTAAAGGTATTTTATAACAATTGTAAGAATGTTATTTAGTGACTTACTTTTTTATTTTTCAAAAACATGATTTGTTTTAAAATAATGTACAATATTAAAATGTTGAGGGCAGGTGAGGTTATACTTCAACTTTTCTGATGACATGCAAGTGGATGTTTTTCTCTTAACAAACAAAATTGATGCAGAATATTTGTGTTGAATTTTCTGTGCGGATAACACAAAACGGACAACAATATTGGCATACGATATTTTACATCTTCCCTGACGGTATACAAGATTCAGATGTTAAATAAACATGTACGCCAGTATTACAGATATGCAACTGTAATCATGTAATCCAAGAACACGGATGTCATTAACGCACAGGGTTTAAAAAAAAAAAAAAAAAACCGACACTGAAGCTGAGAAATTCCTTCGGGTCGTCCTTACAGAATTAACAAAGACCCAATACAGCACCGTGAGGGGAACTGTGCAAAATTTCCCTGATGTCAGTTACACTTATATTTTTCCTCGCGTAAACCTTAAGCCACTATGTGAAGCGCTTCTACAAGGTGCCGAATATATATTTGTTGATTTTTCAAGGTCAGGCGCTCGCACACGAAAACACACTAAATTTAACTTCCCTGGAGGTCTTGCCTACATAACACAGGCTGAGAGGCTCCGCGGTTGAACTGCGTACGCAAGTACGTATACAAAGGCGATAACGCCTGTCTGAGCCAGAAGTTGTAAACGTACTCGCCTGCCAATTTTGCTCATCCGTCCGTACTCCATCCTTCAATCACGTGACCGACATCCAATCAGGTGGCTAATCATGCCATCCGTCTGTCCGCCAAAACCTGGACAAGCTACGACTTTTGACTGAAGAAAGAATGACAACATGGGCTTATCAATCATTATGAAAACAAAAACTCGCCACACATGCCTTCAGGAAAGGCCTTTGGTTAGAAACAAACTTATAAAAATACATAGTAAAAGTATTTCCGGAAACGTCAGTGTGACGGTACAACCTCACGAAGACACCGCAAAGTAACGAGTATTGAATGCTGATTTAATGGATAAGTGTACTTGATGAATTGGTAATTTGATGCACAACTAGCCTTAGGTTCGTGAGTAAAAATGCCAGAGTAGGAATGATAGATTTTGAAACCAATATTGGCAGTGATTTAGTATTTACAGAATTTTGTAGAAACTCGAATTGCGAAATACTTTTTACCAAAACTAGAAACCAAAACAAATTTACATCACTTACAAGTTTTCTGAGACATCTTGTGTTAAATATACATAGCAGCTCTGAACCATAACTCTTGATATTAGAATAAAATTATTCATAACTACCTCGGTATTAATAAAAAAATTCAACAGACCAACTCATAAAAGTGACCACCTTTTGTTACACACACAGAATAATAATTTTAAAAAATTACAGGCGGTATATGTCTATCGAATATCGTTCCCTGGCGAGGACACCAGATGTCGCCCCGCACACAGGGCTGCATGAGACGACCCGGCCAACAGCATCAGAAACGTCGGTGTGTTACAGGTTACGTGAAAATTGGATCCTTCGACTTCAGTCCTTAAAGGCTCCCCCGCCCAGCTAAGAACTATGTTTTGGCATTCCCTACAGCAAATCGAACCTGGCCGAGGCAAAAGTAGGACTGAATCGCCGTCTTTCAGCATGATGGTGTGATTTCTGTGTGTTTGTGCGCGGTCAGGATAAACGACAAGACGTGGCCAGCTACGACATCGCAGGAGCCAGCTAGTACCATGGATCACAACAGCCCTGGTCAGTCCGCACGAGTGCTCCGACATTGACAGTTCTATAAATACAGGAGGGCGAGGCGATAGCTGGCTGGCCGTCAGCAGGCGCGGCAACCTCCCGCAGCTGGCACCACTGCCCTTTTCAAACATTAGCCGTGACTCACGGCAGTCAGAGGTATAGGCTGTTCACGGTGTAAAATGAACACTTTTGAGGCCGTAGTTACTTTTTTACTTCATCCATTTCTTATCTTATAACCACATAATAAATATTGTCGTGTAAGTAATAAACACAGTGTGTATATTCTAACACAGTCAGAAGTTAACATCCAAAGCTAAAATTAAATTTATTTATTGACTATTATTCCAAAATGAGAGGACTTTCAAAAGTGCTCACTTTATCGTGAACAGCCTATAACTGGCGGTACCTTCCTTTTATTTCTCGCCACAGTCCGCCTACACATTGCGGTGGAAACACACGACTGAAAAACAAACTACTGTGGTATTAAAAAAAAATAAACAACACTTCAGTTCAGGCTAGTTCAGAAAACAATTTTCAATACAACTTGCATATTTCAAAATTAATTTGGAGCGATTCGATACAGCCAAATTGCACTTCAGACTAATGCATCTTTTTTGTTTTTAATTCTTAATCTCGGGAACATGTATCCACACTATCAGAAACTTTACACCAATAAAATCACACTCCGGTTCAGTTCCTTATACGCAGAAGTTTCTGCGTCTCGAACACGCAAATATTTCCAGAATAGCAGGTGTAACTGGAGGAATTTTATGAAATAAAATATGGTGTTATCTACTAAAGTAACACGAACAATTCTGAAATATTGAGCTTTAGTAATATTCGTGGTTTCTTCACACTTTGTTTTATCGAACCTTTGAAAAATCAGCTTATATAAACATGTTTGGTTCTTTTCTAAATGTGTCACGCATTACAAGCGTTTTATACTAGTGTTAACATAAAAAATACCCCTTGAGTTTACTTCAATTGAAATTTTACTCGTATTATATATACAATAATATTTCATTTGTAAATAATATGAATAAAAACAGGACGAAGAAATTGTGTTGGTAACGTCTAATAAGAAATATTTCTTATGCAAAATGATATTAATTACAGTGAGTGCGCACGAATCCGGTGCGTTGTCTCTTTGGTGTAATTTTCTATATTAAGCTGCATTCACATGAGACGGAAGAATATCTTGAAAGTAGAACTTTAGTAGTGCTTCGGGAAAGTTGGAAGTGAGCGCGAACGAGCAGCAGGATTGCCAGATTGGGCGATTTGCCACACCGTTTGAACTACTTCAAGGCAAAATTGACTACCAAAAATTACGAAAATGCGACAAGCACAATTTGGGCGATTTTTGTAACGAATTTGCGATATTTGGGCTACTTGGAATTATTCTCTTAGTATTGGTATATTTCTTGATTGTGAACAAGATAATTAATCATACGTAATATCAGTCTTTTAAACGACAATCGCCGAGGATACAATTCAAGATGGTCTCTTTTTCAGACACTTGTTACTCGCAGCAGACAGTGAATAGGTGAATTGAATATCACGCGATTGTTATGCATCTGATATATAATTTTTTAATTTTGTGTAGGCCTATCATTTTTAAATTTTAAAACAATTCGTGTTTCATATATATAAAATATTACATGAAAAATTCACAGTAAATTTAAAAAAATGAACTTAATATAAGCGTAATCAATTTGGCCGAATTTTGAGAGACAAAAGATTAGCCATTTAGGCTTCAAAAATAATAATCTGGCAACCCTGGAGCAGCCTATAACAATGAAGTTTGCGCTGCGACACGTGACGGAGCAGCTGGAGAAGTTTCTTTTTTCCTGGATGGGATGGGCGCGGTCACGTGACGCAAGCTGTCGTCGCGTCGCCGGAAGGGATCCAAGCCGCGCGACGACGACGCTGTGGCAGGTGCCGCTCTGACGTCAACACCTGCGTCGTCTATGCCAACTTCCCGCTGCCGCAAACACCAACACAAGATGGCAACTCGACAGACCGTTCCCATTTACAACACCCCGCGTTCGTCTGTACACACACAATTCATATAGGTATAGGCTGTTCAAGGTAAAATGAGCATTTTTGAAAAAAAAATCACCCCACGTGTGATGTGTTTGGTTGTTCCCTAAATATGCCATGTATCACGAGCGTTGTATTCCTTTTGACAAACACTGCCCGGTTTTTTTTTAAATTGAAATGTTAAATTATATTTTAGCTGTAAATATAATATTTTACTTAAAATTAATAAAAATATAAAAACAGTGAGAAAACAGATGTGTTGGTAATGCGCAGTAAGAAATAGTTTTTACACTTGAGTGCGCACGAATACGGTGATATGTCCCTTTGGTGTAATTTTCCCGACTTCATTAAGCTTTGTTTGAATGAGGCGGATGGATATCCAGAAAGTAGAACTTAAGTTGTGCTACAGAAAAGTTGGTAGTAACGGCACATCACCTCTATACGCTCGTGTACTGTGTGTCGCGACGGCGCCCTCGCCCGTCGCCTGCCTTCAACACGCGGCACTATGCAGTTACCATGACGAGGCGTGAGGCGGCTGTCGGGACACGGAACACGTGGTCTGAATGTCTGCCAACACGTGGCGACGCTGCATTGCGTCAAGCTGGGTCGGACCCACCACAGCACTCGGCTCGACCACGCACAGTTCGTCGTTCGTGTTCGCCCACTGCAGTGAGTTAGTGAAGAGATTTGGGCGGATCATGGTGGTCCTATGTACTGAAACGTTTCCTGCGAAATCGTTGTTTGCGCGTAAACGCGTATCTCGGTAAATAAAAGTTCTGGAAATAAGAATTTTTGCCAGAAAGAATAAAAACTATAAAGGGAGAGAAAAAATCGTGAAGGTGGTCAAATATAGCATTTTTAAAGCTTGTCTATGAAGTTTCTTTAAGCTGTAAGAGAAAAGTACGATTATACGCAGGTGGTTTGATCGATGAACTTCCATCACGTATAGTAAAATTACACTATTACATATCTAGTTTACACAGTAAAGTGTTACGACGGAAACACTGCACGCCATGCGCGTAGGAGCGACGAAGCGCTAGGCGTGCGTGTTAGTGTCTCCCGTATCGCTCCCTCGCTTCTTGACCTTCGACGCGCAGCTACATAGTCCCCTTAACATCGAGATCTTGAGAGTCCATGAGGGTGAAGCGAGGAGAGTATAGAGCAGTGCCGGAATGAAAGGGGCGGGGAAAACGGGACATCCCTGAGAAAACCCGCCGACCAGCGGCATCGTCCGGCACGATTCCCACATGCGAAAATCCAGAAGCGACCCCGGTTCGCCTAGGTGAGAGGCGAGTAGTCTAACCACTAAATCACCGCGGCGCCTTCGCCCAATGCAATTTACACGTCAACCTGCGCCACACACTGCCGGTGGGAACAGTGATCTGCTTGAATCGGTCAAGCTGCCACGGCTACCAATCTTGTTGCGGATGGATCTTCGGTAGTCGCCGTAGAATGCGGTTCTGATTTTTTTGGCTTGTTTGTCATACGCGCGGCACCGTCTTTACGTTCATCCGCTCTCTGAAATGTTCTAGAGTTTTGGCGTTGTTCGAGATTTTGAATTATCGTTTTCGTGA
Organism: Dryococelus australis; assembly: GCA_029891345.1. Taxonomy (NCBI): domain Eukaryota; kingdom Metazoa; phylum Arthropoda; class Insecta; order Phasmatodea; family Phasmatidae; genus Dryococelus; species Dryococelus australis. The sequence goes on along the minus strand of CM056993.1, from coordinate 340,678,082 downwards.
TTTAGATTTGCTCGTCAAATGACTGTTGCGGGAAACACGAACGCTAAACTGTAAAGGAGATATGACGTAGAGTGTGCATGCAGGCTGCGAGTATCCACTTGGTTCCAATTTTGGACTATTTGCCGTGAAAAACACTTTCAAAATCAACGTGAATGCGATTTGAGGTTATAATTGTATTTCCTTTGAGCATTCGCACGCCTACATTCATACTGCAGATCATTTTTTTACAGTTAATATATTTTATTTATATTTGTTTCGCCTCCTGTTCATTTAACTAATATTTTAGAATGTTATGTTTGCGTATGTTTAGGTTAATTAATACCTGGTTAAGTGTAATAAAAAAAATCCTGACCTTTATTAGGCTGTTCACGTTAAAATGAGCACTTTTGAAAGGCCTGCTGAAGATCTACGTGTATGCACGTTGTGAATTTCTCCGCCGTATGAAAATTTTACATTGCCATCGGCCTCATCACTTTATCCATGCATCGGTCAAGTAAAAACGTGAAATTATTAGAAAAATAAATATTTTACAAATAGGCTCATTTTTACACTTCGTCGCATTAAAATAAACAGAAAGCGGAAGAAATAATTTAAGTTATCACAAATCGTCACCTAACATTTTTTATTCGACGTTAAGATATAGAACTACTTTCCCTTCATCGTGACCAACTTTACTGGGCGCATGTCACTCAGTGCGCCCGTTACAACACATGCAAGTAGGAGCAGTGACTTTTTCCTAAGATTTATTTCTAAAGTGCTCACTTTATCGTGAACAACCTTTACTTCGCCAATATAGAAAAAAAAGTCGAAATAAATAAACGAATTCCTTTACTGAAGCGTATTGAAACCAACCAGCTGATAACGAAAGTTGTATAGTATGTACAGTGAACGAGGTCGATGTAGCATGTTAGTCGTCGGAAGGCGCTAAGTGGGAATTAAGAGCCTAACACAGCTGGTGTTGCTGACTACAGACGATACAAGTCTAGCTTACTTCAAATGTAGCCTGTGTGCCGACGTTGAAGTGTTAAAGAGATTCAATTTGCACCTCGAGTAGCTTCGCACCATCAACCTTGTTTCGCGAGGAAGAAGCAATGCGCACTAGGTGAACGTACGCGGCTTGCTGGGGCATCGCAGTAGGCAACTCCTGGAACGACTGCGGGAGGTTTCCGCTAGCCTCTCCCAACCCACCGGCCTCATGTGCCATACAACTAGGATGACAAGAGCCCCCTCCCCTGGGCTTGTAGGTACCACACCCACGCTGAGGAGCCTAGCTCCACTGATAAGAGACTGTGAACGGGTGAAGCCAGCCCAGCGCAATCGCGCAGACGTTCGCAGGCGTGCTGTGCACAAACTTAACGCGTGTGTCCCTCTGCGACCTTATTCACTGTTAGCTGGTTCGCCGGTAGATGAATACTCTGCCTGACATAACACTGGCATCATGTAATAGTTCCGTAGTGTGGCGTCTCAATCGCTACTGAACTCGATTGTTATGTTATACATTTTATCGTAAAGTTGACGCTGTAGCGACATAAGCATATGGTGTCTAACAATTTCACTTGGACGCTTTGATAGTTGTTATAAGGTACACAGGACCATTAATTTTTACGTGTGGATAAATGCTGCATACGGAGGAAAAAGATGAAATAAGCAGGGTTAAATAAAGACAAAATGTATATAGACTACCTAGATAGTGCTCTTATCTTCAAAATGTTTAGGTAAAAACATGTTCACATAACAAACACTACGGATACCAAAGCCTCGCGTACTTAGTATTCCCAATGGAAAGTGATTAGTATGTAAGCGGGATTCTCCCCAATGGAAAAAAAAAATTGCTTGATATTTTGCAGTTTTAAAGACGACGAAGTTAAATTGTTTGCAATTTGCTGTTTGCTGTGTCTGCAATGAACTTCTGCGAGTGACAAAAAAGGCAATTGAATTTCATCAAATGAAATTTTTGTTTAGTAGTAAAATTGGAGTGGTTGTTTCTTGCGCATTTCTCTGCACACTCTTCGCGTGCGTCCATTGCAGTATAACGTCAGACTGAAACACTTCACGTCAAGTTCCACGCCGAATAAAACACTCGTGCGGGCGCATGCGCGTCAGCTGGCGGGCGAGCGGGCGGCCGCCATCTTGGTCCGCATGTCGCCCGGTCAGCTCCTATCCTGCCAGCCTGAGAGAGTTCCCTCGTCAGTAGCTCTAGGACAGAGCAGTTACTACATCTGCTGACGTCAGAAGATGGTCTACTGGTTACATTTTGTATTCGCTACAAGTCAGAAAAAATTTGATGTGGTAATATGGTGGGTAGAGCTGACGATATCCAGGAAAACCAAGGATATTTATTTTTCCTTCTTTGAACACTTTGATTACATAAGACTCAAAAAGACAATAAAACTGAGAGTTCGAAACATAGTTCTCCACAACTGGTTTCACGGACGTCCAGGAAAACAATTTACACAACAGATGAGTTTGTGTCGCTGCCAGGCACGAAGAGAGTAGTGTTTACCTGGATGCATATGACGGGGGAAATGTAATGAGTAATAACTAGTAACTTCGGAGCTGAGAAAACAATAATTCATGCACGACGCAAGAGCTGTAACGCGGGCGGGCCACAGACTTATGAACGCCCTTTTTTTTATTACTAAAACCGCCACAATTGCCCATTATTTACCTCGGATTCGAACACGAAACCTCGCCGAACCGAAAGTACAGAATTTTTGACCTCGTAGGTTGCTGCTGCCTTAGACGTTACGGCAAACGACTTCAGGGCAAGCGAAATATACAAAAAATGCCTGTAGGCACTTTACCGCGATAGTAACTTGACAATTGCTTCATATATATTGCTGGCTCACATTTAAACGGGGAATGTATAAAGAGCTGCGGTCCAATAATTATAACAGTGAAATAAAGGAATTAAGTGCTGCAAGTCTACCTCGCCGATAGTGAATTCACGTAATATTCAGGCCTTTCCTTTTGGGCGAACAATTTCATGCCAAACAACGAATTAACGAAAACTCTACCGGCTATTACTGGTAAAGTGAGCGCTTTGTAATGCCCTCCCAGCGAACATAGTAACAAAACATTAATATTTTATCGGGACCTCGGATGTTCTCAACTTTTGAGATGTATACACTGAGTTTATTAGTTACATGACCATTTTTACATTGACAACTGGGGGGAAGATACAAATAAGCCGAAAGTAACTTTCAAGCACGGTCTTAAATAATACTATCTTTACCGTGAAAAGTCAACAGGGCAGACGCCGATGCTGGGCCAGAAAAGATAAATTGAACTTACAGGGCAAATAATAGCGCGCCTGCGATCCAGCTACGTGGAGGCAAGCCTTGAGAAGTGCCGCGGCCAGATGCCTGGGCGTGTGGGCCGAGGCTGGCGACCACCAGGAGGAAGGCTGTGGCGAGGGCCCAGGAGCACACAGGGCACGTCGCGGTTGTTGGAGCCGGCCCAGGGTGACCGTGGAGAGACAACTGTACCTCTCCATACATGACAAGCAATCGGGATGTGAGGTGAAATGCGCCAGCCACGCCGCCAGACATTCACGGTACGTTCACCTACAAGCCACCCAACACCTCGTAACCTCTATCAGCTCGACTAAGGTTTATTATATAGGCTGTTCACGTTAAAATGGGCACTTTTGAAAGCCCTGCTAAAATCTACTTGTGTGCACATTGTGCATTCTTCCGCCTTACGCAAAATTTACATTGTCGTGGACCTCGTCACTTTAGTCATGCTTAGGTCAAGTAAAACTGAGAAATTATTAAAAAAGAAAATGTTTTGCAAATCTGTTCATTTTAAAACTTCGATGCATTAAAAAAAAAAACAGAAAGTGAAAAAAATAATTTAAGTTATCACAAATGGTTGCCTGACACGTTTCATTCGACGTTAAGATATGGAAGTACTTTCCATTCATCGTTACAAACTTCACTGGGCTCATGTAACTCAGTTCGCCCGTTAGAATATATGCAGGTAGGGATAGTGACTATTCCCTAAGGTTGATTTCAAAAGTGGTCACTTTATCGTGAATAGCCTTTACTCAGGTTAGTAACAGAACGTGATTCCTTAAGGGAGAGTTTGGCATAAGGTAGATTATTACAGTTATCCTGTTTGTAACGTGGAAAATAGAGAATATCTGGTACATTGCCGACACTAGCGCTTACCTAGTGGCGAAAATGTTTGGTTGCCAAACGTCTAACGCTGATCTTCCCAACCCGTAGTAGAAGTAACCTTAGCTGTACTAACATCTTCGTGATCCTGTTATTAACGGAAAACTGTGACATGTTTTCTTCCCAAGAACAGTGAAGAGACGGCCTTTTGTTGAAGTCACCTCGGTGAGACACGTGGTCTAGCGCCTGACACAAATAACTCTCTTCGCACCTCCGAGTAGTTGGCGTACGCATGCGCAGTGCGTGACAGTCAGTCGAGTGGCGCGGTCTTGAGGCCCATCACTGTCGTCTTTCGTGGACGTCGAGAATCTTCGTGGCGTGACGAGCACGCCCCAAGCGGATACTGAATATTGTGATTATCCCTAAGAGTAGCATACAGTGGTACTAATTCGACGAAAAACTTGTGAATTCTTATTTCGTATGCTTATTACTGTAACTCAATTACGAAATTAAGTTTGATTATTTTATTTAGATAGGAATAAGAATTCCATCCTCTTCTGGACCTGGCTACACTCACAGAATCATAACAGTATACAAAAACATGTCATCCATGAAACTTTTCAAAGAACATCTCTTTTCGAATTATTCGTTTTTCAACGTCTGTGCTTCATGTCAAAACTGACGTGTAAGAACACACGACAGTTCACCCGAGACCCGAATACGTAACATCGTTGTCTGAAGCCCACGACGTCGGCCAAGGATAACGCGGAAGTATAAAGGCTGTTCACGATAAAGTGAACACTTTTCAAATAAACCTCAGAAAAAAGTCGCTTCCCCTGCATGCGTATATTTTAATGGGCGCACCGAGTGACATTCGCTCAGCAAAGTTGGTAACGATGGATGGAAAGTAGATCCATATCTTAACGTTGAATAAGTAAGTGTTAGATAACCATTTTAAATAACTTAAATTATTTAATTTGCTTTCTTGTTTTTTTAATGCACGATAGTGTAAAAATGAGAATATTTGTAAAATACTTTCCTAATAATTTCAGTTTCACTTGACCGACGCATGAATAAGGTAATGAGGCCCATGGCACTGTTAATTTTACATAAGTCGGAAGAATACACAACATGCATACAAGTATAACTTAAACAAGGTTTTCAAAAGTGCTCAGTTTACCGTGAACAGCCTTTACATACATGTGCGCTAGCCTTGGCCAAGTTGCACAGTTTCTAGAGGGACAACGCCGGCTGGACGGTGACCTGTCCTGCCGGGTACAGCACAAGCACAAGGCATGACCCTCCGCGACCTGCGTGCTCTACCAACACCCTCAGGCTCTCGCTTGCACGTCAAGCCTCGCACATGCGACAACACGCTGCGTGCGAAACAGCCGGGCCGGCGGCCAACAAAAACAGCCGCGCCTCCGTCAGCGAGTTGCTGTTTTTAGCCCGCGCTTTACCCCCCCCCCCCCCCCCCCTCCATCCTATCGTACTTCCACTAGGAAGCCGCAGGATATGCTCAAGGCTGGGTTCTATTCACGACAGCCTTTCTGTCTCTACTTGTGAACGAAGCCGCGGCAAAAATAAACACCTTTGTAATTTACTCCAAAATAAACAACTTCGTCTTCGTCATGGCGCTTATGGACACTGCCTACCGGCTGGCAGGTGCGAAATTTAAATAAAAAACCTCATGTGATCTTTGAATGAATAGTGCAATGGGATTGAATATGTGTATATATACACATAGTTTTCGTAATTAGTTGCTGTTCGGTTTTTTGACTATTCCCTCCTGGAATTTTCCAGTGTTGTATACGTATATTTATTTTCTCGTCATAAGATACTTGTCTTATTTGGGTATTTTTTTCGTGTTCAGACTTGTTTTCCCATGCCAGACATCTGCATCGCAATGGCGAATGTCCAAACGTTTCCATCCAGTCAGGAAATCTCATGTTAAGGCAATATTTCACCTCTCGATACGTTAATTTAAAATATGGGCGTTTCAAACAAGATGTATTACTCACGATTTTTTTAGAAGAAGTTCCCTACAGTGGAGATGTTTCTATATTATGTACAACTTGTTTGCAAGGGATTTTTTAAATTTATGTTTTGCAAAAAAGGCCTATCTATGTTGAAAATATACTTTCCACAATCGTCTGTGAAATGCTCTATGCAATTCCTACGAAGTTTAGAACCATAACTGTGGCACTACTAACTTTTACGAAGATGGGGTAGTGAAATTTCGCGAAAATATTTCAAGACTAGTTATATTTCAAAACACTGTGGGGTCGTTTACCTATCTTCATTGGCTGAATTACTTTTTGACACTCGTTACCTGTCTGCACACCAATACGTAGGAGCCGTGCCGATGTTTCCGAATTCTAAGTGGCTCGGTCAAATATGAAAAAAGCCTTCTCAAACATACAGCAACCAATGGCAATAGATAAACTGCTGTAGGGTGCTTGCAGTATTGAAGTCTACCGTATTGTCATATTTTTTCGCGAAAAATCACTAGCTCTAACCATAAGAATCAAAAAAAGATTCACAACGAACTTGACGTTATCACGGAGAAGGTAAGTCCTAATCTGTGACGCTATGGAAGGTCCGTGGTGAACTCACAACTTGTCAAGTGTGTGCATAAGTTCTCCTTTCAACCTCCTGTGTATTCCTCCGCCCCAAGTGTAACAAACACCGTGCAAATCAACACAACAGGCTACAATCTCACATAGCGATAAACACTTCCTTGAAAACAATGATTAAATTTATGGCCACTGAAATAAGTGCTTCCTGTTTTATACATATTCAACAATAAAATTGCATACAAGAAGCACATGTACAATAATTCCATACGTTTTCACTTGTATGGCGCATGAATAAATTGATTATTCCCCAGGCATTATTAAGTTCAGATATGGCGGAAGGATAAAAACTGTCAATCAAAAGTATATCCTAAGCAAGGCTTTCAAGAGTGATCAACTGGTATATAGGCCGTTCACGATAAAGTGAGCACTTTTGAAGCCCTAGTTACTTTTTTCTTTCAACCCATTTATATCCTTCCCCCACTTGTTAATGTAAACCCTGCCATGTGAGTAATAAACATAGTGTATATTCACCATACCCAAAACCGAAGGTCCAAGGCCACAATGAAATGTATTTATTGGTTATTATATCTGATTAAACAGCTTCAAAAAGTGCTCACTTTACCGTGAACGGCCTATAGAGACCTGTAAAATTCGCGTTATTATTTGGCATCAAGCTAAACTTCACAGTACTATACATACTCGAGCCGGCATAGTTTCTCTATTAGCTGCTGCATAAATGTGAAGCCACTCCCTTTCAGACTGCACTGCACGTGTTTGGAACAGACAATTGTGACGTGTTTATTTATAGGCTCAGAGTTACCCAGGACGTATCAAACAAAGTATGGTCCAATGACAAACTTATCGCAAAGGAACATGTGTTTGAAGTTTAATGTGTCCCCAAATAACAACGCGAATTTTGTAGGACTCTATGACAATTGGCAGTGGACAGACGACAGAGATAGAAAGAGAAGGAAGGGGAGTGGCCAATCAGCAGGGGAGAAGTGCAGTGTAGATGGCCACATGCCAACAACGCCAGACCACAGCCGCCCCGCCAGCCCGCCTCTATATGACAGGCAGCAAGCGCCAACTACACACACACACACACGAACACACCTCAGCATGCTCCAGCCTGTGTGATGTTGCTCGCGAGGCAAAGTAGCACCGAGCGCTCTGCCTACCGGTTGGCAGCTGCGAAATTCCAATAGCAAATCCCATGTTAAGGAAATTTCACCTCAGTGCGTTAATTTTAAAGATAGGTGTTTCAAACAAAATGCATTCTTCACGAATTTTTAGGAGAATATCCCGAGCGTATATTTTTATTATAGACAGGCAGTATGTACTTTTTTGCAAAATATAAATTTTAAAAATTTCTCGCAAACAGGCTGTACGCGTTATGGAAACACATCTCCGCTGTGGCCAACTTCTAAAAAAATTCGTAAAAAATATATTTTGTTGGAAACACCTATCTTTAAAACTAACGCACCAGGGCGAAATTTCCTTAACACGGGATTTCCTACTTAAATTTCCCAACTGCCAGCCGTGCTACTGTCCAAATAACCATTGCCATAAAAATACTGTACTACAATTTACGCAATAAAACTGGATCTTTGTTTTTGTTTGTTGGCCAACAGGTTTTCATTTCCATGCCGAAAATTTGTACTAATAATTGTTTGAATTTTCACTCGTTTAAGTTACCCGACTTGTATATTTTTACCTCGTTTGTGTACGCAGACATCTGCTTATAGGATAAGTGAGCATTTTTTAAGGTCCTTCCAAAATTTTCCTTTCAGCCAATTTTTATCTTTCCACAACTTTTTAACATCAACATTGCCACATGACTAATAAATATGGTGTATACTTTCACCATCCTCAAAAGTTAATGTCTGAATCTGCAACAAAACAAACTTATTAGTCGCTAATGCCAGGTGGGAGGGCCTTAAAAAAAAAGTGCTCACTTTACGTTGAACAGCCTATAGTAAACAGTCGTGATGGATAGAGAAGAATTATTTCAGATGCTGCAGTTCTAATTTGCACACGCCTGACAGGCCGGCACGCCAACTGTAGCTACAGCAAATTCCCCGTCGCCACTAGCTAAGGTCGTGCTCCAAACGCCTAGTAACAAAATGGTGGCGGGGCAAATTTTGTTTACTAACTTGATTACCGTTTGTTTTCATAATTTATACAATCAACGTTACGCTGGCATTACGAAATATACATTATCGATTCATTGCCAAATTAATTTCACGGAATGTAAATGTGTAATGTTTGTACACCTGTATTTAGCATATCAGAATACAAATATGTATGGTCTGTTCACGGTAAAATGAACATTTTAAAAAGACCTGTTTAAGATCTACTTGTATACTCGTTTTATACTCCTCCACCTTATGTAAAATTAACATCCTCATGAAGCTCATCACTTTATTCATGCGTCGGTCAAATGAAACTGTGGAGTTATTAAGAAAGTAAATACTTTATAAATCTGCTCATTTTTACACTTCGATGCGTTAAAAATCACAAAGCAAAATAAATAAATGTAAGTTATCACAAACGGTTACCTAACATTTTTTATTCGACTTTGAGATATGGCACTATTTTCCAGTTATCGTTACAACTTAACTGGGCGAATTTCACTCAGTGCGCCCAATAAAATATATGCATAACGTGGCATAAGGTTCACTTCTAAAGAGCTCACTTTATCATGAACAGCCTTTACAATTCGTATAGCTGCACAATGGACATGAATTAATTACTCGGATGTTTACTTCTTAGTCATGTAACTATTGTTAAAAAAACATTTGTCCTATTTCAATTAAGTGAATTTAAGTTAGGGACAGTATTCAGAAAATTTTATTCTGAAATAACTCCGGGATTTTTAATTGTATCATTATGATTTTGCGTGAAATAGTGTAGCAAATAGCAGTACAAACTGGACAAATGAAAGTCGATCGCATTCAGATTGAAAACTTACAAAATACATAACACATAATTACACAAAAGGTACCTTAAACTTAAGCGAAACCATAAGAAATGTACAAAAATTTACGGGATTGCAGCTCACGATTAGCGCCTCGTTTAGTTGGTCATCCAAACAAACTACACCAAGTTTCGGCCCCAGCACTAAGTTTGCACGTGAAGTATCCAAGCACCCATCACACCACCACATGTTGTAGTTGTGCTTGCTTCAGACTTGCGGGGAGGAAGTCGAGTGGTTATGACGTCATCCAAACGTCAATAGTACGGCCATGTTTGATGGAGAAAAAAAACACTGATGGCTTCAGTTCCCGCGAAGCGTCCTGCTTACACGATTCGCTCTGAAACGTGTCGGATGTTCGACGGACCCAATCAGAATTGCTCCCAGAGACAACGGCTGGGATAACTCTACGTAACTTCAAAACAGCCACTACGTTAGTGCAAAATGTAGTTACAAAGATAACCGCAAAAGCTGATAGCGCTGGCGGCGTATTATGTTCAGCAGTAATTTTTCCACTGACAAACTGCAGGTGACTGCAGGTGTACGAGAATAAACAATAGCAGCTTAATTTCTTGGCGTTGTGTGAATTTCTTATGCCAGCTTCTGACTTTTTTTTTTTTAATATACCTAGTAGGTCTATTGCTTATGACGACTTTTTGGTAAGTTTGGAGCGTTAATATATTGGGTAGTGCTGCTACACTTATTAAAATGAATTGAGAGAGTTTCCTTCGGGAAACATTTTTTTTTCTACACACGCGTTTTTGTGACATCAAAACACATTCAGCCGACTAGCTGGTCGGGGTAATCACGTGATAATATTGTGTCGCAGCAGCCAATAGAACTACTGCAAAAATTTTACAACGCTTTCCAACTACCACAATTACAGCTAATCAGAGCTCACCAGTCATTTGCACTGTACCGCCACTGTCAATTATGCCAGAACCTTACTTAAAAAGTAAGGCACTAACACATTAACAGAAAAACTAATATAGAACATGCATAAAATTGCATTACGCTGCAAGAACCCTTAGGAAGCAGTAAACTGTTTGCAAAAAAAAAATCTATAACTACACTTCTATACTTCGTTATGTTATAATAAATTTTTTTAATCTGAACCAACTAAGTGAAGATAAAAAAACCTGGAAGTGTAACAGTTGCTGATATATTTGATATTATATAAAAAACTTTGTGGTGAAAATTTCACGGGAGTTTTTCATAAGATATTCATATTTCAAAATTAATGATTCGCGTTATGTTGAAGAATAAAATTTGACCTTGGCGAATTTACCTACGTCTGACATAAAATTTCAAACCGCTTCATACATTCTCTAAGGAAACCCACAATCCTGAGATTACGGATTAAAATTTCCAAAACACCTTGTTGACATTCCATCAGATCTCTTCGACAGTCACGAAAGCATTTTCAGACCACTAAATCCAGTCACGTGAACGACAGCTAATATATTAATTTTACCTGAGATAGGTTTGGCCGTATTAGAAAAAGGCTGGGTACAACTATTAGTCTTCACTTTATTCTCAGTTAATATGGCGTACTGTAAAAAACTCTGAAAAAAATTTCAAGGTATGTAAGAAGTAAAGAAGGAAAACAAAAATTATTGAAAAGAAACGTGTTTTCTACGGGGACTTGCCCTTTTTTTTTTTTTTTTTTTTTCCCCCACCATGTACCAATCACGTACGTGGCCGCCAATAGCCACTTGTTTAGCACTTGCAGAACGAATTTTTACATTGACAGTAAACATTTTTAATCTAGATCTAAAGCTTAAAACGGAAGTATTATTTCTACAAACATCACTGGAATGCTGCGAATATGTTAATAAGAAAATAAATTATGCAATAACGACTTGTAAAAAAAAAACTTTGCTCCATAACATATAAACAAAGCACATCACTTACTTGATTTTTAAAAAACATGCCGAGTATATTTCATGAATAGTTATTTATTTTTAAAACGTGTTAATTACGTATTCATGTATTTGTATTGAAGGTCAAAAACAACATGGCGCAGATTTTGAAATTTTGTATTTTTGCTAACATCCGCTAGATACGAAATATCAAATTATCAAAATACGTCATATTTTTTGAGTACAAAATCGGGTCACGTGATCATTTGTCAACAAAATATGCCATTTCGGACACGGCTACACTGGACTTCATTATAGGCTGCTCACGGCAAAATGAGCACTTTTGAAAGCCCCGTTTTATTAATGCGGCGGTCAAGTGAAACTGTGAAATTATTACAACGTAAATAGTTTACAAATTTGCTCATTTTTACACTTCGCTGCAATAAAAAAAAACAGAAAGCGAAAGAAATAATTTTAAGCTATCACAAATGGTTACCTAACACTTTTTATTCCACGTTAGAATATGGAACTACTTTCCATCCATCGTTACCAACTTTAATGGGCGAAAATCATTCAGTACGCCCATCAAAATACACGCAAGCAGGACTAGTGACTTTTTTCTAAGGTTCATTTCTAAAGGGCTCACTTTACCGTAAACAGCCTTTACAAACCACATTAATATGACAGTTAAAGGGCCGCCAACCCGGAGCTTGAAATGCGTTTCAGTGTGTTTCAAATGCACGTTTTTCCCACAAAACTATCACACGTGCGTCCAATGTGCTGATATACAAAAATAACACCTGTTGAATGCTTTCAAGGCGTCATGCATATTATAAACACAACTTCAAGGCACACTGGCATGCGTGAAGGCCCTACACTGAACTTCTCCACAAATTTCCCATCAAGAAATGCTAGGGCCACCAGCACGAGAGTACTGCACGCCAGTCCAGAGACCTGCGCGTAGCGTCGACGACGTACTCGATGTGTGTGGCAGTCTCATCCTTACCGCTGCCGATGAAACGCGGGACACAGCTAGCTCCTAGGATCGCAAGCTAAAGCCAACCAGCAGATAGGTCGCACGCACGCCTCGCTGCAGTGACGTGAGAGAAGCTCGCTGCTCACCTCGACACATGTCGCCGTGGCTAGCGTCCCGCACAGCCGGCCGTCCCCACGAACTGAGATGCACTGAAGCGCCGCCACACCGACCATCGCCATACTCGTAGCAGCGCCTGCCTGGTAAACCCAGAGGTCGGCGGCGTCACTGGGCCATTCCTACCCTCCCACCGACATCCCCTCCCCTAACCCCGCCGTACTGGAGGGGGAGACATTCCCCTCCTTCCCGCCTTACACACTTTTACTCTCTCCCTCCCAACCTTCCCTAGCTCACGACGTACACCTACCTCCAGCCACTGAGAGGTGCCCCTTGGCGAGATGCAAGGTCACTGGCTAGCTCATAACACTCACTACTTAGCCCTTTCATGTCTATTGTAGACAATTGTCAACACGTTGCACATAGAGTATTGTATAAGGCTGTTCACGGTAAAATAAGCACTTTTGAAAGCCACGCTTAAGGTCTGCCTACATACGGGCTATCCCGACTTGTGTCTTAGGACAAGGATGTGCTGATTGGTTCACGTGACCTTCTGAAGTCACGGCGCTGTCCCAAGCTGCCGTGTCCCAAGTTGAAGCATTCGGAAAACTGAACTTTTGTCCGAAGTTGTGTCCTCAGCTGATATAAAAAGAAGATTACAAATACATTCGCACGCATTCGTGGAATGTTTACGTTATTAATGTAAACAATGGAGGTGCAGAGTGGGCTTTCTTATAACAAATATGATGAAATGGTAATAAATAATTAGGGATGCGTTCGTTTGGCCTGAACAATTTTATTTGAAGGCTGAAACTTTTAAAACGTAAGTTTAAAAAATAAAATTCTAATGCAAGTTGGCGAACTTATTTTAAATAAAACCGTTAAGGCGTTTATTATAAATAAATACTCAAATCAATAATTTCGCAAACGTTAAATAATCAATTTTACAGCAACTTTAAACATTACTACAAAACAACAAATAATATGTCAATGTTAGTGTGATCTAGTGTCACATTCTAAAAGCTCACTTCGGACAACGCATTCGTAGACCATATTCGGACCGTGTCAATGTGACGTCACTTGACGCCGAGTTTCGGACACGTCTGCGTTCACAGGAACAGCCGAATGTAGACAGGGTTTAACATTGCCATGGGTCTCATCATTATATTCATGCGTCGGCCACATGAAACTGAAAATTTGAGAAAAGTAAATATTGTACAACTCGACTAGTTTTTACGCTTCAATACACTAAAAGAAAAACAGAAAGCAAAATAAACAATTCAAATCACCACAAATATTTATCTTGACACTTATTTGACGTTAACACATGATACTACTTTCCATCCATAGTTACCAACTTTACTGGGCGCATGCCCCTCATTTCGCCCGTTAAAATATATGCAGGTAGGGGCAGTGACGTTTTCTAAGGTTGATTTCAAAAGTGCTCACTTTATCGTGAACAGCACAATGATCCCGACGTAGTTTAATCTGTAGCCTTTTATCGCGTGTAAACACAGCCTCACGGCGGAAAAGTGGCCGGTCTCAAATTCATCCCCGGATCTAGAGCCGATATTACACGATGCCTGCAGCCATACTTGGTTCTTGTACAGGCTTCTGCAAGCCCTGGGACACGAGCCGGTATACCAGCCGCTATATGAGCCGCCATGGAAGAGTCGTATTACACGACAGCAGTTTGTGTACTGGCACTTGGCACCCTCGGTGGATGCGCAGTGTGTGGTTTGTAGTAAATATGAACCGCATTCGTAGAACAAAATTCTTTTTTTTATTTACTTACACGGGTATTATCCGCATGTAAAATTTAACGATAGCAATTTTTTTTGATCCGGCGGAGTTTTGAACTCATGCCCAAAACTCACATTCTACTCGCGGACCACGCGTCTTTACCACTGTACTACCAATTCACACTTTAGACTACTAGTTTATATGCCATATATAATTGAATTAATTTTTTCATACAGTAGGTAATGTTTTAAGTATTTAGAACGGTTTTAAACAGTAATTAGAAGTTTCCATCACCAATATTATTCCTCGTTGTCGTATTTTAAATCTATTTGAAAGCGTTTCAACCTAACGGATGTATAATCAAGATGGAGGCGTCCTTCTTTTCGGTTTCTTCATCGCTCGTTTCAAGTTGTAGTAGCCACGGGGAGCGCCCTACGCTCTGGAACTGCACTGCGATGTGACTAGCCAGGTACGAAACCTGGTACAGGACCTGCCACGAAAAATAGGACGTGTCGAATTACCAAATCTGGTACGAAATCTGGCCGTGCAAGGCGGGAAATGCCATGGCGAGTGCCATACTAGCCAGTATAACGGCCGCTATGGCGGACCTTGCACAAGCTTTTATGGGATCTGGTATCGTGTAATAGCGCCGTAAGGAAGGCGGTGGTTGCAGAGCTCGCCGCTCGCTACCTAGGAAAAAATAATAATTGCTCATAACCGCATAACATAATGACTGGGGTACTTACAATAATGTTGGCGGCGAATTTGAATGAGTTGTACCATGTTTGAATTGGTGCAATTTGCAATTGTATCCTTCTGTTTTACACAGATTATGTCAAGAGCTGGCGTAATACAACTGTCACACTTGAACGATGCATGAATCTCTCTTGACATTAAGCCCGGGTAAAGTTCACGTTTACACGTAGTTATGGCAGGATACATGACGGGGCTGGACGAAACAAGCAAACTTTCAGATCTGTTCGGTTAAAGAGGATTCCCATCCGCCATTTTGGATTTATCTTATTTTTCGCCAAAGCTTCTATTTCAGAAGATGTATTGAAATTTACCGTACGACATATTCTAAATAACAGCTTCCCAAACTTTATCGAGCTGCCACGGCTTCGCTACATATTTATTAATTCTAGGCTGGTAACTGTCGAGGCGAAACGCGAGGTTATCTCTTGCGAACGATTACAAAGGCGACGATATCAACCGTAACTAAGAAATAATAACCTCAGATAATGCACTAGGCAATGCTCTGTGCTCTGCCATTACAAAAAAAAATGATACAAAACTGTATTTCCAGAGTATGGCGAAAATTCCATACATCAAAGATGGCGGGTGGGAATCTGCCTTAATACTTTCAGACCCAGTGTCTTATAAACAGAATGTCGCACGATAAGTGGGTATTGTAACATGCACTACACACAGCAGAAGAAAAAAGTCAAACAATGGCGGTCATTCAAGTGGTGAGATACATCACTCGTCGAGATTACTAAGCAGTCTCATCCAACACACCTGCTGCTGAGCTAACATCAAACACACACAAATACGTTTTGACTGGTCCCGATACGTTACAGCGCTATACTAGTATTTCTGGGAGTTCCGACAAAAAGAATCAATTCACTGCAACGCCTCGAATGCTTGTATTTATCCGTAACTGCCATACAGAGGTTTTACTTGCGCATCACAATGGAAAACTCCCATTTTGATTACCTTACCATAAAACTACATGGTTAGACAGCTGACCTAGACGTGGTTCCACCAGTGAGCTACTGTACCCGCCCCTGGGACCGCGGTGGCTGAGTGGTTAGACTGCTCGCATCCCACCATGGCGAACCGGGTTCAATCCCAAGCCGTGTCACTCCTGGATTTTCGCAAGTGGGAATCGTGCCGGACGATGCCACTGGTAGGCGGGTTTTCTCGGGGATCTCCCTTTCCCCCCGCCCTTACATTTCGCCGCTGCTCCATTCTCACCTCGCTTCACCCTCATCGCCTCCTACGACCAAGTAGTTAACAGCCACCCACACCTCTCCACTACTCTCTCTCTCTCTCTCTCTCTCTCCTCTCTCTCTCTCTCTCTCTCTCTCTCTCTCTCTCTCAAGAAAATAACAGTATTTTCAAGTCCAACGGAGCATGAAATGACACGTCGAATGAACACACAGACATGAATAACCGACGTCTGTCGAAACTTTCTCGCGAATGAGTGGTGAAGAGTTGCTTAAATAATTCGCAGAACATTTTGCAGCAGCAGCACGAGCGAGAGGAATACGACATCTCTCCTCTCCTTAGTTCACGCTCGAGTGGCGGCTGGCGGAAAAGGCCGTTTCAATTACTTGGCTGTCAGCAACTCGGAATTTTGCATGTATAACCTTCTGCAGAGTTACCACTCACCCTGGGCAGGACGATGTATTTGTTCCCAGGTATTTCGTATTTTTTAGGATGTAGGCCTACCACCCAAATATTGGTACACAGGAGTGAAAATAATACATTCCAAACAAAATTTTCTAAAACATAAAATTATTTTGAATGCAATATAAATTAAACACACCAGAAATGAAAAACAAAAACGATTTTAAAAAGCAACATACTCCACTCTTAAATAATGCATCCACATATGGCGGTCGCTGATAAGTGACGCTGAAAACAATCAGAACTTCACAATTCTCAGTAGACTCTACCTCAGCTATTAGCTCGTCGAATGCTGCCCCAGTGTGACCAGTTTTACTCCGCACGTGTCAGTAGGCCGTATTTTCCTCGCAGGTGTGTGACTAAGGGCCGTCCAGAGCGTGTACCAACTGCAAAACCAATCCGAATGTACGCGTGTTTGAAAATGTCTAGCTTATCAAATTAAGTCGAGGTAAAGCCTGTTCATGAAGGGAGCACTTTAGAAATTAACCTTAGAAAAAGTCACTGTCCCTATATGCATATATTTTAATAGGCGCACTGAGGGACATTCGCTCAGTAAAGTTGGTAACGATGGATGGAAAGTAGTTCCATATTTTAACGTCAAATAAAAAATGTTAGGTAACCATTTGTGATAACTTAAGATTATTTATTTTGCTTTCTGTTTTTAATGCAAAGAAGTGAAAAAATGAGCAGATTTGTAAACTATTTACTTTATTAATAATCGATTTTCATTTCATCAACGCATGAATAAAGTGATGAGGCCCGTGGCAATGTTAATTTTACATAAGGCGGAAGAATACGCAACGTTCACACAAGTAGATCTTAAGCAGGGTTTTCAAAAAATTCAGATTTTACCGTGAACAGCCTATATCCTCCCATCCCTACTAATAAGCAGCTGCAAAATGCGATGATTGTAATCTGTTTTATACGAAAATAAATCAGCATCCGTATGAGTGGAATCCGAACTTCGTAATAACACATTACATTACCAACAATTCTAAACTCTTCGCCGTAGCCGAATACCTACCTCAACTTGAAGCTGCCGTGTCTGCAGGGAATTGCTGAACCGCTTGACGTCCCGTAGCTACTCGCAGCACTGCACGAGGTGATACACGCGTGGCTCTGTAGCCCTCTGGCTCCCGGTGGGCGGGCGGTCCTAAGCACACCGCCGACTCCACGACGAGGGAGGGCATATACGCAGCTCGCAGACGGCTTCCAGGAACACGGCGAGGAAGCTGGTGGAACTTTCCCTCGCATCGCTCTCGATCAGCCCCACTTACCGACCGCAAGCAACTAAAAACATACCTACCTACCAGCCGCCGCCAGCACTGCAGCGCAACAAAACAATCTGTGTATGTCCTGCTCGGTTTGATGCCGTCTCGTCGACACAACTTTCTTCTACTGCCGCAGAGGTGGCGGCTGGCTGGCCTATCACAGGGCAGGTAGGGTCGATGAACAGGAAACTGGCGAGCGGACGAGACGGTCCCACTTTCACTTCCTATAGCACCAGCTTTATTGTGGTCACGGCACATCTGCGTTTCAAACACCACTGTTGCCATGAAAACGAATAAAACAATCCCGTGCCCATCATGGCCGGGAGTTTCTCCGACATCTTCCTTCTTCCATTTTCGTATTTTTCCTCCTCCTGAGTCGCATTACTTTCTTTTACTATCTTGTATTTTGTTTTGACGGACCTACACCAAAATCATTGCGCTGGCACATCGGAGTCGCGCCCGGAAATGTTCGTCCACGCTCGAAATAGCCGCCAGTCGCCGCGGGACCCCACCCCCAACCACCACACGCACATGGCGCATGCGCGGAGCCGATTCAGATCGCACTCACATCGCAGTCGTGTACCGCATCGAACACGGGCCACGGTGGCTGAGTGATTAGCACGCTTACCTCCAAACAAGGCGAGCCGGGCTCAATCCCCGGCCGGGTCACCGGATTTTTGCACGTGGGAATCGTGCCGGACGATGCCGTTGGTCGGCGGGTTTTCTCGGGGATCTCCCGTTTTCCCCCGCCCCTTCATTATGGTGGCGCTCCATATTCACTTCAATCATCCTCATCGGCTCTCAAGACCTCGCTGTTAAGAGCCGCCCAAATCTCTTCACTCTTCACGCATCGAACGAGACCACATTAATACAAACTGCGTTATTATTTACGAAGTTAAAGTAGTGTCAGAATGGATTCATAGTCCAAAGATGAGGTAGGCCGCTTATTCGTTTTCTGTGCATGTACCCAACATTGGCCTACCCCACTCATACACAATCGTCAAAGTCACATGGTCAACAGTGATGAAAGTGTTTGTTTATAGCTTACTTTTAAATTACAAGCACTATTAGATTAATATAATACTTTTACCAATTTGAATTTAGTGAAACTTGATTACAAATTGGTTAGAGGAAGTTATAAAAACATCTCTAACTACTTGTTTACAAATCAGTTTTCTAACCTGAAATCCATGCCGTGCCGTTTTCACTAGATGTGTTGGCAGAAATCAGTTCAATGATGGAACACGGAGATTGGTTGTGGGCAGCCAGCGAGATTGGTCTACCTCATTTTTAGTCTGCCAACGAATCACACTTAAAACGTTACACCACCGTTACTGTCCTGGTATCCGTGTGCCGGTTCGATTTGAAGGAGGTATTCGTGTTAAAAACGTTACGTTCACATATCCAGAAGAACAAACAATTAATCAAACGGGACTTCACAACATTTGCTCATGCTAGTTGCAGAAATACAGTATCTACATTTGAGTCGCGCCAGACTAAATCATAGACACGCGTTCCCAGCAGTATAAATATTAGGAAAGTTAGAATGCGCCAACCCACTAGCATCTCGTTGTCGCTACTCCAACTCTTATATAGAAACGAAATAGTTTTAACTGATGTAAATGAACGGAATTTAACAGGAAAAAAACTTTTCCATGGAGATTATTGAAATCCTAATAATAATTTCAAAGGAATTTTTATGACCTCATATGACGCTGATATGTAACCGTACTGCATCAGCACCGATTGGCAATTTCCACTGTGTTTCACTGATTTATCAACCAACAGCGTAGTTATTATTCTTTTGGAAAACACTATCTCGCTCTACGAAATTCAGGAATCAAATGTTTTTTAAAGACTAAACTTTTTACCTATCTGTTTTACGATAACAGGAGAAATTTTAAAAAATAAAAGCGCGTTTTACCCAGGCGAGTAACTGGGCGTTTTCACTAGGCAGCTAAATATATGTGGTAACAACCCGTGATTGTAACAGGCTTGTTATGCTCGGTTTCTCGATTTGAACTGTCGTCTTTTTCATGTTGCATTTGCCGGAAACAGCACGGCGGCTGACGTTCCATTTGCCAGGCCAAAATGCCACCAGATACCCTTCTTCTCGAGGAGTTGTGAGGGAAAATCGACTGCAGGATAGGTTTTGTGGGCTTTACTGATTTGCGAGGTTCGCCGTCTTACCTGTTTACAAAAGCGTGGGGCAGCTTAAAACCTTTCGACTTGTCTTCGAAGTTATTATGCACTACATTTAAGGCGTTAATGATTGCGAAACACATTTTTTAATTGCGTTTGCTGGGGATTTTGTTTTAGGTAAACGAAAATGGCTTCGAATTATTTCCACTGTTTAGTAAGTAAAGTGGATTTAAGAAAAAAGTAAATTCAATATTGTGAGCTTGTTTTCAACTTAATTTGTAAACACGATCGGAAACGAAAAAATAAATAATATTCATTAAAACGCATGTGCTGCATCCGCCATATCTGTTGTTTATTCACGACAGTGCGCCAATGCGTTCGATTGGCTTCGATGCGGTTAGCGATTCTTTTTTGGCCCGAGTCATTCTGACCTCAACTCGTGCGACTGCCATGAAGCAGGGAGAGGCGGGAAGTAAGAGACGTAACAGCGTACTACAATGACTCGAGCTATGAGCACCGACCTGCTACACCATAATCATGGCGGTCACGTCCGTCTCTCTTTTAGCTTTGTCTTTTGCCCAGCTTTCACTATCCCAAATTACATTATATACACGTATGGTTGCTGCTGTAGTTCGCTTTGTCTACATAAACACGGATGGCAGTCACATGACGTATTGTGCAAGGAACGCGGATGATTCGTCCTTTCTTGCTGTTTTATTTCAAATAGCTTAGAGCATTTTGCTCGACGTTATTTTTTCACCACAGTGATTTCTATTTCTTCCACGTACGTAAAGCATTATTTTTAATAGGCTGTTCATGATAAAGCGAGCACTGTTGAAAGCCCTGCTTAGGATCTACTTCTGTCTAGTTTGTGTCCTTCCGCTGTATGCGAAATTAACACTGCCATGGACCCACACGTTCTTTTGTAATCGTGAAATTGTCAGGAACATAAACATGTTAGTAACATGCCAAATTTTAATCTTACACGAATAAAATATTTAGAAACAAAATTTAATAAGTTCAACGTCTACCAGTTTAAATATAAAGATCTTGATGTGCCGTTGAGACATCGAAGTACTTTTCGTAATTCGGGACCAACTTTTCCATCAGTATTTCACTCAGTACGTACGACAAAATGAATGCAGTTAGCAGCAGTAAACTTTTTTCAAAGGTTGATTCCGAAAATGCTTAGTTAACCATGGACAGGCTTTGAATGTAGAGGAATGTTGGGAAACTAAACGTAAACAGAGATCACGTGGTTTTTGACAGCTCTCTTGGCAGTTCGTGGGTGTAAGTGCACGGCACGCGCATATAGGCTGTTCACGGTAAACCCGTATGCGGTATGCCCGTTGTGTATTTTTCCGCCTAGTGTAAAATTAACATTGACATGGGCCTCATCACTTTATTCATGCGTCGGTCAGGTGAAACTGTGAAATTATTGTAAAATGAAATATTGAACAAATCTGGTAATTTTATACTTCGATGCATTAAAAAAACAGAAAGCGGAAAAATTATTTAATTGATCACAAATGTGTTACCTAACACTTTTTATTCGACGTAAAGATATAGAACTACTCTCCATCAATCGTTACCAACTTTACTGGGACCGTGCCACTCAATGCGCCCGTTAAAAAATATACATGACGTTAGTAGCAATGACTTTTTTCTCAGGTTAATTTCAGAAATTCTCACTGTATCGCGAACAGCCTTCAGTTTAAGAAAAAAAAAAAATAAGTCAGTGGACTGCATTTCAGCTTGAGTGCGAGCACGTCGAGCCTCGGGCAAGCGAGAAGGCGGCGCAGGGGCGTCTGCTTCGCTCGGAGGACGCTGACCGCGACGAAAGAGCGCTTGCGCGGCCATAATAAGCAACAGTGGAGCCCGGCCCGGCCCGGCCCACTGCAGGCAGTTCAACAACACGCGCGCCCCCGTGCAGTTCGACATGGGGCACGCCACGCCTCTCACCAGCCCGCGACTCGCTCACGTCCGTCGCCTACCAACTGTCAGCGGTCCTGCCGTCTACGAGTCTTACACGGTTCAGGCGGCCACGCGCCCGCCTACCTGGAGCGATTTTTGACGTCAATACGTCTTTTAAATTTGCAACCATAGTAAGAAGCAATCCAGAAAATCCGATGATAACAAAATCGGGGGATACAGTTTGGCATTGCAGCTCCGGATCTATCGTCTGCATTCAAAATTCAATTACACCACTCGATTGCCGAACGATCAAAGAATATGTTACGTTGAGTGAGGACTGCGAAGCAACGCGCAATTCTGAGTTCGTTTCGCAGGGTCTCATAACTTTCGGGTAGTATAACTATTGACTAGGAGGAGCTACGTCGCTCGTTTAGGTTTCAATCGACAGCTCTCGTCAAGATCAATCGATTGCGCGTATAAAAACATTTGCGTATCGTGGTTATGGTGAAATTGTATGCGTTTAATGTAAAAAAAAAAAATTAAGAAAACTTAACAAAATTTCGGCATATACTCGTCAAAAAGCCAAGTTGAAATACAGAAATCATACACGGTTTGGAAAGAGCATCTCAAAAGCAATCCAGTAATACCCATAAAACCTCATATGATCGAGTGAAGTGGTGTAGGGAACGTAAAATATACATCAAGGCGTCCGAGTGCGTCAACGTAGACGTATTCACGCAAAACAAACGGCCGTGTCCCCAACACAGCCAAACCCATTTTTTTTAATACTGAGAAGCGCGGGAGTGTTAAGGGCGAGATTGGCATGCTCATCAAGTGCGCTGTCGCCGCTCTGAACTGGAGTGCAGTGTTCTCATCGTGCTGCGTGTATAGGCTTCTCACGTTAAAATGACCACTTTTGAAAGCCCTCTCATATGAAATAATAGTCAGTAAATATATTTTATTTTAGCCTTAGGCGTTAACTTCCTAGTGCGGTGGAATATACACACTGTGTTTATTACTTACATGGCAATATTTATTTAAAGAGGTGCTTTAAAACTAGAAAATGGCCGAAAGGAAAAGTAACTAGGGCCTCAAAAGTGCCCACTTTACGGTGAACAGCCTATACATAAGAGGACTTTCAACGGTGACCCTGTAATTTTCTTAGTAGAAAGTATGAAGCAAGATTCAGTGCCGTGTCCTCTCGTGGTTTCGCTCGTGCTTGAGTAGTATGTTTTACGATACTTTTCGCAGGTAAACATTCTCGGGGCACGTTTAATACTGTAGTAAAAAATTATTTTTTTAACATGCTGCGTTGCAGTGTCAGGTAGACGACCACCTCAAGGTAGAGAGAGATATGCCATCCATTTTAGATTTTTTTTTTTTTTTTTGCAAATGTTCGTAATTAAACTTTATGAGTAGACACTAAAATCCAAAGCTTGGTTTACAAAAAAAACTACTTAACGGCATTTTTTAAGTTTGTATGGTATCAGGTATATCCGACCATATTTTGTTATGTGGGACCAAAATTGTTAAATAATGGTACAACTTTTGATTACTGTTATCGTTATGAACAAGTAATGGGAGAAAACTAAGTTGGATTTCGAAACAACTGTTAAGATGTTTCCTGTGGCTTGCCAAGCTTGGTTTTTAAATATTGAATCTGGAACTTAGTTATGGTGGACTATATGTAAATCCAAGAAATAGCGGGATATCTCCCCTCTAAACGAACCTTTGAAAGTCCCGCCACGTAGTTTCCTCCTTTATCGCCTATAATTCCTTTGCCACGTGAACATTTCAACACGGCCACGGAACTAATAACTGCAGCTAAATACGATGCTAATTTCGTTATAAGGTCAGTTCTTGCTCTGATTCTCACTAAACAAACACTTTGCGTGAGGAGTTAATATGAAGACCTACTTTCCCTAATTCACCGACAGCAATGAACGTACCCCATTTGATGTAAACGTTTAAAAATGTTCAAGCTACAAGAAAGAATATTTTTTAATGCTGGTAAGACGCATTCTGTTCCGTAGCATCCTGACCTGCCGTTGAGCTTGTACTAGTAAAATGGTTGGCGTATTGGGCGCGATCCAATAGGACTACACTTTGAATTGAAGCTGCCACATCCTATAGGTAAAGGTTACAAAAAACACTGCTAATCATCGTGGCTGAACTAGCGGGAAAATACCTGGGAAACTTCTACAGGGCGTAAATGAACACCCGTCACACAACGATTTGGGCCAAGGACTGCTAACTTACAGCTGTGAATCATCCATTACGGTAACCGGACCTCTCTCTCTCTCTCTTCATTTCCGCATGTCCTGGTTCTTACACTGAGCTATACATTCTTGTTTATTAGTGTTAATTACAGGACCCATTTACGTAAGGCACGAAGACGACATACACTCTTAATAAACCAATCATTTATCGTTAGGGCCAGTGATTTTTAGCGTAAAAATCGGAGCAAACATTAGACTTCAATCCTATATCCACACCTCAACTGTTGTCATACCTCTATTGGCTACTGGTACCATGTCCCCATTTGACCGAGCCACTCAGAATTACGTAAATCTGACACTGAACTTTCGTGATTCGTGAGGAAACAGTTAACACGAACCAGAACATGTTTCAGCCAATCAAAATGGCTGAACAATCCTACAGTGCTTTGAACTGTATCTTGCCTCGAAATTATTCCGCGAAATATCACTTCCCCTATTTGTCGTACAACCATAGAACGCGCGTGTGTTTCTTAGGCGTTACACAAACTGTATAATGCCTGGGGTTCTTGATGCGCGTGCTGCCGGGCCTCCAACGGTTAAACAATCGCCTTAACAAGCGGCGGAGTTACTGGAAGTCAGCTTTCACCACGTCGACGAACTCCAGCTGGGGGAAAGCGTGGAGCCAACAGGATTTCCTAGCGGCGAGTTGCGTAACCGTTGTCCTCCCACCAAAAATTGTCCCCGCGCAACAGTCATCTGATGTAATGTACCACAGGGTATATTTTATTTTAACAAGTCATTAGGTAGGTACCTGCAAATTTCGCCTTATTATTTGGCATCACGATAATTTTCACATGTCTGGGTATGAGGCCATTCCCCTTCTGACAAGACTTCCCATATTTCGGGTACACCATTGTGAAGCAAATGTTCATTAGCAAAGTTCTTCACGGCGTGTCAGATGACACATGGTCCAATGACATACGTGACATCTCGCGTGCTTAAAATAAAACTTTCCGCAGGTCTCCACACGTCACTTCTATACTGGGACAGTCCGTGTAAAATTAAGTTTCACGTAATATATATTTTACGACTCGCAAATGGCGTTGAGGGCACTACTTGTAACAGTAACCAGATACATAAAATCAACTATACGTTGTTCACGATAAAATGAGGACTTTTGAAAGATCTGCTTAGGATCTATTTGTGTGCACGTTTTGTATTCTTCCGACATATGTGAAATTAACATTGCCATGGGTCTAATCATTTCATTCGTGCGTCGGTCAAGTGAAACTGTGAAATTATTAGAAAAGTAAGTATTGTACAAATCTGCTCATTTTTACACTTCGATGCATTAAAAAAAACAGAAAGCGAAAGAAATAAGTTAAGTTATTACATTTTAAGTTAACACATTTTATTCGAAGTTATGGAATGGATCTACTTTCCCTCCATCGTTACCAACTTTACTGGGCGCATGTCACTCAGTGCGCCAGTTAAAATATATGCAGGTAGGAGCAGTGACTTTTTTTTTGTAAGGTTGACTTCAAAAGTGCTCACTTTACCGTGAACAGCCTTTAACGGCCAATAAACATCGTGTGAGGTACGCACCAGGAGAGGGCGGGGGAAAACGGGAGCTCCTCGGGAGAACCCTCCGGCCTCCGGCAACGTCCGCCACGTTTTCAACATGCGGACATCTTGGAGTGGCCCCGCCGGGACTACATACCGGCCTCGTGGAGGCAGGCCGAAGCGATCGCCGCGAGGCCACCGGGGTCCCAGTTTGTAACTAAACAAAATCTCCTAACGTTTATAATGTTGCAGGCCATTCACGGTTACTTCACACTTTTCTGAAGGTTTGCTCAAGCTCTGCTTGCATGGTATTCCTCCGCCTCGTATAATTAACGCTTAATCGAATCCATAAACTAAATTAAAGGGGCAGCGCACCGCGTTCATGAGCATACGAACTATTTCTTATGAGGCATTGCCAACGCCTATTTTCTCCAATGTTTTAATTCATATTAATTATCAATGAAATATTATAATTTATAAATAAAATATAATTAAAAGTTCAATTTAACCAAAAATAGGCACTGTTATGTTAGCAAAAGTATAAAACGCTTGCGATGCACGCAGGTATATTTATGAAACAAGCACGTCATTCATGTTTATTTCTTCAAGGGTTTGAATAAAACAGTGTAAAGAAACTACGAACAGGCTGCAACTATTTCAACACATTGACTGATGTCAACGTCAGATGACGTCTGTTTTCAACACAGGTTTTTCAGATCTGCCGTAACATCACGACGTTCCGCATTCTTCAGACACATATGCGATGTACATAATTACGTCGCCAGCGGTTTTTCACGAGGTTCGCTGCAGCGTAATTTGACGTCGGCAGCACTCCAAGTGTAAAATTACTCGTATACGAACCGGGTGAATTAAATGCTATGTAATCTAAGAAGGAACGTTTCGTTGGAGCATTGCCAACTCGGCATTCTTCTGGCTGACAGATGGCCAATAACGAACGTGTCCGGTGTGGTGTGGACCAACAGGACAGTGGTAAGTGGGAACAGAGGGACGAACAGAACTGGTATTCTCTGAAGCTACGGGCATAGGCGACCCGCTTTTAACTTGTCTTCAGTAAGTGCAACATAGAACACACTCAAAGTGTTAATTAGTAGCTAAATCAAATAAATTTTTCCGGCGTATGCATACTTTCTATATTTTCGGTTATTCGGGTGTCTGTTATCGTCCTAAAGTGTTAAAAAGTCAGTGCTGGCGAAGTATGTAACACAATTGTAACGAGTTTGTCACAATATAACAACGTTTGAAATCCTTGATGGCATTGGCTTAGTAATATTACCTCACCAGTAGTTTTCACGACGTTTACTGCAAAGCATTCGAAGTTTGAATGATTGAAGTGAACATCATGGATTGCTTTGGGACACCGACAAATCGCCGTCATAGTGGCTGACAGTTGGCCAGTAGTGTCCGGTGTAATGTCAACTAATATGTCGTTGGTGAGCGTGAATAGATACCAACATGACTGGCGTTCTTGCGCGCGAGGTAGTGTCGTCCTTAAGGCTGTTGCCTGGTTTGAAAGCAGTGAGAAATGTGCTATAGGGAAATACATGCTAACGAAATTCGGTTTTTTTTCGCGTGCTTATTTACTATCGAAGCCTTTTGTAACATTTAGGTATAGCCTGTTTTCTGGAAAGATCTGGAAACTTAATAAGTAAATAAAAATTGTTTACGGTATCATTTCTCACACTGAGGTTTATGTTAGAAGTTTATATCTTCAAAGTAGGCTTCAAAAACAGGATTATATTAACATATATTTCCCAACATAAAGTTCTCATTGCTTTCAAACCAGACTTAAGAGGTTGTATCATCCTTTATACATACATTACTGGCTTTGGTGCCATGTGTATGAGTCAGGGTCATTACTGAAATTGTTTCATTATAGAAGCATTACATTTCATGGTTCTGTGCAAAAAATTTTACCTGATTATTAATATGTGTTCCCTGGTTGTTATGCAGTGGTAATATAGACACTGCACTCCTAACTTGTCCTGGATATCTGCAACTCCGCAATTCACTAAAGTGTTAACAGACTTGTTACTTATTGCAGTAACGTTGGAGGTTTAAAATAAGCGAGCAGACGCCTCGGGGGGGGGGGGGAGAACGGGCGGGCGCGCCTTCCATTCATGCGGCGCCATTGAGCGGTAAAGGTCGGCGTGGAAAATACCGCGGCACCAAGCGACTGTGGGCGGTGGGCTAAGCTCGCGCCAGCAACAATGGCCGCCCGCCCGTCTTCCTGCATTTACATAACCGCCTTCCCGGGTCGTCCCTCCGACCGTACAGTATGCTTCCCTTCCTGGCTAAGAGCGCAGCTTACACCTGGGTCGCCGTTACTTCCCTGCTACAGAGTCCAACTCATGGCGCTGCCTATCTTTCCGCGTACATATAAAAATAAACGCTGTCATGTGACTTTCAGCTGGTGTTTACATCACCTGTCTCACGTGTCAACTGCTTACTCATTAATAGACACCCGAGAAATTCGCGAGTTCAATGACAATAGGCTAGACTTCACAATTTGATATACCCTCATACGGTTCTTTGCTGTGTATTGGTTGATTATTGGAGTAGTAAAATTCGGTAGTTGGGCGCACGATATATTGTATGTTTGTTATTGGCTAATTTATCTCCAGGAGGTGTCAAAGAACACGTCAACCGATTACAAAAGTAACATGAACATACAAGTGTGTGAATTCCAACTTGTCTAGAAATGAACCCGCGAAATTATCGGGTCTCTACTCATTAACTAAACTACACAAAGTAATAAATATTGTAATTAACACTCTCAACACTTGCATGTTAATATCAGTAAAAACTGATTGATGTTCAAGACTCTTTCTTTCCGTTTATACGTTAGTTAATGCCTTTAACTATGGTGAACACTTCCGAGGACATAAGAAAATATGTCTTGGACGTGTTGCTTAAGCTGGTGTGTTGTATCGATACTCGACTGGGGGTGTTACGGGCAGGTGATACCGAGTTGGTAGTGTCAACACGACGATATTTATCTTCGCCAATGAGCTGTCCAGTAGTGGGTAATCAGTCGACTGTGCTCCCTGCTTCTATGGAAGTTATTCCAGGGAAAATTTGTCAGGCGGTTGGGCATAATAATCGAAACAGCCCAGAAATGGGGAATTTTACTGCATGGTGCCATTGTAACAAAGACTTTGATTTCTTCAAAACCGGGCAGTTTGCTAGCAAGGATGATTAATTTATCTGACCGTGCTATATCCGTCTTGACAAGAAGGTCACAAAAGGGGTTTGCATGCTGGTCTCACAGGTACTTCCAAATGTTCCAGAAGCTTCGATGCCACAAAATACCGAATGTTCTCTACCAGATGCTCTGAAGAACAAGAACAAGAGAAAACCTCAACTGGTGACAAGAGAAGGCTGTCTCAGGAAAAACTAAAGAGAAACAAAGGTGCTTCCTCCTGTGAGCCCAATGACCTGGGTAGAACTAATGTTGCATGCCACCACACATCAACACAGGGGATGCTAGGCTCATAAAGCAGCCATCACAGCGACTACAGCTAGCTTCACATGAGGTGGTTGACGGTATTCTGAAAATATGAAGAGTTTAGATGCGATAGAGCCATTAGTCAACTCATGTTCTCCCACTGTGATTGTTAAAAACAAAGATGGCTCTATTAGATAGTGTGTTGATTACCGCCAACTTAATGTGACCAAGAAAGATTCTTACCCACTCCCAAGAACAGACGACACACTGAACAGCCTAGCAGGTTCGGAATGGTTTTCTACTTTATACAATATGAAGAGCGGGTGTTGGCTGTGCGAGGTGGCCCCAGAAGACAAAGACTAGTCTGCCTTTTGTTTCAAAGGGAAAGGAACATGGCAATTCAAGGTAATACTGTTTGGGCTATGCAATGTTCCTGCCACGTTTCAACGACTGATGAAGAAAATTCTGCCCTTAGAATAACATCCGTACATATGACGAGCACCTGACATACCTACACTATGTGTGTTTCAGAAAGTAGCGGCAGCCAATCTAAAGTTAGTTCCTAAGGAACGCTACCTTTCCCGCATGTGAGCCTCCGCACAGAGAGGCGGGCGGGCACTGTTGTCGACGGGGCCTGGCGGAAGGCTCGTGACGGTGCAGGTGTGACGGCCACAGGTTCCCCGGAGACGTCACCTCTGGCGGTCGGCCCCGGCTGTGACGTTACCTGCCACGGTCACCGGGGCTGCAGGGATTCCCGCAGCCTTCGCTCTCCTCCGCTCACTTCACCACCAACAGCTCTACATTGTGTATACGCCTATCTCTCTCGAGCTGCATACATAGCCGTGTTCGAAACGGCTACGAGGCCATTATTTAGGTTACTAAATAGACCACGCGACCAAGTTTAGGTCCTAAATATTTGGGGATTTAGGGTTGAAATCTACTGAAGTGAAGTAGCACACTAAATCCCCAATCTGGTCCGTAAAATCGTCTGCTGTTGTTTATTTACGTTTTATTTCCCGCGTCGTGGCGGAAACGTCGGTATTTAATGTTCTTGAAACGCGCTGCACAATACATGCACGTGAAAAAATGGAGATTCAGGGATCTACATGAAGTTATTTTTAAATAAAATTTCGTATGTTGTATTAAGATTTGGAAAAAAAGAAAAGGCGATCGGTTGTTATTTGAAATGTAATGTAAATTGCAGGGAGCGAAGATAACGACATGATTGATATCGATTCACAAGACGTGAAAAATGCTTGGGAGAATGTCATTTATTGATAGAGTGAAAAAGAAAATAACGTCAAATTTCCACAAGTCTGTAGTGTCCAACTTTGTCGCATGTAGCGCTGTTACAAGCCGTTCGAAACCATCCGCCCTAGATTCCTAAACCCTAATTCCCCAAATTTGCCATTTCGGACACGGCACAAACCATTCCAGTCCCGAATTCATTTACGAACTCAAGTGTTGAAATAGTTTAATTTTTTGACACATGCTGTACTTGTGTCGAGTGTGCTTCTCGCGGCCTGTGACCAACGTGCTGCTGCGTGGTCGTTGACGCCAGCATTGCCATTCGCAGACGAGAGGTGCAGAATCTTCAACAAACCTGATTTTTCTCAAGAAAGACGCACTAAGCACCTGCCACTGATTCATTTTTGTGTACAGTGCCAACCAAACATAATCTTAATGTAGAACGTGTTCCCGATCATGGACACGAGAACCGAACGGATTAACACACGGCGCATGTACCTTTCTCTGAGAAAAAAAAAAGTGTCCTTTGGAAGTTCTGAACGTGCAGAAACGAGACTCGCTGGTCACAACAGTGCCTGCGTTCTGTTATCAAAGGTGCATTTCTCACGCGTGCATTAGGCATATTCCTTGGAGTGGAGATATTTGAGCGGCTCTTAACGAGGTCTTGAGGGCCGGTAAGGGTGAAGCGTGGTGAGAATGGAGCATCGCCGGACTGAAGGGGCGGGGGAAACGGGAGATCCCCGAGAAAACCCGCTGATCAGCGGTACCGTCCGTCACGATTCCCACATGCAGAAATCCGGGAGCGACCCCGCCGGGAATAAAGCCCGGTTCACCCAAGTGGGAGGCGAGGAGTCTAACCACTACACCACAACGGTCCCTTCCATATTCCTTTATAAATTATAGTGTGAGGGTAGTAGTACCGAAGGTAATTGGCTGAACCCTGCCTGCCCGTAAAAATAAAAACTGACTGATCGATTAGTCTGTGCCACAGAACAACGTACATCGTACATATACAGAAGTAAAATGGCGTGGACGTTCCTTTGAAGTTTGAGTAACCATACACGCGCTTTGACTGTGCGAGGCGTTGGGACGGGGCTGACTGGAACATTCCCTTACTGACTCTGGGCTGTCGAGTAGTAGACTAAGTTCCCGAGCGCTGGCTAGCGAACGACGTCCCTACGTGTTGTTGGCCAGTGACCGCCATTTTGGTGGCGTGTGTTCACAGTATAATGCCTGGTTTACATGTACGCCGAACAGACAGAGCGGAAGACTAGAACAGCCAATCAGAAACCGTCCTCGGTGTCCGCGCGAGTTGCGCAGAAAGGTAGAGCTCACGCCAATATTTCCTGATCGCGGGAAGAGCAGACATCGCCAACATTAACCACAAGTCAACTGGTTCACATATTTTAAACTACTAATGTCTTGGATATTAGACGTGTATTGATGTAAATGTACGTATTTATAATGAAATACGTGAATATAAAAGTTAATTTTATTCAACATTTGTATTAAATAAACGTAGTTTGAGAATGAACCGAAAGGTGGCGCTAAACTGTAAAATATTTTTGGATGTAAAAATATTAATACAATCTCTTGAAAATCATTTCGTAAGCAAATCGCACTATAATAGTATTAATAAACTAGAGCAGAAAGACGAGAGCATGTAGTTTATTATCAATAATATTTGTTTTAGAATCTTGGCATTAAAAATCACGAATTCAACAGCAAAATGGCTACGCAGACAATCTGCTTACATGTGAACCAGGCATAAGAAGTTGTTACGTATTTTGTATTCCATAAACTCATCTGGTGAAGACGTCCAGACAACAGATTCAAAGAACATGTTTACTTTTACATTTTGAATAGTATTTACAGTGGAAGAAGAGGATATGCGTGATTGGACACACGAGAAGTGATTGAAGCCCAACAGGCACTTGAGACCAAAGTAAAGCCCGCCATATATTAGTTGCATATTAATGGTGAAGCACTGTAAAACTCTGTTTTATACGTACAGTACAGTACCTTCAATTACGTATTCCATAATATGGATAACTTTTTTAAAGGAAATATTACATACTGACACCGACACCATAAGAACCTCTCTAAAGTTCGGCAACAAGTTCACTTCTTTTGCAAACACAGAAAAGGGGGGGGGGGGCAGAACAAGAACGTCGCCTGCAGTATCTTGTTGGCAATCACAGAAATTCGCATGATTTTCGACCCGCGTTTGAGACAAATTCCTCAGCGTTTTAAAACATGCGGTATTGCTAGGGATAGAAAAAAATTTCGCGAGTTCAATAACCTGTAGTCTAGACTCCACAGTCCTGTGTGTACTCAAGCCTCAGCTGTGTGTTCATTGGCTGCTGCCCCAGAGCCGAGAGAGGGGGCAATGTTGCCCAACAGCTGACAGTATGGTATACGCAATGTGTTTCCTTGCCAGTCTGCTACTGGCTCAGAGGCGTCCAGGGCGTGTCAAATAAACTGTGGTCCAATTGTAAATGAGACTTCACCGTATATGTGTTTGACGTCTAGCTTGTCCCGAAATGAATTTGCGAAATTTTACTATCCTTAGGTATAACGGAGCATAAAGATCGAAAACTTACATTAAAAGAAACGGTGCCTACAGGATTCCTAATACAATAAAACACTCCAAACGATAATAATTTGTAACTGAAATTGTAAAGGGCTTTCTAACGTTCCCCGGTTTTATGCTTGAAAACTTAGCAGGGAACGGCTTACACACTAACTTACAACCTAACTTAAATTAACACCGCCTGACCCGGGATTCGAACCCAGAGCCTCCCGCACCACAGGTAGGTTACGCACCAACCGACTGCGCCATGGGAGGTTGGCCAAACGATAATAAGGTCTTACGCTGTTCTGCGTGGAGAAGTTTATACAATTTATGAACATGACTGAAGTTATAAGAAAATTATGATATGTTATGTAAACTAAACACGAAATTATTTTTCGGAGGTTGTTATTATTTATTAAGTTTAATTGGCGACCTTGATTACAATAAGTATTCGCATGGAGCATTGGATGTTGAGTTCTGTATTTTAAATTACAATTGCAGTTACTGTAAACAAAACCAAGTAGCAATGCTTGAATCAATTGCATTTCGTGTAAGAGTATTTGCTACTAAAGGTTATTCACGATAAAGTGAGCACTTTTGAAATCAACCTTCGAAAAAAGTTACTGTCCCTACTTGCGTGCATTTTAACGGGCGGCCTGAGTGACAAGCGCTCTGTAAGTTGGTAACGATGGATGGGAAGTAGTTACGTATCTTAACGTCGAATAAAAAATGTTAGGTAACAATCTATGATAACTTAAATTATCTCTTTCGTTTTCTGTATTTTTTTTTCATTCACCGAAGTGTAAAATGAGCAGATTTGTTAAATACTTACTTTTTTTTATAATTTCACAGCTTCACTTGACCGATGCATGTATAAAATGACGAATCCCATAGCAATGTTTATCTTACATAAAGCGGAAGAATACACAATGTGTATACAAGTAGATCTTAAGCAGGGCTTTCAAAAGTGCTCATTTTTCAGTGAATAGTCTATACCACGAAGATTTGCACCGACAGCGACTCCAGGCAGGCTCGCACCACTGCCCTTCTGCGCTCACCGTCGCGACCCTCCTACTCGTCAGGGCTTCTTCGAGCGCCGGTGTAATCGTGCAATTTTACTACCCGTGAATGTTTACCGCCACTGGAAATTTAGCTATGGCATAATGGTTTGTAGCGGCTTGTTAGTATTACCTACAATTCAGTTTTGTGTCTCTAAGTCCATCGGTTCGGACATGGTGGTCACATATGCTTATATGATGGCGCAAGGCATATGGCCTATATCAGCTTTCGACCTATTCGGGGGAGTCAAAATTCACTAGTGAATTTTCAGGGGAGGTAATATTTCACGGGGAGTAAAATTCCACGGTTACATCACTCCCGATTCCGCTGACGGCCAAATATAGGCATGACGCTTCAGCGTCTTATCGGATAACTTAAGTGATTTTATCAATTCAATATTCACAGGCTTGTAGAAGTGAATAACAGGAACGAACCGGTTGCAAACAAGAGTATTGCCAAAATCTAACATTAACTGGTTTATTCTTTTAAACCTGGCATAATAAATTGTCTAGAACCTGTTGATTTCTTTTTAGGAAGAAAATGGATACCGAAAAACATTTCCAATCAGGTGAAAATGAATTTTTCCACAGCTTACACTAACGTTCTGGCAGTTTTCAGTACAGCAAGAGTGAACAGTGTTGTGTTTAACAAGACGATCTCGGTGAGCGCTAAAGCGCATTCTGATCACGAGATTCCGAAATCGAATCCCGGGCGTCTGTGTCCATCGTGTATGCGTGCGTCGTTTTCATATGTAAGTTTAGGAATGAATAGTATGTAACTCGTCCACTAATTAGCGTCCCGGCATACAGCGGGAACAAGAAAAAACACGACCATTAAAATAATATTTTAGAAAGTTGTAAAAACTTTCTCTACTTTTTTCTGGGAAAAAAGGGGGGGGGAGGGGCAGTGTCTGACGTAGCAGCCAGGGCACTCGCCATCAAGGCGAACATGAATCGATTCTCGCCGCAGCCACTCCCGGATTTTCGCACACAGGTTTTCTCAGGGATCTCCCGTTTCCCCCGCCTTAGTAATCCGGCGCTGCTCCTGCTCCATATCCACCTCGCTTCACCCTCAGCGGCTCTCGACAGCCCGTTGTTAAGATCCGCAGAAACTTCTCCACCTCAGTCCAGTTTTCTCCGGGCCGCACTGGCACACGGCACTGCTGATATCTGGGCGGAGGAGATAAGCACAGGATGCACTTTAGAACTTGCGATTTCGAGGCAATGATAACGTCCATTGCGCTAACGGTTTGGGGGGGCGGGGGGCTTATCCATTCATAAACATTGCACTTTAATCGCGGGAGGTCGAGGGTTCCATCCCGAGGAACACGAGAACGTACACCTACCTCCTACAATCGATTGTTTATTGTTTGTGCAGACAAACGGGGACCACCATGGCTATGCATGTGCGGTTGCTGTTCTGTCAGTAAAAGCGGCCCGAACAATCCTGTCCAGGCGCTCATCAGTGCAGTGAAGTGGCTGATAGGGCTATGGTCGTGGGAACGCTCTGTCACCCATATTCTCTGCCACTGATGGACCACTGAAACGTCACAGCCCAAAGTGAGTGGAAATTCAGCAGAACGTCCAGTCACCCTTTCGGAGTCCCACAATATGGACACGCCCAAGTCGCTTAACTGTTCAATTGGTGCTCGCCGTCGTTTTACAGGCCTTGCAGACACCCTCGGTGATACACACGCAGTGGGATCGCACAGTCAATAGCATTCGTCGTGTTGTGAGACCACCTGGGATACCGTGTTGTGAGACGACCTGCGATAAGACACTTGGTCTTATGGCTGCAGACAGGTGCAGACGAGTAGTGCCCTTCCACTTAAGGTCAGGGGGTGTCTTCTGCAAATTAACAATTTGTGTTGTAAAACTGGTTTGTACTGGACGTTTACTAGGTTTTCTTCAATGCATTTCTACTATAGTGCAGTATACAACACAGGGTTCCAAACCCTATTTTTCTATTACATTTGATGGCAGCGAAAAAATTTACAGTGGCGGCATATATATATAAAATTTCAACTACACATTATCTTGAAGGTCTTTGTTTCATTTTAAATATTTTTCGTAGCATCTATTTCCGGCAGATAAACTAGTGTTTTAGCTCCACCTTCAAGAGTACGTACCACCCATAGGAAACATTTTCGGTCATAAGTCTAATGTATGCTTTCGCTAAAGTGAGTCAGAGTGTGCCAGAGTGAGAGTGACGAGTGAGAGTGAGCACACTTTCGAGTTGAGACAGGGCCTTTACCAGAACCGTACTTGAACTCAACCCATCTTAGACATAAAAGGAATTATATCTTCTTACAGTAAAATTTGTAACTTTCATTTAAATGTAAACAAAAACGAAGGTAGAGTGAAAATTGATGACATCCTGTGAGAAATGAAATACTGCTCTGGAGCATTAAAAATAGCATACTTTCCATGCAGATTACAGATTAATATTTAATTCTGTTAGTATACAAATGTTAGGTGTAATAGAAATGTAAATGTAACGCTTTCGTCTGAAACAATCAGTTATATTCGCGAATGCGATATTTCATAAATCATGCCATAATAGTTTATATTCTAATGCATTGAACTAACGCATTATAGAATGAAGGAATATTTCCAAAAAGTTAACAATTTTCCACATGTAAGTAATAAAATATATCCATCTTGTTTATAAATAAGTTGCGCGGGACTAGTGGTAAACATACCACCTACAGTAAAGTTACATAACTGACTTTCAAGACAGCGAGAACCGTATTTCATAATAATCTTTGGTTTGAAGTTTGACATCGACGACTAGAGAAATCGTATATTTTAGCTTCTTGGCAATAATGCCTTCAGAGCCATCACTATGTAGGCAGACGAATGCTGTTTGAGTGCAGCCTAAAACAATTCCCAAACGATTCACTTCTAAACTTTTTGTTTACTTAAAAAGCAATTCAAACAATATCTGTCGATTTCATAATAGGCCTATTTTAATGCCGACAACGGGGGCATTTACAATAATATTTATTTACAATTTCACAAATAGCAGTTGTAAGATGAAGAAAAAAATGTATCGACTGCGGTGTCAAAGAAACTAATATTTGAAATAAAAAATAATAGGTCGTTATTCATCAAAAGGTAGTTGTGTGCATTAGTATGTAACTTACTCATGGATATAGTACTAAGAATTGGTTCAAACTTTACTGTTAACATTTACGATGCACACCAGTTTTTTCCCCGCGTCGAATATAGATTCCACTGTTTTTAACGATTGCACCTGCTAGTGGTAGACAAATACCATTCAACACGGCGACCGCTTCGCAGAGAAAACTTTCACTAAGGTTAATTCTACTCAGATTAGGAACAAAAATAGATTTATTATGGGAGAGTTTGGCGTAAGGAAAATCTCCGCCGCTATGAATGCAGTGTTACAAAAGGCATCGTTTAGTTAAAATTTTAAGCTACGTGAATTTTAAAAGATAAAAATTTACTTAGTTACGAAGATATTTTATATTGTATTTTTTATTATTGCAACTGACCTGTTACTTAACGAAGGAAATAAAGAAAATCTGGTAAATACGCATGCGATACCAGCACTTTACCCACTGGCGGATTGACAAACTTTTAACAGTTATCTTCCCAACCTGAGTAGAAGTAACGTTAATTTCACTCAGGATTCCACACTGCTGACTACCTTGGCGATTTGATTATTCACTCACTCCAGTCTTGTTTGTCTACACCGAGTTTAGTCCTAATACTATGATGCCGATCACTCTGATGTCCTTTATCAAAATAAAAATGATCCAGTGCCCCCCTACGTCATAACGATTTCGAATTCGCTACCAGGTACCTGCCAATTCTCCATTCGGCGTCTTACGATAAAATACATGCAGCTGCAGCAGATATTCTTTTTTCAGCAGTTCATTAGAAAAGTGCACGATTTTATACATACATTCATGAACACATGCATGCTGTACATACACCCTGCACGCACGCACGCATACACTCAAGTACACATACATACAATCATACACGCATGTATACAATCAAATACGCATGTAAACAATCGTAGATACATGCGTGCAATCATACATGCATACAATCATATTTTTAAATAGTCTTCAGGCACGGATCTATTCTTTTCATACGTCGCTGCCAAAATTATTACAGTTTTTTTTAAGTGTTACTGCCCCCTCCCCCAAACAAATATATTTCCTCGGGGGCACTGGCTGGCATGTTCCCAATTGGTAACGACAGAAGGAAGATAGATCAATGTCTTAACGTTAAATTAAAAGTACTAGATAAACATTTTCGAATACTGAAATATATATATATTTTTTTGCTTCCGATTTTCTTTAATGAAAACAAGTATAAAATTATTTACTTTTCTAATCATTTCACATTTTCACTTGACCGGCGCATGAATAACGTGCTCAGGACCATGACAATGTTAACTTTACATAGTATTACGCTGCTGCCCGGCGCTGTGGCGGTGGACCCACCTCACTTCTCCCCTACCCCGGGGTAGCAACCTGACCCCCTACCCCCCCCCCCCCCCCCTTGTAGGAAACCCGTGACTAATAGACAGCGGCCGTCGGGTTGTCGTGCTCCTCGGCGCCTTGCTTGCGTCACAGCCCCTCTCTCCTGCTGGAGGTTTCGACGGGTCTGGCGACGACGCAAGAATGTTCTGGTCAGACTGGCTGGCGCCTCGGCCCTCCACGACGCATCGCGGGTGTTGGGGAAGATTATAAATGGCGGCCTAAGACATTATATATACTGCCGCAACCCAGCGGCCGGCAGTCTTTGACGGAGGCCGCCTGGCCGAGTGTGCGCGAGCGAAGTAAAATTTGTGGACGACGACTGCAGATTGCGGGACGACGGCGGGCGAGGTGTTGGCGTGAATGGACGAAAGGGTGTGAAACCGACGAGTGAAGCCTGCGGTGCGTGAGGACGCTTGGAGGACTCTAGAACATTGCGACTGGCGAGACATGGACTGAACTGAGGTGAGACTGAATGGAAGTGTAATACGGATTCTAGTGTAAATATTCGAACTGTCAATTTGGACGCATATTTTATAGAATAATTGAATAGTTTGCTACACTGTCTATTTGGGCTGATCTTTAATTATTTAATCTCATTGATTTCTTTATGATAATTACACATTTTACTGATTGGTGTCAATTGTGAACAGTTGGTGGTATCCGTTTTATTGTGAGAAGTTGAGTTGAGAGAATTTTTGCTGTAGTTATTGTAATTAAAATTAGAAAAGTATAATTATTTTAGTTGATTATGACCTCCATCCCTTAACGAACTTGGTTTAGCCCACTCGATTTCTAGAGAGAGAAATTGCAACAATATGGTGGAAGAATACACTATATGCATACAAGTAGATCTTAAGCAAGACTTTTTAAAGTGCTATATATAATATGCATACAAGTAGATCTTACGCAAGGTTCTAAAGTTTACCGTGAAGAGACAGTAATGTAAAATACACAGGGATTTCAGTCGAAGTTTGATTATTAGTGGCCAGTTGCACCATCGTGGTTCGAAACTAGATCCAAGATCGGATCTAAGGTCGACACAGAAAACTATTGCACCATTCGAGTTCAGAGCTGGACTGGAGATTGAGATGAAGTTAATTTCGAACCGCCGAAATCAACGGTTCGAAATTTCGACCCGAGATCAGCAGCCATTGTCGACAAATGTAGTTTGAAAATACGCTAACAGAAGATAGAACTAAGCTCGATTGTTTTCTTGGGGGAATTAAAACAACATTATACGCACTTGAGTATAATGAAGTAAAATTTGTAGAACAATAATTCCCTTAAAACAGATAAAACATCGCACATCTAGTTCTATCTATAGTGAAAAATACGCCTTCAATGACGTCATATATTACGAACCAATAGCAAAATCTGTCTCATACTTAATCTGGATCTCTCACTTTGGAACCAAGATCGACGAATCGGAGATCCAGAATAATGGAATCTCGTTGGTGCACGCCTTTACATTGGAACCAAGATCGAACTGGATCCTGGTTTGGAACTAGGATCAATGGCTCTCGGATCGGGCAAGATGGTGCAACAGGGCCCAAAGCGTCCCGTAGAAGGGAGGGGAGAACCAGTCGCACTGTGGCAGCGACAGGTAGTGGCTGGGCGAAGCCCGCTCACACCCCTGCCCGGAGGAGAGGGCGCCACAAGGTCAACCTGTCCCTGCCCTGGGGGACCTGGTTTTCCCCGAACTACGTTCTCCCAGCCTTCCTTCCCCGCGCTCCGCGGGCTCACGCTGTGTCCAAGGTTGCAGCCGCCCGTACGTCATCGTCCCAATGCTTTTTCAAAGCCAACACCTGCGCGCCGTCATACCCACCGTGACGGGGGAAAAAAAATTTCTGTTTTCTTGATCTACGCCGCCTACACAAAGAGAACGTTACAATGAGGAATTTACTTCACACAGTTAAGGAGGAAGTTTGACGCCATGTTGGAGTTATTTATTTTTTGTCATTACTTTTTTTTTCAGTGATACTGTTAGCTTTGAATGTATTTAAGAGACAAATATAATTTGAGTTCTTACACTTGTATAGCTTCTGTAGTCAAATTCTGTAAGTAATGAATAGTTGATTGTTATTCATTCCACGTGGGAAACACAAATGTACTTCGATGATACTACACTTATTCAATCATCAATAATGAGTGTTGGATACATTTTATGAGTAAAAGAAGCCGTGAAACCATAATTATTTCTATGGCTGCCTCTTAAAAGGTTCGGCGTCACCCGTTCTGCAGAGATTCGTCGTTTCCATGTCTAATTTCTGTTTCAGAGGTATTATTGGCAATGTTCGATTACACAAAACTTACAATTTACTACTTGTTTGATAAGTTTGTATCTCATTTCCACTGTGTGTGTTATTTTCTGCTTGCAAAAAGGCAGGAAATTATTGATCAAATATAAATAAGACGTATATTTAACATACAATTAAAATTACATACGAAAATATTTTACAACTCGCAAAATGTAGATTTTCTACAATCTTACATTGTTAGTAATAACTATGAATCCAGAATTATGACGCGAAAACGAACACTTTCTGCAAAAAGGGATGAAGCCCAGCCTTTTAACTGCCAGTGCGGCTAAAGATCCTACACGGCATGGCCATATCCCGACACTGTGTGTGTGTGCATACAGGAAGTAAAGCCAGAGGCTGGGCACGAACTACACGATTATGTCCACATCACACAGTACCAGACTAGGCTGGCCGTCCCCCGTGGCAGGTTCCATACCAGCTTTTCTACTTGGTAAAACACATCGCCGTTGTAGAGCACAGGGCGAGACAACTAAGGTCTTA
Organism: Dryococelus australis; assembly: GCA_029891345.1. Classification (NCBI taxonomy): domain Eukaryota; kingdom Metazoa; phylum Arthropoda; class Insecta; order Phasmatodea; family Phasmatidae; genus Dryococelus; species Dryococelus australis. The sequence continues at coordinate 340,636,527 of CM056993.1, read as the reverse complement.
AATAAAAGTGCCCAAGTAAGAAAAAATGTAATGTCAACAGGTTTTCAAACTTTTTAGAGTTGTGTACAATGTCTAGCTCTCTTATAGTGGCGCTCACGAAAAGTCACCCGGTTAATTAACTCGATCAGGTTAAAATTTTACTCGGTGCGTTCAAAAAGTGATCGGGTTAAAGTTAACTCGCGTTCGGAAAGTCGCCCGAGTTAACTCGAACCTCGACTCGATCAACTCTGGGCTAATCCTGCTTGACAGCAGGGTAACTTGTCTCTAGGAGACGACAGACGTGAAATGGCGAGTAAATATGTAAACATTGCAGCAACAAAAACAAACAAGTAAACGAAAATCGGTTTTGAAATCTGGAAACGATCAAAATATGTAAAATTTAAAATGTTTAGCTGCTTTGGGCAGTCATAGTAGCCCGGAAATTAAATATTATACTAACCTGACACTGAATACAAAGATATTGTATTTTCGTAGTACTGCTTAACGCAATGTCTTTATTTTTACGTTGTGCATTCATAACATAATTTAACAGAAACCCTCCATTATCGTCACCATCAAGCGCAGTATTTAATTAACACCAGAGCTACTCTAAGCGTTCAAAGGTACTTGGGGTTAACCACAAGTGATCGGGTACACCTGGTCACGTGACCGAGTTAACCCGGTTAACTTTACCAGGTTATTTTTCGTAAGCGCCTATAGCGTAATGATCAAGTCTTGATCTATAAATTACATTTTTTTAAATATTCACTACGGCTCTCACCTTTTGGTTAATAAGTTTTTATTACTTGCAGTTAAGAAATAATGGTGCTATACGCACTACAATAAACCACGAAAATACTTGAAAAATAAGCTGGTGACTCTACACTATTATCACGTGTTGAAGAAACATCAATAAGCATTAAACTGTTCTGCCAATAGCAATAAAGGGTCCACAGGTACAGCGTTCTCGTCTGTGCGCCCCAGGGACGGAAGTAGGTGTAAGTCCTGGAGGGGGCGAACTTCCGACATGTAAATAACACACAAAACTACCACTACTAACTACTATATTCATTCTAATGCAAAATGTAATGTATTGTTAACTTAACTTTGCTGTTCAGTATTAAAATAAAAACTGCGTAGGCCAAGATAACACATCTTGCAGGGAATCATAATGACTGTCGTTGGAAAAACAGGCAACTTCGGTAATGTAAGTTCTTTCATGTACGATACATGTTGTTGGCAGCAAACAAAAATGTCCTCCGCCAATATCGTTTCAGTGGACTCAGCAGCATAACATACACGCATGTAGTCAGTATTGACTAAGCGCCAGGCACTGTATCGCTGCAACCGAGGCTTTGCGTGCGTTTTACATTAAAACGGTGAGCCCTGGACAGTTGCATCAAGAGAAAGTTTTCTATTAATTATGTTGTACTGCTCAATAAAACAGCATGATTCCTGACGGTAAAAAGTCGCCTGTAAATGATGGTGGCCAACACTGTTATTTTCATTTCGAGAAGAGGCATTGATGACAGTATGCTTTACAGTGGGAGATCACGATAACATAAACCGGTGTTTGGAGATTTGTGGTTTAGTTTCACTTAGTTTTCGACATTTTGGGACAATAACATTTTAAAATTTCAATTTTCAAGGGTTTTCCTTGATATTTAAATTAGGTATGCCAATAAATTGTCCTATATATTTCCTACTTAATTCTGCATGAGAAATCGTCTCACGAAGAACGAAGTTTGTCAGTCTAATTCCACCCTACCATGTGTGTGTGTGTGTGTGCGCGCACACGCGCACACATACGCATACGCGCGCGCACGCACACACGCACACACACACACACCAAAGTAAAAGAATGTTATGTTTTGTCCAAATTTCTTACGCTGCCTTCAGCATTAACCAAAATAATTATCTCGTACTTAAACGGAATGAAAAACGCAAAAAAAAAAATAAAAATAAAAAAAGCGGAAATTTTATAACATTATAATTTTTTTTCTACAGCAACAAAAATAAAGTAAACGTAAATTATTTATATATATATATATAATAATTTCTAACGTTTAATTTTTACTTCGGTGGCAAGAAATATTTGCTGCGGTAGCAAAAAATTTACAATGTTATAAAATTTCCGCTTTATTTATTTATTTATTTTGCGTTTTGCAGTCCATTTTTAGAAGTATTTTGGCTAATACTGAAGGCAGCGTAAGAAATTTGGACAAAACATAACTTTTTTTACATTGGTATTTTCAGTGCTGCAACACTTGGTGTTGAGAAATCTCCTAAAAATACCTTGGGTTTCAGTAAAGGAGCGAAGTGTCTTTCCAGGATCTTCAGAGATATTTAAATAATGCTTTGCATAAATAAATTGCGTACAATTTCTGGAGCAAAGTTAAGCTCTTGGAAGAGGGGGTATCCTCCCTGTAACCACCGCTGGTGTGCCCAAATAGCAAGAGTGCTGCTATGTCGCCTACATATGCCGTGCTGGTATACCGATTCGTGCACCAGGCCTTACAGACGCTTGTGCACGAGCTAGTACAGCAGCAGGTATCGTGTGATATCGGCATTAGCGTCATAACCACAAATGGCCCGGAAATGGCTCAGCTTTGATTTTATAATTGTGCCTGTTAACGCCACGCTTATATCGGTAGAGAGACGTCGAAGAGGTTGACTAGAGGACGGCTTACATCCAAACGTAGGCTACCCGCACTTACATCTTACGCCCGCACTCACCATAGCTTAGTCGGGGTGCGAACTCGGAACTTTTCAGACCGAAGGTTAACACCTACTTCGCCGTGGTGGGTACCGTAATTACTTACCTCAGTTATTGAAAGTGATGAAATTCGTGTTTGTATGCAGACGGGAAAATATTAGTGTTAAGTCGAACACTAAACATATCGCTAGAATGAAGGCCAGTGCGTTAAAAAGACAAAACTTTCATCCACATTGAGAAAAGAGTTTGTTCCAAGCCAACAAAATATCTGTTTGTATTGGGCGAAAAGCATATTTAATTTCCCTGGCAAAATATTTTGTTACAAATAAACATAACTTGGAAAGTAACTATTTTTTTTTCATTTAACAAACTACGCGCTTGAATTAACATTACCTCTGTGTTGGGATAAAAGGAATTGGACTGCCTACAAAATACTTAGTTGAATCAACTTAATTGTATAGATACATTTTATTGGCCCCTCATTTGATTGCCTTCGTTCGAAAATACAACTCCAGAGTTTGTTTGCATTTCTCGTGCCATTTAGGGTAGTAACAATGTTTGTTGGTGCATTTATTGATATTTAATAATAGCATAAACATCCCAATAAAACAAGTTAAAGAGGGAAACTAAAAAATAATGCTGTAAAACTTTAAAGTTTATTTGCGCACGTTGTTCAGTATTCTAACTGCATCGAAACACATTCCCATCTCATCAACGTTCAGTTTAACTGAGGCTGCCAGGACATAGCGCTTAGGCCCAAGTGATCTAGGTTCGACTCTCAACCAAGCTGCCACCTTTTTTATATTAACCGAAATTGTTTAATGTACGTAGAGCTGAGGAAATATCTAGTTGCACCAGCCAAATCTTTGACGCAACTAAATACAGGCCTCTAAGTACAACAAAATAATTTAGTTTCGAAAACAAAATATCTCATTACCCTACACAAACAATTAATTCGGTTGCGCGAAACAAACTTCGTTTGTTTCAACAAGACCATTTTCTCAGTGCATAATAAGGAAACAACAGCGGGAAGTAAAAAAAACCGCACGCGCCACATTCAGTTGTGAACTCGTAACCTCTGTATACTTAGTCAGAGTTCAAAGTTCAAGTTAATAAGTGAAAACACTACATGTTTCAAAACGTAAAACACTTTGCCAGTAGTGCTCGTCACAGATCGTATCTCCTGACACGAATTTTTTCTAACAGCTGTCAACAACATTTTGCATAAACACTGAACTTTTGTGCTAGCGAAAGCAAATCTACTGCCAAGTTCGCGTGTACGTGTATAAGCAAAAAACACATCATTGATCAGAAAATTCAGGCGTTAAAAATAAAGATGAGACTTTCAATGCCAGTTTTTTCGAACTCATACAAAACGATACACGTACGTGTTGTGTGTGCGCAGTTTTGAAGTATCGTGACGAATAAAATAAATCCGTTTCAAACTACGCTGACATCCAGGGGATCTGTTCGCTACTGACACTTGCAATGGAGCGGCAGGTGTGCGGAAAGATAGGCCTTAAGAGATGGGAGACAAAACGTTTCAACTGGAGTGCTATAGTCCATTCACGATTTCTTCGCATGTTTTGAAACAAATCTTTGAAAAATCACCCTAGCAACCTGTTTTTTCAATCAATTGTATACCACAAGTATATAAAACAGATTAACTTTAAAAGTATTATATTTTTTAATAAATGAAACTTTAACTTAGAATCTTCTATAACTTGTAATATTTATTTCGTATTCAATACGAATTAAAAACAGTGAGAGTAGCGATGTTTTGGCAACGGTTAGTAAGAAATAAGTTCACAGTTAAAATAATGTTTTAACCAAGTTTTTTGGTATGCTATTTGTAAATTAAACGTTGCCTATTGAGATATTTTAATTTTTTGGTAGCCCTGATGGAAACAGATTTCATTGTTATAAATACGTCAGCGCAAAATACGGTGCGTAGGCCCTAGTGGCATGGTGTTTTCTCTTCTACTCTCTCTCTCTCTCTTCTCTCTCTCTCGGGAAGTTTCGCACCGCTATTAGAAGTAGGACAATTATACTTGGTTTCAATTTTAGCATATTTCATACTTATTACAGCAAAATAAATTATTCTTGAATTTGTAATTTACAACTGAAAAGAGATTTCAATGTGTGAATACTAATTTTAATATATTTAGATGTGATGGCGGGGGGATCACAAATACGAAGTTGACAGAAGTGGCGAGTGGCGACGCGACGCGACACGATGATGACATGGCATTTTGCTGTTGCTAAACGAATTTTCTTGCTCCGAAAAATACTTCAAATTACTACGTCAAGTTTGAACATGTTGTGTTTTTTAAACCTACCTAGGCAAGTTACGATGTTGTGATAAATATGTGTTTCTATGGCAGTAATAAATATACTGTAACGAGTGTCGCGACCGCTGCGTGTGAAAGCGTGTGGCTGCGTCGTGGTCGTCACGTTGGCCCGGTGTTTTGTGCGATTGCAAATATTGGACGTGCGAACTTTATAAGTTCTAACAGTGAACTGTTTTTATGACGAAGTTAATTATTTAAATTCACGTCTGTTTATTTATCACAACCTCGTTACACTGCAATAGGTGTTTGAACCACAATAACGTAACGTGCTTATGTTTCTGTGACTTGAATGTTTGCCACAGTCCAAACAAATTACTAAGCCCAGTCAGAAAATTTTAAATAACGAATTAAATAAACCTAGTGACCTGTGCAAAGAATATGAGCGGAATAAAAGTTACGATAGGCATATTTGTGTGCAATGTCACCACTATCGTTTACGTTTGTCGTTGCTATGTACGTACAAAAATAAGCGACACGAGTTGCGTGTTTGAATTTACTGTCTTTGTCGTTGGACTGGTTACTCCTTCGTTTTAATATTTATTTCAACTAAGGCCTTCCTTTTAACGAAATAACCCTAAATTGTGAATATTCGTATGCAATGGTTTTTGAAATATAATAGAATTCTTCGAACAGCGCAAACAGTAAACAATGAATTTGACAGTTTAAAAAGTATGTCACATGACAGTGTTTATGTTTACGTGTAGCAGAAGGATACGTAATTGGTAACCAAAATTAAGTAATTTAACAGGGCTTCAGAAAATTGTTAAGTAACCGTGAATGGACTATATCCACATCATCCAGCTGGTTGCCTGTAGTCTATATCAGAAACGTCAATCTTTGGAATTTAAATTTTATATTAAGTATACGAACGCATAATAATTGATTTAAAAAATGTACAAAACTAACACCCCCTCCCCCTTAAAAAAATTCGGATACATTCCTGCGGAAATGGAGGAGTTTCCTGTCGTGTCTGATGTCGTTAGGTATACAGTAATTTAGGCTATAGGGAAATTAGGGTGTTGGGATTCGACCGACTAGAGCATTGCTGAATATTTCGATGTTTCTTTGTTACTTAGGCAACGGAAAAAAAAAACTATAATTGGCAAGTACTTTCGGGGTATTAAATTTTATTTTATTTAATCGTTCTCTTAAGGAAAACCTCCAATAAAAAAATTATTTTAAGAGATTATGGTTTTTGTTAAAGGAAATGTTTATATAATTTCCACCAGTAAACAGAAAATAAGTAACGAACAATATTACCCACTTATGATTCATCTTTTAGTTTTCTTCTTTGTTATTGATTTTAATTTGCATAATGTGCATGATAAAATGCGTAAAATACGACGTAAACAATTTCAGACACTTTTACGGAGGTATCCGGGGATTTAGCATGCATCTTCAGCTCAATAAATTTCAACCCTAAATCCCCAAATATTTAGGGCCTAAACTTGGTCACCTGGTCGATTTAGTAACATATGTGCTGATCTTGTAGCGGTTTCAGACAAGGCTTTAGTTTACGTGTATTAGTAGGCCTTAAATATATCTAAGTTTTTTGTCTGCAAACCTCATAAAGTTATGTTTGGTATACGAATTTTCCTTGAGTGGTACACACCATTAACCTGGAAAATTTCCGTGACAACGCGCAGCTTTAATTACGGCTGAAGATATCCCTGGTGGCGAGAATTACTGCGTGTGAGCCTACGTTTTCGAATAAACAAGCTGCAATATGGGTACGTGACTACATTCAATATTCACGTGAAAGGACTGCCATCGAGCTCATTTATAAACTTACCAAGCGTGGCCAGCCTTCTGTGAGTCCTTTAATTGTCTCATGGCATTAAGATTAATAAAGTAATAATAAATACAAAGGTGCTTATTCCCTTTAGGTACTTATTTAGTGGATGGATAGTTGGGAAGACGCCTGACCACACTTTGTGTCCCCGCCCTCCTCCCAACGAGAAATTCTTTTGGGCGCAATTTGCAGCGGACTGTATCAGAACTGTTTGAAATCTGCCAAAGCAAACTGTTCCGCAGTTCCTTGAGAATTTTAGCGTTTGTTAATATTATATACGCCACTGAGTACGGATACATTCCTTATAGGAGAACACTGCAGTGTTCTCTAAACGATAGTTGGCCGCATTCCTGTTCACGACTAGCCCTGATGTGGTACTCGCACCACGCACGATTCACAATCGTTCAGTGGTAAATGTTGCGAAAAAAAATTTACATGGAATTTATACTTAGAAGTTATTACTACTGATACGGATGGCGATTTTGTGTACCTGGTGTTACTGAAGGCTCACATACTTCCGGCAATTCAGCAAAGAATGTTACACTCTTTTTTAGATGTATACCGAATTTCATGTTACTAATATACATTAGGAAGTTAGAGCTCCCTATTATAAACATCAATCTGCTGTAGTCACGCGAACAGATTCGCATTTGGGAGATGGACTTAACTCCGGCTTCCCCGATTCCTTACTCATTAGTACAGACGTGCAAAATTCGCGTTATTATTTGGTGACATGCTAGATCTCACTACTCTATACGTACATGAGCGCAATTCTTGATTTCTCTGGCTACTGGCAACTATAAGACGTCATTTACCTGCGTGATCGCTTTACTTGTGATTGGTCGCTCAATTGTTGAGCTTTTACTGTTGGCTAAAAGCGGCGTAGGGAAGAGCCACACAAGTTGTCAATCAATGGTAGACGTCACACGAGCACACAACGTCTTAGAGTTCAGTCTGCAGCCACCAAATAACATGAATTTCGCACGTCAGTACTTATTTGTCATTAGGTTACCACTGTTGAGCCGCTGGGTATGAAAGGTTATGAATCTCGCAAAGACTAGATTTATACGCAAACATGTGGCAATGCGCGCCGTATCTCCACGATTAATTTTATGTTGGATTAAGTTGAGAAATGTGGAGGGCGCTTAACAAATCAGTATTTAGCGCCCTTGGAGGCGAAGTGAGCTGTAGATGGAGCAGCGACAGAACACAAGGGAGGAGCAAAGAAACGGAAGTACCCCAAAAAAATCGCCTGTCACAGCAGCCATGTTTCCGGCACGCGAAAATCTGGCGAGATCCCGCCGGTGGCGAGCCAAGAGGCGCGATTCCAATTCACATTTCCGCCATTGTAGGCCCAATGACGCGAGCATCGCCTGTCGGGCATAGTGAAGTTTTCCATATTCTGGTATAGGCTGTTCACGTTAAAATTAGCACTTTTGAAAGCCCTGCTTAAGATCTACTTGTATACACGTTTATTCCTCCGCCTTATGTAAAATTACCATGACCATAAGCCTCATCACTTTATTCATCATCGGTCAAATAAAACTGTGAAATTATTAAGAGAGTAAAAACTTTACAAATTCGCTAATTTTTACACTTCGATGTATTAAATAAACATAAAGCGAAAGAAATAATTTTAAGTTAACATAGTTGTTTACCTAACACATTTTATTCGACATTAATATATGTAACTACTTTCCATCCATCGCTACCAACTTTACTGGGTGAATGTCACTCAGTGCGCCCATTAAAATACATGCATGCAGGCGCAGTGACGTTTTTCTACAGTTCATTTCTAAAGTGCTCACTTTATTGTTAACAGTCTTTAGGCAGGTGAACACTAGACTTCGTTCCACGGCTACTTCCACACCTCTTATTGTTTCCACAACGTAAATGGGCTCCGTATTACAGTCTATTCGGGGTTTCTTCACACTTTTTTAATGTGGAGTGGTGAGATCTGGGCAGTTGACAGCGTGATCTTGAGAGCCGATGAGGGTGAAACAAGGTGAGCGTCATCGTCCCGCACGATTCCCACGTGAGAAAATCTCGGAGCGATCCCGTCGAGAATCGAACCCGGCTCGCCTTGGCAGGAAGCGAATAGTCTAACCACTCCTCCACGAACATCGCCAACTTTTTGAATCAAACCTTTGAATTACGTATCTGGTTCGTTCCTAAATGGGTTGTATCACAAGCATTTTATACTTCCGTCAAGATAAAAGTACCTTATTTTTGGCTAAATCACACTTTTACTTACATTTTATCTACAAACCATTATATTTAATTTACAATTAATGTGAATAAAACCACAGAAATAACACAGGTGTGCTAGTAATGTCTAAAGGCTGTTCACGATAAAGTGAGCACTTCTGAAATCAACCTTAGAAAAAAGTCACTGTCCATGCCTGCATATACTTCAACGGTCGCACTGAGTGACATGTACCCAGTAAAGTTGGTAACGATAGATGGAAAGTAGTTCCATATCTTAACATCGAATAAAAAGTGTTAGGTAACCATTTGTGATAATTCAAATTACTTATTTCGCTTTCTGATTTTTTTAATGCATTAATGTCTGAAAATTAGCAGATTTATACAATGTTTACTTTTCTAATAATTTCTCGGTTTCACTTGACCGACGCGTGAATAATGTGATGAGGCCCATGACAATGTTAATCTTACATAAAGCGGAAGTATAAACAAAGTGCATACAAGCAGATATTAAGCAGGGCTTTCAGAAGTGCTCGTTTTAACGTGAATAGCTTGTAGTAAGAAATAATTGGCATTAAAATTATTATTACACTGAGTGCGCATGGATGCGGTGCATTGGTGTAATTTTCTAGATACGGTTAAGCTTTGTTTGTGCATGAGGAGGAGGAATATTCTGGAAGCAGAAATTTAACGAGGCTTCAAAAAAGTTGTAAGTAACCTTGAATTGATTCCAGCAGAAAAGTGAGAGTGAATCGCCACCATGATCACCTTTGTACGATGCTAGTACTCCAATCATGCGACACTGTGACCCCCCCCCCCCCTTTTACCCCCTTCCCTTCAGTCAACTATACGAACTACGGGTTCAGGAGCCTACTACAACTTGAAATAATTTCTGAAGAAACTGCAAAAGACACGAGAAGGGCTTCTCGTGTCTTTTGCGGTTTCTTCAGAAATTATTTGGAGTTTTCCCGCCAGGAAACATTAATTAAACACCTAAGCTGATTGCTGCCACAATTAAACTAAAATGAGTCATCCATCGACGAATGTACAACACACAACGATGCGTACAACTACCGTGGGGTTACTACAATGAACTCTTGTGGCATACTGTAAGTTTCTTCCGCAACGACCCAGCGCGGCGTGGCATTTACAGAGGCGAGAGAGCAGTCAACCTTTGCCGCTCCATCTCACTCGCACGAAAACCTGCTACTGAGTCATCAACATGGAACTATACGCTGTTCACGGTAAAGAAGAGCACTTTTGAGGCCCTAGTTACATTTTATTTCAGCCATTTTTTCATTCTTTAGTCCCCTTTTCAAAAATTTTTGCAGTGTTAGTAATGCACAGTGTGTACAATCCACCGCACTCGGAAGTTAACGTCTGAGGCTAAAATAAGATATATTTATTTACTATTATTCCAAATGAGAGGGCTTTCAAAAGTGTAACTTTGCCGTGAACAGACTATATATTCGCGTGTGAGCAAGAAAGTGAAAATAACGGCGAGAGTTGTAATAGCATGATCCTGCCTTCGCCCACAGAACTAATGCAAATATTTTGTGGTACTCAGAAATACCGTAAGTAACAAACAAATGTAGCAGCTACGTTAAGACCCCAACTATCGGCAAATGCCACTGTTCACAACACCAGGCTTTCCGTGTATTTGGTGGTGATTACCTGTCGTATACAGTGAACGCCATACATTTGTTGACATTGCAGTGTGTATACGTTTTGCTCATTAGTAGCAGAATTAGAAGTACCAGAAGACCTCTTTGCGCTGGGAGCACAACTGGCGTGCATTCATTTCGTCGTGCGTCGTAAGGCAGCTTAATTTTATCGATATAAGTTTGTATAGGCTGTTCAGGGTAAAATGAGCACTCTTGAAAATCCTGCTTAAAATCTACTTGTACGCACGTTGTGTATTCCTCCGCCTTGCGTAAAATTGACATTGCTATGGGCCTCATCACTTTATTCATGCGTCGGTCAGGCGAAACTGTAGAATTATTAGAGAAGTAAATGTGTTACAAATTTGTTAATTTTTACCTTTCGATTTGGTAATAATAATAATAAAAAAAGCTAAAGAAATAATCTAAGCAATCACAAATGGTTACTCAAACACTTTTTATTCGAAGTTAGGATATGGAACTACTTTCCTCTCCAGCGTTACCAACTTTACTGGGCACATGTCACTCTAAAATATAAGCAGGTATGGACAGTGACTATTTTCTAAGGTTGATTTCAAAAGTATTCACTTTATCGTGAACAGCCTTTTTAGCAAGGTTCAATGTCATCTCCTATACAACGTGTACACATAAACCATTTATTTTAGATAGTTCTATTACAGGATCGCAATACACGATACGCCTTGAAAGTTGTGTTCCCAACTAGTCCCAAATTTGCATGTATTCCCTCCCCTTTGTGAAAACATACTTGAATTTTGGGCAGTCCTTGTCAAACCGTGTATTTCAAACAGACTGTAAAACACTCCCACGTTCCAGGCAGCGCAAGTAATAATTCCCTGCACAAGCAAGTGGTCGCTGAACGACTGTGAGGCGGTACACATCTTCACAGGCCGCCAAAGGATCGTGTACACACACACAAAATTTACCCACGTCACTGTCAACAAAACACTCGCACATGGCGTCCCTCCTTGCTCAGCTGAGAATATCGATGACATCACATCCATGTGAGAGCTACACACCACTCACTTTCACATCGCTCACAGTCAAATACTACAAAAATAGCTACAGCTGGTTCACGCTTAATGAAGCACTTCTAGTTTCATAATTTTTCAACCCTCTGTGTATTAGTCCGCTATATATATATATATAGCGGACTAATACATATATATACACACACACGCGCGCGCGCGAAAAAATATACACACCTCAAAAAAGTTTTGTACCACCATTATTACAGAGTTACTCGGTTGCTCACGGCCAAAGTATGGGATGAAAATACACATTGTCTATAGAGAACAGCGTGTCTTTCCTTCCTATGCTTCTTTGTAATGCTCCTATTGACCCAGCGAACATCCTTCACTACCGACCAAATTACAGGCGATGTTTTTTTTTTTTGTGTAAGTGTCGATCGAGTGAAAATTTTACAACACTGATCAACATTTAATGATACCGTACACTAAAATGGCCGTTGATCATCGTACAACCTTTAGAAAGTGGGGCTGTCCTTACACGTCACACTAGAAAATTATGTGTAGTTATGATGACGTGTATAGCTCCTACAGTCGTCAGTGTACACGTACGAAGCGAGCTTTGCTATGAACGACAACGAGGCATGGTTATTGACTCCTACAGGTATGTATAGACGGTTCACGGTTAAATGAGCACTTCTGAAAGCCCTGCTTAAGATCTACTTGTATGCACGTTGTGTATTCCTCCACCTTATGTAAAATGAACATTGCCATAGGCCTCATCACTTTATTCAAGCATCGGTCAAATGAAACTGAAATTATTAACAGTGTAAATATTTCGCAAATCTGCTTATTTTTACACTTCGATGCGTAAAAAAAAAAAAAACAGAAAGCGAAATAAATATTTTTAAGTTACCCCAAATGGTTACCTAACTCTTTTTTATTGGACGTTAAGATATGGAACTACTTTCCATCCATCATTATCAACTTTACTGGGCGAATGCCACTCAGTGCACTCATTAAAATAGGTAGATGAGGCTTCACGTCTCGTCAGCAGCGATGCCGTTAGAGACGGAGCAAGTTAGCAGGAACGTGGAACGAATCGGCCACAGCCTGTAGTGCGAAACTATCCCAGCATTCGCCTGGAATGATTTCGGGAAGCAATGAAAACCGAAATCAGGCTGGATGTACCGGGAATCGAACCAGAGTCCTCCCCAAGGCGAGCCCAGTGGATTGAAGTCTAGGTTTGATCATTGTACCCGCGCGTTCTCAGGAAAATTCCACATAACCGTGCGACAGTGGGTGTAAAGAACAACAGGTGGAACTATAGCACGTCAATCTGTGACTCGGTAGCCCGAAAATATTCGACAAGGTCGGGATCATAAAAACCTCCAAAATGTAGCGAAATCAAACAGTAAGGCCTCGTTGCACAGTAATGTCATATGCTAGTCGATTTTGGGTCGTGCTTTAAGTGATTGTACTATCCCCCGGGAGGTGGTGGCAATTGTATTCAATGGAAAAGCCACAGCATAAGTCTGAGATCACTGCAGGGAATGCCACCCGGTGCAAAGCAATTCGCCGTTGGACACTAGGGAAATGGAAGATCAACCTGTGAAGTGACTAATAGGCTGTGTGTTGTCGTAATCTGAAGGACGTGTAGCGTGTGGTGACTGCACTGTCTCACTATGAGTTCGACAAGGCGAGACTTGGGATCATGGAATCGGTCTATTCCTTCGTCATATGGTCTTTATTGACAGGTTTTCGTGCCTCGAGCTATGAATACCAAGTATGTCGTATGGGCGATAATAGGCACCATAAAGCGCCCATAACTTTGTTTATCCTATCCCTCCATGAAAGCGAAGTTTATGAACTAATTTGGATAATTTAACACAACTTACACCGTGGCAACAATTTGGCCTAGAGCCATGAATGCCAAGACCTAAAAAACCATTTACCGAATTTAGTACTACCTTCAGTGTGGCAACAGTTTAGAATTGGCTCAAATATATCATTAAAGACATTTTAAAACATGCAAGACTGTGAGTGGTCGGTCCAAATTTCTGACCTCAACCAAAGTGAACACAGTTGGGAGGAGTTGGAGCACCGGACAGAACGAAAACAAACTGCCCAAAAAAACACTGGGACGGTCTTGGCCTGTTGAAGGGAGAACAGTAATCTTTCTGCAGAAACCTACCAAAAAATCGATGGAAAGTCTTCCTTTAAAGGGTTGTGATAGCAGCGAAAGGCACGCCTTCATCATGCTGATAACGTACTAGAGTCTCGTAAGTACAATATTTGGAATGAACAGTATTAAAGACCGTATAGCGTATTGTTCGCAGCAGCGTGCCACGAGTTTCTGAAAAAAAATATCATTGACACGACCGGATAATGAAACAGAGAGTGAAATCAAGATATTGCTGAAGTACGACAAATTTCACTCCAACTTGTGCAGTTCAACCCTTATATTTTCAAATCGGTAGTAGCTTATAAATATTTTAGCGTCATTTCACCAAAATTACATATATGGCCCAGTTTCTGAGAGCAGAAACAGGAGATATAAGAACTATTTGACACAGGCGTGAGTGAAGAGATTTAGGCGGCTCTTCACATCGAGGTCTCGAAAGCCGATGAGAGTGAAGTGAGGTGAGTATGGAGCAGCGCGCCGGAATGAGAGCGAGGAAACGGGAGATCCACGAGAAAACCCGCCGACCAGCGGCATCGTCCATAACGATTTCCACTTGCGAAAATCCGGAGTGAACCGGCCGGGGATTGAGCCCGGTTCGCCTTGGTGGGAGGCGAGCATTCTAACCGTTCAGCCACCGTGGCCCCCTTTTACAAAGGACTTTTGAAACAGAAGCGATCTCCATGACTTTATGAGAGTTCCTCCGGACCTGGATTCTATTCCACCGCCTCGTGATACGAATTCAGCATTTTTGCAATGCAGGCCACGGAAGTTGATTTTATGATATTAAGTTTAAGTAAGTTCAGTATACGCCATACTTTCTGTCCCTACGAATAACCAAACGGTATAACCTTTATAATATTAATAACCAATAATTAAATTTGAAAATTTCGAAGTTTCCTACATTCGAAACAAATTTCGACGTGACGGTCCGAGTCTTACACTATAAACGTTAAGTTTCAAGTGACAGTAATAGTTTGTGTTTTTGCAAACAGTGGGACATTCTGATCACAGTAGGCTCCAACAACTTCGTACCAACCATCTGCTCGCATGTTGTCAGGAGGCTCGAGATGTCACTGGTCCGGCCTCCTAGCTACACGAGTACACTGAGAAAAAGGTTCTGTTGAATCAAACAGGATTTGTTTGGTGCAACCAAATTATTTGTTTGTATGGGGGCAATGAAATATTTTGTTGCTGAAACCAAATTATTTTGTTGTTCTCATTTGGTTGCCACAAACTGTAATATTTAGTTGGCGCAACTAAATATTTGTTTGGCTACACATTAAAACAGTTTGGGCCGATATAAAAAATTTTTACCAGTTCGACCGAGTTTCTAACATAGATCACCTGTGTCCGAGCGCTACGCCTTAGTTACCTCGGCTAATGTGAAACCTGATGACAAAGGAAAGCTTTCCAATAGATATGCTGCAAACATTTGGAAACGTGTGCAAACAAATATTTCAAGTTTTACAGCTTTAGTTGTTAAGTTTCTTGTTGTATTGTTATATTAATGTGTTTATACGATTGTTAAGCATCAATAAAACTCTCGAGCTGTATTTTCGAACGAAGGCAGTCAAATGAATGGCTAAACAATTATATACAGTTGATTCAACAAAATATTTAGTTGGCAGTCTTTTTTTGGCCCAACACGGAGATTTTGTTTAGTCAAACATATATTTTGTCAGACGAACAAAAGTAGTTTTATTGCTTTTCAGATATTGTTCGCTCAACAATATGTTTTGTTAGGGAAACTAAAATATATATTTGGCCCTATACAAACAAACATTTAGTTCGGTTTTCTCTGAGTGTACAACGCTTCACGCCACACTGCCACCGAGGACCCTCAGATAGTTACACTCTTGGGCCAGTGCATCCGGACTGTGCTGACACATATAATCACGAGAGAAGAATATACGTGACACGCCCACAACATTACACAAAGATCTGGCAGTGCTTCAACTTCTCTGTATTGTGCAGTCAGCTGACAAGTCGGCCGGGCAGTTCTAACAACACATCCCGCACTTACGACTCCTTCCTCGCGTACATCCTGGCACAAATAGTTCACTCGTAATCAAGCAGTCCACGGTGTCAATGTGTCGCTCTTTTCGAATGACCTGTACAGAGTTTCGGCCGTAATAGCTGCATCACGTAACACGCTGGTCGTAAGTCGGAATAATTTACGCATCATAACATCCGTCAGAACACCACGTCCGCACCTACATAGGATATTCTGGAAGTCATCCTTCAGAGAGCTGATGGCATGAATCCAATGGGGCGGGGAAGACGACCAGGTATATTTACGTGTCAGATTCTATTCACAATCAAATTTTGATTTTTTCAACTTGACAGGCAATTATTATTGCTTCACCTGACTACTTGCAGCGCCTGTGTCTAATATTTCTGAAGACGAAGCAGTAATTTCAAGGTTTATGCAGGATCAGTCTAAGAATGCTATATCGACGAGAAAACGTAAATGAAAGAGTGGCCGTAAAACAACCGTTCCGAAATTAAAACGGGTAGAAAATCATGATGTAAACGTCTCCAGTAAATTGTTGTAAGCTGTGCTTGGTAGTGTAGAAGTTATATCAAGCATGTCCATAAAAACAAAAAAGAAACACACACAATGGGTCAATGGAGAGATAACGGGCTTAAATGTTTTCGAATAAAGACTATTGTTCAACGGATGGCAATACCACATTGGCAACAAGGGAATACAAACGCGGTTCCCACAATAAAGGCTCGGGGATACAAGTAAACTGCAGTAAAATAATAATGTTGGTCGGTTTATAAGTTACGAATGAACAAATGTATGCCACTGAAGAAGCCTATTTGAATCATCGGCAACGCAGTCATGTAGGTGTGGACGATTTCACACTGTTTTTTTTTTTAAACCGGGATATGGAAATGATGGCAACGTGTGTTTTGTAAAAGGATTTCCCACGCATTTATACCGCGATTCCTACAACTGTTTCAGTAAACGTGAAATGTGTGTGAAAAGTACCAAACATGTTTGCGATTATTACTAACTTAACAGTTACGGACAGCAGCGTTCGCGAACGTTCGTGTTTCCTCGGCAACACGCATGTGCAGCAGGGAATATGATTGGTGCTTTCGTCGATCGTCGGATGTCTTATGCCCGCTGTGCGAAAAAATATGTTCGCCATTCTGTCTGGATTTTCCCTCAATTTTTTTACAATGTAGCCTTAAGTTCTCTTGTAACATAAACAGCCTCCGATTGGTCTCCAATCTCCAGGCATAAAAGCAGAAATGTAAGAAATGTAATGGAACCTGCTGTAAAAAAATCCAGGCAATACGCCGTCGACTTCTAGCTATATATAATATTGATAAAATTACGTTCATCAGCAAGCTTCCTTCTCCCTCCCTCTAACCGTTTTGATCAATTATTGCTTTTTCTTTTACACTTGTTGCTCACTACTTTTTCTTTGAACCTTTATGTCGATTAAATTTTGTGTCCCGATTATGGTTTTGATCTAGCGAGTCTTCACGTAGACTGATAACAAATTTGGGGACGACAATCTGGTATTTTAGATTTCAGTATCATATTGACAGATTTCTCTTTAAATTTTTCCTCCATCTGAAGTGATTCTAGAACGATTTTATGCATTAATATTAGTTCCCGAATTGAGGATATCTTAAGGCTTAGTACATTTTTTAATCGTATTTCAGTAAACATTTTGGGTTTAAAATTTTTGTGTGGTGTCGGTGTAGCGGGTGAGGAGGGAGGGATTGTTCTCGTATTTTGTAGAAAAATTACTTAAAGGAGATTGTCCTACAGCATGTTCGTTGATGTGGTAAGCTGCCTGCCTTTTATTCGTGAGGTCGTGTGTTTCTGCACAAATGCTTCTGCAGTTACTATATGATATGATACATGAAACTTCCCAGTCCACAGCCTCCAAATTAAGATCCTTTCTAGCCTCGGTAAACAATACTGTTACGTGTAGCTGGTCTGCGCTGCTAACCTTGGCAGCCCCGCGCGAGCGGGCGCAGTAGAGGGACAGGGTAATGGTGATAACGGGGCAGTATGTCAGTGTAATGTTTTGAATGGCAGGCGAGCGAACCGTATATCAGTTACAAGAAGCGATCCGGCATAATAATCCCTTTTTTCGACGCGCGCCGCTGACCCTGGTTGTATTGACTACTGCGTTTATCTGAAGAACGTTCTGGATTACTGACCTCGTTCTCTAAGTGTGACTCGGGGTGCCTTGAACCTTCCAGATGGTCAGGGCAACGCTATAAATATTGCGACAGACCTCCGGGCCGGGAGTTGAGGGGTGTTGGAGTTGGTGAGTGAATTAGTGGCTGAGTTCCGGGCGACAGAAGACGAGTAGCGAAAGAAATTACCAGCGGAAGGGAAATCTGCGGCTGCGAGCATCAAGCAGAGAAACGTGCGACCGGCAGGCTGAACTTTTGAACTATATGCGTGAGTGTAAGACATTACAAATGGTGACAACATATAGACTGAACACTTGTTTATGATGAGTATGAATTAATTAACTGTAAACAAACAGATACATTAAGGACGTTAATTAAAGTTGAAATAGAGATTCAATATTGCGCTCACTGTTAAATAAAAAGAGTAATAGTGGAGACAGAAAATGTAATGCTGTGAATAATAGCTGTGTGAATAAATTACAAATCAAATTTAGTTATTTTATTTTTATTAAGACCTTCATCTCTCACGAACTTAGATACGCCCCTCAGGCGTCACAAGTAACAGTACTTTGATACTGCTGTAATTACTCAACCCAAGCGCAATGCAACTTTACCACTGCCATCAAGATTGAAAGACAACAATGACAATAAATTAAAGACTTCGAGGCCTGGTCGCCTTGGTTGGTACCACGTGTTCGACCCTTGAAAGGGCCAACTAGCTCGTAAGTCACGACATCCATCACAACGTACAACCGGCAACAGTAGGTACAAGGCCTGCATGAAGGAGAAAACAAAAACAAATTATTTTCGTTTCCTTCCGTGTTTTCTCCTATCTATCATTTCGCTCTTTATCAACCTGTGACCCATTTGTTTAAGCCCTTACTCTTACCTCTCCACCTCCTCGGATTCGACGGATGCTGCGATACAAAATATTACCTTATAAAACGCAAATTCATGAGAAAAAAAATAACAATGGCGCGTGTCACGGACTTTTTTGTTTCCAATGAAAAAGGAATTGCTTTCTGATTTTATATGTTTCAATTGTAACGATCTAAATCTCTGTAATGAACAGTTGGGGTTAAGCAATTCTGGTAAGTCGCACCTTCACGAAGTGTTGTGAATGCGTGTGTCTGAAGTTACCAACTGCTACCACATGCTACCGAGCAGACGGGCAGACAGGGGTTGGCTTGCCAGGTTACAATATGCAGTGCACTTGTAAACGAGGCTGCTTTTATTGGCCACTAAGATGGGTGGAGCACTATTAGCGCTAAAGTCTTTGTGCCATTACGCAGATCCCCTCTGATTCACTCTATACTAGACTGGCTCTGGTTTTGTTTGGTACTGTCATTTGACGCTAAATTAAAGCTCTTTATGAACTCTCGGCTGCAACCCAGTCCGGCTAGCTTCGCTACACTAATGCCTAGTACACACGGGCATCTTCCTTGTACAAGAAAGTGAGCACATTCTTGTACACCCCACCCCGACTTGCATACTAGCTAGTGCCATATAGGGACGATCCTATTTTTCATCACCATCTTTCTTATACAAGTCGAATTTAAACAAAACATACATTTTGTTGATGCTGGCAGTAAGCAGATATGTTAATGTTTTTAATACGATAAGATGTTTGATAGTCCCTCTATCGTAAATAATTCTGTGTATGAATTTAAAAAAATAGCGATGTTTGTCTTTTTTCTGTGTGTGAGTGTAGATATTCTACATGTGTATATACTTAGTGCTTGAAATGTGTTTGATTGGACTAAATATTTTGTTCTTTTTTATGGCAGATGCTATTAATAATGCACAAATTACCCTCACAACCTCAAAAACTGCTTCCAAGTCATACATAGTTGACATCACCCATCCACTGTCTTGCTCACCAGCTGATGTCGTGTGTATGGATCACACAATTCCGTGCATACTAGTTACTAGCTAGTAGGAACTTTAGTGTTCACTTTCTTGTTCACCAATATTTTCACTTCCTTGTACAAGAAAGATGCCCGTGTTTACTAGGGTTAAGACTCTCAGAATGCTGCCCACAAGTGCACTACATTGATCTCGGGCGAGGGACAGGCGCGATGTAGGAACGGGCCAGCGCTGATCTTTTGTTTCTGCAACTGCCACCCTGGATCGTGTGGGTAATCCACATCGGCGAGGCAAGTCAGCTCGCGTGGATCGCAAAACAAACACGCGTACACGGGCCGGCGAGATAGCCATCGCTCTTGCCTTCCCTTGTTTGGCATCTAATTTTCTGCTCTCGCTGCGCCCGTCTCTCTCTCTCTCTCTCTCTCTCTCTCTCTCTCTCTCTCTCTCTCTCTCTCTCTCTCTCTCTCTCTCTCTCTCTCTCTCTCTCTCTCTCTCTCGCCGGTTCTCTCGCTGACCTTTTGCAGTATCTGCGGCGGCGGGCAGCCTTGAGAAAACCCCGCGTGGCCACGCCCAGAATGGCCGAGGTCACACTGCCTACCACGCGCGCCATCGTCACACTCCGGTCAACACCCCAACACCGCCAGATAGGCTGCTCACGGCGAGCTGAGCCTTATTAAAAGCCCTGCTTCAGATCTACTTCTATTCTCTTCGCATATTCTTCCACCATATGTGAAATTAAAATTGACATCGCCTGATCACTTTATTCATGCGTCGGCCAAAGAAAACTGTGAAATTATCACAAAAGTAAATATTTTACACATTTGCTCATTAGTATACTTACATGCATTAAAAAAACAGAAAGCAAAAGAAATAATTTCAGTACATACACACGTTAACGAGACACGTTTAATTCAACGTTAAAACATGGAACTATTTTCCCTCCCTTTTTACCAACCTTACTGGGCGCATGTCAGTCAGTGCGCCGGTTAAAATATATGCAGGCAGGAGCAGCGACATTTTTCAGAGGTTGATTTCAAAAGTGCTCACTTTATCGTGAACAGCCTCTAGCATCTTTTAACACGTGCGGTAACCTGGCGGTGGCATCACGTGAAGAAAAAATAAATATTAGCACAAAAACTTAGGATGTTTTATTGGTTTTTCAGTTTTCAACTTTATTTCACACTATTTTTTTTATAGATATGGTTATACCAAATTATTACATTGATCGGCACTAATATTTCATACCTGTGAAGTTTCCGGGTGAAATAACCAGGATGAGTGCCATGGCTGCCCACAAATGATAACACATGCGACCACAGCAGCCAGGAACTAATAATTTCAAAATGTCTACCACATCACAACTGCATTAAAAAAAGAAAAAAACTCAACGTATTTGCAAATCTGAATCAACAAAACGGTATTTCCACCTCAGGTTCCTTACAGGCACAGAGGTCGTATCAGCACCATGCAAACGCACACTTTTAATGAATGCATTATTCATTACACAGTATTAGTAGCAGTAATAGTAGTATGTGTCCTGATAGCAGTAATAGTGGACAAATGGTACACAAGGTATTGTTTCAAAATACTGTACATAATAACGTATACGTTGTGTAGCCGATAGTGGCCTGACAGCCATTGCTGTTGGTTCTCAAGTAATAGGTCAATATATGTGAAATTTGCATTATTATTTAATGAATGCTAGACTTCAATACCGTACATTTCAGCGCATTTCTTTACACAATATCATTAACCTGTATGAGAGCGTCACAGGACATTGGTCACCCTACCATCGGATTTTTTATCACTGGATAGAAGAGTCTTTCGGGCGTGCACACGAGTTGTCAATCAATGGCAGAAGTGAAGAGAAAGTACAGCATCTTGCTTGCATTCTAGTGTAGACATACTGCCAGATAATTAGGCGAATTTTTTAACTCTCTACTAGTAGGTTCTCGGACCTCCTTTGGTATTATTACAGCGTTTGCTTTTCGGAGTGTGCTCTTCACTAAATTCTAGTACACAACTGTAGAGTTTATTCTTTTTGTAGCAAAGTAAATCGTCAACGTTCGTCACTTAGTCAAAGTTAGTCAAAGTCAACGTTATCACAAAAATGTTATATTGGTTTTAATTCGGGACTGGACGTCCTGCCTGATTGTTTTCAAACAACGGAGCAACTGATCCTGTTTTATTATTCCAAAACATTGCCACGGAGTTGGAAAGCATTTACAGTCAAAAGGTGTTTTGGTTCATGCCAGGAGCTGATCGATCCTTTGATTAAAATGAATTACCAAAGCCCCAGACGATTGCACTATCGCCATTAAAATTCTCAGTTGGCACAACACAAGCAGGTAAATACCGCTCGCCAGACATCTGCAAGATCAATATTGTACATTGGAGTGCCAAATCGTGTACCATAACTCATCACTCCACATAGCATTTTACTGCTTCAGAGTCCAATGAAGTTGTGTGTAGCACTCCAAACCACATCGGGTATTCATGTGCGCGTGTGGCACAACACGCTTCAGAGTTCACCGGCCCAGATTAGTTTGTTGGGCCTACCAGAACGATGATTGGGGCCAGTACTCTCATGCCGTTTGGGAACAAAATATCTAACTGCGAAACCACGGCACGCTTAAGGGGTCCGTCTAACTGCAACTCTTATCCACGTTTGCAGCCGAAGAGCACGGGGGCGATAAGGGCGATATTGCCAGGCACGATCGTAGGTACGCACAATGGTCTGTACTGGCGTGCAATGTTCTCGCCGTGGAGTGAAGATGTTTCGGAGACTCTTTAACATCGGGGTCTTGAGAACCAATTAGAATAAAGGCGACGTGAGTTATGGAGCAGCGCCGGAATGCAAGGACGGGAGAAATGTGAGATCTCGAGAAAACCCGCCGACCAGTCGCATCGTCCGGCACGATTCCCACGTGCAAAAATCCGGAGAACGACCCCGCCGGGAATCGAACCTGGTTCGCCTTGGTGGGAGATGAGCTCTCTAGCCGTTGCACCAATGCGGCCCCCTGTTTTCGTCGTACTGAGTGTACATGGGACTTTAAAGCGGCGACCCCATAATTTTATTGGTGTAAAGTCTGTAACAAAATTCAATGTGGGGACTTCACAATGGTTTCGCAGGACTGCAACCAGAATATTTAAAGTCGTAACAGTCTGAACATGTCGTTTTTGGTAATGATGAAGTGCTTCAAAATAGTGTGATCTGTTGTAAGTAGTACGCCACATTATTCTGGAGTCGTGAGACACAGATTATGCGCACGTGAAACAGTTCGTTTTAAAAAAATGTGTATTACAAACACACTGGAAATCATGCGCGCAAGGTAGAAGGCCGCCGTAATTGCTGAGAAATATATGAGGGAATGTCCGAATTTATAGGTGGGCCGCTAATATTAATACCGATGTCGAACGTGTACAGTTCTCTCCGTTGACTTATTACATCAGGCACACGCATGATATTCGAGCTTAGGTGCCTTGGCTTATGTAAGTAATGTCCTAATGGACAAGTTCACCGAGGGCAAAGTGATGACCGATGACTTGGCTGTTCGCGGTAAAATTAGCTCTTTTGGGGCACTAGTTACTTTTATCTTTCAGCTATTTTTTTATCCTTTAACCGCCTTTTTCATTAAATACGTTCATGGAAGTAATATCCACAGTGGAAATATTATAACATACCCTGAAGTTAATGCCTAAGGCTAAAGTAGCATGTATTTATTGACTTATTCTATATGAAAGGGCTTTCAAAAGTGCTAAATTTACCATGGATGGCCTATAGTCATTAATTTGCATATCTATGGTAGTGTTAAAACTAACGGTTATCGAAATTATCTTTTTTTTAAGACTGATTTTGAAATCTCAAGTAATGCCTAGCTTCCTCGTTTCCGGAAGTAGTAATGAATAAATAGCTGTTGAAGTACGCCGACATCAAGACTTTTACCTTACTCGCCGACTGATCCGCGCCTAAGTATTCTTGCCGCGCCGCGCCGCGCCACGGTCCTCGGCAGGTAACCCGCCTGGTGCCCCTCAACCGTCCGTTACCTGCACGCTCAACGCCGCACAGCTCTCCGCGGCAACAAAACACCGAAACCTTTTTAATTACTTCAGGCCGATTCGATTCGAACTAGCGACGCTCTTTCCTCCAGAAATTAATGTTCACTACGGACACGTTTTGTTCAATAGACTGTCGTCATTATTTACCAAGGGGAAAAAAGTGCAATGCCACATAAATCTGACTTCTTTAAATACTCAAAGTGTTGGTGAACATGACTGGCCAGTTTAAATACCTACCAGCAATTTTGAAGGATCAAGAACTGTAAAGGCAGCACCAGTATTTTCCCCAGGATGCAGATGGAAAACCACTTTTCATTGTAGTCAGCCGGTATGAAAACTTCTACGTCTTTATGCTAATCCTATAAGCTATAGCGTGACAACAAACGTCCGTGAACTGCTTAAAATTCCGAAGACGGCTCAACTGTGTGCTGTAAGGTTAGCTAAACCTAAGTCACGTCGACAAGATTTCTATCTTAAACTTTCCTTTCCTATTTGAATATTCTTTTATCCCTGCTAAAGAGTAGGTGCTGTACCCAAACAAGCAGATATAATCATAATCGTTATCTCGTACATATTATCCAGAATACTGACCCCAAGTAGCCCTAAAACGGATGAGTTAATCATCAACTGTCTCGACTCGCCGCTCAGACAATCGACAAACGGCTGACAGCAGCGCCGTTAGTGAGTAGACTGGGGTCTCTAGCAGCCTCGTGGTCCGGCTTGCTACACACACAAGCATTTGTGGAATTAAAACCCCGCGAGCTTGACACATACCCCAGTGAAGGAAAAGTCATTTCCGCATTCACTTCTGCGATACCGAAACCACAAAAACTCTATTTACTTCTTCGAGGAATATCATGGACGTTTCACAAACACTGGAGATCGTTAAGTCAATGTTTACCAAAACGGACCGTGGTAACTCAAATAAAGAGGGCAATCTCTTACTTTCATGACCAACATTATAAGTAAAGCAAACAACCATTAGAACTCATACCACGAATCCAGTACTTGAAATTTCAGTCTCAGAGTACAAAGTAAGTAAAGCGCAATAGCACAAAAAGTTACAACCATTTGGGGTAACTTTGTACCATTTAAAGGTAACATAGTACCGCACAATGCTTATATATAATCAATATGGTAGTGTGCGGGTATTCTTCGAGCATTCATTTTAAATTTAATTAGGCAGGTGGCACTCTACTTTATCCATTCTAAGGTGGCAGCAGATATAAAGATTGCCAGCGGCACAATCAAAGCTAGCGGCTGGCTTTTCGGATCGCAATATCCCTAGCAGCATCATATAGCCCAATGGTTGGTAGTAGAGATGCTGTGAACCGACAAGTCAGCTGCTAGCTTTGATTGTGCCGATGACAATGTTTATATCTGCTGCCACCTTAGAATATATAGGATATAAGTTGCCCTCACTGATACAAGTTATCCCACATGACTGTACAAAGAAAGCTACAAGTGAAATGTTGCAATATCTCTCCCTAGTGTAGCCTTGAACGGCTGGCCGTTAGCTTGAGTAATGCCGTGTTGTTACCGAATCTGGAGCACCCTGAGTAATGCCGTGTTGTTACCGAATCTGGAGCACCCTGAGTAATGCCGTGTTGTTACCGAATCTGGAGCACCCAAACAACACGCCAGATACGTGCCGGGCACAAGAGCGACGCGACTTCGTGTATTGGCCGCCGGCAGTCTCTCAAGTTCATGCACAACTTTCTATTGAGAACCACGCGCTATTTCTGCCAGGGTATTTCAAAGAACTGTTATAAGGAAGCACTCGGTGTTACCTGTAAACTGAACGCACAAATGTATTCGGCTGTATTCGGTTTCAGTGCAATATGCCCTTGATCACCTGTCCTTGATCACTTCCCGTGGCACCATCCACTGTCTACTTATAAGAAATGTAATGTTGAGAATTCGAACGCCTTTGTTCGTTTCCACCTCGAGTTTCAGTCTATCGAATTTCACTCTACGCAAGTTTTATTTACCTTCGTGACGTTTGCCACTGTTTTCCGCGGCCGCGCAAAGTTGTAAACACTAAAAAATGCAAATTTTTAATAGTTGTACATCGGAAAACGATTTATGGCGCGAGACGGGCAGATGACGAGTGCGTTTGACTGAAGGGGGCATTTCTGGCTGCATACGTGCCCTTGCTGTGAATTCGAACATCGGCAGTTGGCGAACTTTTCTAGAACACGAAGCCAGCTACGGGCCCTTAGTAGAATCGAACACAACCCAAGTAGTATTTCGAAAAAGAGTATTTCCAAAATATTTTAACTGGCGTATATTTTTAATTAAGGCCAATTCAAAGTAAAGGCCACTTGTTTGTTATAATTGCGGTAATTTTGCCGTTTACGCAATCAGATATTTTGAATTCCTTTAAAGAACATATTTTCATATGCATTGGTTCGTGGCTAAAAAAAAAAAAAAAAAACTATACTTCAAATTGTAACGGTGTGTACAGAGTGATTCGCAGACGTCTGCACTGTGAAATCATAAAGTAAGACATCAGTTCCAGTCACATGCGAGTGCCGGCCTTGCAACTTTTTCACGTCCACAAAACCAACCGTGAAGGTAGACGAGTGCCTTGAGGAGCTATCTTGATGAGTCCGGATGACAGAGGGATCCAGAAATAACGCGGCAAGCAGCATTCCGCGCTTTCTCGTGTCTCGTTCGACAGTGCTGGCATTATCCAGACTCACTGTTGCCCCTACAATACCTCTGCCGGTAAACAGACGCACAACGCCGTGTTGCGGTTTACATACCTACGAGGCGCGCGTTGAAAACACTGCCGCTTTGTTTTCCTGTTACCTCATTACGTGATCATGCCATAGTTCATTCACAGCTACTTCCTAATTTTATTTCCTCCGCCTCATGCAAACAAAGCTTAACCGAGTCTATAAAATGACACCACAGGGGCAACGCACCGCATTCGCCATAGTTTTTCTTGGTAAAAAATATACGTGATGTTAGAATACACAAATACAGTACTTTCAATGGAAATAATACGTTTTACATAATATTGCAATTATACTGTCTGTGGAGTCGAGTTGTACAAACGAAATACACGCTGAACGTCCACTGTAGATAAGGAAACATTACGCAACACAAAACGTAACATTTCAGCCTATTGTGAATCTAAAAGAAAACACCTCTAACTACAAAAATTAAAATTTCAGAAAACCACCACGCTACATTTGCACTTCGGAAGCACGTTATGCGAAACGTAATACCAACGTAATGAGATTGGAAAATTAGGCAAAAACTCTGTGAAACTTGCCAAGTCACACAGAAGAAATCTACCGTAGACAACTCTACGTTTTCTTCAGAGGAGTTCAGTCGATTTAGTAAAACAAGGGCAAAAAAGTTTTGTGTGGTACGTGTGGTACGACTTGTAAGGTAACTCAAAAGTTGTGGGTTTAAGGGTTCAAAACTCGGGTAAGCCACGTATAAGTTGTACAGTCTTTAAACGTAATTTTAGGTTAGTCTAACCTAACTACCCCTCCCCACTCCCCAAATTATCCTTCTGGCAGAGGCATCAATAAGCTCTGTAATTAAGACTAATATGTGTTTCAGGAATCGCGCAAGGATGACTGCGTGGTGGTGTAAAGCATATGTTATCTTGGATTTATCCATTTTTTACACAATCCTCTAAATGTAGAGCCAATAACCACATCTAATACATTTATTGAAGACTGTGTAGCCTTATTCACGAAATATGCACATTTATAATTACTCCATCTATGAGTGCATGTCGTAAACGTACAAAAAGAGTCGGTAAAAAAATATAGTATCAAATACATTGCCAAGATTGAATATATCTTGAATGTCGCGTAGCAGGAAAAGCGACGTTTCGATCCACATTGCAACGGTCATCTTCACGGCAACGCTGAGTTAAGCCCAAAACATTGTTGCCACCATAGACTAAAGACGCTGGCTGCGCACAACCACTCTCCGTATTCCAACACTGAACTGCTTTTCTGCCAACACGTCTACCGAAAACGGCATGGTTTGGATGTTAGGTTAGAAAACTGACTTGTAAACAAATGTTTCGAGATGTCTCTATACCTCTAACCAATTTGTAATTCAGCTTGACTCAATTCATATTTGTATATATATATATATATATATATATATATATATATATATATATATATATATATATATATATATATATATATATATATATATATATATATATACATATATATATATATATACATATATACATATAATAGTGCTTGTCATTTTAAAATTAAGATCTAAACAAACACTTTCATCACTGCTGACCATGTGACTTTGACAGTTGTGTTCCTTTGGGGTAGGTCAATGTTTGGTACATGTGAGGAAGAGTACATGCGCTGTCTACCTCATATTTAGTCTATGGTTGCCACACTGAAGATGTTCGTTACAGTGAGGTAGAGAACGTTGCTTTCACTAGAGGCACGCGACTCCGAATCGGAAGACAAGATGTAGCTGATACACCGTTCACTTCTGAGAAAGAACCAAACAATGAGGTTTTGCACTAATGTTGAGAGTGAATCATAGACAAGCAGTTCCAAGTATCAGGGGCGTTAAAGAAGTTGGAATTATTTTCTACATTGTTTGCGTATTACATACTTTTTCGCTGTGATATGAACTGATTAGTCTGAAAAAAAGTATGGCAATGCAGAAAAATCACTTTTCAAAAAAGAAAGAAACGTGTCATGAAAAACATTTCTTGGAAATGTGTTGAAGCGCTTCTTTCGTATTTCCATTTTTAACTTTCCCGGCGAAATTTTAAAGTCAATAAAGCTACTTGCGTGTTAAACATTTTCCGCGGGTGAACCAAGCATCGCGTTTCAAACATTTTTTAATTTGTACGAATCAATATTTTTATTTTCATTTCTCATATTTACTACAGAAATGATATTTTCAGATTTATTTGATACTTATCAAGTTATCATCGATACCAAGTGACAAAATCATATAATTTCCTCAAAATGTACGGAAAAAATATGTCTCTTGAACAGCATTGACGTTTTACAGTGAGTAAAAATATACATTGGTGGCCACCGGATGTTTTACGTATGTACAATAAGAGTGAAATCTGTGCACCAATGGACTGTATTTTTAACCAATTAAACACTGTCATGTGATCGAAGCATACACTCCTAGTCAAGAAATACATGTTGAAGCGCGTACCTAACACTTGAACAATGTTGCACCATGTATGAAATACGTGTCTTGTGACCGTACTATCAAACGTGTTCCCTCTATTTACCTAGACGAGGACTGAGTAAACAGCTTTTTCTAATTACTCTACACTACTTTAACACTAGCTACCGGTACACGAGAGATAAGAGCCTGCACTGAGCTTTGCCACCAGTAGAACTACAGGGCCACGGCTTGAAATTATGCAGATACACGCATCGCGACAAACACACTGAACGCCAGACGACGGCCTTGCGCGTTGTGGCGATGGCGCACTTAATGCGCGTGTCAGTGTCGCCCTTATTGTCCCCGCGCTTCTGGAGTTCACGGGAGTCTGAGAAGGCGAGAGGATGTGCAACGGGTTGTAAAGATGAAGCAACTAAGCATTGGTCGTAAAAAGTGTTAAGCCTGTTACGGAGAAATATTCGCGGAGCACGTTAACTTTCTCGGGGGTTGAGCGCGACGAGCTGTGAGACTGGCATCAACGCGCTTGCGCATTTGTTTGAACAGGCAGATTGCTCATGCGCAGTTTCCTCCCCGTTGCGCAACTGCTCGGGGCGGAGCGTGAGTAAGCAGGTAACGCTACTCGCGGCCGCTTTCACTCGCGCAGCCTCGGCTTGCCGCCCGACCCGTCGTCACAGCGTGGCAGCGACCTACGTATAGTCTATAGGCTGTTCACGATAAAGTGACCACTTTTTAAGGTCCTCCTAAAAGGCATTAACCCCTAATAAATATATAATTTTATTGCAGTCTCAGACATTGACCTACCAGAGTGATGAAATGTATGCACTGTGTTTATTAGTCATATTGCAATGTTTGCATTAAAAAGTGGCGTAAAAGTAGAAATTAATTGAAAGGAAAAATTTAACACAGTCTTAAAAAGTGCTCACTTTACCGTGAATAGCCTATTGTCGCAGTAACTTTACACTTTTTGAATCAAACTTTTGCAAATCACCCTATGCATTACGCGTTAGCTCATGTATCACAAACGTTTTTACACTTCTCTTAACATATATCTTATTTGTGGTTAACTTAAACTTCTACCCATACACTATCTTTATTTTTAATTAATATGAATAAAAACAGAAAGAAGATAGATGTGTTGGTAATGCCTAGTAAGAAATAGTTCTCATGCAAAACATTAGCACGAGTATGCACGAATTCAGCGTACTGTCCCTTTGGTTTAAGAAATAAAAAAATAAAAAAGGTAGGATGTAACCATGAATGGGTTATACGAACGTCACACGACTCGTCGTATCTATACGCAAGGCACCGAATTGTGCAGTCGTCCTCTCGTAGACTCGCTTCCCAAGGTTCTCAGCAGTGGCCATGTCATTTTGTCGTGGTAGCAGTATTTCACGTCCAAACAAAGTCATTAGAAACGGGAACAAAATAACGGAGTCTACCTTTCAGGCATCAAAAATGTCTTTAATGCTATTCGTAAGTTGACAACAGCTTAAAAATATCGAAAGTGTTTTTAATTGCGGTTACACGACTGGACCTCTGCGCGCTGGTTGGGTCATTCAATTTTTATATTGGGGGGGGGGGGGTAAAAATTAAAAAAACGAAAAAATTTACAGAAAATTTAACAAGCATCGTGTCTTAATTTACTTTAAGGTATGCTTGGCAAAATGTATTTTATGAAAAGTCGTACACTGTTATTGTTCACGGTATGCTGAGCACTTATCAAAGATCTGCCTACGATATGGTTCTCTGATTACAATGTATCCTTCCACCACACCGTAATTTATCATCTCCGCGGGCTCAATCACTTTATCTATGCGCCAGCCCCGTGAAATCGTGGAAGTGTTAGGCATGTAAAGCTGTTCACGATAAAGTGGGTACTTTTGAACTCAATCTTAGAAAAAAGTCACTGCTTCTGCATGCATATATTTTAACGGGCGCACTGAGTGACATGCGCCCAGTAAAGTTGGTAACGATTGATGGGAAGTCGTTTCGTATCTTAACGTCGAATAAAAGTGTTATGTAACCACTTTTGATAAGTTAAATTATTTCTTTCGCTTTCTGTTTCTTTCGTGCGTTGAACTGTAAAAATGAGCAGGTTTGTTAAATATTTACTTTTCTAATCATTTCGGAGTTTCACTTGACCGACGCACTAATAAAGGGATGAGGCCCGTGGTAATGTTTATCTTGCACAAGGCGAAAGAATACACAACTTGCATACAAGTATAGTCCATTCACGACTGGAACAGACTTATGAAAACCAACATTTGAAAAAAAAAAAAAAAACATCCTAGCCATTAGTTGCATGCATAGCTAGTAAAACAAAAAAAGTGACGGGTGCATTACGCTCGCAATACAACGCCAAGATTATGTTCATTACTTCACTGCCAACTGTACCGGGAGGCTCGCATGTCAACACGCACTGCATACACGTTTCTTTTTCTTTCAAAGGCTGATTTCAAAAGTGCTTACTTTACCGTAAACAGCCTTTACAAATCAAACATATGCAAACGTTTCCTCAGCCCAGTGATTTTAAAGATCATGGTATCTTATTTCATTGGGAACTATCTCATATCGGTATAAGAGTTCGTTTTTATTTCTACTATCCAAAAACACTAAATTTGTGATTTTGACACGTCGTTATGCAAAAAATATGAGGCATAAAATTTTTCTTATGCGAGCATTCAGTACTTGCACGCAGTGTCTACAACTTGAACAATATTTCGTACAGATATCGATGAGTGATTTTTCTGGTAACCAGCATCTTTAATTCCGCCGTTCCACATGGGAGGAACTGCCAGTCGTCTCTGCTGCCAACACAAGAAATGTCTATTGCTGGAAACAGGAGAACATCACGGGTTCAATTGCGTGAGACTTCACCGCCTTGTGTACACTCTGGTCGAAAGTAATTCGTTCATCTTCTGCTATCTTCGTGGATGGCCTCTCTACTCTTTCAACGCGTTTGGGAGTGATTCGATCCGTCTTCTGTTTCACTTTTCTTATTGGGTAAGAACCTTTCGGGGAGTGTTTAATAAACTATAGGGGCGAATCACAGACGCAGAAAAATTTATATGTTAGAACTCTTGTCTGGCACCAAATCAATCTGCGAAATTTTACTGTCTCTGCGTATGGCTACTGATGTATGCCATCTTGAATATATCCATGTAAATTATAATATGGTGTTTAGCATGAGAGAGCAAATCGATATAGCAACTTAACTTCTTTAATTTGTCGATGTTTCGCTGTGATTAAAGTTTTCTGACCTACACTAACATGCAATGCGTACAACATTCGCCCTTAAAAACGCAGCTCGACGCGGTGACGTCGAGAACCCTTAGTAACTGACTTGTAGTTATGATACACGATCCTGCCAAGATCTGCTCACGGATTGGAAGCACCATGAAAAATATCTTCCGTTTCTCACTCTTACACACTACATTCGAGGAATACATGTAACTGATACACGGCTAAGGGGAGGTAAACATGGCCATTTCACAGCCACATACTTACGTAACTTCAATCAATATCCACTGGTGGAGCAACTACCTCAAGGGTTTGCAAACTTCAAAATAGTTTGACTTTTTTTTTGGCAACTATGTACTAAGCAAGAGGTGAGACTTTCTCAACACAAAACTCTGTTATAATTCCTACATAAGCATGGCCTGCCTCGCGCAGGGCTTGTAACAGTCATCTGCGTTTTCATACAATGTGAGGCGACTGTCTCGTCCAACAGTTGTAGAGGGCCAACGCCTCTGTCACGACTTTTATAAAATGTAAATATGTGTTTTATATTAATATTAAACAAACTGTAGTGGTTATAGCATCAAAGTAATGGGGCTGGTTAAGGCTGTTCACGGTAAAATGAGAACTTTTGAGGCCCTAGTTACTTTTTACTTTCAGCTATATTTTATCCTTTGACCACCTTTTTAAATATATCTTGTTCTGTAAGTAATAAACACAGTCTGTAATCCACCGCACTCGGGAGGTAACGTCCAAGGGTAAAATGGAATATATTTACTGACTATTATTCCAAGTGAGAGGGGTTTCAGAAGCGCTCACTTTACCGCGAATAGCCTATACCCAGTTATAGGTTGTTCACGGTAAACTGAGCTCTTTTTAAAGCCCTACTTAATATCTACTTATATTGCACATTGTGTATTCTTCCACCTTATGCAAAATTAACGTTGCCATGGACCTCGTCACTTTATTCACGCGTCAGTCATGGGCAACTGTGAAATTATTACAAAAATAAAGTTTAATAATCTACTCATTTCTACACTCAGATGCATTAAAAAAACAGAAGATAAACCAATCATTTAAATTATCACAAATGAGCACCTGACACTTTTTATTCAACATTAATGTATGGAACTACTTTCCATTAATCGTTACCAACTCTACTGGGCGCATGTCATGCGGTTCGCCCGTTAAAATGTATGCATGTAGGGATAGTGACTTTTTTCAAAGGTTGATTTCAAAAGTGCTCACTTTACATTGAACAGCCTATACAAGTGCATGATAAACACAGGCCGCGCGCCGTTTCAAAACAAAACCGCGAGTGTGGGCGGCGTGCGGTCGGTCGTGGCGGAAGTGGGTCGCGCCGCCATTTTCCTGTGGAGCTGCGATGTCACCGCGCGCACTGACCGCGGAGGATTCCACTGAAAAGACGAACTACGCACGCAAGCCGCGCCCACGAAACCTGCTTCCTTATCACGACGTACTCTGTTCCTTATTGTTGGCAGTGGCGCACCCACGTCTATGACGTCACGCGAAGCAAAAAAATTGTGCTAGTCCTACTAGCAATATTCAAGCACTTGCACAAATTCAAACGTCGGTAAAGGTTTCCCACGGTAAAATGAGCGTGTTTGAAATCAACCATGAAAAATGTCACTGCCCCTAACTCCGTCTATTATAACGGGTAAACGGACTAGTTTTGCGCCGAGTAAAGTTGGTAACGACGGACGGAAAGTAGTTCCGTGCTTTAACGTTAAATTAAAAGTGTTAGGTAAACATTTGTAAACACTGAAACGATTAATTTTGCTTTCTGTTTTTAACGCATGTGTAAAAATGAACAAATCTGTTAAATATTTACATTTCCATTAATTTCACAGTTTTACTTTACTGACGCATGAGTAAAGTGCCGAGGCCCATGGCACTGTTAATGTTGCATATGGCGGAAGAATACACTACGTGCATACAAGTAGATACCACGCAGAGCTTTCAAAAGTGCTCAGTTTACCGTGAACAGCCTATAGTAACCATGTAAAAAATTGTAAATAATTAGGATATGTTTCAGAAATAATTCTTAGTACGTGTGTCGCGACCGCTGCGTGTGAAAGGGTGTGGCTGCGTCGTGGTCGTCACGTTGGCCCGGTGTTTTGTGCGATTGCAAATATTGGACGTGCGAACTTTATACGTTCTAACAGTGAACTGTTTTTATGACGAAGTTAATTATTTAAATTCACGTCTGTTTATTTATCACAACCTCGTTACACTGCAATAGGTGTTTGAACCACAATAACGTAACGTGCTTATGTTTCTGTGACTTGAATGTTTGCCACAGTCCAAACAAATTACTAAGCCCAGTCAGAAAATTTTAAATAACGAATTAAATAAACCTAGTGACCTGTGCAAAGAATATGAGCGGAATAAAAGTTACGGTAGGCCTATTTGTGTGGACGTTCACCACTATATTTTACGTTTGTCGTTGCTATGTACAAAAAATAAGCGACACGAGTTGCGTGTTTGAATTTACTGTATTTTTCGTTGGACTGGTTGCTCCTTCGTTTTAATGTTTGCTCCAACTGAGGCCGTTATTTAAACGAAATACCCCAACACATATTAATAACAAGAGGTTAAATACTACAGTTCTTTTCCCCACAGTTGTGGCAGGGTTAAAAACTGTCGCGGCAAAATAAATATCGTGTATGACAAATATATGAAGAGTGGGATGGACCCCCGTGAGACCCCCGCATCATAGGTCAAGAAGCGAGTGAGCGATACGGGCGACACTAACATGCACGCCTAGTGCCTCATCGCTCCTACACGCAAGTCGTGTAATGTTTCCGTCGTAACGCTGTACTGTGCAAGTTAGTTCTGTAACAATGGGGTTTTATTACACGCGATGAAAGACCACAGATTAAACTACGCCAGTATATTTGTACCTTTCTCTTGCCGCTTAAGGAAACTGCATAGGAAAGTTTAAAAATTAGATACTTGACCATATTCACAATTTTTTTCAACAAAAAAAGCGGGGTTCCATCCCAATCTTATCAATGTAAAATAATAACCGTGAGAACTATCGTCAATGCAGACATAGTTAAAAAGTCATAAAGCAAACCTAAATATGATTATAGGCCTAAATTGTGAACATTTGTAAGTAATGGTTTTTGAAATATGACAGAAATCTCTGAACAGCTGTAAACAATAAACAAAGCATTTGACAGTTAGAACGTAGACGTCACATGGCAGTGTTCATATTTACATGTAGCGGAAAGATGCGTAATCTGTAATCAAAATTAAAAATATAGCAGCGCTTCAGAAAAGTGCGAAGTAACTGCGAATGGAATATACCATAAATATGTTATCAGACAAAGCCTTATTGTTGTGTGCATAAATCATAAGGATGCCGATTTCAGTGAACTAATACACACGTCACATTTTACATAAAGAATCCCGCACACAGAAATTCTTTTCCTAAATCGCTGGCAACATCAGTGTTAATACTCCAGTCACTGTTTACGTTGTATTGCGTAAAGACACAAGATTGTTCCCAACCAGTGGTATCTTGATTCATATAAATATAGCTTGGTGTGTGATGAGCTGACATCTGAGTAAATGAAGTAGAAAATGTCTGCCCACTGTTGCGTGCGCCTAGTTAGTCTAATACTTTTACCTTTCCTATTGGATAGCTGGGAATACTGAACTCGAGGGTCTCCCCAAGAGGTGCCGGCCGCTTTCACCCAGCCAGAGAGAGACAGAAACCGCGAGAGAGAGAGAGAGAGAGAGAGACAGAGAGTGAGTGCTCGAAGAAAGTGCGGTTCCCGGTACAGGGCGTGGCAACACTTCCTCGCTGGCCAATCAGTGCCCTTCCAGCACTTTGCGTCGCAAGTTACAGCCCTACTATACTTCCATATATCACTCACGATACGCCTTTGCTTACGTCGCATTGCGATAAGATGCCGGAAATTGTGGCAAAACACTGCGTGTTGTGATAAGAGCGAGTAGCAGGCCTACAACGCCTTATCTAATCCACTAACCGAGCATGGTTGCTCAAGGCAATGTGTTAAACTCGCATTAGGAAGGTCCTAAGTTCGATACCCACCATCTAACCTACACGGACCTGATAACAACACATGGCTAAACAGGTCGGTACGGTAGTTTGTGTCCTAAAGTTCGTATTACGGTGTGATTTCCACCGGTAAAACCAAGGATTACAACAAGAATTTCCATAAAATTACTGAAAATGAAAAGGTTCACATGTTCCCGCCTGAGGAAAGGTTACGTATGAATACGCCAGCTGCCCTACCCGAGGGAAACACTGTCGCTCCAGCCAGCCCTTACAATGGATAAAGTGAGATGAGATAAGGGTGTGGGACCCGGCGGAATGAGGGCAGGGGAGGAAGCGGAAGAGCCCCGAGAAAACCCCCACACTACGGCAGTGTCCACCTACCTCACATGAGAACGTCAGTCGGGGGTTGCGATTGAACCGAGGACCCCAGAAGCGAGAAGCCCATGACTTACCAACTGAGTCAACAATATCCCTGTACAGGAACCGACGGCACTAAAGCAAACCTAGAGCTACGTGTCCTGCTATGCCATTTAATAGTCCCAGATACTCAAGTAAACTTCATTCACCTGCACAGATCCAGGCGTATTAATGCGATTAACGGTTGTTACGCAATTACTTTGGGATGTGAAATTTGGTGCAACGTATTTACGCTGTTGGTCACAGCGAACGCGCTAAGTAACCTAACTACAAGACCTGGAACAAACAGAACAATTTAACTCAATTACACGAGGGTCTGTGTCTGTAAGAAAACTTCGCTAACCATCCTAATGTCGCTGTTTGTTATCGTCATTCGCATGACTGGTCTCCATTTTGCCAGAACTCATTATCGCTGTGCTCATAAAACTTTTACATTAGCGAAAAATGCGTGATGAGCGGCTCTGCGTGTCGAACCTATAAACAGTACAATATGCATATATACTATATGCATACAAAATAGACAACACATACAAATAACGTTACGGAGATCGTGAGAAGCTGTCCCTAGCCAATCACAAACAAGGAGGCTACCTACGATGAAAATAGTTTTCGCACGCATGAAAATGTTTTTACGTTCGATATGTGAACTGTTATGATTGTCGATGTTTTGTTATGTTTCGGAAGTTGCTTCGCGAATCACGTGTATGCTGCAGAAAATGGCGGCGTTTAGCTTACAAGACGGAATTTTTGTTCACCATGTACGGTAGATAACAAATCCACAGGAAACAACAAACAAAGCGATACAGTTACATTTTTTTATTTGCACAAGTGTGCTGCCAACCCCTCACTTGTCATGGATGGGAGTTGATTTTGGAGCCCATATTTTTGTGCTTTGTACTTCGTCGTTTATTAATGCAGTATCCAGAAACTCAGACATGTGTCGTTCATTCTGGCTGTGTTACTTGCAAAAAACAACTGCTTCAACTACACTATCAAGGGCGATTTCCACCCCTTCGAAATAGTCTTACGTTACATGTCATGTGTATATTTTAGACCTATTTTTTGATGAGGAATCACCTGCCGAAGTTTGTCGGTAGAATTCAGCTCCACTCTGTACATTCATCAAATTGAAATCTACTAGAACGGCTTTGGAACAGGACAAAGTAAAATGATAGTGACAGTGGCGGCTTATGAAGATACACAATTTTAAACACTATTCTAGTGCTCTGATCTCAATGGTAGTCTTAATCCGTTCATTTAACAGGGTCATTTTATGGGGAGGGTTCAAAACTCCTATTAATTTTTATTTTACTTTACTTGTGAATACGGGTTATAACTAAGTTAAATAATATCATTATGTAAATTGATATAAATCATTCAAATACTTGAAAAAATATTTGCGTACTTCCCTTTTTCATAGGTTGAAAAATACATGAATAATCACTGAACTGTTCTAATTGTCAGTAAAAATAAAGTATTAAGATGTGTCTTGTAACAAGATTCTTCTATAGGCTGTTCACACAGCAGCTCGTAAACCAGCTCGTACACCAGGTCTACTTCAAATGCGCTGTGAGAACGCCATTTCGACTGTTCTCGAGCGTCATTTCGACTGTTCTCGAGCGTCATTTCGACTGCTCTCGAGCGTCATTTCGACTGTTCTCGAGCGTCATTTAGACTGTTCTCGAATGTCATTTCGACTGCTCTCAAGCATCATTTCGAGTCATTTTTAGTGGGTACCAGCGGAAGCCGTAGGAAACTGCACGCAGTTGGACCGGTGCCAATCAAGCACAAGGTACGATCCATGGTAACACGCAATCAGCCAGCGCGTACACTCTCGTCAAAGGTAGATAGGCGTGGCGCAACATTTCGTCGATGGAGAAAGTTGCCCCAAGTAGTAAGAACGAAGTATGAATCGGCCGTGGCCTGTCGTCGGGAACCACGCAAGCATTCGCATGGAGTGATTTCGGAAAACCATGAGGGAGGTTGGACATAGAATCGAACTCAACTCAGGTCCTCCCGCAATGCGATTGTAACTAATTCTCACTTCAAGGTATAGAATGTTCACGTTAAAATTAGCTCTTTTGAAAGCCCTGCTTATGATCTACTTGTATGCACGTTGTGTTTTCTTCCGCCTTATGTAACATTAACATTGCCGTAGGCCTCTTCATTTCATGTGTCGGTCAAGTAAAACACGTGAAATTATTAAGAAAGTAAATATTTTACAAATCTGCAAATTTTTACACTTCGATGATTAAAAAAAACATAAAGCGAAATAAATAGTTTAAGTAATCACAAATGTTTAACTAACACTTTTTATTCGACGTTAAAATATGGAACTACTTTCCAGCCATCGTTAGCAACTTTACTGGGCGAATGTCACTCAGTCAGCCCGTTAAAATATGTACAGGAAGGGGGCAGTGACTTTTTTTAAGGTTCATTTCTAAAGTGCTCTCTTTATCGTGAACAGCCTTTACCGACTCTCGTTGTTGCTTCCGACTGATCGGCTTTTCTGTAGGAATTCCAAGTCATTTACGTGTGCTTACCTATTATTTTGTGGCCTCGGTGCGCAAGCTAAGGAATCTTAGATGAACCACAGCTGAACGAAACTATCTGATCCTCGCCTCTATTCGTGATCACGCAACTGGAGCGTGGAGGCCAAGAAACTTGAGACGATGCGACGTAAGGATATCTGGCTGGTGCTGAAACGCGGTCGGGGAGCGGCTGTCAGGTACGCTACCCGGCCAGGTTTGGAAGCCGAGCACGTCTCGCGCTCAAGGGGCTACGAACTCAAGCGACGTCTAGGTCACGATACATGTTTAGCTCCCTCCCAAATATTCGTGCACGCTCCTCTCTGCGTAGTATAGTCTGTTCACGGTAAAATGAGCATTTTTGAAAGCCCTGCTTAAGATCTACTTGTATACACGTTGTGTGTTCTTCCGCCTTGTGCGAAATTAACACTGTCATGGGTCTCGTCACTTTATTCATGCGTCCATAGTGAAACTGTGAAATTATTAGAAAAGTAAATATCGTATAAATCTGCTCATTTTTACACTTCAATGGAATGAAAATTCAGAAAGCAAGAAAAATAATTTAAGTTAAGACAAATTGTCATCTGACACTTTTTTTCGGCGTTTATATATGGAACTATTTCCCCTTCATCGTTACCAATTTTACTGGGCTCATTTCACTCATTGCGCCCGTTTAAATATATGCAGGTAGGAGCAGTGACTATTTTCTACAGTTGATTTTAAAAATGCTCACTTTATCGTGAACAGCCTTTACCTCTCACGACTTCTGTCTTTATTCCGTGGATCCTACATTCATACCGAACCTCTAGCAAAGCACAACAGTTATATTTTTTTGGTTATAAAAAATAACATAAAATAGCATTGCAATATTTCAAGACAGAAAAATACAAAGAGAACATGGAAAGTCCACAAATGCAGAGAATAGTGTCTATGGTGGTTTCTTCATACATTTTTTTTATCAAGCCTTCAAAAAATCATCCCATGTATGACGTGCTTGATTGTTTCCTGAATATGCCATGCATCAGAAGTGTTTTATACTCGTATCCTCATAAAAGTACCATATTTTTGGATTTAAAAAACTTTTAATAATTCTATTTATATATAAAAAAAATTAATTTCATTTGTGATGAAAGTGAATTAAACAAACAGGGCGAAGATATGTGTGTTGGTAAAACCTAGAAAAAAATATTTCTCATGTAAAATATTATTAAACTGAATGTACACGAATGCAGTGCATTGTCCCTTTGGTGTAATTTTCTATGGACTCGGTTAAACTTTGTTTGCATGAGGCGGAGGAATATGCTGGAAGTAGAACTATAGCAAGGCTTCAGAAAAGTTGGAAGTAACTGTAAATGGTTTATAAAAGGTAAAACGCTCACTTGAGAAGTAAGAGACAGGGCCAGGAGGCGAAAGCAGGGGGATATATCGGTAGCCTTACTCCCAAAGACGCCAAGGGCACGTTGTTGGTCTCTCTCTCTCTCTCTCTCTCTCTGTCTATCAAGCCTACGACGTAACTCAACAATCTCTGAACTCCTAACCTGTATATAAGTGAACACATCACAAGACCGAAACAGAAGTGTGATGCAGATGATCGACATGACAACAGCCGTGGTATAGCACAACTGGGGGTCGATGAGAACAAGAGTGGATCTGGAATATCGTTTTATGTGGTGAGAGAGGGGGGGGGGAGGGTGTAATTTTCCCCATTAAGCAGGTGCAGGTCTGTAGACTTTCAATTCGTGGTATGGGGGAGGAGGACACTGTCTCGTCATAATTAAAAAAAAAAAAAAAATGTTAAATTTAATAAATAAAACCAGTATTTTAAACAATTCTGGTATTATTCCATGTCAGCTTTAAAACATTCACGGGACAGCTACATGACTGTCCTAGTCATGGCCCCTACGACTCCCCCTACGGATTCGCCACTGTTTGAGAACCTCCGATAAGAAAAACGTGCCGTGTTGGTATGGCATTATTATATTGACGGAATTCCTTTAGAGAAAGGATGCCGATGATGACGAGTTTTGAGATTCGGTACGGCTTGATTCTATAACAGTGTTTTTCCCGGGGATGCCGGCAAGTCCTAAAAATGTTGCGGGATTCACAAAAAAAAATGGCCAAGAAGGAAACAAAGTAGACCTAGTAGTTCGGGTGGATTGGCTGTGGGAGGTGCCAGGGAACGTCTTAAAACAAATATTCGGATTTTGATTAAGAGGGGAAAGCTCGGACAAGATGCACTACAGGTCGTTCATCACGCAGGTAAAGGCTGTTCACGGTAAAATGAGCACTTTTGAAAGCCCTGCTATAAAATATACTTGTATACACGTTGTGTCTTATTCCGCCTTATGTAAGATTAACATTATCGTGGGCGTCATCACTTTATTCATGCGTCGGTCAAATGGAACTGTGAAATTATTAGAAAAGTAAATATTTTACAAACCTCCTCATTTTAACACTTCACAGCGTTAGCAAAAAAAAAAAAACGAAAGCGAAAGAAATAATTTAAGTTATTAGAAATGGTTACCTAACACTTTTTATTCCACATTATGATACGGAACTACTTCCCATCAATCGTTAGCAACTTTACTAGGCGTATGTCATGCGGTGCGCCCGTTAAAATATATGCAGGTAGGGGCAGTGACGTTTTTCTAAGGTTTATTTCAAGAACAGATTTTTAACAACACTTGTTCGCAGGAGCGGACATGTTGTCGGGAGCTAGCTGGCCGCGCGTCGTCACACCTAGCTGCCTCGTCTTGAGATGCGGGCAGCGCGAGGCAGGACCGATGTGCACGCGTCGCTAACGGCAGTTGGACCGCTGCCCGCCGCCGCGCCGTCGAGGCGAGGCGAGGCGAGCTTGCAAGCGCTACCTCGCACAAGCGAGGCCACCTCGGTTCTGTGCTACTGCCATTGCTGAGGTCGACCTTCTCGTATACGCTGTTCCGGTCAACTGAGCACATTTGAAATTTACGCGAAATTCTTTAAGGAACCTTGACGATTGTTTAGTATATATATATATATATATATATATATATATATGTGCATGTGTAGTAGTAGTAGTAGTAGTAGTAGTAGTAGTAGTATTGAAATTTACATATAAGAAAAAAATTACTAAATAATTTTTTTTCAAAATAAATTTATATAGTAACATTCTCTGAGAAGGTCGAGTCAAAATGATGTTTATAATAGTTATCTTATTGACATAATTAAAAGTGAGTTTAACTTTGACTCCCCAATTGAAGTTAGCGGCTCCCGGATTGGTAGGCAGCCTGGCCGTTCAAATTTACTTATCTCCTAATTTCGTATCTTTCCGCGGTATGTAAAATTTACCTCGTCGTGAGGCTAGTAACTTTGTTCATGCGCCAGGAGTTGTTTGGAGCCCACTTATCACCAAGGTGTGATTCCGTAAGTTTAGTGTGTATAAATAAAACACTAATAACACGATTTGCTATAAATTTGAACATTACATCCGCAGTAGAATCTCAAGACTTGAAGCTATTCCTCTTAATTCACTGTCAACTGAACCAGGATACAGTATGTACGTAGTTAACGGACAGTTTTTTTTTTTTTTAATTCGATTTCAAACGTGCTCACTTCACTGCGAACAGCCTATAACCATGTGTATTTCATGTTCTTTGAATGATGCTTGAAGTGAGGGTAGGTCACGAGAACAACCCCAGACGACCAGTTGTCAACATACATTTGAAATATGTCATCCATTATGCATTTAAATGAACACACCGACTGCCATGCTCCCGATAAATCTGACAGTAACGTAGCAAAAAATTGTTCGATGTCTTACGGGTGGTCACCAAAAAATTCATCATTTTTTATCTGAATGAAATACCGTTGAACTTGTAGAATTACTTATGTCTATTCTTTCATCGCGTAAAAGAATTTCTGATCGCAT
Source organism: Dryococelus australis (assembly GCA_029891345.1). Lineage (NCBI taxonomy): Eukaryota > Metazoa > Arthropoda > Insecta > Phasmatodea > Phasmatidae > Dryococelus > Dryococelus australis. Next base: position 340,593,254 of record CM056993.1, on the reverse strand, counting down.
AGTTTTTGCTTACGGCATGTCAAAAGTTTTTGGAACATACAAATAAAATTAACGAAAATACTTACGGGAAATTTAACACGGGCAATTGTAGGGTGATAACTTAATTCTTCTTAAAGTATGCTTAGCAAAATTTATTTTACGGAAAAAATCATAGACTGCTACTGCTTGCTACAAATAAAAATTACACAAAATGTCCTTTTTTTTTAAAAAAGAAATTTTTAAAAACTGCGAAAAAATTTAATAGCGTGATTTTAAAGCATTCTTATATTAATTCATGCACAACTAAAATTATGATTCTGACATGTCACTATGCAATATATATACAGATATACATGCACACACTAGCGGCCCGCCCCGGTCTCGCTCGGGAGCGATTTACAAATATGGCGTTGTTTAGGTTTACAGCAAGTACATACACTAAATGCTTACGGTAACTAACATAGGATTAATACTGTGTTGTTCACAAAGTCTTCGTAAGTGAACCCCTACAAGACAAAAATGGTTACTGTGGGTCATCCTTAAAAGATAAACATATGTGCTGTCGCTGTTTCTGTCCGATTTATTCAAATAAGTTTAATAATTGGGCCATTAGTAATATATTCGCACTACTAATCTTTCGAAACAGGAACACAGTCGCTCGGTCCTTGGCAATGATAATATTTTAATGTACAAAAATGTGCAAACATAAACATATCTTATTAGGCGCATTTTTGCTCGATACTGTACTAATATCAGTATAACGATATATCGTACAGTTATCGGGACCAATAAACATGTATGTGATTTGTGTCAGTGGCAGCAACTTTTTATAAGAATACGAAATGTAGCCTCAACAACGGACGGCACCTCCCATACGTGGAAGAATTCTCTCGTTGGCCGCTGATGCATGATATGTATAGTAACGATCATTATGATGACATTCCTGACCAATGTACTATAAATAGGACACTAGAATAAAAGGGGTTAACAGGACTTAAAAAAAAAAACTAACAGAAACCAAACAGCATGAGTGTGTGCAGTAAAACACGACTTCACAGATTACAGCAGACATTGAAAGCAAAATTAAAAAAATTATACAATCTCGGAGTTCCTACGGGTGTCCTGTGCTAGCAGATATTTCGCGTGTTCGAGGCCTAGCAGCATAGTAGTATGAGTGAACGTGAAGAGTGCCAAAAAGAAGGCTGTGAGAATTTATTTCTCCCGCGTTTTTTTTTTTTGTGGCTAGCTTCCTGGCCCAATACTAACCATAAACTAGCAATCACTCGCTAGTGGCGGCATCGTGCGACGAACCGAGTGACCGCTCTCATTTCCTCTCCTCTCTTCGCGCACACCTCCCTGTGGTGCCTTCTTGACCCTCTTACGAAGAGGCTTCTTTCTTGTGCAGTAATCATTATAATCGATGATGACAGAGGAAAGCTCCATCAGATGACTCATCGCCTCTACGCACAAGGTAATGAAATGACGTGCTATCTTCCCATGAACTCGCCTCAGCAGTGACCCCATCTTGTACGGAGTATTAACACAGGTGAATGTGTGCCGTACGCCCCTGTACTACTGTGAAGATTACGGACCAGACTTTCCACACCTAACAGATTGTGAAAACAACAGCGTCACACATTTCCATTCTCAAAACATATTACACACTGACGGAACGAGAAAATGAAAACTATTATTCTCAACTTTCTCAACTGAAATGTTTAGAGAAAAGCGACAAGACTGAGGTCCTGCACAGCGTTTGACAGCCTGGGCAGCATGGCAACCTTAAAAAAAAGCATTTTTTTTACTAACGTTTAGCGTACTCTCTCTCTCTCTCTCTCTCTCTCTCTCTCTCTCTCTCTCATCTATTACAAACATTAAAAATTATCAGGACGTAAACTAAATAATAATGTAACGCAAAAAATGCATCGCCTCTGAATGACATAAATATTTCAGCGACTTACTTTGTGAAACAGTGTCACTGTGTTGATATAAGTTTCGAGTCCTACACATGTTAAACATGTTTAAACATGCAAAATTAATCTAGCGGTGACTTGGTTACTTGTACCTACTAATCTGTAGGCTCAAAATATGAGCAAAAACGGACATTACTGAAATACACTATCAATCGTGTAGTCAAGAGGCCTTCGCAACAAAAATTAATAATTAGAACATGCCACGAGATATACCTCAGAACCAACGCAGACAGGTGATGGGCACATCGCACAATAATTTTGCCATGTTTGTTCATGAAATTTCAATGTCCTCTTGTAAAATATTTTAAGTACGGTAATTTAGATTTATATAAAATTAAAAACTTTTCCACACAAGGTTTTTGAGTATTCCATTACTATTACAATAAATGTGCTTCCTCTCCTCCACTTTTTCACACTTCCTTTTCGGTATCGCGTCAGAAATAAACGCAAATTTTCCAACCCAGTTTTCAGGGCCATTTTATCTTGTGTTATCTTGCAGTTTTTTTCTGTATCTTGTTCCCAGTTAATTTGTGATAGCAATTTAAAGTTGTAATTGTGATAGTTATTCCAAAAATGACGGATTTTGACTGTAAGCCATAATGACTTGAAGTCTGTTAATTGTTTCACTTGATGAAAATTACCAATTTAATTGCGATTTCAAAGTGATGTTTCAGTTAAGTCTCTTGTTTTGAGGCAATGCTCTTCCCGACGATCAGCTTGCCCGTCAATAGTGGTTTATTAGCTGACTTGCAATGAGTGATCGTTTCACTGACTGGTGTGTTTTCCTCGACACTGAGTAGGACCTATTACATTTACCGACTTTAGATTATACAAGATGTTGGTAATGTCTCTCACGGTTATTGCTGTACCGTGCAAATTAGATCTGTAACAGTGGGACTTTATTACACGCGATGAAAGTACACAGATCAAACTACGTGCGTATAATTCTAATTTTCTCTTACAGCTTCAGGAAACTGCATAGACAAGCTTTAAAAATGCGATATTTGACCATATTCGTTAAATTTTTTTCCTCGATTAATACACTGAATACAATAAAAGTAAAAAAAAAAAAAAATAGGGCTATATATACTTTTTTTTTAAATCCTTTCTGGCAAAAAGTCGCATTTGCAGAACTTTTACTTACCGAGATAGGCGTTTTCAAGGCGGGTATAGAATAAATGGTGTTTACAAAGCGGCACACCTGAGGAGACAGCAGTGAGAACAGGAGAGGCATACCGGCGCGCGTGTGGTGACCTTACTTGCAGACTGTCGTACCGCGACAGACAGGGCCACAGCGAGCGTAGCCTTCGCTGTTGGACAGACGTGGCTATCAGCCCACGGTCAACTCTACAATTCTCACACCCCTGCACTTCACTGCGAATACTTTTACGCAAAAACCAATACATCTAAAGTAAAGATGGCAGCGAACGTCTTAAGTTGTAATATTTAATTCGGTGGCAATTCAAATTTAACATTTTTGTACACACTAGAGTTGGAACTGACGAAATAGTAACATGTTAAGGCTCGGCCCCACTCCTTTTACATAAATTCTTCGTTTCCGCGTCATAATTTCGGATTCATAGTAATGAATGACAATGCAAGGTTATAGAAAATTTACTATTTACGAGTTATTCAATTTTTCTGGCGTATAATTTAATTTGTTTTTTATCTGTTTGTTGTAAAAAGTCCAGAACTATTAATCAAATATTAATATGTGCTCGACTTTTGACAACAGGCAGATAACACGCAATTAAAATTACGCACAATAATATTTAAACAACTCTAAGGGCACATTGTCGGTATTTACTAAGAATCCGAAATTATGACGCGAAAATGAAGAATTACTGCAAAATGCGTAAGGCCTAGTCTTGACATATTTAACTATTTCTTTGTTACTAGATCGTCGTCGCTAAGACTGTAAGGATACGCAATGGGTAGGAAAATAACAAGCAGATCTTTAACAAATGGCCAGTTACCCGTGAACCAACTATCACATTGCTCGGGCTACGCTGAGCTTCCCGTCCGCGCCTGGGGCATAAGTGCAGCAAGGGTTTCGTTTCCAAAGAGAAAGCAAAATACTTCCCTTATATGGTTTACAAAAGTTGTTTATTGTAAAACATCTATCAAATTTTTTTTTTTTTTTTGGGTGATAGTAGAAATCTTGACTGTTTACGTGACTCACAATTAAGATAAACGAAGCCATTTGCAAAAGAAAACTGAAAAGGGAAAGAGCCAGGCGTCTTTAATTTATTTTACACCGTGCTTATAAATCATTTTACTAAATCGAAGTCCAGCCATGTTCAAAAACTAGTAAAAAGTTCCCTACTTTCAGCATTTAATTTTAAAATCGTGCAAAAAAAATTATTTCTCCTCTCTATGATTCAACAGATGTCTTCAGATAGCTCAAGATATTTAGTTCAGTGTATATTGTGTCACTTTCCCCTAGCAAGCTAATTTTCATAAGTTTGTGTTAGTAAAACAGTCAAACTATCATTGACACGAAATTCTGCAAAAACTATGACATTTGAATCTTTTCCTTAATTTTCTTTAAATAAAATGAAATGTTTAGAAGTTGAATTATTCTCCCAAAGCCCTTGTGCTCCCAAAAGGCTTTTCTAGGTTTAAAACTGATGCTTGTGGGTAAAGGTTGTTCATGATAAAGTGAGCACTTTTGAAATCAACCTTAGAAAAAATACACTGCTCCTACCTGCATATATTTTAACGGGCGCAATGAGTGAAATGCACCCAGTAAAGTTGGTAACAATGGATGTGAAATAGTTCAATATCTTAATGTCGAATAAAAAGTGTTAGGTAACAATTAGAGGTAAATTTAATTATTTCTTTCGCTTTTTTTTTAATTCCACAGTTGCAACTGGCCGACGCATGAATAAAGTGATGAGACCCATGACAATGTTAATTTTACATAAGGCTGAAGAATACAGAACGTGGATACAAGTAGATCAGTAGATCTTAAGCAAAGCGTTGTGTACACGTGAAGACTGTCGCGTGGATGCGGTTCGTCGGCCACGGCAGTGTCGGGACTTAACTATGGCATCAGGTACGCGAATTCTCGTACAAGACGCCGTCAGCTTCGCTCACAGCAATTTGTCTGGAAATCAACAGAATTAAAGCAAGATATAACGATACTCACGACGAAAACATTCAGACGAAGAAAAGGGACAGGGCGTTGGACATGCGTGGAGGTTCATTGTGCGTGGTTAGAAGAAAAGCTAAGTTTAGGCATGATTCTGCACAGATTGCTCTGAACCACTTGATGCCTGACCTAATGCCCGAGGTTGCGGAAGGAGTGAACCTCGTGCTAGCTACAAGAGATCATCTCCGTACAGAAGTGCGTTGATTTCAATCCACATTCCTTCGTACAATTATTGCACGCCAGATATCTGCAAGCTTGAGCAACGTCACAAGGAAGTGTGACGTCACCGACGATTCCTGAAATCCTTTAGACAGTGCGAGGGGTGGGGGTGTGACTGAGAAGATCAGAGGCTGCCACATTTGTAAAGAATAACAGAAAACATATTCCATGACGACCACCTTTACGTCATACCCCTTCATATTTTCAAATTAATTACCTATTGTCAGCGAGAGTACACCACTGTTTTCACTATTAACATTAGGCCTATATACATACACTATCATGTCAAAGATAATTATAACTTTGAAAACATATTTAACTCCGCAGTGCTGGACTCATTGACGGAGTTACTATTTTCCTATCGGTTAGTACGAAGAATTTCGAACTGTGTTCTCAGGTTAGTTGCTCATTCTCCGTATCACTCTCCACGAGATGGTGGCCGATAGCAGGGCAGTTCGTAACCTTTGTCCAGGCTCGCCGAAACGTAGGATGGCCGGTGTTTACTCGTACGCCGACAGCCATTCTCGTACACATGCGAGAATTCTCGCATACTCGGCACCGCCGCCTTCCAGTACAACATGCGAGATCGCGCGCAGGTTCAATTCCTGGCGATGGTCGCGCCCGGATTTTCGCACGTGGGGATCATGCTGGCCGATGCCGCTTGTCGGAGGGTTTTCTCGGGGGTCTCCCGTTTCCTCGGCCCTTACATTCCGGCGCTGCTTCATATCCACTTCTCTTCACCCTCATCAGCTCTCAAGACTTCATTGTTACGAGCCGCCCAAGTCCACTCCGCGCGCACGTTTACAAAAAAGGGGGGGGGGAGGGCGTTGCCGGCCTGCAATTACGACCAAGTCCACACATCTGACTTGCAAATTACCGGCCGCTTCGGAGAACCTGCTATCTACCTTCCCCACCCACCAGCTCTACCCTTGCCCTAGCCACAGGCCGGGACCAACACGCGCGGCCTGGCGATTACCAGGAATCCAGTCCAGTTGCCGCGATACCTTCGACGCCATCTTGCATACAAATATTTTTCGCCATCATTTTCATTTCAAATTCCAGTTAACATATGATATGGCATTACACAGGACACAGCCCTGCATAGCATTAAATTAATTATATTTTGCTGCTACCAAAAATTTCACTAGCTGTAATTAGGAGATCTCTTAAGGCTATCTCTCCTTCGACAAGAAATAATAATACACTGCGTTCAGCTTATGTACAAGAATCTATGCACGAAGAGTGGCATATCTGGCAACAAATTTACACGCAAAATACGCAAATAACTTGAATTTGAATTTTGTGGAGTATAACCTTTGCGTGTTGTCTACATGTCAGGCGTTGCATTATACGTACCATTATGATCTTAATGCACAAATTCCTCGAAAACTGCGGAGTTTAGAGAAAAAAAACACACGACGTCCTTCGTTTAGTAATACTCTGGTTAATAGTCCGTCCTTGGGAAACAAAACATGTTTCTGCGTCGAGAAATTTAACTAGAAATAAAAATGGCAATAACGATAAAAGCAAGGCGAAACTGAAGAAAGGTTTTCCAATGGCGACAGATCTCTCAGTTGCCCATTACACAGCCACAGTGTACCATATTAATCACTTTCTGTAATATTTGCAATCAAAGCGTGTTAATTACTTAATGACGGGACCTTGCCTTTAAAGTCTTCTGTAGATATTTGGTAAGGCTATGAATGGCTAACAGTACAGCGATAATGCAAATTCTTTAAAACTGAAACAATACAAATTTCCAAATATTCTCTTAGTATATGGGAACGAAAACACAAATAACTTTATCATATTAAAAAACACCAAATAAGTCGTAACCTCCAAGGCTCGGGTGAGACAATAAATCTAAGAGATTGCGGCACACGGCCTTCTATCTGGGGCACTCGTGACTGGGCGGCGTGACGTCATCCCAGCCAGTCAACCAGAGAGCCACACGTGGCTGGAGGCTGGAGTTGATTCCACAGACTTCTACGGTGACCAAATGTTCCTCCGCCACAGCATCGTACGATAATATGGATAATAAAACACAATAAATTTAATTCAATCACATTTCGTTTCACGCCTAGCGCTTTTATTTAGCGATTTGTCTTCCCAGGAAACAGATACGAATGTAGCCTCCGTTCCGTGGCTCTAAATATTTACCCAATTCAGCAGCACAGCAATCACAATAGCCAACGACACTTAGGAGGCTTCTGAAAACGACGTTCCTAGTTACAATCCCGGACATACTCAGTATGCGTGTGTCGTGTTTATATGTAAGGATTGCGGGCCTATATAAATTGTGTATTAACAATTCTGGCATCCAAATGGCGACGTTAAAAGGCAGAAACAAGGTGTCTATCCTATTTAATTCCACCTATCGCGAATATTCTTAAAAGTAGATTATTTGTCAACATTCTTTCTGTCCGCCGGTCATTGTAGTCTTTCCATGGCATCCCCCCCTCCCCAAAAAAACACAGTTTCCCTTTCCAAGGCTTTCACAACGAAGCCCGCAGTAGGTGCATTTGACCAGCTTTCTGTTCCGTTTACTGCCCCATCCCACGTACTAAAGGCTGTTCACGATAAAGTGAGCACTTTTGAAATCAACCTTAGAAAACAGTCTCTGCCCCTACCAGCATATGCCAGCATATGTTTTAACGGGCGCACTGAGTGACATGCGCCCAGTAAAGTTGGTAACGATGGATGGGAAGTAGTTTCGTATCTTAACGTCAAATAAAAAGTGATAGGTCACCATTTCTGATAACGTAAATTATTTATTTCACTGTCTGTGTTTTTTTAATGCATCGAAGTGTAGATAGGGGAAGATTTTCTGATAATTTTACATTTTCGCTTGACCGACGCATGAATAAAGAGATGAGGCCCATGACAATGTTAATCTTACATAAGGCAGAAGAACACACAACGTGCATACAAGTATATATTAAGCAAGTTTTTCAAAAGCTCTCATTTTACCGTGAACAGCCTATAGAAGAGTGTACGTTCTATTGGCAAGAATTCTTCAGTGCCACTTTGTCTCCTCTTCGACGTTCATCAGGAGAGAGGGTGGCAGACGACATCGACTCCAACAACGGCCCGAGTGTGCTGATTGATGCCCTCCTCCCTCTGGAGGAACGTTGTTAAAACACCTGCACCTTCACGATGAACTAAACACCTCTGAAATTAACCCTGCCTTGTAAATGCACACGCTTTAACTTTCCGCAAAAATTAAATGAAATACATCAGTGTTGGCGGCGATTTAGAACAAGTAGTTCTTTGTATTAACGTATTACCGAAAACATAACGTTTCAATTAATAGCCGCTGCAACACCTTCTTACACACGCAAAATTAATAACTGACATAATATTTACACATTTTCGTTTCTAACGGTTTCAGTGTCGCATGGCAATGAAGACTTAAGATTTTCGTGGTAGGCCGCGTAATGGAAAGAAACAATTAATTTACAGAAGTGTTCAATGAACCTTGGGCGTGCTCGGCCTTCGGACTGAGCTCCCAGCACCCTTATCAGCAACCAGACGGTGTGCAAAGTCTCGCCGCAGGTACGCAACCAGCACAGTGGCTGCAGCTGGAATGCAGCCAGCTGTAGGCCGTTCACGGTAAAGTGAGCACTTTTGAGACCCTAGTTACTGTTTCCTTTCAGCAACTTTTTTTATCCGTTAACCACCTTTTGAAATAAATATTGCCATGTGAGTAATAAATACAGTATGTATATTCCACCAGACTCGGAAGTTAACGTCTAAGGCTAAAATAAAATATATTTGTTGACTATTATTCCAAATGAGAGGACTTTCAAAAGTGCTCACTTTACCGTGAACAACCTCTACACTCAACGATGCGTGTGGATGAAATCACCCTTCGTGTCAGCACGGTTCTCCCGCACCCGAGTAACACTCTCTGCTAATTAACGGCCTCGGTAATTATTCGCGCAGCCAAAGTAATCGAATACTCATATTTAAAAAAAACATTGCATGAGAGCAAAACTAGAATACCTATATTTTTCTTTAGTCCATACACTAAGCATTCGTTTAACTATTCATTCTTCATTGAAGTTATCTCTTTTGGAATATTACTGTAGGCTACCTCGCGTCTTGCCATATTCCCGCACCCCCGGGACGGTAATAATTGATTATTTCTTCGCGTTGCCTATGAATTCTTCATACATAACTGAGTCCTCTTGCACTTATAATGTTATATCATGAAACACATCTTAGAGAACTTGTTTATCACCATTCCTACGCTGATGCTCTTCCTTTGACACTTCGTTGATGTCACCATGTTATGACATCACCCAACAACCATATTGGACCCAGGTAACCTTGACCCATAATCTTGACCCTACAACTGTGACCTTGGATGACCTCGGAAACAAAAATCAAGAAAAACTTGTAAAAAATGAATACATTCATAAAAGTCAGCGAGCATATTACTTTACTTACCACTACCGCCATCTTGGATGCAGGTGACCTTAACCGTGACCCCAGTGACCTTTGACCTTGAATACGAAAAATGTCAAAAATCCCAAAAAGTAATAAGAATTTATAAAAATATTTTTTAAATATAATTATAAATTTTTTTTTATTCTTTTAAAAACGTACATTTTCTAAGGTTCTCCCCAGCACCACGTCCAGCAGACGACTGACCCCCCTCCAATCAATCACATTGTATTAACATCCCCCCACTCCCACTTACCTTTGCTCATTCTGACGAAAGCACTACACCCACCATATTGGTTTTTCTCGTTTGCCATCTGTTCACATTTTCAACGCTTAGATGGCATTAATGACTCCGACCAACATGTTAGATCTGGATGACCTTCACCTTGACCTCACATATGTAACCTTGACCTCATGGCCACGACCTTGGTTGACCTTGCACCCAAAAGAAATTCTAAAAACCTTAATAAAATCCAAAAATTCCAAAAAAAAAAAAAAAAATGAGTGAAAGACTCTCCATACAGGATATCGCGGGCGAACACGTTAGGATCGTAAAACCTAGAGCTATTTCGCTTGTTTGAGACGCATTTGATGAGCACCGAACAAGGAGGCGTAAGGGCGACACTGGCACACACACGAACTGAATCGTCGCTTCTAAGTGCGTACAAACAAGTCTTGTGGTCATGAAGCGTGCAAGCGGAAATTTTCACAGCGACACAATTGTGTTCTTGCATAGAAATTAGTGTTTAATCCTCATCCAGAAAGCAAAACAAATACTGAAATGCAAATAAACGTACAAGATTAACCAAATTTGATACTGACCACCATAACCTGACTGAAGGGCGTGTGAAGGAACAATAGTCAGACGTGAGAAATATTAGTTGGCAATAACGAAATAATGTTCCTATGTATAAAATTTGTGGAGACAGTTAGGCTGGGACCTCTCCTGAATCACGAAAGAGCAAAGGTCAGAGAGGCTAAGTCTTAACAACATGTATCTTAAAAACTGCAAAGCTGTCGATGCAACATATAACGTACAAAAGACTGAAAAAAAAAAACAAATTACCTACGGTGTTATACGTAAGTGCGAAACAATCCATACAAGAAGCCAAGCGGACATGAAATTTTACTGCGGAGGTAAAATATACGTATAATAAAAAGTGGAGAAATTAGCTAGAATCCCCAAAGAAGGTACTGGCCATTTCAGCTGCCAGCAGACTGCAAGCAGAACGCTGTGGACACTAGGCAGTACGAGTATTCCATTTCTGCATATAAAGAAGGGAAATGTAATAAAACCAACCAGTTCTGGAACGAATAATTTACTTAATAGCGTGAGTTTAAACATGAGTGATTGGGTAAGTGTTGTCGATTCCTGTGTCCGCACAGCAGAACTGGAAATCCCACCACGCCCACTTGCTCGTATTAAAGATGGCCGCTATTCGCAACAGGTTCTCACAGCAAGGGTAGGTATGCGGTGCGAGAGCCGAGCACGAAGCCGCGTGTCAGCATTCTTGCGTTTTTTTTTAATCACTGCTTCGCTGCCGTATTCGGCGAGCAGTAACGCTGAAGGCGCTTAAGTTTCCCACTACAATTATTTTTACTACCAAGGCAATCATTTACAAAATGATAAGACGAGCTCACAGCCTCTTAAATCCGTCCCCATGGAATCAACATTTTTCGTGCGACAGGCATTTCCTGCCCCCTATAAATTCGCCCGTGTGTGAACTTCGCTGGCGAAAATTTATGCGCGATAGCAGAGATCTGCTTACGCGTAACTGTCTACCCGGATTCGCTCTCTGTTGAACGCGAAGTTTTTCTACCTTGGCAGATCCGCCCGACAAATTGGCATTGATTAAACAGTAGATTAAACTAGCCCGTTTGTGCACTCGCCGCGATAAGCGCTCAGTTACTAGAAGCACAATTTCCAGATATTGTATAAATAAGTTTACCTGAAAAATTTTTACGGTTTAAATATTAACTAGTAATGAGAATTCGTTTTATTTTTAAAGATTCACTGTCTGTCATTTCGAAACTAGCAAACAGATTTTGCTATATATCAAAATTATTCAAAATATTTTCATCATGTTTGGAAACGACAATTTTCTGCCGATGAAAAGAAATTTTAAATTACTTCCTACATCCAAGTTATACCATTGAACTATGTCTTATACCGTACACTATGGGCCTTATTCATAGCCGTTTTTAGTCCGGACTAAGGAAAGATTATCCTCCGACCAAAATGTTTCGTATTCAGAGAGTATTTTTATTGCTAGTCCGAGATAATCTTGCTTTAGTACCGCCTAACTTTTACTCAGGACTGAGGGTAGGACTAACGAAGTATTAAGGTCAAAAAGAAATATGGCAAACACAAAATACGATAGTTTCGTTAGTATTACATGCCAGTGACAGATAAATAAAGTTCACGAAACATAAAAATTACGTTTAAGACCGATTCTGTTTATCTGTATGCAAAAAAAATGCCGACCTAATTGATGAAATGTTCCGTGTATAATAATTGAAAGGAAATATACCTTATAAACTTAATAATACATCACCTTTTAGCTACAACAATGCCTTTCTATTTCTGCGTTAGTCAAATGCCTTCTCTGAAAACAGTATTTTATAACAGACATTTTATAACCTTTTGCTTCCAAAATTGCTTTGTAGAATATATATACATTTACAAAACTTCTGCTTTAATTTTCAATTCAGTATGCTCCCTTGACAATCGATGTTCAAATGGTTTTAATTCAAAATAATAAAACCTGCTTGATACGAAAGAACAATTCCGTGAATACTGTTGTCTTGAACCGAGATCTGAAATATGCGAACTATTGCTGGCTAATATCATCGCCATTCATTGAAAAACTATGGGGCGCCATTTTACTATCCAATAACTAATGTGCGTGGTCCTTGGCGTTTATCGTTTTTAACGACGCCATAATGATGTGTAGATTAATGTAAAAAAACGTTCCTTGGTGTAACTCAGGCGAACGATTGTCGGGGTAACAGAGAAAGTTTGTAAGGGTACAGCTAATAACTGCCTGCCAGGTGCCCTTACAAACTCTTTCCTCAATAACCTTTCGCCTGAGAGAGTTACACCAAGGCAACGTTTTTGTTCATTAATGTACTGGCTGTTCACGGTAAAATCAGCAATTTTGAAAGCCCTGCTTAAGATCGACTTGTATGCAAATTGTGTATTCTTCCACCTTATGTACATTACCGTTGCCATGGGCCTGATCACTTTATTCGTGCGTCGGTCAAGGGCAACTGTAAACTTTTAATAAAGCAAATATTTTACAAATGTTTTATTCTTATAATTATATGCGTTAAAAAAGCAAAAGGTAATACAAAGTATTACAGTATTCGCAAATTTTTACTCAACAACACTTGTACTTTAACGTTAACACATGGAACTATTTTTCTTCGTCGTTGCCAACTTTACTGTGCGCGTGGCAGTCAGGGTATCCCCATAAAAACATACCCAGGGAGGGGCAGTGACATATTTCAAAGGTTAATTTCAAAAGTACTCACTTTGCCGTGAACAGACTTTACACATCATTATGACGTCAATAAAATTTTATTTATTTTTCTGTGTTTAATGAACGTTAAGTATGAAGTAAATATTTTAATTTATAGACAAAATATAAGTGGAAGTTTCATATAACCGAAACACAATATACTTCAATGTGAACAGTTGATTTTAAAAAAATTAAAGCTACCGTAAACGGACTATAGCTGTAGTTACACATAAATGTTCCTAAACAAATGAAATAAATAAGCTAGAAATCAGTAATTGAAAGAGCCTTTGCGGTTCTGGTCACCAAAAAATGTATTATTTTACACTTGTACGAAACACCATTCAACTTGTAGACGTTATAGGGTAGACGTTATAGGCAGTTCACGGTAATCTGAACACTTTTTAAATCCCTGTTTAAGATCTACGTGTATACACGTTGTGTATTCTTCCGCCTCATGTGAAATTAACATTGCCATGGGCCTCAACACTTTATTCATCTGTCGGTAAGGTGAAAATACGAAATTATTAGAAAACTAAATATTTACAAATCTGATCATTTTATACTTCGATGGATTAAAAAAAAAAAATGCTGAAGAAATAATTTACGTTATCACAAATTGTTGTATACATTATGTGTGTAATTTGTGATTGTATGAGAAACCTTTTTGTTATTCTTACTGTGCGGGGACAAGCTTCTGATCTACGATCTGCTGCCGAGTACAAATGAAAACATCTACCACCCGGCAGCACTCTCGTCAGTATCCGACAAGATGGCGGCATGGCAAGTGGGTTGAATGCTCGTGTCTCGGGATAAAACCCTGGTCCTCCAGTTAAGTAACTCTATTCTTGTCTCTATCAAACACAAATTGTTACCTAACACTTTTTATTCTACTTAAAAATACAGAAACACTTTACCTCCATCGTTACCAACTTAAATGGGCGCATGTCACTCAGTGCGCCCGTTAAAATATATGCGGGTAGGAGCAGTGACTTTTTTATAAGGTTGATTTCACAAGTGCTCTCACTTTATCGCGAATAGCCTTCACTTATAAGTCCTTTCCTTGCATAAACTATTTTTTAATCACAAAATTTTAGCATCATGGCGTGTCAGTATCACAATTCGTCTTTTTCAGATGTACAAATAAAAATTAACGAAGTCATTTACAGAAAATCTAACAAGGGCGACTGAAAGGTCATGCCTTAGTTCATTTTAAGGCGTGCTAAGCGAAACTTCTTTTTATGAAAAATCATAAGTTGCTACAGCTCAAAATTATGCAAAAATTTCCTTTTTATAAAGCAATTTTAAGCAATTACGAACATGAATATTTCATAGCGAGATTTCAACGACTCACAAGTCATTGCGTAAAAAATGTCGTCTGAGATGTTTTAAACAAGGAAATAGAACCCGTCATAAATGTCTATACGTTGAACAACACTTCGTATAAAGGCTGTTCACAATAAAGCGAGCACTTTTGAAATCAACCTTATAAAAAGTCACTGCTCCTACCTGCAAATATTTTAACGGGCGCACTGACTGACATACGCCCATTTAAGTTGGTAACGATGGAGGGAAAGTGGTTCCATATTTTAACGTCGAATAAAAAGTGTTAGGTAATAATTTGTAATATCTTAGATTATTTCGTTCACTTTCTGTTTTTTTTTTTTTTTTATGCATCGAAGTGTAAAAATGAGCAGATTTGTAAGATTTTTGCTTTTCTAATCATTTCACATTTTCATTTGACCGGCGCATGACTAAAGTGATGACGTCCATGGCAATGTTAATTTTACACGAGACGGAAGAAGACACAACGTACATACAAGTAGATCTTAAGAAGGGCTTTCAAAAGTGCTCATTTTACTGTGAACAGCCTATAAATATAAAATAATGAACTTTTCTGTGACCAGCACCCTCAAGACATGGTTGTCCAGTTGTAAAACCAAGTCTTACGCAAGTTCGGGAACGTGACACGTGGTGGAGGGAGTCGGAAGACGTGCATCAGAGGAGGGGGGAGGGCCACCTCACCGGGAAGGAATGCGTGGGCCACGGGCGGCTACAGCTCGCCTTCCAAATGGCAAGGACGTGAAAGCTGCGAGCCGAGCGCCGCCACACAGTCCCGAGTGCGTGATGTGGCGTCACGCCGCGCTAGGCACTTCCGCATTTACTCCACACGTACCTTGTCTTGTGGCCGACCGAGATCATTTTTTGAAGTCGGCCTTGGAAAAAACAGTTCTTGATAGCTTGTGTTTCAACGAAGACGCTATAGTCACCCCCTTTGCAAAATCACCCCATGTATATAACATCCAAAATAAATCATACACCACAAACATTGAATAGGGCTGCTGTCATTAACGTTAAAGTTATTATATTTTCCGACAAATTAAACTTTTCCTTATTGTCTATAAATTATAATAGTTATGTATTTCATAATCGATATGAATTAAAAGTAGTGACAGCAGTACTGTGTTGGCAGTGGCTAGGAATAAATAATTTACATGTAAAATACTACTAACAGAGTTTTAATATCCTACTTTTAACGTAAGCATTTCTTATTGAAATATTTACATTTCCAGGAAGATAACATATGTTGTTAATACATATTAAATAAATATTATTTTTTATTGTCTGATAAGATAAAAATACGGACGGTAAGATCTATAGTCTACTCGTGTTTGTTTCCGGTAAGGAATAATAATAATATTTTTTCTTATAGGTAGCGGAAGGATACGTAATCGGTGCCTGAAAGTAGAACTTTACATGGGCTTCAGAAAAGAGTGAACTTACCGTGTATGGACTATAACTCCAATGATGACAGCTATAGTCTGATCACGGTTTATTGAGCACTTTTGAAAGCTCTGCTTGGGTTTTGAATAAATTTCCTTCTCACGTTTTAACCCTTAATTAATATTCTCACTTTATTCATGTGCCATCCAAATAAAACCGAGGAACCATTAGGAATGTAAAAGTGTTCAAATTCATACTCTCGTGTAGAAAATAGGAAGTAGGCTACTAACTTCGTTGGCCTTCAATACAAATATCACACTCGCGATACTACGTCAAGTGTCAAGAACTAAGATTATTAATTCGCTGCCACCACAACTCAAAACTTGCATGCTTGTGTGTAATGCAGGATGCAGTTATAAACAGTAGTAGTATAAAAATGGGGCTGCTAGCACAGGGACTGGAGGCTGTGGTGCCGCGGTGCCAGCTACGCCATCTTGTATGACGTTACCGCCACCATATTTAATGTTCATGGCCTTAACATTGACATTGAGCTGACGACCATCCTGTTTCTGGTCGCCATCTTGTTTCCATCTGCCATTTTTCTTCCCTTTTTCCTCAAAATGTCCCATTTTTTCCCTCAAAATGTTACATTTTCCCCTCTAATTTCCCTTTTTGCTTTGAAAATCTGGAAATTTGCCTTTGTAGTGGTATAAAATTATCGTAAATTAAATTTTTGCGTTCCCAGCACTGCATATGCATACCCGCCATATTGACAAACCCCAAAAAAAAATACCTGCATTGTTGAAATGCTAAATTTATAGCGAAAAAAACCTTCAAAATCACCCAAAGCCTCAAAATAGCCAAAATAACTGCAAATCAATCAAATTGAGGCTTCTTGTGTCCGAAACATCCGTCATCTTAAATTATAACATGATGCTGCAACCATGGATTGTTTTAGGGGATAAATGTAACCTTTTGAGGGAAAAATAGGAATTTTGAGGGAGGAAAAGGGAGAAAACAAAATGGCGGGCGGAAACAATATGGCGACCAAAAACCAGACAGCCGCCAGCTCAATTTCAAGGTCAAGAACTTAAAAATGGCGACAGTGACGTCATCCAAAATGGCGGAGCTGGCACCATGAAACCACGGCTCCCAGCCTCTGTGCTATCAGCCCCCTTTTCCTACTACTAACAGTGAACTTTTTTCAGAGATTTGTTTCCAAAGTACTCACTTTACCGTGAACCGCCTATAAAAATGAAAACGAGTTTGTGTGTCGTACAATATGCTGGATAGCCAAACCTTCACTAGCTACTTTATGTGTGTGCAATCATCGTTTAACATGTAGACATTACATTTTATGCCATTTCCCAATTTAAAAATTCCTTTATTTTAGTATTAATTACATTTTTAATTCACGATTTTACTGTTTTCGGGCAACAAATAAAACAAACTTATTCACTTGTACAAATGAAATAACTAATAATTATAAAATACTGTTACATGAGCTACTTTAAGACAGCTAATATAATCACGCAGCATTGTTTCATTGTAGAATAAATGGAGTGCATGCATATTTTAATTATTTTTATGACTGTCCCTAAATTTCTGTAAAATAACGTTAGAGCTAGCCATGTATTAGAATGTATTAGACGATGTTTTCCTGATATTATGGTATTATTTTCGTTAGTTTTTCCCCCTTTATTTTAAGTTACAAAAAAGCAAATAAAATTTTAATTCTCATATGACATCACGCAAAAACGATGGAATCAATTTTTATTAGAGGCAAATTACATCAAATTTAATGTGCCTACAAGCTGAATTGTCTTTGGCACTAATATAAAGAATTGATTTTTTTCCCCCTTTCCAGTATTACTTAATGTTTTTAGATCCAAGGCAAAGTTTGCTCCTCCAGTGAATGTCTCTTGTAATACAAAGGACGAAAGTTTGTGACGAAAACTGTACTTAAAACTAGAGTTCAGTAATGGAATTCCTTTCGTTCATAGCAACATACTGTGTCCCAACGTACATTACTTGTGGCTTCCGGGATTAGTGCTTGAGAGAGCCTAAAAATAACTATCTACTCCTAAAAGAGTGAAGAGAATTGGACGGCCCTTAACATAGAGGTCTTGAGAGCCGGTGAGGGTGACTGGTATGAGTATGGAGCAGCGCCGGAATGTAGGGGCGGGAGAACAGGGAGAACCCCGAGAGGACCGGCCGACCAACGGCATCGTCCGGCACGATTCCTGCATGCAAAAATCCGGAGTGACCCGGCCGGGGATTGAACCCTGATCGCCTTTGTGGGAAGCGAGCAGGCGAACCGCTCAGCCACCGTCGCCCCTGCTCCTAAAAGAGTTCAGATTACATACAAAAGAAATATAAGGCCGAAACAATGGTTGAATCAACGCTGCAGTCATAAATCTGGCAGCCTTACCATATTCCAAGTAAAGTTCATAAAAAAACAGAGGGCCAAAAAAAGATTTTGACTGCAGGACGACGTCATCTCCGATATTAGTCACCGTGCAAACATTTGCGGAAATGGTTACGAAGGCGGGGTGAATTCGCGGGGAAGTGATGTTAGCAATAACAACGTGTCATAAAATTTCCCAGACAAAGATCTTTGACAACAGCTGTTACGCATATCGAGCGTGTAGCGGCTGGACGAGGGTTGCTACACGATGCCATGATTAGGGACAACCGAATTTCGCGAAAATATTTCTGCACATGCTAGATTTCAATACCCTACCAGCGTAAAGGCTGTTCGCGATAAAGTGAGCACTTTTGAAATAAATTCTAAAAAAAAGTCACTGCTCCTACCTGCATACATTTTAATAGGCACATAGGATGACATGCGCTCAGTCTTGTTGGTAATGAAGGAGGGGAAAGTAGTTTTTAGTATTAACGTCTGCTAAAGTGTTAGGTAACCATTTGTGATAACTTAAATTATTTCTGTCACTTTCTGTTTTTTTCCCCCAGTGCATCAAAGTGTAAAAGTAAGCAGATTTCATAGAAATTTCACAGCATCGCCTGACCGATGCATGAATAAAGTGAAGTTCATGGCAATGTTAATTTTACATAAGGCGCAAGAATACACAACGTGCATATAAGTAGATCATATGCGGGGCTTTTAAAAGTGCTCAGTTTACCGTGAAAAGCCCATGCCAGCAGTTTCCTTTTGCTAAATGGATTATTGGCGGCGTGGCTCTGCGAGAAGGCATTTTCTCAGTTGACTGGCCACCAATCAGAATTAAGTCACTCCAATCCTGTAGGTCTCTGATACGTGGACAGACACTTCAGACGCGTAACATCTAGATCACCCAATCACAAAAATGGATCTGAGCTACAGTGTTATGAAATACAACTGGTCGTGGAATCTTTTCGCGAAATCCGGGTGTCCCTAGCCATAATCCAACTTCCCTAAACTCCACGTTTTCCAAGCAATCGAGGAGAAATATCCATTTTTTGGCATTGAAAATAAAATAGTTTTTTCTTAAAAAGGTATAACTTATTTAACACTTCCAAGCACTGTACTCGTATCTCGTACGGACAGCAATAGTTTATTAATGCTGTCATCTATCGCTTATACACTATCGCAAACACATATACTAAATTCTGTTTGTCAGTCTGGTATGCAAGGAGAATGAAAATTATACCAATGAAAAAAAAAAATGTTAAGCGGCGTAAAAACAATATCGCTCCAAAACAGCGTGAATAAGCATGATAAACTGATTAACCCTATCTATTTTCGCCAGTGTTATAGGTAAACCACATCCTTCAACAAAGAAGGCAATACATTACAAACGTTTTTCGGTATTTCAGGTGAGTTCCGTTTGGACAAGTGAAATAAAGACAGCATAAATGTGATTTTAATATATATATATATATATATATATATATATATATATATATATATATATATATATATACACACACACACACAAATTTCACATTTATGTTGTTAGAAGCAATGATTTTGTTTTTTCGCATAACTAAATGCCACGTCCAATATCGATTTATATGTTAAATTATAAAACATCCTTACCCTTTCCCTCTCCTACCCTTGCTAACTAAGCGTACCAATGGCATTTCATTTTCCATGGCAAGTGTGGGTTTTAGCAAGTCAAAACATCCTCTCCACAATGTATTTTTGTCTTTTTTTTTATATGGAAGCGATCTAATATTTTCTTTGGATAAATATTTTATTATTTAATCATTATTATTGGTACGAAATTGTACGATTTTTGGTAAAAGTTATGCCTATAGAAAAATGTATATTTACATTTTTGTTTGCGCCAAAAATCAGCTCACACGAGCGCGCGCACGTACATACCGATACCTCAGTACCATAGTTATAGCTCAAAAGATGCCGTTTTTAGGAACAGTGTCGTACTAACAAAATGCCTTACTCCAACGCATTGTAGTACTACAATATCCCACAGAAAAGTATAACCGCCAGTATGTAGGCCTATGTTGTAAAATGTTTAAATGTTAACAGAGATTTCTACACTGCAAATTGTATCTTATCTGCTTTGTCAAACACTTTACGCCCAAATGATGGGGGGGAGGAGCGTCAACGGGACCAAGGGGGATCGATAGTGCCCTGGGGGGGGGGGAGAGGTACAAGTTATGGTTACCGACTCCCTCCCACCACTTTCGGGGGAGGGGTTTTTGTGTCAAACAATTAAGACTCGTGTTTACCATAAAGGTTGGGTTCAGATGTACCCTAATTACCGTACACAAGTTCATCTGTCGCTTCCGGTAAATGCGGGGGGGGGGGGGTAAGCCGTTTGTCAGGGGAGGAAGGGGCGGAAGCGGAGGCTGCCCTCCATTTCTTCCTATGCTAGATGCGTTCAAAATATATTAGTTACGGTTCCTTCGGAGTCGGGGTTGTTGACAATGGAGTGTGGCGCCCGACCGAAAAGATTTAACAAAGTCTTCCTTAGCAAGGAAAAAGAATATATTATTAGTTTTATTAGTGTGTGCAATGAAGATGCGAAAAATAAATGCATACTTGTCCCTCTAAATAAAGCAACAGAGAGATCAGATAATTATACAGGTGTGGGCATGTCTTCTATCAAACGACTTCCAAGGCAGAGTTGAGAAAATCCCGGTGAATAGCAAAGAAGTCCAGGAAAACGAAAGTCAGTACAAGATAGTTTTTACTCTTTGATTTAGCATGTACAGTAAATATCTTATCCCCCACGTAGCTGGGAACCTAATGCTGTCGGTCCATATTGACGAAAAAAACTGTAATTTAGTTCTGTCAATACTTAATTAATGTATTCATAAAGCTTTTTCCAGTTCGTTATCTGCTTTAATTCGCTGTCAAATTTCATCACTTATTATTACGGAACAAAATTTAAAATGTGTATTATTTTTGTAAATTGCTTTCATATCTAATTTTAATAGGAATGTTTATCATAGAAATCAATTCTAAAATTTTTGGGGATAATTAACTACAGTTACGACGATGTTGGATGCTCTACTTGTAAAACTCAACTCATTCGAGTATGAGAAACTTAATGAACTTGCTTAAAAAGTTGGCTTAAAAGGTTTGAAAGACAGCACGTAACAGCTCGACCTACGGATTCACTCACAATATTTCTATAATTTATACCTACCTAAAACCACTTATTGAACTCCTGCAGTTAGAACTAAAATCACTGATTCCCATATTCCTACCTGACGCACGAACTGCGTCGCAGCAGTGTAATTTGAAATACACGGTTTACTAAGAAACTACGCCACGTGTTCGCTGTCTGTTTTCATACGAAAAAAAATGACGCTTCAGACTAGGGTGGAATGGTATTTAAAACACATCTCGCTCATTACAAATATTATGCTGGAGCTATTGAACATGACAGAAAACGGCTTTTCAAACTGCTGTATCTTAAATCATACGGCATGCGTGTCTGCGAATATATCATAGGAACCTGCACTGAATCTTCCTGTAGACTCGTGTTCAACAAAATAATAGTGTCGCCGCTTAAGGTCGCATAGTTACAACAGCACTACTATAAACCTGCACGCCAATTCAGTAGTTTGCGCGTAGAGGCGACGGGGCGCTTGATTCGCGTACCTGCGTGGCTCTAACGCCCGCTCCCTTCTTTGCCTCAAATATCCAAAATAGCTTCAGATAGGCGGGCGGACACCTTAAGTAGACCTTACTCTGAAGGAACGAATAAGGACATTGTTTTCCTATCTGCGAGTACACGAGTGTATATGCACGTGACATTTTATTTTTATCCAAAGAGAGAATAACTACTAATATGTTTCATAATGATCAATAAAAATTATGCATGTTTTCAAAGCTTGCAGACACGCCAGCTATTTCATCACTCACGCAAATATTGTATACTTTTTAACTATGCAGTGTATGTAAATGGTACTTAAAAATAACTATTTCCTGTAACGTTAACGAAGTTTTCAAGGGATACTGTGTACGCGAGAGACAGACAGACAGAGAGTTACTGAGCCCTGGCCACATTTGGAGAAATATTATATGTATTCAATGTCGGGTCACCATAAAAACAATGATTTCTTTAAATTTAAGCCGAAAAATTAGAACCAAGTTTCAAAGTAACCATATAACCACAAGCCCCGATAAAACGAATTGTACAGTAATATGTCGCTAGTACTCGCCTCTCGAGCGTTGTAGCTATTATAATCGTATTCACAGAAAATTTATTCTACGCTGATTTAAAAGAGAACTGTTACATTTTCTTTAGAAGAACCATTTTTGAGATCACCTTTTATGATAGATATGTTATTGATTGGTCCAGAATTAATGTCAGTGCATTTGGATATTTATCTTTGAGCTGAAAATTCCTATGCCATTAAAATTCATACCTGTAAATGATTTAATTCTTTCCGAAATAACCAATGTAGTGCTACTAACTTTGGCCGCAATATTTGTTAGAGGAACAAACAATATGATTCCTTAGAAGGAAAAAAAACGATAGCATACTTCAATCATTAACGATCAGCCTTTTACTATCCAAATGTCCTTTCGAACATATAGTCCAAAGGCTGACTAAAATAAAATCGTTCGACACTAGTCGCATTATGAAGTAATACTAAAAAAGGTGTTAGCCATAAGCTTAGTGGAACAAGAAAAAATATGTATGTTACACACTAAGAAAATAGTTTTCCCAAGTCTGTATTTCAATAATTCGAATACAGCAGTACATAATATTCTGTTACCATTTATTGACTCGTTGCAACTTGTCCTCAACAACTGTATCCTCGTGATATAATTTATTGAAAATAGAGAACATAGGCGAAGATGTGGCACGAGGTTCGGTGACACACTGTTTTCATAGTATACGTAACATTATAAATGTATGCAAACAAAATTCATCTTTATTTTTGTTTAGTTCAGATCGAAAAAGACCAAGAAAGTCTATGTTGACAGTTACAATGGACGAGTAATTAGAGACGCTATAACCGAATTCTATTTCTGACTATAGCCAAACTTCGCGAAAGGATTAGATGGAAGTGGAGCCAATTGTCACTACGAAGACTCCTGCAAGACATGGGTTTCATGTGGAAGCGGTCCTAAAAGAAACCCAGTAATTAGAGACGCTATAGCCGAATTCTATTTCTGACTATAGCCAAACTTCGCGAAAGGATTAGATGGAAGTGGAGCCAATTGTCACTACAAAGACTCCTGCAAGACATGGGTTTCGTGTGGAAGCGGTCCTAAAAGAAACCCAGTAATTAGAGATGCTATAGTCGAATTCTATTTCTGACTATAGCCAAACTTCGCGAAAGGATTAGATGGAAGTGGAGCCAATTGTCACTACGAAGACTCCTGCAAGACATGGGTTTCGTGTGGAAGCGGTCCTAAAAGAAACCCAAGTTTTTGGTAGAACGAGCTGATGTCGTAGTTTGGCGTTCTAAGTATTTAAACAACGATGAAACAGCTTAGAGGAGAACCCCGTGAAATATTTTACCTAGATGAAACGTGGATAGATATTAAATTAACATTTAAGAAGTGCTCGCAGGAGGAAGGCGAGGCCGAAGGTGATTTAGAAAGTGGAAATGCTGCGAACAGACTGATGGGTGTCCACATAGTATACCGTGAGGGTTTTCTTCCCGGAGGCCTTTTAATTTATAAGGCAAGTGCCACCACTGGTAACTACCATGGGCCAATGAATACCGTAAACTTCAACAAGTGGATTAAGCAGAAAGTATTTCAAAACGACGGAAGCTGTAGAATATGTGACGAAGGAAGACTGGGTAGGGTTTTGCACCCATGTCAATAATATTGAAGATGAATACTGGGAAACAGACCACCACATGGAGATGGCTGTTGACGAGTTCCTAATTAAATTAGGCAATGACAGTGACACTGATAATACAAGTGATTCCTATTCCGATCAAGACAAATACAGTGACCATGAAATGTGCAATAACAGTGACGACTCAAGTTTGGCTCAACCGTTGTAATACATCCAAAGTATTTTCATTTGAAGTTAATAGTAAGAGGATCGCAACAAGTTCTTTCCAATTTTTGTTTCAGCTCATTTTCCTGAGTTCTTTTACATAAACATTAAATCAGGAATTTTTAAATACACATATTTTAGAAACATTTACGTTCATTTCAAAAATTCTTGTTACAAACTTTTGTGCAGTGTTTTGTTTGCAGAAAACAACCATCGCGAAAGTGTTAGCAATTAGTTTTATCTCTTGTGTTTGGTAAAACGCGAAATGTGTTATTTTTCTTAGTTCTCTGCCTTTTACTTTCATAGCGACTTTGAACAAAAACATATCTTGAGATGTATACAATTTAAATTGTATACATTCTTTATAAGTTTGAATTGAGTTTTTTCTCTACTTATATTGACTATGCTAATGTGAAAAATAGGCTATCTTTCCTACATATCTAGTTTGTAGAACTTTCCATTTTTGGTGTGAATGTTACTAAAACTAATTTAATGGTTGTACCAATAACAATACTGTAGTAATTTTTATCGCCACTAATGAATGTTGACTAATTTATGTGGTAAAAGAGACTAGCAGTGTTTTTATTTGAAGTCGGTAACTCGTGCCATATGTGTGCTTCAGAATACATGATGGTAGTCCGATGTTTGCGGAACTTAAAGGGCTCAGGGATGCACGCCATGTAAAACGCGAGAACTTTTTTAAAATCGAAATGCGGTGACGCGAGAGTATTTTTCAGTTCCGAACTGGTATTCTAATGTTTGCGGAACGGGCAGTAGGTTCCAGAATAGGTATGTTTCAAGGGAGTGGGTAAACCCGAAAGCCAGTCTAAGATAAGAACACCGGGGGTGAGGGGACAAACTTGGAAAAGGGAGTCCACCCTTCAAGACGTTTGACACCGACAGTACACATTGTCGTGTACCATAATTATGATACAATGCACCATGACTGTAGGGATTTGTACTATAGTTTCGAAAAGCGTACCATAATTGGATCTGCGTGCTTCGGGCATTACAATGCACTCATAGGGCCTTATTCATAGTCAGAGCCTCGTCCAAGGATGATCCAGAGATGATCTTCCTCGAAGTTGGTCTGGGGTTAATCCGGACTAAGGATGGACTAACTATATCATATTCATAAACCCCGATCAGAATGGGACTAACCTTAGTCGAAGGATCATCGAAAAACACTGTTGCCAAGTTTACCGAGCATGCGCATTACAGAATTGTTAGTCTAAAATAAACCGTTAATTTCCACTCATGACAAAATAGGAATAGATAGCGCTAAACACGATATAATTTATTTAAAATAAGAATGTTTTTCCTTTTCAAATTGAACAGTAATTTACAATAAGCGTTAATCTGCGCAAGAACAAGCAAAATACAATATGTTACATTGTGTGCTGAATTGAAAATAAAAGTAGAAGTTTTGTGAATATACATAAATCCTACAAAGTAATTTTGGAAGCAAAAGGTTATATGGAATGTCTCGATACCTTTGGTTTTTACTATTTCCTTCAAAAGGGATGTTCTCGATAGTATGCCGAGTATTTTCTGCCCAGCTCGTGTAAACAAGTCACATTATTCATACAGTTTAATTTACACTATCTTTTTACACTCGTCCACAATATTTTGCTAAGCGGGAATAGCAATTGCGTTTATTTTTACTACATTAACGTCACTTTATTCGTTTTAACCATGTTTTTATGATTATTATATATTGTAATATGTGCTGGTTTCATTTTATTACGCCAATAGTGTCTTTATAATTATATTAAATGAGTATTGTAATGCTAAATACATTACAAAAAGACATTTTAAAGTGATAAAAATTCTATAACCCATACAAGATTCGACCTCGCATTCTTTAGCATATCTAACCACGATGGCACCACTGAGCTACCACTACATTCTACTTACGAACAAATACTTTACTGTATATTGGAAAAGTTTGATTTGTATTAGAATTCTCTTCGAGTGTATTAATATCACGTCTCCTAAGCAAAGAATCTGTATTCAGAGAGGGCATTTGATCGACACAAAACAGCAAAGCATTGCTGTAGCTACAAACTCATGTTTTATTAAGCTTATAAAGCATATTTCCTTTGAATTATTATTCACGGAACATTTCATTTATTAGGTCGGCATATTTTTGCATACAGATTAACAGAATCGGCTTTAAACGTAATTTTTATGTTTCGTGAACTTTATCTAGCTTTCACTAGCATGTAATATTAACGAAACTATCGTATTTTATGTTCGCCATATTTCTTTTTGACCTTAATACTTCGTTAGTCCTACCTTCAGTCCAGACTAAAAGTTAGGTCGTACTAAAGCAAGATGATCCTCGGACTAGTAATAAAAATACTCTCTGAATACGAAAAATATTGGTCGGAGGATGATCTTTCCTTAGTCCGAACTAAAAACGACTATGAATAAGGCCCATAAAGTTTAACCTAGGTCCAACGTTTCGCGATATATAAATAGCAACTTTTAAATGCGTACCATAGTTATTTCGGCAGTCTGTGAGCATATCGAAGCTTCCCATAGGTATTCCAAAAAACTTTCGCGGGTCGAGATCGGAAGAACGGTGCAAAAGTTATTGCAGATTAAAGTATGGATGTACCATAGTATACCATATATTAGCCGTAACAGAACATTCACACTGCTGCAAGTGTCGAGAGGTGCAAGCGCCGATAGACGCGAGCTATCACCTCGAGGTGTATTTAGCCAAACCATACATACCACAAATACATATTTTTTTAACATTTCCTCTTATTGCACGTAATTGAAGTTGTTGCGAGCGAGCAGCTCACGTAGTTATTGTACATCCGATACATACCATATTATCAGATACACCCGTCGTGACTTAGCTCGAGGCTTCTGCAGACCCGTCCCCTGGTATTAATTAATTGAAAAAAAATTAAATTTTATTGGTTGTAACATTGTTGTACTGAGGTATCTATATATGCGCATACATTCAGAAAGTTCAGAAACTATGGGGACAAACTTCAGGAATGGGGAAAGCGGTTTACTCGCATGACAAGGAACATAAAACGCCGGCCTGTTGTACCTCCGCAACAAGCGCTGTGCCACGCCATTTCAAGCCCACCGCAACCTCCCTTATCAAACTGAACAAGATACGCGATATCTGCCTAAATAAAATCGACTCCATAGCCCAGGTTACACTATTTAATGCGGTAAGTTTACTTTACTAATGAAGGAGATGGAATTACCAATAAAAAATTTCACACATAAGATCATAAAAAAATTAAAAAATCCGTGCTTTAAAGGTACATATAGGCTATGCAAACCTACATTCCTACAGACGCTAGGCTCGTTTTCCATAAAGTACATTCGTGAAAATGTATATTTTAATTTCACTTCAGCTGAATTGTTTTACGCATTAATATAAATTGAGTGTCCAGGTCTTGATGTTATTGAAACCAGTAATACACTACTTACCAAAAGTACAACTATAAATCGGGCTAGAAAATATGATTTCGTGAGTTATATATTAGTTTGAAATTCGTTGTTTGGGACTCTCTCTGTAGAAAAACAATAGTATTGCAAAGAGCCACAAGAATAACGTTGAAACTTGGCATGCGCCTATAACATATGCTACAATTAAATCCTCCCATACAATTAAATGCATATACGACCATTCTTTCTGATGAACCTGCTATACAAAACGGATAAACATAATTTAAAATAAGTTTACAGAACCCGATTCTTGTCTTACCTAATTGACAGGCTACGCATAAACTTTCCGGAAGTTGCTGCAGCCATGAGCTATTTATATTATGCTTTTACATATACTATACAGATATTCCAGAGAATTTTCCCGCATTCTAAAACACATAAAAAGCTCCAACACAAGCTACTTGCAAGCCAGATATTTCCGAAGGGTGAAAGTATCACGTGTTTCATAACAATTCCGAGATAAAGTGCTTGGTGCATGCAAACAAGAATGATCGCTGAAATCCAGGCGAAAGTACAATCCGCGTTCAAACAGTGGAACAATGACGACGTTGTTTCACACAACAATACCTAAATCCGACGGTGGTGAATTGTAGGAGCTAATTTACGGGTCTTTGTTCACGAGGAAGATTATTTGCTGGAGGGTTTAAAAGTGACGCCCAACAACGCCAGATAACAGAAATTAGCTACAAAACACTTTTAATTAGTTTTTGTCGAGGCGCGTGACCTTTCGAGAACTCACGTCACCCCCACACTCACTTCCATCTCGAATCCACACTCCTTACAGCATGTTTATACATGGCTGTCCCCTAGAGGAGGAGGGAGTAACGGGAGACACTATTGCAATCCCTCCCCGATCGCTGTCCATCGCAATGATCTAAGGCAGTACGTCAAAACCAGTTTATATAATTAATTTACATTCTTTTTTACTTATTTACTTAGCCGATTTACGCGGGAAGGATCCCGTACTGAAATAACGTGAACGTACTTCTAAATTCGGTATGTGCACCCATAGCTAGCCCACGGTTCAAACACGGCATCTCATAGTCCTTGGTTACCTCGGCCAAGAAAACTGACATCTGCAGCATGCTTGCAAACGAATTAAAAACAATGTATACTAGCGAAACTTTAAAATTCAACTCTAGTAACGCTTTACAACAGCAGGATGCGAGATTACGTACGTTTTTTTAATTTACACCTCCCCAAAAATCTTCTTGAAAGATGCATTCTTACAGGCTGTTCACAATAAAGTGAGCACTTTTGAAATCAACCTCAGAAAAGTCACTGCCCTTGCCTGCATGTATTTTAATGGGCGCTCTAAGTGACATGCGCCCAGTAAAGTTGATACCGATGGAGGGAAAGTAGTTCCATATCATAACGTCGAATAAAAAGTGTTAGGTAACCAACTGTGATAACTTAAATTATTTTTCTCGCTTTCTGTTTCTTTAATGCATCGAAGTGCAAAAATGAGCAGATTTATAGAATATTTACTTTCCTAATAATTTCATAGTTTCACATGACAGACGCACTAATTAAGTGTTGAGGCCCCTTGCATCATAAGGGATTGAATACACAAGGTGCGTACAAGTAGATCTTAAACAGGGCTTTCAAAAGTGCTCATTTTACTGTGTACAGCGTATACGCCAATGACTTAACCCCAGTTCGTCCGTCATCCATCCGTCAGTCACGTTACGAACTGTCAAGTTAGCCTCGAAAATTGCATACGGTAATTACGTACAATAAGAGTTTATCTGGACAAAAGGTCCGAGAGGTATTAACGTTGCAATTGCAGTGTATATTCGTCCGTCCGTTAAATAAAATATGAAGCATTAAAAAGAACGGCATGGCCTGAAATATTTTTTAAAAGTATTCTTATGGGCGAAAGTTTTATTCGATCCCTAACATGTTAACAACGTCGCAAGGAAAATAGGCCATGGCATGTTGGCATGACACCCCCCCCCCCCTCCCCTCCCGTTTCTAACGGACGTCGACGATGTTAATAAAGACTGTTCGATAAAATGAGCACTTTTGAAATCAACCTTAGAAAAAAAGTCACCGCTCCTCGGGTGCACTGAGTGACATTTGAAGAGTAAAGTTGGTAACGATGGGGTGGAAGTAGTTCCATATCATAATGTCGAATAAAAAGTGTTAGGTAACCATTTGCGATAGTTTAAATTGTTTCCTTTGCTTTCTGTTTTTTTTTATGCACCGAGGAGTAAAAATTAGCCGAGTTGTAAAATATTTACTTTACAAATAATTTCACTGTTTCATTACACCGATGCATGAATAAAGTGGTGAGGCCCATGACAATGTTAATAAGGCGGAAGAATACACAGCGTGCATACAAGTAGATTTTAAGCAAAACTTTCAAAAGTGTTCATTTTGCCGCGAACAGCCTATACCCGCCGAATGTTCACAGATAGAAGATATCAAAACAAGTTACGACTATTCACTAATTTATTCCATCTCACGTAGTCTGACATTTTCAAAACAACTTACATTAATTCCCAATTTTTAAGGCGTAGGCCTATTATTCTTTCTTCCCCATTTTCCTTAACGAATTACCTCCTACAGAATTTCGACACATTGTGTAATACCCTACATATCTTGGGTCCATTACAAATTGGTACAACCCTTATTTTAAAATCTGCAAAGATCAAGTTCGGATATTATAAACATACACTTCTTAGCAAAATTTAAATACATAATTGTAAATGTAAAACTAAAATACAAATTTAAGGAACTCGACAGTTCGGTTATTATCAGCAGTCACTTGCTTCGCAACATACTCATTTTTAAGAGCTGAAAAAAATGAAATATAAATTTCAGGGATTCGAATGCTTAACAACGCATTTCATTGATCGTAAAAGACTTTATTCGAAAATTCGATCTAATATTTTTCAAGAAAATCGTTACTATTATTGTAAAAAAGTTTCGCCATTCCTTAACATGCAATATGACCAGTAAACTTAATTCCTTTCTTCAAAATAAGTTTGGTTTTATATTTACGTGAATGTAAACGAGCCTCCGCGCTCTACAGTGTAAAACATTTATTATCACAAGTAAACAAAGTAGGCCTACTTTTATTCCAAATAAGTTAATTATACATTCGCTTGTATATTTTGAACTGTAATCTGAACCTAAATGCCTGTGATTTGAAGGTTTCATAACTTGTATAATCGTTATTTGGCAAGTTTCGGTACAACGAATTATGAAATACGTCATGTTTTAAAAATCATATCGGATTAGGTAACTTTTCAACTACGTAAAAACTAATGTAAAATCATTAACATCATGTAACACGAAAGCTAATAATATATATTTGGCCACAGGTTAAGCTAACTTCCACCAATAACAAAATACAAACAAAAATGCGCCTGTACCACACAGGCCTAACTCTACCACCGAAAAAAGTTTTTTATTAATACAATATTTCATACAAATACAATTCCGTGGAATATTCTAAAGATAAGATTATACATATACGTTAAAAATATATTTGATAAACGTAGCAATCCTGTAAACACGACCTGCGTTCATTTCAATCTCGGCATCGAGAAAGCAACATGGCGTCGAGTTGCTTGCGTGACCCTGTTTTATGAAGATTGCCACCTCTATGGCCAAGTTTTGATTGTTTTGACAAGGAAAACAATCCACGTACACACGTGAATTACATTACCTATTTTTGATTACGTTAACGACAAAAGACTACTCAAACGTGCATACAAGCTGAAGTATTAACGTTCACACGATAAAAAAAAACATGCACAAATAAAAACATTTCGAGGCCACTGTACTTGTCAACGAGTAGTGAAGAAATGCATGCACATGATATTACTATCAGAGTAAGCGGCAATTATTCACTTTGAAAGAAATACTGGTTCTACATATTTGTAATAACAAAAATAAATGCTGCTAAAACTCACCGTCTCCTCCTTTATGACGAAATCTCTTGGCAAGCCACTGTATACCATCGCGCACATTTTTCTGTACTCGTATTTAAGAAGCAGTATCTATCAAAACATATCACTCTGTATTCCAGCAGTGGTGCGAAACGCAGCAGATGTTCTTTTTCTTAGTCCACCTTCACTCGTGCAGTGGCTTTTGATGCGCAGTCCAACCTAAGTCTTGTCCAGACCTCTGCTTTCTCAGAACTAAACAGCCTACAAGACTTGCCGCAAGCAGCGACCTCAAAACAGATAACGGCGCGCGCGCTGCCAACCTGGCCACGTGAAATCGTACTACCACGCTAGGGGAAAAAATACCTGTCCCTGTCGTCACTGGATCGCCGCCTGCTGACCGCGACATTTCAGTCTGCAGTTAACTTGTGTAAGAAGAGACGCTGACCGCACAATCGACCGAGGCTTATCTAATCATGCGTTCGCAGACACTGGGAGCTAAGAATCGTATTCAGTTGAATCAGTCGAAGCTAATAACATGAGAACTAGTCTACAATTTTGAGTAACGCATTTGTTACAAGAACTGAGCTGTGTCTGGTACCCCCCCCCCCCCCCGGCCATCTTAAAGCGACGTTTTGTGATTGGTAGGCTACCTGTGCACACTTACTCATGGATGGCAGCACATCACCGAAATAATATAATTTTAAATACAGTCTATTAACAGTATCTTCACATTTTTTTAATCAAACCTTTGAAAAAACAATCTATGTTAAGACC
The DNA here is from genome assembly GCA_029891345.1 of Dryococelus australis. NCBI lineage: Eukaryota > Metazoa > Arthropoda > Insecta > Phasmatodea > Phasmatidae > Dryococelus > Dryococelus australis. Next base: position 340,560,641 of record CM056993.1, on the reverse strand, counting down.
CTGTCACACTGTCAAATCTTTCCGTCAAACTGCTTCCAATAAATTTGGTCAAATACACTTGGACTGTTATGACTTCATCGAAACGTCATAAACGCCACCATATTTGTCTGAGAAAATTGGATGGCTTCAGTTTCCATCAAACATTTGAAGATTGGACCGGTTCTAAAATTTCTTTTATATTTGTGGCGGTCTCAGCCAATCAAAATCATGCACGACAAAAATGGACGTCAAGAAGTTTTAAAATAACGAGCGATTGCTGGACACGAAGTCGGTTATGAAGATAATCAATTTACGTAGTAGCCTTCTGAGCATGAATGCTATTTTAAGTGAGTATTGTACATAATATCACGAACTTGGAGGCATTAGATTTCATTGTGCATGAAATATGTCTAAAAAATAAAATTTCAATTTGCTAAAGAAGCGAAAATAAATTACAACATTCATTTGCATTTCTTCCTGTAATGAACTGCATGGAAAAACAAAAGCAATATCTTGTAAGGAATATTTTCTCAACCTTGGTCTGACTTACCACACTAAGTAGTAGGTAACTGATTAGATAAGGTGTTACAGCTTAAATTTATGCATGTATTTTCACGAGCTTAAATGAGCGTGCAATAGGTGTATTCGTAAAACAAACATTATAATAAATGCCAGAAATTTAATAAACCATTAAACGAATGGGCATAGCATTAAAACCTTGTATCATATTATCAAACTGATTTCTGTACTACATAAAAGAATAACATTTGATCATGAATCCAGAAACCATGCATTTGCCTAGCAGTGCAAAACCAACTTCAATACAATTACACCGGTGATTCACAAACAAGAGAAGCAGAAAAATTATATCTTAATTATACTCTAACATACTTGTGAATGAGAACGTCAGGATTTATTTGGTTCCGCCAATAAATCGTAATTCGTGAATTTACTGAAGTTTTGATGGATTCCAGCATCAAATCTTAATTCTTAGTTTTGTGAAGCTTCATTATCAATAATCTCCGGCTTTGTAATTTTATTACCATACTCGCGTATCCTCTGGGTTAGTTATCAATAATACTATTTAACTTTAATCATGCGATTACAATTTATTGTGAGAGCGGTTCTCTAAAAACATATGAAAATTTTACATTACCAGCGTATCATCAAAGTGAAATTTTATAATCTTCTTCTAGAGTATTTCTTGCAGTAATACTTTAAATTAAGCAGGATTCATATAGAATGGCAAAGGCCTCTTCGGGCAGCCTTATTATCCTGAACATTATTTTTACCAATACCAGTTCTTCTAAAATGAATTTGAATAATAGTAATATTCAATTTTACACCAGTTAGTTCCTAAAACTAATTTTTTTCCTAAGTACAAGATGGAGAATGAATAATTTATATTGCTATAGTGGGTATAGAATTAACATTCATAAAATATATGTCCGTTGGGACCTTGGTAAACAGTACAAGGTTTATAGATACCAGGCTACTACGTTGGGATAACCAAAATTCTCTAAGTGTTCGTTCGACGATAAAAATTGGCCCACCGTTGTGTGCCAAAATTCTGTGTGTGAGGCTAACCAATCTCACAGAGAAATATTTATTTTCATGACCTATAACTAGGTCTACACATGGAATGTCAACATTTCTGTAAGAGAATAGTAGACTATAATGACCACACATTAGTGTGCCAAGGATTTCTGTATACATCCTGTATTCATATTATATGTCACCATGTTGGAGACAAACCAAAAGTTACTATGAATATAAATTTAAATACACACATATTGTAATGAAACAGCCCTTTACGTCTGGAGTAAACACTGTGTTTAACTTATGATGGTACCTCCAGTGCGTGTAATGCTGTACTTCATATATGTATGTATATATATATATATATATATATATATATATATATATATATATATATATATATGTGTGTATGTATATATGTGTGTGTGGGTGTGAATTTCTGAATATTGATGTCGAGGGAAATGAACTGGTGTACTGCCACGTGATATTACTCGGTAAAGGGCGCCAGCTTAAATTAAGCAAGATTAAATAACTGAAATTATGTTTAATACTGTATTTCATTGACCAACGTGACGTGTGTATGAGCTTCTACCTGCGTACATATGTGGTAAATTTCATAGCTCATGCACCTCCCTTTCGCAAAGCATTCATTCATCAGTTTGTTTGCTATATTCATAAAATTTGACATGGGATATTAGTAGTCTGTTCATGCAGCTCAGTAACAAGTCCGCTCGGAGCCAGGCTGACTCAGACTCCAGACGTTCTCTGCGTACCCAACTCACCTTGTTACACACCACGACAAACCACAGTTTGCCAATCCGCTGAAAAACTATTTTTACATGCAAAGACTCCTAAACACTCTTTGCGGTCTTTCAGATTCAGTTTACATATATTAGAAGAGGATCCAAACCAAGAAATCATTTAGAGGTGAGAATACGAAAACACGTCAGACACAATGTAATTTCCAGCAATTATCCTTTTATTCAATAAAAATATTCAGATACGTGAAAACTTAAAAATCAATGCTGGAAAATGAAACAATCAAACAACTCTGAATGGCAATGACAATATTAAAGAAAATATATTTAGAACCTACACTGCCTTTAGGGAGTGGCCGGGCGTAACGGTCGTTAGCAAATATGAAAGTCTGACGTAACACACTTAACTGTAAAAATCCTCTCTTAAATGAAAAATGTCTCAGTTCAAAATCTACTAAACTTATGCCTCTGGCGTTGCTGCTGCCGTTAGAACACTAAAGCTCTCACTAGGGTTTCTTGTGGTTAATAGATATGTGTTAGATTAAGCTACGAACGCCTAGCCAACATGGCGTTTAATTTGGAGGAAACAGGAAAGGATCAAATCTTGTAGGGTCAGGATGCAACAATAAGAAGTGTAGGGATTCTGTCTTTCGTGGCTCACGGCTCACGAAAGTAGCGACGTCTAACTACCTGACTATTTACTAAACAGCTGCTTAGTACTAAAACGAAGGAGCTCTTACACGCTCTACTCGACGTTAACACACAAATAGAAACTTAAAAAAGCGAGCTGTTAAAACTGAACACCCTAAAATCTAACTTAAAATTCTAGGCCTCGTCCAAATCCTGGACGGGCGTCCTGTTCTAACGTCTTGGTGTTTCGGAAGATGGCGGTAGAGAGAGCGAGATTCTAACCGAAGTGGACCTGCCTACCCTATGCTGGACTCTCCCGCCAATAAGGGTGCAGGGTTTTAACCTGCTGACGAATCGAATGGCTCGCTACGTAAATCTAAACTGACTCACTCCAAAACGGCCTAAATCCCTAATCCATAGAATTTGAGGTCTCGTAAAAACGTAATTAAAATATACAAAAATAACCCTGAAACATTAGCAATCAGTTAAGACCGTAAAAAAGTAATTAATATAAAATATTAATTAAAAAATACAAACAGAAAATAAAACTAGCTAACTAAGTGAATTTACGCATGAATATTGACATTCATACATCTAATTATTCAAAATCCTAACCATGCGGAAATAGACAAAAAGTAAGTAAATAATATATATCACAAAATACAGAAAATTACGAGTGTTAAATATAATCAAATTTAAACGTGTAAAAAGTACATATATTAGGTTAACAATATGCAGAAATAGTGAAAAATGTGGACGTTACAATAGAATATGCACAATTGCGACTTCAAACATTTTAGTAACTTGAATATCTGAACCAACATCTAGAACTAAAGTATGTATTATTTTCTCATTATCATCTAGTAGACTATGACCCTACATCTCAAAGTCGACACTATAGAGAATCTAACATTTCAGACTCCTTAAGAACTAAGAATATTTAATTTCTTTGAAAATATATCAATAATATATGCACGAACAATTAACAGAAGTGATTAAATCTCAATACTACTTTGACACATGAACGAATGAAAACATAATAAATCAATAATTCCATAAAATAAAATGGTATTTCTGAAAATGAAATTAATCTTAATATTTGCTCAAACTTGCAGTTTGGTAATTAGCTTCGATCATTTACATCATCAAGATTCACGGCTCTTTAAGACCCTTTAATGTTCTCAGTTTCCATCGGAAAGCTAACTTCAGTGCAGATCAATTAATATTTAAATTACCATTTCTTCTGGTGGCAGATTCTCCGATCATGAATAAAATAACATTTTTAAATTGCCTTTATGCTCTTCATATTGCTTATGCATTGAATTTCATGTAACTTATAACGTATGCTTAAATATCACATAAGGCTTCTTGATAAGCGTAATAATAGTTACATATGCTATTTGTTCCATAATGTTGAACTCAACTCTTCCAGAATATGTTCAAACATATGAGATATTCAATATAAAACTTTTGGATTACAAATTAAGTATTTTACCAGCACACAAAAATGGATCAAATTTCTTTTCGTTCCACTGAAAATTTATATTCTTACATAAAAATAACTTTGTTTTTGAAGAGTATCTCAAACATTGGAAGCATAATAATAGTTTGCTCCTAGCACCTTCTTCACTTAGGTGAAATTAAACAGTATATTAATACTTATTCTCTTTTTTTCATATGCAACTAACCAATCTAAATAATAAATTTTTCCGACTAATTTAGATCCAGGCATACAAATAAATATTTATCTGGGTAGGGTGTCTGTAAAAAAAATTATGTTCAATCCTACTTCTATCCTTACATTACCATTTTTTTTGTAGATACCAACCAGCCACACGAGTATTCAATCCATGAGAATAACCTAATATCATTTTACTCTTAGCACAGACATAGATTAAAGAAAATAAATCAGCAACAAAAATAAAATTAAAAGTGCAGGTTTGCATTTCACTCTACCTCGTTATGTGAAATCAAACTAATATGTTAGTAAAATTTTACATGTGTGTGTATATATATATACACACATGTAAAATTTTACTAACATATTATATATATATATATATATATATATATATATATATATATATATATACACACATGTAAAATTTTACTAACATAATAGTTTGATTTCACATAACGAGGTAGAGTGAAATGCAAACCTGCACTTTTAATTTTATTTTTGTTGCTGATTTATTTTCTTTAATCTATGTCTGTGCTAAGAGTAAAATGATATTAGGTTATTCTCATGGATTGAATACTATTATATATATATATATATATATATATATATATATATATATATATATATATACACATACATACATATAATCGAAATCTAAGACAAATTTAAATAGGAAAATCTTTAGGCCAGCTTTTTACGGGCACATAATACAACGTTTTAATACGGGGTAGATGTCTGTAGGAGATAAAATATTTAATTTTCTCTTATGATCTCATTATGAAAATATTTTTAAAATAATAAATTCTAATTAGATTCTCCCAGAAAAAATAATTTGTCAGCGTGACACATTTTCAAACACATTCAAGATTATTTGATAACATTTGTTGGAAGCAAAAATTTGATGGCCGTATTTTGTCTTCAAATTTTAATGTCAAATATAGTTGAAGGCGAAAATTTGACAGACTGACAGGGGCTTAAGGTTACTTCTTCTCAGGTTGGGAAGATCAGTGTTAAAATTTTGGCAACCAAAAACTTCCACCACAAAGTAAGCGCTAGTGTCGCATGTGTACCAGATTTTCTTTATTTCCTACGTTAAAAACAGGACAATTGCAATAATCATAAACTTAATATAAAATAATTTCGTAAATTAGTAAAATCTTTAGCTTTTAAAATTCACATAGCTTAAAATTTTAATTAAAAGATACCTTTTGTAACACTGCACACCTAGCGGCGGAAATTTTCCTTACGCCGAACTCTCCCATGATAAATTTCGTTTTGTTCCTAATCTGAGTAGAATTAACTTAAACCTGACGCACTGAGAGTGTAAAATGTAAATTTTTGGCTACTGAAGTCAAAGGTTTTGTGTTTCGTACACCATACATAAGCACACGAATCACGGATAGTGTCGATGTAGTCGAAGCGACAAGGTGATTTTGGGAATTCGAAAGTATCACGAGCCTGGCATTATTAGTATAGCTTGAAAGAGCTAACGCATTTGATTTCCTAAAGATTCCTTGGCTTACATTTGGATGATGCATGAATAAAACGAGATGTTCCACGGAAACCTCTCAAGACCTCGTTATTAAGAGCCGCCAAAATCTCTCTCTCCACGGCAACGTTTTTATTATTTTTTTTGCAGAAGTGTGCAAAACGAGAGGGAAAGTAAGTCCTCAGCAGGGCTTTGCTCGTATAACCGTGAACAGCTTAGAAAAACAGTTCTCATTAAAAATTATTATTAAATTGAGAGAGCATGTTTACGTTCCTGCCTGTCCATGGAAAGTTCTAACAATATAGGTTTTCCCTCGCTGCTCCCAAAAACTTCGAGGTTTCCTTTAATTTCTTATACCGGTCCTTGCAGGAGTACGCTCTCTTACATCATTATTAGATTACAAAGTACCTATAAAAACTGTGTTTAATGTGTAGCCTTCCAGCAAATACAACCTCGTGTTTCAGGCCTGCAGAATATACTGTTACGCGCTCGCTACTTTGTCCTGCGCGAACGAGTGGAAGTGAAGGACAAAGTAGTCAGATGATTTATGGACGCGCGCGCTACCAATTGCAACCGGAGACGTTGCAACTCTTCTCAAAGGAATGTTTACAAAACGTGCCAATTATGTCTATCAGGGCGCGTGCCGCTCCCGACCTTAGGTATCGGGTGTCTTTGGAACATCTGAAGAACTCTCTGGATTACTGACCTTGTTTCTTTCAACTAGACTCGGGGTACGGTGAACCTTCCAGGTCAAGACCAGCGGCTATATAAAGAGTGTCGGGCCTGCGAACATCAGAACAGTTAAGCGTATGACTGCACGCTGGATTATTGGACTGTATTCGTGAGTAAAATACATTACAAATGATGGCAATAGATAGACTGAACTTGTGTTAATGATGGGTATGAGTTAATTGACTATAATCAAACAGAAGCATTAATAAGGACGTTAATTAGTGGTGAAATATACATTAAATACCGCGCTCACTGTGAAATGAAAAGAGTAGTAGTGGATACAGATAATTTAATGCTGTAAATATTAGTTGTGTGAATAAATTAACACTCTAAATGTGTACGGTGTACTACACTGCTTAAAAAAAAGAATCTGTTCCTCATTGCATATAATCTGTTAAAATCTTTATTGGACACTTCTGAAAGCCTTACTTACGATTTACTTTTTTTCCTCATTTTTATTCTTCTATGCCAATATGTAGGCTTAAATTTAAAATTGCCGTGGATCCGATCACTTTTTTCATGCACCGATCAAGTGTAACTGGGAATTTTTTAGGAAACGTAAATATGTTACTGAAATGATAGTTATTACACTTGTATGCATAAAAAACAGAAACAAAATTTAATGAAGTTTGTTCTACAAATTGAATCGTACACTTTTAACACGACGCTCATACATGTAACTAATTTTTCTCCGTAACTGCCTACTGTGAGAATGACTGCGTTCGTGTTGAAATGAGCAGAAGATCTTTAACACTTGAATTCAAAAAGGATTAACTAATAGACAACCAGCTATAACAGACTAGCCATTCTTACTCGTGAAGGTTGTCCCCATGTGTTACAGATTCCGTGTTACGACACAAAATAACGCATGTTTACATTTAATGCTGCTTCAGCGTGATCCTACTGCTTGTAGTCTTGTATGGAATTCAGAATACTTCGAAAGTATGCTTGAGGAAGGCCTCCTCTCAATAGGTTTTGTAGATATTTTTGTTACTGTGACGACTGTGTAGCCACAATACAGCTACTGCCATCGTCAAAACCTCCGTTGTGAGGTGCAAGAAGCAAGAATAACTCGTAGGAATGCGAGATTAGGTTGGATACTTTATCTTAGTATACTTTCCAAAGATCCTATGTTAGTATTTTGTATATTGGCTGTCCATGGTAAAATGAGCACTTTTGAAAGCCCTACTTAAGATCTACTTGTACGCACGTTGTGTACTATTGCACCTTATGTAAAATTAACATCGTCATGGGCCTCATCACTTTATTCGTACGTCGGACAAGTTAAAATGTGAAATTATTGGAAAAGTACATATTTTACAAATCTGCTCGTTTATACACTTCGATGCATTAAAATAAACATAATTTCAAGGAAATAATTTAAGTTGTCGCAAATGGTTAACCAACGCATTTTATTCGGCGTTAAGATATGGAACTACTTCCCGTCCATCGTTACCAAATTTACGTGCGCATGTCACTCAGTGCACCCGTTAAAATATATGCAGGTAGGAGCGGTGACTTTTTTCGAAGGTTGATTTCAAAAATGCTCACTTTATCGTGAGCAGCCTTTAGTTCACGTTCAGCAACCACATTAAATCTCGTATACGTCTTTCACGTGATAAAACGCTGCTACTCTTCGCCTCGTGTAACGTCCCTGTAGCTGGTAACCCAAATGATTATATAGAAGCGAATTGTTCTCAGCAAAACTTCGCCTGCTGTACATCGTTATGTACGTATTAAGCTAAAGTACTGTTTAAATTGTGATGTGGTCAGGTGATAAAATAATATCTATCAAAGTAACAGGTCCTGTATCTGTGCTTCTACCTGTGAATACGGGGGGAAAATATCTAAACATACTGTATAGGGCATTTCCCTACGGTTCCTAAAATCTATTAGCTGTAAATATGTTATTTTGAAGATTATGGAATTCTTATTCACGTGTTATTTTTTAGGGAAAATAATTTTTGTGTGTGTTTCTGCAGTAGTCTTATATTGGACAGGTTAGTTCCAGTTTCTGTGCTGATTCATATTTCCTCATCCTATAGGCTTTGATAATTTCGCGCTCTGAGAAATAACTAGCAATATGTTTTACTAACTTTAGTTTCATACAGTTAAGGGTGACTCAGAATTACACTTAATTTTTATGGCGAGTGAATGAAACCAGTAATTATCAAATTCAATACTATTATTATTAGATAATGCCAAAACAAGTATGAATTAAACTGGTAAGATCATTCCAATGATGTGATACAAATTCCTGAAATCATTGTAAGGCCACAATTTTGATAAAAAGAGTTTGGCCCTTATGACATTAAAAGTAAATTATATACGTTTCTTCTACAGCACAACTTGTAAAAATAATTAGCAAGAATCATTTTCCGGTTTCAGAATTTCACAGAATGGCGGAAGAAGCAGGTTTGAAAAGGGCATATTGTATGCTCATTAGTTACTGCGATTGTACTAATTTTAATTCTATTAGTTCTCACTTTTTATAGTTTGTCTATTGCCGTAGTTTGTTCAAAGGTCACACTATTTTGATGAAAGAGTCTTCTGTATTGAAATTAAGGAGTTCTGTGTAATAAGGGTTTATTTCACGAGACTATATTTTGGTATATTAAACCGTGAATTTATCAGCTTGTTTCATCTATTACAATTTGTTAATTTTATTCCAACGATTGTAATATAAATGTATTTTGGTACTTTCTCTTCCTATGTGGCGAGCATATAGACGTTTCCCATATGTTTAATATTATTCTGTGCTTTAAAAATAAATTCATATACCCATTTTATAGAAATTCTATTTTATAGATTTATTTTACCCGAACGCAGTCGTTTAATGAACCACTGCTACATTTTGATATCACATAGTATACTAATGAACTTGTTTAAATAATAAAAAAATTATAAATTTTCTACTTGACACGTACGGAAATTACTATGCTTAAAATACATCATATAATAACAGTGAAAAATTTCCAAAGATTATCTGGCATCAAATTAAACCATACAATTTTGAAATGAGTTCGGTTAACCTCTGGTAAAGCTACTCTTTACAGTGTTTCAAATTATGAGGTAGCATGAACATTCAGTCTTTGATTCCGTTTTTACGTCTTTCATTTCGTTGGTGTCATAATCATCACAGCGCTCTGTTTGAAGGTTTAAACTGCATATAATGTGGCGAAAAGTGTGCACTCATATGCACTATTCGTTTTAACAATCCTAACGGTATCAATAAAACCAAAAACGGAAAGTAAGGGCATACGATTTAAAACTAAGTGCTGTAGATGAGGAAATACAAGACTTGTATTTTTCTCTTTCTTATCAGGTTGGCTTGGTAGCTCAGATGAAGCCCCGCCCCCATAGCTTAGGTGTAGTGTGACCAACATGTAGTCGCGCTCTGACCCCTCCGCGGCGGATTTTCAGTTCGCTTGTCGCACTGGGAATTTGTCTGCAAGTCGGTCTAACTTGAGCTCGTCAATGTCATTTCAACACCACTACAACTACGAGGACAAAAAAAATGAAAAAAAGAATGACGGTAAGGTAGCTGTCTGAAAGTGAATTGGAAAGGGTGTAATGCCCTGTTGCACCAACATCTTCCCCGATCAGACATCGATTGATCCTAGTTACGAACCAGGATCCAGTTTGATCTTGGTTCCAATGTAAAAGTGTTGCACCAACGAAATTTCATGATTCTGGATCTCCGATTTGTCGATCTTGGTTTCAAAGTGAGAAATTGAGATTAAGTATGAAACAAATTTTGCTATTGGTTCGTAATATATGACGTCATGGAAGTAGGCGTATTTTCCACTATAGATAGAACTGGATGTTCGATGTTTGATCTGTTTTGAGTGAATTATTGTTTTACGAATTTTACTGAATAATATTCAAGTGCGTATAATGTTGTTTCAATTTCCCAAGAAAACAATCGAACGTATTTATATCTGTTGGAGTATTTTCAAACTACATTTGTCAGGGATGGCTACTGATCTCGGATCAAGATTTCTAACCGCCAATTTCGGCGGTTCGAAATGAACTTCATCTCAATCTCCAGTCCAACTCTGACTCGAATGGTGCAACAGTTTTCTGTGTCGATCTTTGATCCGATCTCGGATCGAGTTTCGGCCACCTACGAAAACTTTTTACTTTTTTAAATTACTGTAAATTGCGCAATATAAATAGTAAAATATCGTAAATATGTTCACTTCTCTTAATTATTTAGCTAAATTCAACACAAACAATATTTAATTCACCGCTGCAGTCGGAAGAATTGTTTGACAACACTAATTCAATCGGTGAAATTTTTTCACTGAAACAATCAGTGGTTTTCCACTGATTCTAAGTGGAGCAATTTTCACTGATTCGAGAGTAGTTGAATGTCACTGCGAATCAGAGGTTTTCCACTGATTCGAATTTACAGTGTAGAACATAAGAATGTCGAATCTCAGTCAGAATCGGAAAACTCTTCATCACCAGGTCCTTCCGCTTCACCTCTATATTACCTACTTAATCTGTTACAAATGTTCGACTTTATAACTGTACTTGGCCAAATAATGCCCCTTTTACCTGGTACACTATGCAATTTATGTGTTAATGCACATTTGCTATGCAACAGACCCGATAACATTGCATCTTGTTCTTTTGAACTGCTACCGTACAACTGTAGGGGTAGGTCTTCGTATTGTTTTATTGAAATGTTTTGAAACATTGACTTTTACATTTTCAAACAAAAACGAATTCCTTGCTTGGAATACAGTATTATAAGAAGATGTAGAGCTTTCACCAGAGTTCCTTTTAATCTTCTATTGAGCACAATCAGCATCCGATTGTCCTTTTATTTTCTTCTTGCTATAATAATTACCGGATGCTTCACTGAGAATAGTATCACATTAAGGGTTTTTGGGTCGCATAAAGATATTCAATCACTATTGTTGCTTGAATTAGACATTGAAATTTATTAAATAAAGGTTTTTCATTTAAAGCAACGTTAGAATTAGATTATTATCACAATAAACACAAACATGAAAAACTAATTTGTTTGTGGTATAACAACATAAAACACAAATGGCTATCATGCAACCAAAATTCGAGATGTCGAAATGAAAAAATACAAGTTCACCAACAAAACCCCAGAAAACCGAAAAAAAAGCGACATTCCTTTAAAAAAAAAAGGGGGGGGGGGGCTTATACGCCCAAAGGCCCCTATTATGTAGAACTTCTCAATTCTAAAATACAGGTAGCCGAATTTTTTAAGTTCATATTTTATTTTTAAAGTTGCTGACGTAGTACCATTATTTATAGGTACACTTAACGCGCTTTAGAAACTCTAAGTACACAAAAGTTGGTTAAAATCGAACATTATCGCTGCGTCCACTGGACTCTGTACCCTGCATGATAACGATATCTGTAAGTACTCAGTATACCTGCAAATAATTTTTAATGTGACAGCAGACAGTATTATCAGTGTCTATACGCTGTCGCGACCGGCGTCCTTATAAGTCAATAACCATGAAAACTTAAAACGCAATAACACCCGAACTGATAAACCGAATTCTGTCAAACAAAGTGTTAGGTAATCACAATCACTCCAGCAGCACAATAATGACAAAGATATGCGAATTTGCAACATCAGAAATTATGTCACAATAGCTGGTAATAATAACCAAACACAGTATAGAACATCCTGCATATTGGATCTTAAATCAAATCTGAAAGTACAACTACAATACAGCACAAGGCTGTATTCTTCCTAATGAGTTCCCTTCAAGAACTGTTATGTCACTGTCAACTTTCAATCACGTATGTGTATCATTTTTCATGTATCGTTTGGTGCAGGGCAATTGACAGGTATGTCTGTATAATGAATGACTGAGTGTTAAAACATATACGTATCGCTATACCACATGGCACACGAAATTACAAACTAATCCTTACATCAACCATAACTAAGCATTACTACTAAATATATCATAATTAATAATAAAATTTTAAAAATGCGAAACAAAAACTGATTATTACGGCAAAATATATTTATTATGGATTAAAGTACAGTTCCGCATGACCAAGAATACGCATATCACCAGTAGTGCCAACTAACTTCCGATACAACCAAATCTGATCATCGAGTTCTAACTGCATCTTATTATGCGAGAACATGGATGCATTACCAAATACACTAATAATAGTCATGGATGCATCCACGTTCTCGCGTAAGAAGATGAAGTTAGAACTCGGTGATCAGATTTGGTTGTATCGGAAGTTAATTGGCACTACTGGTGATTTGCATATTCTTGGTAATTACAAGAAGACTGATATTAAGATTAATCAAACGATTTATACTAAGTTTATAAGCTGTACTTATACACTTAAATTGTAGTGGCGAAGTAAGACATGTAATACACATACACACATTAACAATATTAAGACATGCAAATGTGCACACACATTTTATTTACCCTATATATTTTACTTTTTACAGGGTGTGAGTGCCGATCTACCAACAACGGATACAAACCATAACTTACTTTGTATATATTACAATACTACAGAAATTAGGAGTTTAAGATTTCATCAACAGTATAATAAAGTTCAGAAATTAAATACTCCTTCAGGTTAGTATACGTAAGAACCCTAATGTACCAATAATTTAATGCAATTTTTAAATAGGCGTAGGACTTATCTTAATATTTACATAATTTCTATATTCATGTACATATGCGGTCTCAATTATAAAGGTGGCGCCATCTCTCAAAGTAGCATAAGAAAGTGGCTTTTACTAACGAACTTATTCTCACTTTAGACAATGATGTAGTAGTAAGTTTTGTTCAGCTCGGCTATCGTTTCTGCTGGTACTCCATTTTAAAGATTTGAAAGACGGATTTGAAGGGGAAAAAACATTCTATAATGTTGAAAATAAAAAGAAGTCTGTTGTTCTTATTAGGTACTACTATTATTATGCCAAGTTTAGTGAAATTCAGTACAATGTTTCAAATTTATTTTAAAGGGAGGGGGGTTGAGCAAACACAGACAGACACATATACAAGCACAAAAAAACACACGCACATAAAGGTGATCTCATTAGCAAATATTTATAATAGAAAGAAATGCAATATTTATTCCAGTAAACACAGAATAAGAGACAGAGATATGGATAACTGTATTAACGTATTGAATGACATTTGTTTAAAAATAAGGACAGTAATTTTTATGTTCTCCTTCGAATTGAAACTGATACTGACTCATTCCGTAGGCAAATTTTGGCCATGTGAGCTAGACAGAGGAGAAAGGGAGCCAAATTCTTTACTCCAAGCAACAGACATAAATGATTAATAACATTAAATAAATGAGCATTATGCGATCCTTGAACATATTGGTATATCGTTATCGTCATGAGAAAACCTCACAACTCCAGAAACTGGTATTCTACACGAGAGACAATTAACATAACTTTGATTTCGAAGACAATTTTATTCCTTTTGAAAGACAATTGATATTTATAATTTGGACAAGTTTGCTATTTAACACAGATTTGAATATAGAAGAATTGCAATCATAATAAGTAGTGAATGTACGAGTGTTTCGCTGTTTGGCTCTCATAGCGGAGATACAAGTTTTCTGTTTCTTGTTTAAAGACAATTTTTTAACATTTCTAGAGTAACGAGATTTTCGTAGTCGATCAGCTGATTTTCTCTCGTTAGAATGGCGTAAAAATATTTTTAAAATGTGGTGTTACAATAGTTTTCTTATGAGGGTAACGATACGCGTGAGAAAACGGGATTTACAAGGTTTTCGCAGCAGGCTGTTTACTCCCGAGCCCTTTTGAAATCAAACGCGAACTTCTTTTCTCGAAAGGAGCTGCATCGCGTGAGACTAGACTATCCATCACTGAGCACTACAACAAATCGTGCAGGACGGAAAGTTTTATTGCACCATTTGTTCGTAATTTTCTTGGTGATACTAAGTCAAGGTAACTCACGATGGTTTTTACATTTTTTCTTGGCAGTTACTCTGGGTAAGAGCTATACTTGTGGCGATAGAATGGCGGTATATAATAACAGTCAGCGTTTCTTTGTTTATCGAAAGTAACCTTGAAGCGTAACTTCACATTACATCGACTATTGACTAATTTAAAAATACGATACAGTTTTGTTCTTTTACGTCCGGAAAAAAAAAACCAGATGTAAGCTCTGTCGTGTGAAGTATATATTGATTTATCGTATCTATGAGATATGATCTTTACTGAAATAGTAAAATCTTCCCGTATAATTTAATTTCAATTAATATAATGAATGAACTTTAGCGAGCAACGTTCTCCAGCAGTGGTTGCCGCCGATTCTGTCTCAGACGTGACGATAAGGTCTTGCACAAAGGAACACTGGCAACTAAAATGTCATATGCTGACGATAAAAGTTTAGAATATTAAGCTGCCGAATCCAAAAAGCAAAATTGTACTCACGCTTATAGCAGTTCGTCCTTTCGCAACACTAGCGGAACTTGCAGCCCAGTCGGCAATTAAGCTAGTACATACGTGAAAATACTTTGGGACGTAGCATAAAAAAATCTAATTTTTGCTGACAGTAAACTAAAAGTTAATCGCTACGTCACCCGCGATCGCATATAATAGGGCTCTCAACTTCTTCCTTCACTTCGTTAATGGCCATTGGTCAGCTCAACTGTCAGCTTGCAGCACTTGTCCGGCGAGTCAGACAGCCGAACATCATCTATACTCCTACGGAAATTAAGGATACTTTAATAATGACAAATACACACAATCTGTTGCAAATTAAACCAATTTTTATATAATTAGGTGGTTTTAATATTATGAAATGAACACCCGACTGTTTACAAAACAACATAACACAAGAGCAGCACACATCAAAGAATAATTTCTAAAGAAAACGAAAACAAAATGCAAAGTTGAGGAAAGCGATCAATTAAAAATTATAATCACAGATATTACAACACGTTCCACCACATTCTTGAACCTACTAACCCGGAAGTACAGTCACAAATTGCCTGCGGTGTAATTTTTGGTTTATGAATTATTGTTCCAAATAAAACTCAAGTTTACCACGGCTGCTTTACATGTTAATCTCATGACCTCTGGGACGAAACTCTACGCATCTGGTTAAAGACTACAAACCATAACTATTACGTCTGTCCATTATGGCTGAGAAAGAGAACGCAGTGAAAATAGAAGTGCTATACTCACGTATGCTTCAAATAAATTACACGGAACAAAAACGCATATGCTATCATCTTATCCCACACATTTTTTGCCACTTATGTTAACGAGCCACGTAATTCCCAAAAAAAAGTTAGTTATATCGTCGTTGCCAAAGGCAACTTTTTTACCATTTTCATAGAACATGCTACACTCCCAGAGAGAAGTGCAACCTAGACTTGGTCGGCTTACAATCCGTCTCCATATCACGGACAAAACAATGATATGAACGTTTAAAAGATGAATTGAACTCTCTATTTAATTAAATTAATGGTATTAAAAATAACTCCAACATTCGAGGGAGTAAAAAACTCCAGAGGATTATCGCCATATGTAAAATTAACATGCCGATGGGCCTGATCACCTTATTCACGCGCTGGTCAGAAAACTGTGAAATTATTAGAAAAGTTAAGTATTTTACAGTTTTGCTAATTCTTGCTGTTATACGCATAAAAAATACAGAAAGTAAAGCGAGTAATTGGAGTATTCTCAAATGTTTTCCTAGTACTTTTAATCCAAAGCTAAGACATGGAACTATTTTCTGTCCGTCGTTACAAGTTTACTGAGCGCGTGACATTCAGCGCACCCGTTAAAATACATGCAGGTATAGGCAGTGACGTTTTTCATAGGTTGATATCAAAAGTGCTCACTTTACTATGAATAGCCTATATAAAATGTTTGGTTATTTCTTTAGGAAAGAATGTATCACAAGCTTTTTATACTCCTGTCTGTTTGTACTTTCGTCAAACAAAACTTTCACAAATTATCGCGGCTCTTTACATCGAGGTCTTGAGAGCCGATGAGGGTGAAGTCAAGTGAGTATGGAGCAGCGTCGGAATGCAAGGGCGGGGGAACGGGAGATCCCAGAGAAAACCCGCCGACCAGCGGCATCGTCCGGCACGATTCCCACAGGTAAAAATCCGGAGTGAACCCGCCGGGAATCGAGCCTGGTTCGCTTAGGTGGGAGGCGAGTAGTCTAACCACAGCACCACCCTGGCCCCCTAGAAATATAGAGGAAGGATGTATGCTATTAATCATTGGCAATAAATACTTCTTAAGTAAAATATAATTTAACTTGGTTTCGTTGCGCTATTTGTGCAGTACTTGATTCTTATTGACATATTCACATTTCCATGTGAAACTGCTGGAAATATATTTACTTTTGCTTTTTGTCTAGCGAAAGTGCGTTGTTTTACTCTTGGTGTTTTTCCTATACTTGTGAACGTTTTATTTACATGTGGTGGGAGGATATGAAGTAGGTGGCCCGAAAGCATTATTTCAGAAGGTCTTCAGAAAACTGGTAAAGGCTGTTCACGATAAAGTGAGCACTTTCGAAATCATCCTTAGAAAAATGTCACTGCTCCTACCTGCGTATATTTTAACGGGCGCCCTGAGTGACATACGCCCAGTTAAGTTTTAAGTTGGCAACGATGGATGGGAAAGTAGTTCCGTATCTTATCGTCGAATAAATAGTGTTGGGTAACCATTTCTGTTAACTTAAATTATTTCTTTCACTTACTGTTTTTTTTTTAATCTATCGAAGTATAAAAATGAGCAGATTTCTAAAATATTTACTTTTCTAATAATTTCACAGTTTCACTTGATCGACACATGGATAAAGCGATGACGCCCATCACAATGCCAATCTTGCATAAGACGGAAGAATACACAACATGTATACAAGTAGATTTTAAGCAGAGCTTTCAAAAGTGTTCATTTTATCGTGAATAGCCTATAGTAACCATGAATTGACTATACTCGTGGCTGCGGAATTACGCTCACCGGGCAGGAAGAAGAAACTGCAGTGTGACGTGCTCTCAGAAGTCTTTAGTCTCTATTGTAAACTAACTATAGGCTTTTCAAGGAAATAGTGAGTAATTTTTGAAGCCCTCTCATTTACAATAATAGTCAATAAATATATTTTATTGTAGCCTTGGACTTTAACTTCAGAGTGCGGTGGAATATACACACTTTGTTTATTACTTACATAGCAGTATTTAATTCAAAAAGTGGTGGAAGGATACAAAATGTCTGATAGGAAAAAAGTAACTAAGGCTCCAAAAGTGCTCACTTTACCGTGAACAGCCTATAGCAATTAGTAACTGGCGAGGCGAATGCCAAGAAGGCCAGTGGACGGCACGGGATGTAGGCTTACTGGTTACTCTCCTGGGTGGATCATCAGCGGATGAACAGCATCCCCGCAGCTAACCTCTCATCTCGCGTCGGTGGACACCTCGCCTCTGCACGTGATTGGTCACACTATGCTGTCTTCGTTGGGTTTATGAGGCGTGCGCCACGGGTGGACAATTGTGAGTAAACGCCTGCATGACTCGGCTACCCAGCACAAACCCCATTTTATTAAATCTGTATTCCACATATTTATAGTTCTGCAGATTAGTCTTCAGCAATTAAATATCCAGATACAAGTGCAGCACACACTATAAAAATACGAAAAATGTTAAACGCGGCGCACAATGGCCCAACGTCCACAAGGAGAAACTTTCACATCACGAGTTTCCTGGTTCAAATCACTGAGTATTCCGTTTTCATAAGTACGTTTCATTTAATTTCAAACTTTGCCACTTTTCAGCAGACAGGGGTGCCCCTCCCTGCGTTTTTAGTGGTCGGGTACCACTTCAGTTTGTAACGTGTATTTTTAACGTAAAGCTGCTTGGCTTAATCTATTTAAAGTATAGCCTATTACATTTATAGGTAGGTATTCACATGACCAAAACTATTAATATTTGAGAACAATATTTTATTTTATTTAAATTTAAACATACGACATTTAGTAAGAGAGTAAACAAGAGAAAGAGAGGAGTGATAAGATTAAAATGAATGCAAGTAAAGAGTAAAGTTTGAAAATGGCTACTCACCTCCCCCTCCCCCTCAACCACAACGACCCTTCTCATTCTCTCTCTCTATCTCTCTCTCTCTCTCTCTCTCTCTCTCTCTCTCTCTCTTTCTGGAAACGATACGTCTGCATCTATGGGTGTAATTGTGAAGGCGTTAGCAAGTCCAATTAACACGTTTAATGCAATACACGTTGGGCGAGTGGCAAAGATTGGCTGATATTGCCTCATCTGTAAAACCTCTTGCACGCCATCAATTCCAGTTTGTTATTTAGTTTAGTGAACAAAGAGCGTACCATTAAAACATATGCCCTTGAAAATGTATCGTGCTGCTGAAAAACATCATTCATTCAGCCAAAGGATTCGTGACCTGACCATGAGGGACTGACACACACTATTCATTTTGATACCTAGTGTAAAAGGTGAGAGTGAAGATCACCACATACTCGAACACAGCGGGCCATCTACTAACATTTTTCGTTATGTCAATAGAATTCTGTGAGTAAAAGTGAAGTACAGAGGTGGCGAGAGCAAAATGCAACACACAGTGTTATGTTCAGCCCTTATTTTTCCCGTCCAACATTTTAGGGGCAATGATTTTACAACGGTATTTCACTAGGTTTCGGAAATACAAAAATAATAATGATAATAAAATTATGAAATATGTTTAATCAAAATGAGCAACAAACGTGCGGGGAATAAAATACGCTGTCATTGCAGAAACTGAAGCATGAGTCAGAAGTGCGATTTTCTCATCTTCGTGTTTCACAAGAGAATTGCATCCTGCATCAGTTGAGACGCCAATAATGGTCATACCCTTCAGATTCTTTTCTAGGCCGCCAGGGGCGGAAAGTTCACAAAGCGAGTACAAGCAACTCACAGCTGATCGAACACTTTAGAAATCAATGTCTTAAAATGATCACACACGCAAAGTCTGACGAACATGTCTTAGTGAATTGTACAATTATTTCTACAATTGTAATCTTTAAATTTAGTTACTTATATATAATACAAATAACTAATTAATACTTTAATTAAAATTATTGCAATTAAATAATAATTACTTTATTTGAAACACAATAGCTTGAGAATTGTGAAATAATATTACGACAATCTCTCAGTAACATTTTAACAACGATTGGGTACTATAACTTAAGTACATTAGTAGTGTACTCATGGGTCTGCGGGTACAATGCATTTTAAATGGGAAGTGTGCGGCTGCGACTGAGAACCACCTACTGAGGATCGACTAGGACGAGCTCAGGAGCTTTCGACTAGGGGATTGTCGACCTTACCCATAGTCCTTCAAGTATATATGCCTGTTTCTGGTAGCAGCATTACTTTTATAGGCATAGGGTATGTAAAATCGAAAATCTGAATTTACTATAGCATTTTAACAATTTTTTAAATTAATTTAAGATTTTTAATTTTTTTTTTAATTCGCACAGAAATTGTACATAGAGTATAGAGGAACCATGCAAAAATCTCTGAGTCAGTTACTAAAACTTCCGGTCTCCTCTCTTGAAGTCTAATTAATACACGATGTCGGCATCTGGAAATAGTTCATTGTATCGACAGTTTTATAGGAATAAAAGTATGCTTTTAAATTTTTTAATATACATAGGTATATGTAACTCCTCCATGCCCATCATACGAGTAGCAACCACCCGCCCAAATCATATTATAATCATGGTATGGATCAACATCTTCCAACACTTTTATAGGCATAGTGGTATATGGTTTAAAAATCAATAGTGATAGGCCCTGAGATTTGGGATGTACGGGGGTAGTAAACAGTCTTAACTTTCGTGTTCTCTTAAGATATTAATCCTCCTCCGCATTCCGAATCCTCTTCAATTTGCACTGCACCAATCCACATCAATCCTCAGCAATCCTCTGCACTAATCCGTACCAATCCTCATCAATCCTCAGCACCAGTCCGCACCAATTCTCAACAATCCTCCTCACCAATCTGCACTAATCTTCAACAATCCTCCTTACCAATCTGTACTAATCCTCAGCAATCCTCCTCACCAATCCTTCGATCAATCCCAATCCCTTGTACGTTCCTCCGATCAATCCTTCGGTTTGTCCCCCCCTCCCCTCTTACATTTGGAAATAAAATCATAATTTCCAAAATTTGTACATGTTGACTAAATTAAAGTTTTTCATGCAGTCCACTATCCATGCATTTTTGTACTTAAAATCTTCATAAATATTCTGTATGTGTATCATTACCTTAATAGTTGAGTGTTCATAGCACCACTTTAAAGAAGTGAGAGATGAAAGTATACGGCATACATAAAAATTGCAACAAAATTATTTTATAAAAAAAGTTTTATTCTTATTTTACACATTACAATACCAGAATAATCCCTTTAATCACATCATGCGATATAATCCCTCTCGTTCAGTTGTCTAATGATTGAAGATATATTAACTACTTGCGAGAGGCACCCGCGTTTTGTAGGTCAATCAAATGTCTGATTCTATCAACGAGTTCGTTTGGGTCTTCGGGAAATAGCTAGTC
This sequence comes from Dryococelus australis, assembly GCA_029891345.1. Lineage (NCBI taxonomy): Eukaryota > Metazoa > Arthropoda > Insecta > Phasmatodea > Phasmatidae > Dryococelus > Dryococelus australis. The sequence goes on along the minus strand of CM056993.1, from coordinate 340,539,231 downwards.
TGTATTCCCAGCATCTTCCGCCTTCTTCATGTCGCTTGTTGTTGCAAATGTGGTAGAGGGATGTGCATCGAGAAAATCGCCATCATCTTCAGCTCCATAACTGTCGTCATAGTCATCATCAGTGCAGTCTTCATGATCGTCTTCACCTCCTTTTTCATCTCCAATATCAAGTTTACTTTTCTTTGTAGCAGGAGTCGTATGGTCATCAGTATTTAAAGCCGACGACAGTTTATTTTGAAATTCGCCGACTTCGCGCGAAAGTCTTTCAAGTGTACATTCCACAGACACCTACGCTACTGCACTCATCCCGTCTTCAGCATTAACTGTCTCATCATAATTGTATGTTGTATCAGTACCCACCGATGCCGCAGTAGGTATTGATGACATCACTTGCTGGCTCTCAAAAGACGAATCCTTGCAGTTCTTGGTGTGTTCCTTCAATGTATCGTCTTGCATAAACTGCACGGTAATTTCCTTATGCAAAAAGGACTATTTGTACAGACGGTTCTCTATTGTCGCCGGGCATTTTAACCGAAGGTGAAAACTCTGTCGCAGAATCGACACTGAAGATAGCAAAACGGCACTGACAATAATCAGGTAGCGATGATGCAGGTTGCGGCTCCATCATTGTTGAGGTCAAGGGTAGGCCTTCGTAGTCACAATTCATCTTCACTGTATAGCGAGAGAATGCTTCCAAATCGATGTTAACTTCCCAACGTTTGAACAACAACTAAGGTATCAGTGTGCATCCCAGCTCCATATACTTTCTCCCATCACTCGGAAAACGCCGTCCGATATTTTCTAAGATCGAGAGAAAATTTATATTTACCAATCGGCAGGCCTACGTGAAGAACAGAGAGAACTCTATATAAGAAATTTATTCAGTAAGCAACAAATTAACAAAACAAAAATACTAATGATGGATACAACAAAATCAGACACAGTTGTCTTCTTCCAACTAAGCAATTCCTTCTGCAGAATTCTGTGTGTTCATTAAAATGTTGACACTTATTCCTGTTTGGTTTTCTGTGATGTGTACTTGTATCTGTAATTCTAGTTTTCTGCAACATAAACTCTGCTACGACAGTGCAAATCCAAAACAATTTATTATTTTTTTCATGTGTCACTATTGCAGACAGACCTGGCGGATAGTCAGAACTGTGGGTGGTGATGATGTCACTATTGTAAACATCATCAGCTTTTCAAAGTACTTACTAATGTTTTAAAAGTGATTAGGTCTACTGTGAAAGTTTTCAAATCCCACTTCCAAGGAAATATGATTTCTCTATAATTTTCTTTAATTTCTTTTCTTTTCTGTATTTTGGTCTGTATAACCCAACTATTAGTGATGTATGTATACATGTATATAGGTACACTATTTGACAGCTTCCAGTATGTACTGGTACCTAAGAAAGAAACAAGTAATTATATTCTTAAAATAATAAAATGCAGATGTGCAAAATACTGTCCCTCCCATTCTGAAATAAGATACGCGATAAGCTGGTAGATAATTATTTTAAATGCTACAAACTTTTTTTTTAAAATTATACTTTGTAGTTGACTTTAGCCAAATATAATTGAAGAAATGACGTGGGGGGAAGACATAAGAGCCCAAACAGTGCCTCTCCTCCCTTCCTAAGGGAAGTTGTGGTGGGCGTAGTGGTAGGACACTTGCCTTCCACCAAAGTGATCAATGTTTTGTTTTCTTGTGAGGTTACTCACATATTCTCACATATAGAAATTGTACTAAATAATTCAGCTGGCTGGCATGTTTTCTCGAGGTTTTCCTTTTTTACCCGTCCTTGCATTTCGGGGCTGCTCCATATCCACCATATTTCACCCTCATTGGCTGTCAACACCTTGGTTATTACAAATTGCCTGAATCTCTCAACTCCTCTCTTCTTAAGGTGATGGAGGTCATACAGGTGTAGCCGTTAGAGTACTCATACTTCATTCTACCGCTTATTAATGATCAATATTTAAATTATATGCTTATCACCAACTAGTCGCCCTCAAAATTATGATTTCAATCTGACTCTATGATTAATTTATTTAACTGAACATCTGGTCAACAGCAGGTTCATTAGAGAATGGTACACCAAGAACACAATGAAGGGAAGTCAATGAAGGAACTGTCCAATGCCTTTATTAATGAGTCACCCTAGAAATTTCCTGGAGTGAGTACGGGAAACCATGGGACATGCACATCAGGATGACTGCATTAGCTATTAAATATATGAGAACTGATTTGGTTGTATTCTTGTATTGGTAAACAGCTGACTTCTTGTCATTGCAACTCTGCTGGCTTGGGGAGAAAGAAATTTTAAGAGCGAAGTTTTTTGTAAGGTGTAGCTTTGTGTTGGTTTACGAGGTGATTTGCCATTAACGCCCGGCAACAGCAATTTTATTACGAGGAAAGCTAACAGTGATGCTTGGAGCATGATTCATTTGTTCACGTTTTCGTTTACTTTCACTCTACTCTAACTTTCACAGTCTTAGATGTTAATAAATTAATTCCATAACCTCCTACACTGAAATAGCAAATCGGCAATGAGAAAAATACGTATCTGCAGTTTTTTAAAAGTGCGTGTACCTCTAACGAGTCCGCAATTTACAGGCTAGTCCTTAAATGCATGGTAGGTTAGTAATCGCATCCATAGTTGCAAAAATTAAACACTCTACAATTGTTAATTTGCAAACTTACGCGAACAACATATCACTATACACGCCATAATTGTGCAATATAAAGTATATCTTCCACGAACGCATCCACGGTATATGCGAGTATTGTACATTCGCGGCTACTTCTCACTTTTTGAATCAAATCTTAAAAAAATAATCCCATATATGACGTGTTTAGTTATATGCGATGTATCACGAGCGTTTTATACCTCTGTTAACATTAAAGTATATTATTTTTTGTTAAATTAAAGTTTTACTTATATCTTATTTATAAATTATAATACTTCATTTATAAAAATACGAATAAAAACATTGAAAAAAAAAAAAAAAACGTGTATGTTGTTAGCCCTTAATAAGAAGTAGTTCTCATGTACAATATTATTACAACTGAGTGCGCAAGAATTTGGTGTGTTGTCCTTTGGTGTAATTTTCTAGACTTAGTTAAGCTTCGATTGCACGAGGCGGAGTAATATCCTGGAAGTTGAAAATAATTGGGGTTCTTTAATGTATGTGAAGACAAATAAAGACATATTTATGTGTTTAATTACTATGCAATATGTAGGCAACTGAATGTGTAGGTGACAGAACACACACTGCAAAATACTAAAAATCACCACATAAACATCAACAGACTTACATCTTACTAGCATGTTTCCTTGTATCCAGGTTTATCTCCGCCTCCACACAGCTATACACGTCACACTTTAAATATTTTCTGGGAAAAGTAAGGAAATTAACTACCAACATATCCATCAAAAAAGTCCAAGGAAGTGAAGTGGAGTTTAATGCAAACAAAACCTTTTCTCAATTTAAATAATGTTTCCAACTTTATATTGTAAGCACAGAATATCTACAAATACCACGCAGCAGCTGGACTAGAATATTAAAGTTAAAACTCTGTATGTCTGTCAAAAATAGAAATTATGTGTGTGTGCTTGGCAACCATAATTAAAGTCTTTGCAGTTTTTAAAAGTCTGTACGAAATAAAAAATGTTTTAGTGTGCAGAAAGTCTGGTTAATGTTCAAATAGTAACCACACTAACACGTTACATTTTGCAAGAAATCTGCCTATGCGTCTACACTGAAAAGAATGTTCCTGGCTAGCAATGTCAAAATTCGGTAAAGTGAAATACGAGTTCTTATTTTCAGTCACTGTGTGATCAGCAAGAAAGTGTTGTATTAAATGTGTAGTTAACAGGAAACGTCTTTAGCACTCCACCGCTGGACCAACGGTCACTTAGTATGGCGGTGATAAGATACCTTATATTTCTGCGTTATACTTGAAGTAGCAAAGCTCCTAAGCCCTCTTCAGACAGTTTTAAAACACTCTGTCGGCTATTTACGTAAAACGGAGCATATTTGTCGAGGTCAAACGTACTTTCAACAACTCAATTTGGCATCGATTACCTGATTTGAATTTATCTGTGTGACATAGGGCTTATATCGGGGTGCATTTCTTATTATTACAATCAATACGTTGTTATAAACCGTCAACAACTTACACAAATTAACATGTAGCTCAAAATTTAACAATATGGAAATAAATACGTAATATTGAGTATATGAATAATAAACTTTCAACTGCTGCGTATACGATAGTAAATATGTAAAATAAATTAAAAATGAAATTACTGGGTAGTAAAATTATGTGTAGAACAGGCCACAACAATATCATTTCTATAAAATAAACACGTGTGTACTCGTATGCTAGATTTCCATACCACTGTAAGGCTTAACAATACTAATTATATGTTCTACATAATGAGATGTTATAATGTAGAACTTTAGCAGTGCTTCAGAAAAGTGTGAAAGAATCGCGAATGAATTATACACTAACATTATTAGTTTCGGGATTGTGCGCATGGTCCGGCTCGTACAAATTTTCACCCATTTATTTTAATTTTCATTCGTAGCCGAATAAATCAACAATAGATTGTCGTTTTTAGACGTGTTTTACCTGCCAAATTCCCATTTCACAAACTCAAGAATAACAAAGATATAGCGAAAATTCCGAACAACTAGCGACTTCATATGGCACTCCCAAGGCTATTAAAAGTAAAGAAACAGCTGTTTGGAACCAAGCGTCTTGGCGTGACGTCACTACTAATGATGTCAGTTACACCAACCTAGACGTGGCGCGTGGACAGTACGTGGTCGTATATTCTGCCACCATGCGAACACCAAAACGGTGACGTAGGATAGATGTTTGTTGACATTTGAACGGCCGTAGGTTCTGCCCGCTCGGCACTCTCAGCTAGATCAGCGAGTCCATGGACTAAACATGAGGTAGACCGCTTATTCGTCTTCTGCGGACGTACCCAACATTGACCTACCCCACTCATGCACAACTGTCAAAATCACATGGTCTATAGGGATGAACGTGTTTGTTTATATCTTATCTTTTAAATGACAAGCACAATTATATTAATAAAATACTTTTAATCTAGTCAAACTGCATTAAAAATTGGTTAGAGGAAGTATACATATGTTATGCCCCTTTAGGGCGTAGCAGGGCTCAAGGAAGGCAAGGAGAAGGATGCATAACATAAAAAAAAAATCAAGAAAGCATAGACACAAAAAAAAATTCAAAATCAATACAATAAATATTATAGCCCATCTATACATTATGACCAACAACAAGTATGCAACTTGATTTGAAAAATATAAATTGCATTTGAAAATTCATCTTGTTTGCTACCAATAAATGAACTAGGGGAAGGAGAGAACATGCAAGCAATGAGGTGGGGGGGGGGGGGGGAACAGAAAAAAAAACAGTGTTAATATATCCCTAAAAAAGAACTCAACCTGAATAAACACTTCTGAAATTCCATTAAAAATGGTAAAATGACTCCCTGAGTAAAGTAAGCATCACTACAACTTTAAAAGTAAAGTACGTTTGATGATTCACTAAAAAGGAGAATAGTAAAACATGGAATACTAATTAAAAAAATTAATACCACTAGCAAGGAGCAAAAACTCTCATTACACTTGACCATGAGCATACAGGCATGTCACAAAATATCAACAAAACTCCTTGCCATTAAAATCCTTTTGACAAATCGCAATCATGGAAACCATTCCTACAGCACGCAAAAAAAAAAAAAAGAATCCACCTCTTACAAACATTCCAATAAAATGCCATTTTTAAAATTCACGCAATCAGACATTGAAGAAACACTTCCCTACAAAGAATTCACATACACAAAAATCGCTAAAAACACTACCAAAAAGGGAACTCTACCCTCTGCATAGTACTACGTCCATTAAAATAATTAACTTGAGTACGCGTATTACGCGAAAACGCGTCTAGCATGCTGAAGTTCCGAAGTACGAAGTGGTGTAGACATGATCTATCGTCGGCCAGCCCGCGCAATCCGAAAGCCGCGTATCGACTTCGCGCGGCTGCTGCGCGCGACGCTTTTTTTTTTTTTTCAAACTACCTTATTCTAAGTGCTATGTGAGTTAAGGTCCGAAGGTATGACGGGATAAAATCCCGTCTCAGGGCTAACCCCTTACGCCTGCTAGGAAAAATCACGCAATGAGACATGCATCGCGGCAAAGAGGGATTGGGCAGCCATGGCCTGCACTTTGGGTCCATGACTACCTCCCTAAGTTTACTTAGAGCTAGTCTTAAATATGAAGAGCAAGGGAAAAACCGCCAAGAGAGACGTAAAAACCCTTGCGACAGAGAAGTAGAAATTAAAAAATTATTGCATACATTAAATTTAATTAAATAGAGTGCTACAGGAGACAGAGTGTATGGAAAACATGCTCTTAGTTAATAGGGTTGGAAATACTAGGAGAGAGGGGGCGGGAGCTTTGGTTGTTTATTTTGACTTGATGACGACAGTAACCAGAGAGGTGTTTGGGCGCCTCTCTGGTGGGAGACGTGACGCTATTGGGCCTCTTCCCCGGATCTCTTCCATGAAACTGAAAACTAAAGGAGAGTAGTGAGCTGCCAGTAAGTGTCAGCAGAGCTGGCTCTTACTGGTTTTTACTAGAACATTAAAAGAGGGTAAGGACCTATTGACGAAAAGACATACTAAGCTAGCCTATTGACCTATAATAATATCCTAAATGTAGACTATAGCAGCATGTGTCCTCGGGGACACATGTATATAAAATAATGCTGTGCTACCTCACAACAGCCAATCTCTGTAGCCATAGGCTGTTCGAGCGCGGCAGACGTGTTACGTGAGGCCAGAGAGGAGCGCGGCAGACGTGTTACGTGAGGCCAGAGAGGAGCGCGGCAGTCACGCGCGGCTATTGATCGACGTTGTTCTACAGTACGTGCCAGGTCACCATGAACACCACCCGTGTAGCGGCCGCGTTTATTTTAATGCACATCAATAAGAAAAACAACTCGGCGAAAGAAACTGAAACGAGAGGCGTGTTGGTGGATGAAGGAATTGTATCGCCAGCGAAGGCAATATGGAAATTGACCTATGCGAGACATGACGTTCGAAGTAATTGAAGATACTCGAATGTCGGTAGCGGATTTTGAGTACTTAACCGTGATGATCGAACCAATTGGTGAATAAAATGAACACACAATTCCGAGAAGCGATTACAGTTGAAGAAAGCTTGGCTATAGCTTCGCGGTTCTTAGCCACTGGAGACTCGTACACAAGCCTGCAATATCTGTTCCGAGTGTCAAAACAAACTATATCAAGAATAGTACCGGATGTTTGTGATGCCATAATTGAGGTTCTGAAATATTATATCAAGGTAAGTGCGAGTTAAATCAATTATAATATGGGTTATTTATTAGTGTGAAACACAATAATGTAATACATCAATGACCATTTGCAGTTCCATTGTTGATTTGTTTTAATTGGTGACCATAGTCATTATTCTATTGTTAATGATTTCGTACTTTTGATGGTTTAAAGTGGTTAATTATTAAATATAGTACCTAATTATACGTTATTATGTCATTGCTTGGTTTTTACTTCTGTAAACAATTAAAAAAATGCTTATTTGCTTGGTTGCGGTCGTTGGTCGGAGGACACGGTTGAAGTGGAGTGAGAAAACGTTCCCTTTCCATTCCAATTTTGATAAAATGGCCTGCGCTGGCACCTTCCGCCAATTGGAGCGCTGGCCATTCATCTGCGAAAATATCCATTTGAATTTTGTGGAATCTTGAAGCAATAAAATAAATACGTACCTGATCCAGTGACGAGAGACTTCTTTATACGCGACTTCTCTCTCCTATATGATGCTAATAATGTCATCATCTTCTTTTTTTTTAACTCTTCAAAGGGTGTTTTCATTTCACTTCCGATGTCCTTCTATGGGTCCTCTCGTACGGGTTTGTAGTAGTAGTTCGGATTTCTACAATTTCTTTTACTTTTACAGCTGTATGAGAATTCTACACGTTGCGGTGTCCATTTAGCCACGCGACGAACACGCGCACAAAACAAAATCGTCTCCACTGAGCGAACACAGCATACTGAAATCCCTTTGCCGCGAGACACAAAACCGCCAGGAATCGGCTCACCCCGCGCCATGTTCGCGCGCGGCGGTGCTCGCTCTGCCGCGCTCGGCAGCATGGTAGTGTCCATGTCATATAAGTGGGGTGAAATCTGACAGACAACGTGACCAACCTACACTCTACGTAAATAGTAAATGCTCTCGTTCGTACAGTATTGCATCAGCTGATGAACTGCTGCTGGATCCGTGTTGTCAAATTGGCTATTTTTATGATGACTTTGGAAGAAAATAGTACTCAGAACTAAAAGTTGTAGTTTGAAATCTTAGTTATACTTACACCGTTTATGGTTTAAATTATGTTTTTTAAAGCAATGTTACATTTTCTTGGATATTAGTGACTGCACTTTAAAAACATGTTTAGCATTTATGTCAGAGTATGTCGACACGTACGAACAGTAAACATTTCCAGTCAATGGCTAGCCATGTTTGCGTTTCCAGTCCATTTTTCAGCCCGGTGAACGGTCGTTGGCGTGTGATTTTTTCTCACCGTGTTTATTATACGAATATCTTGTTGGTGATGTCGGAATATTTAATCGGTAGTTAATTATTTTATGTGCTTGTTTTCAAGCATAATTGGTTGTAGGCACCGTTGTGCGTTTTCTTGTGTGGAATGTAACATTATCGGCACGTGTTTACCGTGTCCCTTCCGCCATTTTCCTTAGCGCCTTCAACAATGAAGTGATACGAATATAATTATATATATATAAGTTTAAGTTTGTTTGTATCAGGAAAAGTGCACAGTGTTGATATTTCTGAATGATTCTGCAAATAAATTATTTAATGCTAGTGACGAACAAACGTAATTTTAGTGAAGTAAACTTGGCGAGGATTGCCATAAAAAAAAGTGTTCAAGAGGTTGCAAATTTTACAAACAGTAAGTTTACGTGTTTTAAAAATATATTTGTAAATTGTTAACACAATTATTTAAATGCACGTGGCCTGAAAAAGACGCACTTTCCAAACTGGTAGTGAGTGAATATTTTTTATTTGTCTATATCGTAAATTCAACGAGTGTAAGATTAACTTCGGTCGAAATGGGTGCGTGTATATATTGCTACATTGTACGAATACGAACAGTGAAATATGTATCGCGTTTTTTTTTTTTTTTTCCATTAAAGTTAAAGTTTTAGAAGTGGGATAATTTAAATGTTATTTCCAAACGAGCGAAATTTTCCATTGCTCCATCCAAACAATATGCAACCTATAATGCCACATACGCGTAAGAACATCGAAATATCATTTCACGAAAGATGTAAAACTAAAGCCCCCCTCCCCCTTCATAGTTTCCTTGTTCCCTCGAAATAAATAAACAGAACCCCAACAAATTTAACTCCGTCGTTACAAAAATAAAACAAGTTGGAATGCCAACCTAGCTGTAATATCCTACATTAATTATTGGACGCAAGTTAGTTACCGTCAGATTTTCAGTGTCTGCCATTACATGGAGCACGAGGAAGGAGGAAAATTGCAAGTGTGCATTGGACTCAAAACATTTGTTTACAAACGTCATTTTCTTCAGTGACAAAACAGCTGCGATGGAAGGGTACATTGTGGCAGTGCTACTTTTCTAGAACTGTCAAAATTTACCCCACTTACATGAAATGGACAATATCGACTACGCGCGACAGCCGCGCGAAGTCGATACGCGGCTGAAGAGGAACACTGCACACTTGCCAGAGTATGCGAGGCTGAACTCGTTGACAGTAGTGGCCACCAGATAGCGCGCTTCTCTTCTGTATAGTTCACCGCTTGTTAGCGTTCAGAAGTGCGCCACCACAGGGGGGACCAGGGAGGGGGGGGGAAGATATACAAGGTACCTTTTACTGCCACGAAATATTGCCTCTTCATATAATAACCCCTCTTCAAACAATAACAATTTATTAAGCTGGGCTACAAAATACAGAAGTGGTTAAAATCAATGCAAACTTACTAGACAATTTAATTAACGTCATGTAGTTCTGTAAACACACTAACCACAGAATAGCGACATTCAGTCGTACCCCAGGAAATTGTAAGCATCACACATTTCACCAGTTGGCGGGACGAAAAATAAGTCGTTCAGGCAGGACAGTCTTTGGCGGGACAGGAGTACTCACATAAAATTGCTGGTGGTACGTCATCTCCCCGTAGCGACAAGTGACCGTACGTTTTTAAACCCCGCCCAGGTAAAGGCAATAGTCAACAACGAGCCAGTTGCTTTCTCCGCGTGCTTTTCTCTTGACAAATCCAGTGAGTGTTTTGAAATAGCTAGGAGGAAACGGTTTCTTACATTCTTCGACCAATGGGAATGAAGCTGGAGGGCCTTCCCTTAGCTTAAAGGGCATTCAGAATAGAAGAACAAATGCCTAAATGCCAAACGAACCGCTCGCGTCACCCGATCGTATCGCACCGTTAATGTGCTCGTCTTGCGACCTTACTGCCTGCCACCCGGCCGTGCTGGTCACGTCAGAGACAGCGTTGTCTGGCGAGAGGAGAATGGAAGAGGTTCCAGGAACAGAAAATGCACTGGGCAAGCAAAAGGGGCTTATCTGCCACTCTGTTAGATAAAGCTCAGAATTCTCTTTGTATAATTCTTCTGTCAACATAGTTTACATTTACAATACATGAGGACCAGTGTGATTCAACACATGTCGTAAATGAGTACTTTCACGAAAACATGGAATTCTTTTTGGTATAAAATCTATTTAATTATATGCACGTATATTTCTGATAGATTCCCTACGAAATAAATTATATTAACTTTTATTATTGTCGTTGTTAATCAAAGCAGATTATGTATGTGAGGCGCTTTGTTAAGAAACTGCGCACTTGACAGTACATGACAATTTCGGGACTGAAGCTGCAAAATTGGCTGCAAGTATTGGCTGAGTGATGTTGATAACGATGCTCGTTGACCTGACACGAGAATATACACGTGTCAGTTATGGCAATTAGACACACAGACACTTGAACAAATTTAAGTATGAAAATCTTCCGATATATTATCCTAATACTACATGCATCATGTGACTCAATTCTGTATCACATTGAGACATGCTTTTGAAATATTGTGCGACCTGTTGTTATAAGAAGCAATATCCAATAGCCTAAAGTGGATTTATTGTATAATATTATATGATATAGGCATGCCTGATATGTTACTGAACTGTCCGAAAAAAATATATTTTGTGGTATCTCTACAATGGGAAATCTACGTGTCAGATTTTAAATGTTTTATCACAGAAAATCTGAAATTACCGCCAATGTTTAAATCTCTATTAAGTGATTTTTCTTAAAATACGAGAAAGAATTACACCGTTAGATTTTATTTCATCAAAAATGTTCTAAATTTCAGCATAGGCTTACAAGAGGTACGAGCACGTCTACAAACCACTTACTTTAACTAACCGATGTTACGTAGATGCTACAATAAGCTAACAGAGAGTGATGCCAATTTTACTCCAGTAAGGCTTTTTATATTTTTTAACATTGTTTTTCTATCTGTATGCGTATTGATTTTAGTATTTCAATGAGCTGCGTAAATTGCGTTGATAGTTCTTTAAGCGAACGTTATTTATAGGTTAGAGTTACAAACACATCCTAGACTACCTACTAGCTGTGATCAGGTGTCACGCATTAACTTACCTTGTCTCCGTTACTATGTAATAAATTAACAAATTGTTTAATAAATTTTATTAAACATCCCAACATTCTGCGAATGCAAATGACTGGAAAGCTGCAAGATGACATTGATGCTATACAACTTTGGTGTGTAATTAATAGCATAAAATGAAACCCAAAAAAATTCAATTAAAATCTTTCACATGAAAACTATTTTTATTGTGTAAAAATATTAAATCAGTAATAAACTCATCATACAACGAAAGTTGGGTTCGGGATCAAGGTTTTTTTATGATATTCTAAGTTATATTTCCACAATCACGTATATCTGTTACATTTCATACGAAGTATTTACACAAGTCGTTATGCACCCAAGTGTGACAATATTATACTTGTTTCTATACTTGTATGTGCCAAATTAGAATAAACTGATCTGTATTATGGGCACCATTATTGAAACACACTCGAATTGACTTGCAAATTTATAAATTAAATAAATTAAAATGATTTTTAAGATATTATTAGTCGACAATTTTTTTTCAGTTGTAGTCAAATTCTCACTAAATATGAAGCACATTCTTTAAAGAAAAGACGTACAGCACTGTATGTATTTTTAATATAAAACGTAATTTTTCTGTTTCAAATTTAAATGTGATTAACAAGTAAGAAACACGGCCGGCATGTTCATATTGGCGAACTAGGGCGCCCAGAAGATGAGGGCGGCAGGACGGTCAATGGAATATCTAACATTCTTTACAGTTCGGTTATAAAAATTCATAAAATTCATATAACTATTGCAATATATCATTGGTGGCGTTTAATAATGTAAGGTAAGCCTACCCGGTATGTATTTGAATAGTGCGTAAAGCTGAAAAACTGTCGACTCATGAAGACTATAAAGGTTATTAATGCTACTGAGATGTGTAGTGAGATACAAGATATTGCGAGAAAAGTGTCTCAGAAAGCAAGATCATAGGACATTACATTTGTAAGTCCGTCTTACACGGTAATATAGCATCCACATTTTACATGTGTTTGTGAATATCTAATTAATTTATGTATTTTTCATACTTGTCACACGTAATATTTTTATGCATGCAAATTTCAATAATTTTCATATTTTTATTTTATTTATAATTTTTCAATTGCAGGATTTTTAACATTAGCTGTACCGATGACGATATAAAATGTTTGAATGTCTTAGGTAGCTAGATTTTAATTTTTGTATTTATATTTAGGTGATATTTATTTTATATTTTTTGTCTCTATTGTTAATGTATCAGGGATTATGTATATTTGCACCTCCGTTTCGAGACTTATATAGGTCTTTAGTAAGTTAGGCCATTGAAGTAGATCGTATTATGTAATTTTAAGTAGGACGCATTCCGATTGGCTGGCAGGTTTAAACCCCGCGTCAGGATTGGCTGGCTATGAAGGATATGGTTAGCAAGCACCAGCCAGTAAGGGAGATCTCTCTCTCCGTCATCACCATTCGAAGAGGTAGAACCTGTAGCACGACTCTTGCCCGAAGTGGGCGAAGCTTAGGAGTGAAATTAGTAGTTAATGTGTCTGATACTCCCCTTGTTTCCTTTTGAGATTAAGTGAGATCCGCGATTAAGATGAGTTGCCTTGAAGGCCCTTTCGCGTAGTATAAATAGGAGGTAGCTAGTATTAGTTACGACGCTGGTCCGTGAACGGGTGGTTCACGTATTAAAACGCCCTACATACTGATTTGTATCTGCAGCAGGAGAAGACTGCATCCTATCCTGTTATTACATAATAAATTTGACTCCAACGAGAGCAGAAACCTACTAAAGATAAGAAGTATTTGTGTCTTCCACTTTAGTAATGGTGAAACCCGTAGCTTATTTTGGTTCTGGAAGGTCTGGAACGAAGTAATTTTTAAAAGCGTCAAGAACAAGGTTTCCAGTAGTCTTTAACTTCGGAAACCCTAAGGAAGAGTTTAATGTGTTCCCTGAGTTTGTTACGCCCCTTTAGGGCGTAGCAGAACTAAAGGAAGACAAGGAGAAGGACGCACACGATAAAAAAAGAAAAGAAAAGAAAGCGTGGAGACAAAAATTATAAAATTAATACAAATATATTGAAGCCCGTCTACACATTATCACCAAGAACAACAATTTTGCAACTTGATTTGAAAAATGTAAATTGCATCTGTAAATTGCTGTTGCTTGCTACCAATCGGTGAACTAGGGGAAGGAGAGAATACACATGCACTGGAACAAACAGAAAAACAACAATATTAATATAACCTGAGAAATCACCCAACCTGAAAAAAAAAAGTGAAATCCCATTTTTAAAAAAAGGTAAAATGATTCCATGAGTAAAACAAGCACCATTACAACTTTAAAAGTAAAGTACGCCTGATGATTCACTAAAAAGTACAACATGGAATACTAATTTCAAGAATACTATTGGGAAAGAGCAAAACCCTCATTACACATAACCATTAGCATAAAGGCATGCCATAAAATATCCACTAAATTCCTTGACATTAAAATTCTTTTGGCAAATCCAAGTCCAGGAGACCATTCCTACAGCACGCCAAAAAAGAAGGAAGAATCCACCTCTTACAAATATTCCAATAAAATACCATATTCAAAATTCACACAACCAAAACAGTGAAAAAACACTTCCCCTCCAAAAATCCATATACACAAAAATCGCTTAAAAAACACTACAAAAAGGGACACTCTATCCCCAGCTTAACAACAACTGCGTTCATTACAGTACTTAACTTGCGTACTCATATTACGCGAAAATGCGTCTAGCATGCAGACAGGACAGTCTTTGGCAGGACAGGAGTACTCTCATAAACTTGTTTGAGTTTGATAATTGACACACGTGTCAAATTTGAAGCAGCGCTTCAATCCTCCCACACACTGGAAGAGAGATGCAGGGGTCTCTTCTCCAAACCCGGAGAAGCTGATGGATGAGGCCCACAGTAGAAAACAGCCAATGACGATTAAGGAGTGGCCAGGTCCTCCCCCGTACCTTCTGCTCTTGAACCGACAGGTTGGAAAAGAATACGCAAAACAGGTTAGTTTAGTCCTAAAGGACTAAAGAGGAGATGTCCGCCTAAACTAACCTACCGAAACTTCTAATAACGCCCCCTTGTGTTTCTTCACCGTAAAAAAAATGTACGAGGTTGATATCCTTTCCCTACTAATCCATAAAAACAACTACTGCTTCTAGCTTTACTCATTTAGGGGCTAATTAAAAATATTGCATATATTTAGCGTACCTCTTACAAAAAGGATATTTTACAACATCTGTAGTACTTTACTTCCAAAATACATTACTATACAGTTTAACACTCCCCTAGTGGTGACAGTGCTCATATTCAGGATGCGGTGTCTGGCCGATCTTCCAATGGCTGATGAAAAATCTTAATATTATGAACATGACTTTTTAAAAACTTTTCTGTTGTTGGGTCCTGCAACAATACTGACGTTGGGGTAATAAAACTAACAGTGCAATATGAGCCATGGCACTTAAGGCCTAATTTTGCCGAGAAGGAATCAACCTTTCTAGAAAAATGATGAGTCTTTAACAAGAACTCATTCACCAACATTGTAAGAAGCAGGATCATATTGCTCGTCCTGTGCCCTATGCTTATGGAGATAATATTCCTTGAGATGCATGGTAGCATCCTCCCAGAAATTATTTCACTTCCCTACATCTACATCAAAATGTAAGCCCCAGGCATTAAGGAGAGGATGCAATAATCTCCGACCAAAGACACTTCTTGCAGCGTCAAACCTGTAGCAGCATTTACACAAGAATTCAAGGCCAACATTATGACATGGATCTCTTTATCCCAATCTGTGTGAACATCATGATGAAAGGCAACAAGTGCAGCCTTAATGGTACGATTACACAGCTCTGCCATATTAGCTTGAGGTTGATAAGGGGTTGTATGGACCAAACAAACTCCCCAAGAAAAATATAGATTTTATAACTCAGTGGAAGTAAAGTTTCTCGCATTATCAGTAACAACTTGGATGGGTGAACCAAAATAACGAAACACTTGTTCCTGCAAGATCTTACAAAGAGTAGTGGGCTTCTGGTTTGTCATGGGGAATAACAAAACAAACTTGGAAAATTCATCAACCAGATCCAATAAATAATTGTAACCCTTCTCAGATCTAGGGAGAGGGCCAAAAGCATCCATATAGACTCTGTCCCAGACGAAATTAGGTGGTGAACTACTGGACTGTCCTTGGGCTCTACTATTGGGGTCCATTACCTGTTGGCACAAAGTACACTGTTTCACCCAATCTCTAATTTCTGAATGCATTTCTGGGCAAAAATGTTCAATATGCTGCAAAGTGCATACTTGCCCCTGATGAGCATCCAAATAATAGTTATGGGAATAATCAAACACCATTGCCCTCACTGCCTTGGGTACATAGGTCTTGAAAAACGCCCTTACGTGAAGCTTTGCAATAATCCCCTTCTTCACAATAAAACCAGTGAGTTCACCTAGCTGGATTTTATGTCATAAATTCGCACATTCATCATCCTTTTGCTGCCAAACCTTAATGTTCAAATTTCCCGCAGGAACTTGCTTCAGAACATTTGCCCATAACACATAAACCCATCAGGGTCAAACATTCTAGACAAACTGTCCACTACACAATTGTCTTTTCCCTTTGCTAAGGCGTACGATCCAATGGCCTAATTTATCCAAAGGTTTCTTGAAATTCCAAAGCCACGTTAAGGCTTGGTTATCTACACAACTTAAAACGAGTATGCTCCAGATAATCGGAAAATTTCTCAACACCAAATACACAAACAAGGGCTTCCATTTCATAGGCCGAGTACTTTCTTTAGGTGGATGTTAATAGCCGACTAGCATAAGCAATGGAAAAAACATCACCCTCATATTCTTGTGACAAAACGGCGCCAAATGCCATGGAGCTTGCTTCTAAATGCAGTACAAACTTGCGGTCAAAATCAGCCAATCTTAACACTGGTGGAAAGGTCAAACAAGTTTTTATTTTCACCAAAGCTGCCTCTTGCTTGCCTCCCCACAAAAACTCCTGGCCCTTATGTTTTAAAATATTAAGGGGTTCGGCTAATTCGGTAAGAGACGGAATAAATCGCATAGTAGCCTATCATGCTTCAAAAAAACGCCTTACACCACGTAAGTTCTTCAGACGAGGAAAGGAAAGCACACAGCTAATACGATCAGAGTCTAACAGCAATTGTCCTTCAATTCAAAATAAATCCCAACAGCCTCATATGCCGGTTACACCATCTGATTTTTTCTGGATTCACTGCCAATCCCGCTTCCAAAATCTTCTATAGGACTAATGTGACTTGTTCCCGGTGCAACTCTTTAGTCTCACTGTAGATGGCAATATCATCCAGATAGTTGAAAACAAATTCAGCTTTATACAGCAACAAGATAGTCTCTAAAACACGAGAAAGTGCCTGGGCCCCAAACGAAACATCAAAAGGGACTCTGGTCCATTAAAAAACTGCCCAAGGAGTAACAAATGTAAGAAATTTTCGTGCATCTAGGTGCAAAAGAATTTAGTGAAAGGTCTGATTCAGATCTAACACTGTAAAATACTTAGCCTTCCCTAATAACTGAAAAGCAGGGTCTACTACAGGTAAAGGGTATGGATCTAGTTCAATTTTTTTTATTGATACGTTGGTAGTCTATCACTAACCATAATTTACCACACAATTGTTTGTTTACCAAAAATTCCGGACTCGCATAACTACTAGTAGAGCGCCTAATAACATCGTCCTCAAGTAATAGGTCTAGCATTTTTTTAAAACACTTGTCACTTAGCTGGACTTGCACTATAGGGATGGCACCTAATCGGTATATTGTCGGTCAGTACCAAATCACGCACATATTGATTACATACTCCCAGTTTGTCTGTTATTAAAATGGGAACTTCTCTCGCATTTCTTGTGCAAAATCATATCCAATGGCATTTACCTACTTACATTCATCTTGCCCCATCAACTTTACCCCTTCTTTACAAAAAGGAATACTCAGTGCGCCTTCGTGCAAATTTAAATATGCACGAGTGCTGTGGAGGAAATCTACGCCCAAAATTATATTGTGGCTTAGGTGTGGCAAAATGAAGAATTCCCTCTTCCATGTAAAATGACCTATGTGCATACTTATGGGCAAAAGAGCACATGATGCATCAAACCTCCATTTACTTAACTGAATATAGTTTTTTCACTGCATTGAAACAGTCATAATGTCTATTGGGTGTTCCCTAAACAACTTATTAGAAAAAGCCTGATCGATCAAGGACACTGAACAACCACTATCAATCAGGGCGGGTTCTTCAAGTGAACCTAACTTTACTAGGAAGAATGTAAAGTTTATCTTTCCTTGGTTTTGAATGTTATTAATTTTTTTTATGGCTTAGTGCAGTTCCTTCCTTTGGTACTCGTTTTTGTATGGAAATTATCACCTACCATAGTCACTTTGTTACCACCAGAGTTTGGACATGCGAAATATTAGGTTGATCTTGATTTGGACATTGGGCTTTAAAATGGTCAGTCTTGCTGCAGCCAAACCAGTCACATGAGATCTACTCTTTTCCACTGACTTAGTCTGAGAATTATCTGCCAGGGCCATACACTCTTTACATTGGTACACTTTGTGATTAGGTTTACCACATTTAAAACAAATAATCTTTTTTGTGGCCTTGGGGAAACTTTTATCCTAAGCATGAGCCCTACTAATCGTGCCTCCTTCACAATCTTTCACCTGCATGCACACATCTACACGGTGAAACAACTGTCTCGGCGAGGTCATGGTTTTCGGACTATCAGCTGAAAATACATAAGGCAGATACTGCAGCAGCACATAATTGATAATACTCTATACAAACTCAGATTTCCTATATGGCAAACCTAAGATCTCTACCAGACATTCTATTTTGCCTAAATATGTCAACAAAGTATCTCCTGGCTGTTGATTTTGTTGGAGAAACAAGTGTTGTAAATGGTCATCAACATGCTCACTATCAACACATTTAAATACTTCCTTAACTACAGTGCTCCAAGGTGCGCCCAATTCTCTAGCTCTAATGATAATAGGCTGTAGCTCACAAAGATCACGAAGCACTAAAATTCCCAAAATATATTGCAAAGAAAAGGCCTGCGATTTTATTATGAAAGTAACTTGTTGTAGATACTTTACAACTTCGTCCGCAGCACAACTACTAAGAGTAGGAATATTACCCAAAATTTTTCCTACATTTTTGCTGGCTACCGAGGAAAGTATACCACCCCTGGGAGAAAATGCTGATGACACAGCACTAATTTCATTCCTACCACAAGTAGCATCCCTCGCCAAACCACAAACTAAAGTCCTCAACTCGTCCAAAGTTGCTTCCTGTGGCAAGTATGGAATATGAAATTGTTGGATCAGCTGCGTTACAGTCTCTTTAGGCAGTTGCTGCAACCAGGTGGTACCATTAAACATTTTGAAATCAACAGTTAATTTACATTCAATAACAAACAAAGCGAACAAAGGCCAACGGAATGCATTCAACTCTGCCTTCGGCAGAGTAGCGCAGTTTTCTGCTACGCCCCTTTAGGGGGTAACAGGGCTAAAGGAAGTCAAGCAGAAGGGCGCACACCATTAAAAAAAATCAAGATGGCATGGACAAAAAAATTTTAAAATCTATTCAAATATATTGAAGCCCATCTAAACATTATCACCAAGAACATGTTCGCAAATTGATTTAAAATATATAAATTGCATCTTTAAATTTTTCTTGCTTGCTATCAATCGGTGAACTAGGAGAAGGAGAGAACACGCATGCACTGGAACAAACAGAAAAACAACTATATGAATATATCCTGAGAAATCACCCAACCTGAATAAACACTTGTGAACTCCCATTAAAAAAGGTAAAATGACTCCCTGAGTAAAGAAAGCACCATTACAACTTTAAAAGTAAAGTACCATTGATGATTACCTAAAAAGTACAATATGGAATACTAATTTCAAAATGCTACTGGGAAGGAGCAAAAACTTAACCATGAGCATAAAGGCACACCTACAATATCCACTAAACTCCTTGGCAGTATGATTATTTTGGCAAATCGTAGTCCAGGAGACCATTCCTACAGCACGCCAAAAAAAAAAAAAAAAGGAAGAATCGACCTCTTACAAACATTCCCATAAAATACCATATTGAGAATTCACACAAGCAAGACAGTGAAGGAAAAAAATAAATATACACAAAAATCGCTATAAAAAAAACACACTACTAAAAAGGAAACTCTACCTCCAGCATAACAACAACTACGTTTATTATAGTACTTAACTTGTGTACTCATATTGCGCGAAAACGCGTCTAGTCTAGCATGCTGAAGCCCCGAAGTACGAAGTGGTGTGGACAACATGATCTATCGTCGGCCACCCCCGTAACTCGATGAGGCACACTGCACACTTGCTCGGGCTGGGGACGAACATTTATACGCCAAAACGCGGCTCGGGAAGAGAAAGGGGCGGCGGGTATAGCGGAGAGGCGTATGGAAAGTGCCAGAGTGTGCGAGGCTGAACTTGTTGCCAGTAGTAGCAACCAGACAGTGCTCGGCCGCGCCAGGAGCGCCGCGTGACTCTCTTCAGTAGAGCTGAACACTTGGATGTGTTCAGACGTACGCCACCACGCTCGGTGGGAGGAGGGGGGGGAGGGGTGGTTCGGGGGGGGGGGGTGGTTGTGGGGTTCGGGGGGGGGGATGGTTTGAAGAAAAACAAAGTACCTATATTGCCTCTTCAAATAGTAACCCCTCTTCAAATAAAATAACAGTTTATTAATCAGGGCTACCAAATACAAGACATGGCAGATAACCAAGCAGACTTGCTAACCAAGTTCATTAACGTCGTGTAGTTATGTAAACACGCCAACCCCTTAATAACTGCATTAAATCGTACTCCAGAAAATTGTAGGCATCACAGATTTAACCAGTTGGCGGTACGAAAAATAAATCGTTCAGGCAGGGCAGTCTTTGGCAGGACAGGAGTACTCACATAAACTTGCTTGAAATTTTGCTGATTGAGACGCGTGTCAGGCTTGAAGCAGGGCTTCAAACTCCTTAGCGACTTTATTGTTGTTTCTAGAATACTGTAGTAATATTCTTGTATGTATCACACATTTATAAACTATTTTTCAAGATCTGCACACCGATAATTTTGTACCATTTACTACAATAAATTTATAGGCCTTTTTATTATTTATTTGATTATGAATTTTTTATTTATCTGATTTAGAGTTATGTAATTAATTTAAATTTAAATGTTTTGAAAGTATACAGACAAATTAAAAAAATTTAATTAGAGTATTGGATATTGGTTCCTTGATGGCCAAGGGCGTCGGGCGCAGGATTGCAGGATTCGGCCGTTGCCATGTTGTTACGTCACAGTCCGCCATATTAGATGTCATTGACCCTGACCTATGAACTTTGACCCGAGACGTTGACTTTGATGATAGTGACCTCTGACCCCAAAAACCAAAAAAATTACAAAAAAATTCTAAAAATTTCTAAAAAAATTATATTTTAAAAATTGTTTAGAATTAAAAAATCGTTAGTAAATGTATAAAAATGTGCTGTTAAAAATTATTTTAAAAGTTATTTAAAAAGATATAAAAAAAACAGAATCCAGTCACCCGACATCATGTTCCGTAATTCCAAAGACCCGTCCACCCTCTTTGACACATATGACCTTTGACCTAAATCTTGACCTGCGGCACCAAAAAATTAAAAGAAAATCCAAAAAAATCACAAAAAAAACCAAGAATTCATTAGAAAAATATTAATGAATAAATTAAAAGTGATTTATAAAATTATTTAAAAATTATTAAGAATAATTTAAAAATTATAGTCCCAGCGACCATTTTTACAAACAATTTCCCTTTTTCCCACAAAAATTTCTCTTTTATCCCTTAAAATTCCACTTTTTCCGAAACATTTATAGAAACTTATGTACAAATTTATATATATATATATATATATATATATATATATATATATATATATATATATATATATATATATATATATATATATATATATATTAAAGAGACTTGCATTTCCGGAGGTCCTCCCAGCACCACCAATTACACACCTCCGTTCGACTCCAGCAGACGACAAACTCCTTCACCCCCACTCCTCCCAACTAAACTTATTCTATCGTATGCCGCCATACTTGTTTTTTTTTTCGTACATCATTTGTGTGTGTGTTACTGGAGGCTGCCATGTAAGTAGGCAGCCATCTTGCTAAGTGCAGTCCTCCATGTTTTTTATCATTTGTTTCTCACATTCGTGAGACAACCATATTAGATTTAATATGTTTTCATCATCTATGTATGACCAGGTGATAGCCATAATACCAAATGTGTTCAACGTATAGGTTGTGCTGACAGCACCCATCATTGTTTTTCATTGGCTAATTAGTCACCTTCGTTTCATACCGCCACATTGGAATCAATTCTCAAAACATATCTATCAGCCCCTTTGAGATGTAGCAAGGATTTGGAAAAAGGCATAAAATGGTACACAAACCTACGGTCAACACCAGACACACAATTCAGAAAAATTCCCATATATTAAACATATAAAATTAAACAAAAGGAATTATTTTTAAATTTAATACTCCTTGATGCTACCAAACTGAGGGGGGGGGGGGAGGCAGGAAAACATACTGCAGCATACAGAAAACAAAAGGTCTTAATGTGTCTAAACCAAATCAAAGCAAAGATTATAAACATAAGGATGATACCTGTAAGGGGGTATTGTCAGTCAACACAAGGTCATGCACATACTGATTACATATACTAAGTTTTTCTGTTATTACAGAAGGAAAATTGTTACACATTTCCTGCACAATTCACTGTCAATTAGATTCACTTCTTTGCATTGCTCCTTTTCCATCAACTTCACCCCTTCTTCGAAAAAAGGAAAATTCAACACCCCTTCATGCAAATTTTAATTACGTGCGAGTACTGTGGAGGAAATCTACACCCAAAATTACACTGTGACTTAAATTTGGCAAAATAAAAAAATTCCTTTTCTACGACAGATGACCTAAGTGGATACTTATAATCAGTAATGCACATGAATGCATCACACCTCCATTCGCCAAGCTAAAAACTGTTTTCTCATTGTGTCGAACAGTCATCACTCCTACTGGGTGTTCTCAAAACAACTTATTACAGAAGCTCTGATTAATCAAGGACACTGAACAACCACTGTCAATAAGGGCATGTTCTTCAACAGTCCCTATTTTAGCATAAGCAAACGCGAGGCTAAACCTCTTGCGGTCTCGAATTTTATTATTTTGCTTATTTTACTTGGAGCCAGTTTTATTTACGTCTCATTTTTCCTGAAAACTATAACGTCCCCTAGTTACTTGGTTACTTTGCACGGCTTGATCATGCATAATTTTCTGCTGCTCCTGATTAGGACATTGGGGTTTAATGCTCACCACAACCAAAACAAGTCACAGGGGGGTCTGCTATTCCCTACCGACTTATTCCGAGAAATATCTCCTTGAATATCATGAACTTTACACTAGTAGGCTTTATGGTTAGGTTTCCCGCATTTTAAAAAAGAATTTTTTTTTCCGACTTAGAGGGTTTATCTTCCTGCACACGACCCTTACTAGCTACGCTACCTTCACAATCTTTCACCTGTATGCACACATCCACCCGGCGAAACAACTCTCTCAGTGAGTGCAAAATTTGAGACTATCGCCAGAGAATACATAGGGCTGGGATTACGGCAAAACATGATCAATAGTACTCCCTACAAATTCCGATTCCTTGTATGGCAAACCTAAAATTTCTAATAAGCATTCTGTTTTAACTAATTATGTCAATAGAGTTTCTCCGGGTTGTTCTGTTTGTTGCAGGAACAAACGACATAAGTGGTCATTAATAGGTTCACTATCAAAAAAATCAAACACCTGTTTGACTACTGTACCCCAAGGTGCCTTCAGTAGAGTGGTGCAGTTTTTGTTACGCCCTTTTTGGACGTAGCAAGAAATTGGAAAAAGGCAGAAAGGGTACAAAAACCTACGGTCAACACCAGGCACACAATTCAGAAAAATTCCCATACATTAAAACATATAAAATAATAAAAAAAAGGAATTATTTTTTAAATATATAATATTGCTTGATGCTGCCAAAATGGGGGAGGGCAGGAAAATATTCTGCAACATACAGAAAAATAAAGGTCTTAATGTTTTCTAACAAAATCACAGCAAAGATTATACACTTCTTTCAAAATTAGACATGAAATACAAAAGGAGCAAAACCGTAACAAGCAACACCTAAAACACACAACCATGGAATAAAATTTACATTTAAAAAATTACTATGATTCCTTCTGAAGCCCTGCTTCAAGTCTGACTTGCATGTAAATCAGCAAACTCAAGCAATTTTATGTGAGTACTCCTGTCCTGCCAAAGACTGCCCTGCCTGAACGATTTATTTTTCGTACCGCCAACTGGTTAAATCTGTGATGCCTACAATTTTCTGGAATACGATTTAATGCAGTTATTAGGGGGTTGGTGTGTTTACATAACTACACGACGTTAATGAACTTGGTTAGCAAGTCTGCTTGGTTATCTGCCATGTCTTGTATTTGGTAGCCCTGATTAATAAACTGTTATTTTATTTGAAGAGGGGTTACTATTTGAAGAGGCAATATAGGTACTTTGTTTTTCTTCAAACCCCCCCCCTCCCCCCCGAACCACGCAACCCCCCACCAACCCACCCCCACGAACACCCCCCCTCCCCCCCTCCTCCCACGCCGAGCGTGGTGGCGTACTTCTGAACACATCCAAGTGTTGAGCTCTACTGAAGAGAGTCACGCGGCGCTCCTGGCGCGGCCGAGCACTGTCTGGTTGCTACTACTGGCAACAAGTTCAGCCTCGCACTCTCTGGCACTTTCCATACGCCTCTCCGCTATATCCGCCGCCCCTTTCCCTTCCCGAGCCGCGTTTTCGAGTATAAATGTTCGTCCCCAGCCCGAGCAAGTGTGCAGTGTGCCTCATCGAGTTACGGGGGTGGCCGACGATAGATCATGTTGTCCACACCACTTCGTACTTCAGGGCTTCAGCATGCTAGACGCGTTTTCGCGAAATATGAGTACACAAGTAAAGTACTATAATAAACGTAGTTGTTGTTATGCTGGAGGTAGAGTTTCCTTTTTAGTAGTGTTTTTTTTTTAGCGATTTTTGTGTATATGGATTTTTTTCCTTCACTGTTTTGCTTGTGTGAATTCTCAGTATGGTATTTTATTGGAATGTTTGTAAGAGGTCGATTCTTCCTTTTTTTTTTTTTTTTGGCGTGCTGTAGGAATGGTCTCCTGGACTACGATTTGCCAAAATAATCATACTGCCAAGGAGTTTAGTGGATATTGTAGGTGTGCCTTTATGCTCATGGTTAAGTTTTTGCTCCTTCCCAGTAGCATTTTGAAATTAGTATTCCATATTGTACTTTTTAGGTAATCATCAATGGTACTTTACTTTTAAAGTTGTAATGGTGCTTTCTTTACTCAGGGAGTCATTTTACCTTTTTTAATGGGAGTTCACAAGTGTTTATTCAGGTTGGGTGATTTCTCAGGATATATTCATATAGTTGTTTTTCTGTTTGTTCCAGTGCATGCGTGTTCTCTCCTTCTCCTAGTTCACCGATTGATAGCAAGCAAGAAAAATTTACAGATGCAATTTATATATTTTTAATCAATTTGCGAACATGTTCTTGGTGATAATGTTTAGATGGGCTTCAATATATTTGAATAGATTTTAAAATTTTTTTGTCCATGCCATCTTGATTTTTTTAATGGTGTGCGTCCTTCTGCTTGCCTTTCTTTAGCCCTGCTACGCTCAAAAGGGGCATAACACCTCTATTGGCAGAGAAGAGATAAATGTGGTAGCTAACACTCTTCAAAAAGGCATTACCTACAATGGGGCACACATGATTCATTGGCCAGAAAATTACGTCTTACCAAATCTATTAAAAACAGCAATTTATGATAGTTATAATATTGATGGCAAATAATCACATCCCCTGAATATCTAAGACACGCCAGAAATTTAAAACCAACTATTTAAAAACACCTACACTTCCAAACACAGGGAAGACAATAAAGATTTCTACCATTCCACATTCCAACTATGTATGTATTCTACTAATTACCAAGGGCAACGTATTAAAAACAACACACTAAAAATTATTTAGCTTTTCAACTTTCAAAATTGCCGCGCTTAACGCCATGAAGTCTAACTGCGGATTGCGATCTCGACGTCATCCTCTCGCCAGCCAGCAGGCATCAGTTGTAGGGGAAGACTGCACGATTATTCAGTTTGGCGTGCATTTATTTATACACCCTAAAATGCGGCACAAAATATCAAAGAGGGGCAACAAAGTACAGGAAGTGTATGGAACATGCCAGACGTACGCGTAGTTCCGAATGCTGCCACGAGGGGGCGCGTGACGTCCTCGTGAGTGCTGCGCGGCACGACTCAGTATAGCCTTGCGCTTGGTTGAGGTTAGACGTGCGTAGCCGATCTGCTTGGAGGCGGATGAATCAACTTGAGAAAAGTTCTGCAAGGTATTTACCGCAGTACAATAGTGTTAATTCTTCACTAATATTAGGCCTACGTTATAGTAACAGTTCTTTGATAATCTACAATCAGTGTTCAAAAAATGCAGGCTACTATTTTCACGTTTCTTGACTATAACTTTGACATGAACAAAATGTCTTTTTACATGCGTAGTTTCATTCAAACTTGCGTGGAGGGAAGTAACGGGAAAATTACATTTTAACAAATTTGGCTATATTGCAGTTGCAATTTAGGAGAAGATTATTTTCCACCACAGTGTTAAATACCTGCTCGCTCGACCCAATTCACGAGGCATGGTGCGTTGTTCATAGCAGTCCATATTGCGAGTATTATTATTTTTAAGCAATTCAAAGTTATTTCACTTAATAATTACAAGATTTATCGACGTATATTTTCACTGTTTATAACACCATAAACGGGGACAGGAATTAAGTTCTTCGGGTTGGCAGGACAGTTTGTTTGGCAGGGTAATGGAGTACACACACAATTTCTTGAAGTAGACGAGTTGACACGCGTGTCAAATTTGAAGCAAGGTTTCAAGCCTGTACGGAATTGTGACATTGACCATTCCAGCAAAGTACCTACATTGTTATATTTATTTATTTATTTTTAAATACGAGTATTTTTATTTAAAATATTTCTTATATATTAAGCCGGGAGGTTTTTTGAAATAAAACACAGCATATCTTTTTAAATAAAATTTATTGTACACACAATAAAATATACAGAATTATTAATAATTTTCTATGTTCACCGCTCGATGTCTGCCCCGATGACCCAGGAATTGAAGCGGGCAGAGAAAAACCACCACTTGTAGTACGCCCTTCCATTATAACGTTTCGGCAACTTCTCGAACCATGAAGCAGGCAGTTATAGTGAGAATACAGTCAGCTGTGCTCATGACAGTATTCTGACGATCTTGCCTCGGAAATTGTAATATACAAGCCGGTCGTGAAGTATCAGGCAGAATGCGTGCGTGGTGGCAGGAATACTTCCATGTGTAGTGAATTCGATCCTGCAGTCGATCACATTGGAGGTAATTCACTCGTCCTGTTTACTCGCATCGAATACAATGAGCGGGGACAAACTCTTGAAAGTATCAGGGCTCGATATCGGGGACTGGATGAGCCCAATATATGCAGTTTGGAATTGAGCGTACATCTGATATGCCTGCAGGTACTGGCCATTTACAAAGTTCGTGTTCATGTCTACGTATGGGTAGCTTTCGCTATTCGAAAAAAATTAAAAAATTAATATTTGGCATGCGTCGGAATGCGAACGGTGCACTCTTACATTCTGCTGTCTTCTGGTCTTAGCCCCAACAATAATGTACCTCGGTTTCTCAGAAGCAGAGCTGGACTTCACCTTCCAGTTGATGTGTTGGCTTGCTGGCAATCTGGGGTATGACTCCAGACTCCACGACATGAAAGCTACATCAATGTGTTTACCATCTTTCGCATTTTGCAACATGTGTATGCGTTCTGCTGTGCTCAACGGCACACGAGGTAGCATCCATTCGATAGACTGTAATTTCAGTTCCACTGCCTCCAGGTTTTCTCCAATACCCACGATAGTATCCACATGCGTATTGGCGAGCATTATCACTAGTTCCTGCTTTGAATAGAAGATAATTAATTTGTAGTCTTCGGCAAATCCCAGTAGCATGGATAGCGGAACACATACTTCAAACCTGCATTCGGTATAAATGGAAACACTGTAGCCATCTTCTATTCCCCAGCCTGCCATCTTAGCTGCATACAGCTCATTCGGCGTGAACTAAAGGTAATTTTTGATCGTCGAGGTCATGCCCGCATCTCGCGACTGGTCCACCCCGGCACCGTTGAGAAAGTAGGCGATGCGATCGATCAGGTGAAGAATTCCATTGCTCGTTATTTTCGTCGATGCTGGACTGGACCCATCTTTTTTCGTCGGAGTTCTCCTGATCCACAATAAAGACTGGCAAGGAAGAGTGCAGATATCTTGGTGTTGGACCGGTATCCGAACTTCCAATGGTAGTGTGTACGGCCCGATCAGGAAAGGCTGGTATGCATGAAGTTCCACCTTCGTTATGCTGTCTGCGAAAATGGTTGGCTCTTCGTAGTTTAGGTAATCTCCCATGGCGATCGACCTTGTAGCCGAGATTATGGAGGATAATCTCGCTAGAACGTGTTATCCTTAGAGACCTGTGACATACTGATTGTAGGTTTTGCACGACTCGTTCTTTTATAGCTTCTGGTCGGCGCAAATCTTATCCCCATCTTCTCCGATGCAAGCGTAGGGTGATTTCTTCGTTTGGAAAGTTCACCAACTCTTCGTGCTGGTCGACGACTGTCACGACCACCTCGTGTGCTCTCTTCGCGATGACCGGAACGTAAATGATGCTTTGTGGTGCCACGACCAGTTTATAACCTGGAGGTACCATAGGCGAAAATTCGTGCAGCGTATTGCTCAGCCTGCCATTGAGGCATATGCAGCTCGCCAAATTGCAGGTAATTCGTATCACATTGACTGGCAAAACGTTTACAAGCTGTGACGACAAGAATGTTTTACCAGCTTCGTAGATGCGTGGCTCGAACCCCTGCATAGGTCCAATAGTATCCGGTTTCCACAAAGTCGATATCTTTGGTGCATCTGATAACACTCTTCAGAATATTGGGATTCCCATGTAGTTCGAATTCTGTGTCGGGGGACAGAGAATATTCAATGTACCTTGCAATGTCGCTCCAGTCCTATCCAGGTCAAGTGGTGGGAAAGTTACCGCACAAACTTGGAGCTATGGCCCGTCAAGGTGAGAATTATCGACGTGACTGATGGTTTCCTCAAGGTGTATAGCCTTTTTATACAATCATTTGTACGAGCGAACCAGGAAGTGAAGGTACGAATGTTCGTAGTTCTACGTGTTAGGCAGCTCCTCCATTTCGAAATTGTATGTTATTTTGGTCTATTCCAAATACTTCCGGAATTCGGGTGGAGGACGCAAATTCCCAAAACTACTATAATATTCTACTTGTTTATCCTTTCTTACATACGCTATCCAGTGTGTGCCGGGCCCCGCTGTCATATCCAGATTAATTACGTCACATTCATCTCTCTTGGGATTAACGGGCAAATCTTCTTTCATAAACACTCCTCTAAAATGATGTATTTTCAATTCGCGTCAAATTAGTTCCAAATGCACATTCGCGAGTGCTCGTTTCGGAAGAGATTTCATTGTTGCCTCTTTTTACTGCATCGCTTTTGTAAAGTTCCGCCTCCTACTGGTTATGGCCTTGGGTAGAGAGCTTGCCAATTTTTTTACCCATAACTATAGCTTCCATGTTTGAATTGTGTCTTTGTACCACGGACAACTGCTTCCGTTCATTCGATGCTGTGTTGACGGCTCGGATGATATCACTCGTGGCTCTGATTAGACCTCCGAGGGCCCTGAGTCCAGGCAAAAGCAATGGAAAAATCCGCCAGTAGATATTTTCTCAGCTTTGCAGGCTTTAATTTTTGTAAATGCTTTTCTTTTCACTTGTGCCTTTCCTTGGTCTTATCGCCTATGCCCGTCTTCACGTCTCGGAACTGCGCAGTTTGTTGGCTGTACAAATGGAGGTGAGTAATTGGTGGTGCTGCGAGGACCTCAGGAAATGAAAGTTTTTTAAAAATAATTTTTTAAGATTTTATACATTTTTCGGAAGAAAGTAAAATTTTATGGGAAAAAAAATGGAAATTGTTAAGGATAATGGTTGCCGGGGAACTGAAATTTTTAAATTAATTTTTAATAATTTTAAAATAATTTTATAGTACATAATATTATCCTATTATATAATAGGACGATCTCTGTCTATACCTCTTAATATTTCTAAGTCCCTTGAAACTCAAAAGTTCTTAAAATTTTGCAGAGCGAATCCTCAGGGTCAAAAAATGCAGGTCAAGTTCGAATTTCAGCAAGATCAGATTACGCAATAATCACTTTTGACCCTAAAAACTAATTTTTTAAATTACTATTTTTTATAAAAGTTTTGTATTAATGCGTAGCGATTAATGAATAGAGATATGAAGGTAATGGAATATATTTCTGTTTACTCTAAATGTCTGGCTTCAATGTTGAGTTAATTCAGTGGGACCACTGAGACACCGCAGCACCTCGGGTAATCTAGCTACTGAGAAACCCTGGTACCTTGGGTAGTCAAGCCACTGAGACACCGCGGCATCTTGGATAGTCTATCCAATGAGAAACCGTGGCACCTTGGGTAATCTAGACACTTTGTCACCGCGGTAACTTGGACAGACTCACCACTGAGTCACCACAGCACCACGGGTAATCTAGCTACTGAGAAACCCCGGTACCTTGAGTAGTCAAGCCACTGAGATACCGCGGCACCTTGGATAGTCTAGCCACTGAATCACAGAGGAACCTTGGGTAATCTAAACCACTCAGACACCGCGGCAGCTCGGGTAGTTTAGTCACTGAATCACCGCGGCACCTCGGGTTATCTAGCTACTGAGACACTTCAGAAACTTTAGGTTGTCTAGCCACTGATATACCGCGGCACCTTTCGGTGGTCTAGCCACTGAGTCACCTCGGCACTTCGGGTAGTCTAGCCATTGAATCATCGCAGCGGATCTTCGGGGTCTAGGCACTGAATAACGGCGGCACCTTTAGGTTGTCTAGCGACTAAAAAGCCGCGTCACCTTTAGGTAGTCTAGCCAGTGAGGAACCGCGGCACCTTTAGGTTGTATAGCCACTGATATACCGCGGCACCGTTAGGTTGTCCAACCACTAAAAGCCGCGGCACCTTTAGGTAGTCTAGCCAGTGAGGCACCGCGGCACCTTTAGGTTGTCTAGCCACTGAGTCACCTCTGCACCTCGGGTAGTCTAGTCTCTGAATCACCGCGGCACCTTGGGTTATCTAGCCAATGAGATACCGCTGCTCCTTGGGTAGTCTTGCCACTGACAAACCGCAGCACCTCGGGTAATCTAGATACTGAACCACAGCCGCACCTTTAGGTTGTCTATCCATTTAGACACCGCCGCTCCTTTGGTATTCCAGTCACTGAGATAACGCGGCACCTTGGGTAATCTAGCCTCTGAGACACTGTGGCACCTCGGGTTAGTCTAGCTACTGAGACATTGCGGCACCTCAGGTAGTCTAGCCACTGAATCACAGCGGTCCCTAGGTTGTCTAGCCACTTAGAAACCGCGGCACCTCGGGTAATCTAGTCACTGAACCACAGTAGCACCTCTAGGTTGTCTAGACACTGAGACAATGCGGCACCTTTGGTAGTCTTGCCGTTGAGACTCCGCGGCACCTCGGGTATTCTAGCCACTGAGACACCATGGCACCTCGAGTTACTCTAGCCACTGATACACCGCGACACCTCGGGTAGTCTAGCCAGTGAATCACCGCGGCACCTCGAATAAGTCTAGCCACTGAATCGCAGTGGCTCCTCGGGTAATCTTGCCATTGTGACACCGTGGCACCTCGGGCAATCTAGCCACTGAGACACCGAGGCATCTTGGGTAGTCTAGCCACAGAAACACCGCGGCAGCTCGGGTAATCTAGTTACTGAGATACCGCGACACATTTAGGTTGTCTAGCCACTGATATACCGCGGCAAATTTTGGTTGTCTATCCACTGAGTCACCTCAGCACTTCGGGTAGTATAACTACTGAATCATCGCGGCAGCTCTTCGTTGTCTATGTACTGAATAACGGCGGCACCTTTAGGTTGTCTAGCCATTGATTTACCGCATCACATTTACGTTGTCTTGCCACTAAAAAGCCGCGGCACATTTAAGTAGTCTAGCCACTGAATCACCGCGGCCCTCGGGTTAGTCTAGCCACTGAATCACCGTGGCACCTTGGGTAATCTTGCTACTGAGACACCGTCGAACTTTGAGTAATCCTACCACTAAGACACCGTGGCACTTAAAGTAGTCTAGCCACTGAGACACCACGGCACCTTGGATAGTATAGCCATTGAGACACCGCGGCACCTTGGGTAGTTTAGCCACTGGAACATTGCGGCACCTCGGGTAATTTACTCACTGAGACACAGCGGCACCTCAGTTAATCTAGCCACTGAGACGCTGCGGCACATCGTTTAGTCTAGTCACTGAGACACCACGGCACCTTTATGTTGTCTAGCCACTGTTACAAAGCTGAACCTTTAGGTTGTCTAGCTACTGATTCACTTTGGAAGTAGCGCATGACGACTGCTGACAACAGCGACAGTAGCCTGCCGGCCGAGTTAGCAGTGTTGCCGGCCTGCCGGCCTTCAAGCAGTGGTAAGTGGTTGGACGGCCTACGTTCTGACACAGAATAAGGCAGAATACAGAGTAAAACCCAAGACTCAAGGATACAGAAGTGAAACATGCGTCCATGGAAATTTTTGTGCCTCGTTCGCAATCTCAAATATACTGTGTTATGTTTTTTTTTGTAATTGAGTGACTTTGCGATAGAGTGCCTTTGTGATTGAGTGGACTTTCTGATTTGAGTAACTGTGATTTATGTGTCCTAGTGATTGAGTGACTTTGTGTAGCACTTTGTTGCTTTATATTTCAAGTGTGAGTGAATGCCCAAACTGCGACAATGAATGAAACTGAGCGGTGGACTCGTTTCACTGAAGAGCCTGCCAAATGGCACGGCAGTAAACCGGACAGACATGCTGAGCTAATTAAACTAGCCTCAACAATCTCAAAGACAAGAGCAATTTATTCATTGAATCTTCTAATGGACAGTGAAACTTACTGGACACAAGTCAAGAAACCTAGC
This sequence comes from Dryococelus australis, assembly GCA_029891345.1. NCBI lineage: Eukaryota > Metazoa > Arthropoda > Insecta > Phasmatodea > Phasmatidae > Dryococelus > Dryococelus australis. The sequence goes on along the minus strand of CM056993.1, from coordinate 340,506,051 downwards.
AAAGCGCTCATTGATTGGATGCCAGTGTCTTACCCATTAATTCAAGGACAGCCTGCTGAGGAAATCTGCAAAAAAAAAAAAGGGTTCTATGAAGCAAACACGGAACAATCAGCAGGTCTGGGAATTCGAGGAGCTCTGGGTGACATGGAGAAGTTCTCGGCCGAGGCGGACACCCTCTTTGGTAGACTCCTAGATTATTGCACTGTGGAAAAAAAAAAGAACGTAAATAAGGAGAACGCAAATTACATACTACCAAAAGTTTTCTTGCTAAAATCTTATTACGACAGGATGACACAAAGGAATGCTTTTCTTCTTGGTTTTGCCAAAGGAGTGGAATACAGTGTGAAACAAGGGATGAGACCAGAGGTGGTAATGGAGAAAACAGAAACACCTAAACCATCCTTCGTTTAAATAACGAAGGCGGTTGCACAAGAGGTAAAACCACGTAAGAAAATTATCCTGGCATATCCAGAAAAGGATGGTCAAACAAGCGAAGAGACAAAGAAGACATCCAAGAGAAGGTAAACCCTGTTGAAGAAGGATGGAAAGTGGAGAACTTTAGAAGAGTACGTGGTGGAGGTAATATCATAGAAGCAGGTGCTGAAACCACCATAAATAAAATCAAAACAAGCGACAAGCTGAAAAATTTGGGACTTCGACTTGATGAACCAAAGAAAAAAGGACCCAAGGTAATAGTCTATGACATTCCAAGGAAAGAGGATAATGAATAATTACTGACAAAGCTATGGAAACAAAATCTTGAAGACAAGGGTATAAAGAGCGAGGAATTTCTGAAGGGAGCGTCAGTCCGACTAAGAACTGGAAGAAATAAAGAAACAGTGAATGTGGTGATAGAATTCCACAGCAAGTACAGAAATATTCTAATGGCACAAGCAACTGTGTATATTGAATATGCGGCATGTAAAGTGAGAGACATTCTGGTTCCACTTAAATGCTACAGATGCCAACAATACGGGCATCAAAGTAAATACTGCAAAGGACAAGAAAGATATTCTACCTGCGGTCAGGAAGGACATAAGTATTCTGAAAAGAATAAATGCAAAGGTAACAAAGAAAATCCTGCCTGTGCTAATTGCTTAAAGGATAATAAAGACCATAATCACAGAGTTGATTCAAAAAAGTGTCCACATTATGAACAAGCATTTACTGCGAAGCTGAAAAGGATCGATTATGGCGAAGCATGAATCAGCTAAGATCTAAAATCACTATTGGGCAGATAAACCTGCAAAGATCTGCAGTGACTACATCGGAAATAGCGATCGTGGCTAAAGAAAGAGACATTGACATAGTCCTGATGCAAGAGCCATACGTCCTACATGGGAAGATAATTGGATTACGTGGGACAGTTTTCTCAAATAAGTTACAGTCCAATGGCAGCTATATTGGTTAAACCTGAAACTCTAATTACTATGACTATGGAGACTAAGCCAAACAACCATCATGTCTGTATTCAGATTAGAATGGGACAACAGAATGTCTACTTGGCCAGTTCCTACTTCCAGTACTCGGACGAATTTCGAGTACATCTGGAGATGGAGAAGTGGGACGTAATTATAAGAATACTTGAAAGGGAGCGACTTGTAATAGGAACTGGTGTGAATTTCAAGTCGGAAATGTGGCACTCGCCTATGACAGATGGAAAAGACTTGGCACTCGATCGCTATTTATTGGCGAACGATCTCCATGTCGTGAACGTACCAGGGACCCTTCCAATGTATGTGTTTCCTGCTCATGGTACTGAATCTTACCTGGATGTGACAGTTGTAACTAGAAAGGCAGCCAGACTGGCTACAAATTGTATTATCATGGAAGACTCAATCAGTGATCATAAGCTAATTATTTATGAGCTTAATATGACAACAGGACAACAAGCTGAACATAGAATTGGTCGAACAAGAATTATTAATCGAGGGGCAGACTGGAAGAGGTTCGACGAATTGCTGATGAATAAACTTCATCAATATCGCGAAGCACACTTGAAAGATCCAGACCAATGTGCAAATGCAATTACAATGCTGATCCAGGATGTATGCAAGGAAACATTGAGAATATCAGAACCTGGCATTCCACTAAATCGATGCTGGGATGATGAACTGGAAAGTATGAGAAAGCAGGTTCGGAAAATTCGGAGGAAACTGAAACTGCAAAGAGATCCTCGACGAAGCGCAGAAGTGTTGGAAGAATATAGAGTCCAATGAAAGTACTCTGCAATAATATTGAATGAAAAAAACATCCTGAAGAAGCTATGTAACAGAAAAAGGAAATGAAGACCAGTGGGGGCTCGTATACAAGATCCTTGCAAACAAACTCAAGCATAACCAATTCATAAAAAGCCTTAAAATCCAGAACAGGATCATTATTGATCAGCAGGAGAATGCAGAAGAACTTGTAAATGCACTGCTGCCAAAGGATAGTGTGAAAGATGATGAATAAATCCATCAAATGAAGAGACAGAAGATGCCTGTATTGCCTGTGTTCACTATAAAAGAAGTGGATAAAGTTATTAAGGGGTTAAAAAAACAATAAAGCTCCAGGATACCATGGAATCACTGCTGAAATAATGAGGAGAGTTTATCCTCGGATTAAACTCGATCTGTTGCAGTTAGTGAATTACTGCCTACAAAGTGGCTGTTTTCCTAACATTTGGAAACAAGGAATATTGAGAATTCTCTACAAGGGAGGCAATAAAGATCCAACATTAGCTAAGTCATACCATCCTTTAACCCTGTTGCCAATCATGGGGAAAATGTTAGAAAACCCATCAATATGAGATTGATAAGTTTCCTTGAAGCTACACAAGGGCTCCATGAAAAACAATATGGATTTATAAAAGGACGAAGTACCGAGAGGGCAGTCATGGATGTGGTTGAAAAAGTGAACTCAAGCAGACAGACATATGCATTAGGAATTTTCCTGGATATCAGTGGTGCATTCGACAATGCTTGGTAGCCAGAGGTGCTCTGGCAACTCAGAGACAAGGAATACCCAAGAAACATTTACAACATTATTATTAATTACTTTAAAGAAAGGTACAGCCAGTATGAAGTAAACAATGTGACAGTGAGGAAGAAACTCTCAGAGGGATGTCCCCAGGGATCGGTCCTTGGACCGACCCTATGGAACATTCTGTTTGATACACTTCTTCGGCTGCAGCTGCAAGAAGACTGTGAGATCTTTGCATATGCAGACGATGCGTTGCTCTTAATTCTAGCCTGGAGTCGCGCTGAAATTGAGACCAAAACTGATGAAATACTGAAAAAGATTGAGAGCTGGGGCAGACGTGTAAACTTACAATTTTCAGTGGAGAAGAACAACTCAATATTACTTAAAGGAAGCTGAAAGAGATCGCCTGTGGTCCATTTCAAGGAAAGACCACTATGCCCACAGAGCAAAGTGAAGTACCTAGGTGTCATCTTGGATAGCAAACTTAGCTTCCAGGAACACATAAGGTATTTGATGGATAAGATAGTGTATCCATTCACTAAAATGAGGGCAGTCTCAGCACCATCATGGGGTCTTGGGTTCAGCACCATGATGACACTGTACAAGAGTGTATTCCTAGGAATCGCCCTTTATGGAGCTGGCGTATGGTATAGGAAAGTAAGACTGGTACATACTCAGAGATTATTGCTAAAGACACAAAGAGCTGCATTACTAGCCATAACAAAGGCTTACAAGACAACATCAACTGAAGCACTACAGGTGATCGCTGGAGCAATCCCACTGGATTTGCTTGTAGAAGAACAAGGACAGCCAAAGCAAGAAACTCAAGTAAGATCTGCAACAAAGATCATGAAGAAAGAAGTTAGAAGAGTTACACTATCCCTGTGGCAGGAAAGGTGGGACAATTCGGAGAAGGGCAGTTATAGAATTTTTCCAAACATAATGGAAAGATATAGCCAGCACTGGACTGTTACAGATCATCATCTCACACAGTTACTAACTGGACATGGAAACTATAATACAAAATTACATGGATTTAATTTAGTTTACTCTCCCTTCTGCCGAATCTGTCAGGTAGAAGATACTCCCGAACATGTACTTAGAGAATGTCCAAGAATAGAAGATATAAGAACTGAACTTTGTAGGAAGCTTGAAATAGAAGAAAATTAAATAGATCTGAGAAATATCATGGCTAATAGAAAAACAACCAAGATAATGGAAGAGTTTGCACGAAAGATAAGCAAACGTCTGGAAGAATTCGAAGAATGGATTCGAGAAAATCCACACGAGTTCGTGAATGATCTTCTTCCATAGATAGATAGAGGTTTCCATTATCTGATTAAAGAAAAAAATTGTTTACACTAAGTGACACCGTAAAACCGCTATAAAACATTGTGGTGGGAGCGGCCCCACCACACAGCTGGGATGTTCCCAATACACATAGACTAGAACTTAAAAAAGAAACATCATAAGGTGACTGATGAGTTGGGAGGCCTTGCCACCCACCCGGGGGAAAAAAATCTAAAAGATAAACTGAAGATGAAACCAACGAAAAAAGGACATGAGAAATCGGAATAGCAATGACCAAGGCAAGTGAATATGAAACGAATCGGGATGCTGAAGACTTAGGTAATGTATAAGGATAAAGAGTAATGGTATGACAAGGTTCCAGACTAATGGACCGGTCTATGGTTGGGGGGGAGGGGGGGTATCAAAAAGCAGTCCACAGGCCCGTCTCTCCGCTGACAGTTTCAAAACTAATGGCTGGAATTGAAATATATATATTATCTAAGTAGTAGTAGTTTAGTGCCACAATATAGGCATAATATAATCATCAATAGAATAGAACGTCAAGAAATGTACCCCCAAGCTGCTATGGGAGTCAGTGTGGAATGCAGAAAAACCGCGCCACTCTCACCTTCCAGGCAACTTGGTGTAGATAGTTGTAATATTATATAAAATGGTAGTCCATAAAGGCTGTGATGAGAAAATAAAGTATCAAAATAAAAGGTAAAAAAAAGGAACATCCTATACTCCTGTATTGCCCAGAAAGGGCACAGGTACCGTGGTTATAAGAAAATTGCGTGACCCGCCTTGGCTGGCCACGGAAAAAAAAAATCACTTTGGCACTTCGGGGTAGTCAACCCACTGAATCACCGCTGTAATTTTTTGTTGTCTAGCCACTGAATTACGGCGGCACCTTTGGTTGTCTAGCCACTAAAACACCGCGACACCTTTAGGTAGTCTTGCCACTGAGGCACCATGGCAACTTTAGATTGTCTAGTCACTCAGTCATCGCGGCAACTCGGGTAGGCTAGCACTGAATCACTGTGGCACCCTATGTAGTCTAGCCACTGAGACACCGCAGCACCTCGGATAATCTAGCCACTGAGACACCGCGGCACCTCGGGTAGTCTTGGCACTTAGACACTGCAGCACCATGAGGAGTCTAGCCACTGAGACACAACACATTTAAGTTGTCTAGCCACTGATACACTGCGGCATCTTTAGGTTGTCTAGTCACTGAGACACCACGGCACCTTGACTAGTCTAGCCACCCGAGGTGCCGCGGTGATTCAGTGGCTAGATTACCCAAGGTGCGGCAGTTTTTAACTATGTATACTAAACAAGGTACAGCATTGCCTCAGTAGATAGATTACCCGAGGTGCCGCGGTGATGCAGTAGCTAGACAGACCAAGGTGCCGCGGTGTCTCGGTGGCTAGATTACCCGAGAATCCGCGGTTACTCAGTGGATAGACAACCAAAGGTGCCGCGGTGTGTAAGTGGCTAGACTACCCAAGGTGCCGAGGTGTCTCAGTAGCTAGACTACCCAAAATGCTGCGGTGATTCAGTGGATAGACAGCAAAAAGGTGTCGCAGTGTCTCAGTGGCTAGACAACCTAAAGGTGAAGCGGTGTCCCAGTGGAAAGATTACCCGAAGTGCTGCGGTGTTTCAGTGACTAAGACAACCAAAAAAGTGCTGCAGGTACTCTGTGACTAGACTACCCGAGGTGCCGCGGTGAATCATTGGCTAGACTACAAATGGTGCCGCAGTAACTCAGCGTCTAGACTACCCAAGGTGCCGCGGTGATTCAGTGGATAGACTACCCGTGGTGCCGCGGTGTCTCAGTGATATATTACCCGTGGTGCCTCGGTGTCCCAGTGGCTAGACTACTATAGGTGCCACCGTGTCTCAGTGGCTAGACTACCCATGGTGACGCGGTGTCTCATTGACTAGACTACCCATGTTACTATGGTGTCTCAGTCGCTTGACTACCCGAGGTGCCGCGGTGTCTCGGTGGCTAGATTGCCCAAGGTGCCGAGGTGTCTCAGTGGCTAGATTGCCCATGGTGCCGTGGTGTCTCAGTGTGTAGATTTCCCCAGGTGTCGCGGTGACTCAATCGATATATTACCCGAAGTGCTGCCGGGTCTTAATGTCTAGATTTCCCGAGGTGTCGCGGTGTCTCAGTGGCTAGATTATTTTTCTTTCATTGACCCAATCAGGGTGGTCAATTATATAATGACTACTACAGTTTAACAAACAGTATATAAGTTATATAAATTCACTATTTTTTGTGGCAGGGCGGCTGTTCGTCTGGGCGCCGGCAATTTAAGCTACAAATTCTATTTTTATTCAAAACCATCATTCACACTTCTTAGGAAGATGATGAGCTATTCTGCCCCGACCGAGACAGGTCCCCGGCAGGTATCCTTTCGACCGCCCCTCGTTTCGCCGCCTCCGTCGGAACAGACCAGGGACCGGGATTCCTACGAATCCGCCCACGCAACCAGACACCGTCGGGCCCGCACACAGCTAACTAGCCTTTCGGCCGGTCCGTCATGGCACTCAACGGTCGAATGGCCCCGCCCATGAACCCCAAGGCCCCCAGGCCCCTCCCTATCTATACTTTTCTATTTTGTTATTTTTATTTTTTTCGCTCGCCCACCGTTCTGCTCCAACATAAGCATTGTCCAGGCCATCGAAGTACCCCTTCTGGACACCCAGGGCTTCGTTTCCCGGCGGACGAGGGAATGGAGCGCCGCTCCTACGGGCGTCCACCCCTTTTTTTTTTACACAGACCCATACACAGACATCAACCAACATATTATCACAAATCACATCTTTCCCTCATTTAGATTTTCTTCTCCACAGTCCCTTCCGTTCTTCTTTCACCTGTTTCAGATCTTGTCTTTCTTTTTCTCTTTCTGGCTGCTTCTTCTCCTCTTTTTCTCTCTTCTGTTGTTCTTCTAATTTCCTTCTCTGTTCGCCTCCCCATTTTCTTTCCCCTTCTTTATCTTCTTTTTATCCTCTTCCTCCTTCTTGTTCTTCTATTTTTCTCCATATTTCCTTCAGTTCTTCTTGCATTCATTCCGGATCTTGTGTTCTTCTTTATAACTTTTTCGTGTTTGGAGATTTAAAATTTTTAAAATTTTCCGAAAATTCTGTTTCTTTCGAAAAGAGAGTTATTTATAATTTTAATTTAATTTAAACGATAAAACACTAAACAAATACAAACACTCACTCAATAATTCCCTTAGTTCCAGGACATTCTCATCCGCTCCCTAGACTACTCAGTTAAATCACCATTCTAGTTTTTACAAAATCATATACATTACTTACACTTTCATTTATTATTTCTACAATTTCCTTGTCATATATATTATGTTTTTGTGATGGCAATTTGTCATTAAAATGTTTTAATTTCTGTTCTAATTCTTTCCTTTCTTCTTTAAAGATGTCACACAAGTACAGAAAATGGTATACAGTCTGAGCTCCCTTTTCAAATTGACAACTGTGGTCTTCTATTTGATTTATTTTAGCTAAATATTCTTTAATTTGACAGTGTCCCGTTATTACTTTCAACACGCTATTATTTTTATTACTTTTACTTTCGTACCATTGTTGTATATTTTTATATAATTTTTAGTATTTAGGCTGGTTTCTGTTGCATCGTACTTTGTTTGCCAATTTATAGCACTTAGTTTATAGATTTCTTTCTTTAATTCTTTTAAACTATTAGGTTGATTATTTATATTTTTTTCAATCCAAATATTATTGTGCTCGACTATCTTATTTTATGTATTTCCGTTGTATTATATTTCGTCTACTTCATTTTTGAATTGATATATCAAATTTCTATGTTTTATACTTTAGTCTATTGGGCTAGACTAACAGATGTGCCACGGTATCTGAGTGGCTAGACTACCCAAGGTCCCGCGGTTACTCATTGACTACACTACCCAAGATGCAGCGGTGACTCAGTGGCTAGATTACACTAGGGGCCAGGGATATTCAGTGGCTAGATTACCCGAGATGCCGGTGTAACCGTGAAATTCTACTAACCGTGAAAGTTTACCTACCCTGAAAAATATACTACTGTATTTTTATTACCTGCCACAGGGATGTCCAAAGAAACCCCAGGAAAAAGACCAGTGAAATTTTACTCCCACAAGCAGGTCGCAAGATGATAGAGGATATTATGCCTTACGCCATTTTCGAACCAATAGACTTAGAGACGCCAAAATAGATTTATAGGTAATGCATACTACCCCCAACAAGCCGACACAGACAATTATGCCATAGTTACAAAAATAAGCATACCTGGCTACCACTTCCTAACAGTTAGACTTACAGACGCCAAAATAGATTTATAGGTAATGCTTACGACCCCCAACAAGCCGATACATACCATTATGACTTAGCTAAATTTATTGGCATACCTGGCCACCATTTCCGAATCGATAGATTTAGAGACACCAAAATTGATTTATACGTAATGCCTAAGACCCCCAAAAAGCCGATACATACCATTATGCCTTACCTAAATTTATAAGCCCACCTGGACACCATTTCCGAACAGATAGGCATCAAAATTGAATGTAGGTTTTGCTTACTACCCTCAACAAGCCGATAAAGATCATTATGCATTATGATATTTTATAGTCATACTTAACGACCAATTTCAAACCGAATCGTTGGTACTACTTGCGACCTCCAACTGATCGATTTAAGCCATTGTACTCTAGGACCTTTTTTAGACATATGTAGCCACCATTTTCGATCTGATAATGTCATAGTCAAAAGATTCGAATGCTAGGTACTATTTGCGACTCTCAATATATCATAATGTCTTTGGCCATAGTACAGACATACCTTGCCTCTTTAACTGAACTTGTGGGAATAAATTCATCAAAATCGGATCACAGGAAACCCACCCGACTCTGAACAATTTTTAATGCGCTAGTACGTCCTAATTAATTTAATAAGCATAGTTCACAACACTTTCCGATTGACAGAAGACACCTGTGATAATCAGTTGGTAGGCATCCCTCTAGGACCAAAACACTCCAATATTTTGTGGCAAGCTCCCTTTATATGCATTACATTTATTCTATTCGTTAGTGATATTTTCCAAGTCAGTTCGTATAGACATTCAGTTTCATACATCACACTCATGACGTAACTTTCACCGTAACCCACGCACATATGCAACCCGATACCTATACAACTCGTATGAAGAAACCATAATAGTGATCATACAAACTATTAGATCAGTCATTCCCGACAACCATATCGGAAGGTATTTATATAGTGTGTGAACAGAACGAAGCATTTCCGCGTCTGAACACACGGCTGCTAAGGTTGTGTGCCCTGCAACAAAATCAAAGATGTCACTCCAGAAGGAAAATAACAACGCTGAGACTCTTGCTTTCATACAAGGAAGAGTTTAGGGGGCATCTCTGCAGTGGTAATCCTAGCCATGTACGACCCACTATCTTAACTATGCTTTAAACGAATTTTAAAGTAAGTAAATCACATAGCATACACACTACAGTATAGTCTCATCAAGACTAATTCAAATAACTATGTCGCAATTGAACCGGCTATTATATAATCGCTTTCCATTCAGATTACCTCCTCAAGTGCCTCCCCCCTCCTTTTTCGATAAACAGCGGGTACTAAGTACAAGAAGACTGAAAACTTTAGTATGTGATGCTGTTACAAAAAATAAAATAAGAACACATGTGCACGAGACTTATATGTATCTTTTATTTAGTTAATTTTTTAAATTTATGCTGGCAAAGTTAGAACCGTATAGGCTCTCTTACATTTAACCAGCTGTAAACTTTCGCTTACACTTAATGCAGTCATTATTTTATTACAAAACAAGTTATGTACAGAGGGGAAGTGATATTTTATGAGTGCTGGAGGGTTGGAAAGCTGTAGCATGTGGGCCAGTCACAAAAAAGAAAAGAAATAACCTTGGATACGCGACTTACATGCACGCAGGGGATGTAAAAATTCCGTACTGAACTTTTACTAACCTTAGGAGAACAGTATACAAATACTGATTAGAAGGAATTTCCATAACTGTAGGACATAATAAAGTTACGAAATATAAAGGATGAATTATTTTGCTCTAGGATTATAGCACTGATATGTATAATTGTCTTATTTTCTTAAGGACTTTATACTTTCCCCAGCATTCGGAATAAGTACAGGCCGGTTCTAGAGTTATCATGATTTATCTGGGTCTTTTAAGTAACCGAAGTAGACAGGAATGAAAACTAAGTAAAACAGAATTAATTTGCGAGTTATATATATATATATATATATATATATATATATATATATATAAAATACAAAAAACTTTCAGAACGACTATTATTTGATATTTTATAAGATGAGTAAAAATTCACTTGGGATAATTACATATTTTTTCTAGATAACTCGCAAATTAATTCTGTTTCACCTAGTTTTCATTCCTGTCTACATCGGTTACTTAAAAGACCCAGATAAATCATGATAACTCTAGAACCGGCCTGTACTTATTCCGAATGCTGGGGAAAGTATAAAGTCCTTAAGAAAATAAGACAATTATACATATCAGTGCTATAATCCTAGAGCAAAATAATTCATCCTTTATATTTCGTAACTTTATTATGTACTATAATATATATATATATATATATTGGTTTATATACGTGAAATATGTACACAGCTAAATTATGAAATATTAAATCAGAAACTTCGTTTCACTCTTCTTGCTCAGTAAGTATATCTATATTTTCTCATGAATATGAAGTAGGGCTACTCTTATAGTGCTATATGTTCATCAGTTGTTTGGAGAAAGGAATATCAAATATTTGGTGATGAATTATTATATTTTCTGCTGGTGACTTCTCATTTAGCTGTTAATCTTTTGCGTTCCTAATATATAAACGAATGTGTATGGACGGTGAGTTCTGTTATTTATCATCAAACTGAACGTTTACATTAATTGGGTGTCTCTACAATCGAACGAATGTGCACTTATTGTAATTCTAAGGAGTTTTTCATGTCGCATAGTGGTTCTGTTTGGAAGAGACGTGTTCACTGACGGGACACAGGAGTAAAACTGTTACAGTTTCTTCATCATTTCTCTTGATCTAAATTCTTAATAATCCTATGTTAGACTTTTCATAATATTTTGAAAATATTCTCATTGAGAGTAAAGTAACTTGTCAGTAAACCTTGACAATTTATTTCTAGGCATGTGTGACAATTTTGGCCTAATGTGCATTATATTGAACACACACACAAAAAAAAGGTGTGCTATTGTAGTAACTATAATATTGTTTTATCCTAATGACTTTTAAAATGGTGATGAGCAGTTAAATAAAAGTTTATTATTGCGGGCGTACGCCTTTGCAGAGCTAAGTTATCACGAAACCCAGAGCCTGAAAATAAAACATAAAACGAGCCCATATTAGCTATTATTAAAAACTAATGGAACAAATGTATAGGCCTATTTAGTTCAGTAGTACTGCTATTCGTTTTTTAAAGAGATTTTTGCGATGAGATAAAAGTCGCACAATCTTGTAGATTTTTTAGAAATTATACTACTTAGATAACTTTAACATTTTTTTAATATCGCCATTGCACTTTTTACAAAATTATTAACACTTTTTTTATAGGAGTGCCACCAACATTTAATTTCATATCAGTATAAACCACAGTAGACAAAAGTGTTTTCCATGTAATATCTGTCTTAGGATTCTACAAATTTTTGAAAAACCGATAAGCAAGAACAGCGATGAAGTTTATTAAATAGATACGTTGTTGTTGATTATATCGTCAAATAAATTATTTTTATTGTTGTTTTGAAATGTCGTGCTTATATTCAAAAAGAGACGTCAGCTGTGCTGTGATAATTAAATGGCGGTGAATTTGCTAAACACTACCTGTAAAGGTATTTTAATAATATTAATTCTAGAAGGATAAGAAAAATTTATAAAATCTTTAAAGAGAGTAGTTAACGTTGGTTCGAGAAAGAATAGCGCATAATGATAACACTTACACTGAAACAAATTATTAAAAATCGTATGTAGAATGCAGTAAGGGAATATATATACTTCTACAAAAGCCCTGACATAGTGAGATGAAAGTTTTTCCGTAGATCCTATAATAAACTGTTAAAATTTCAATTAACTTTTTATTGAAGTCATCAAAGGCGCAGTGTATATTGAACAAGCGATTGCAATGAGGCTTCGGAATTAGCAATGAACATATGATTTGCAACGAGACGGAAGAAGGCCTATAATATAGGCTATATGTACCTTTCAGTATCTGCAGAAACCAATTTTCCTATAAACAGACAATGTGTATATATATAGTAGCAAAAAATATATCGAAAATTCTACCAGAGCATTGTCAAAAAATATATAGAAAAAACTTATATACACGACATATGGCCTAGCTCTAGTCCTGAGGGTGCTTCAGTCTCGTGAATATGTAATAACGAAATGTGTTTATTTCCAGGAAATATAACACTATTGTAGATGGGACGATATGCGTCAGTGGTGGCTATGCTGGTATGCAACTGTAGCTGACCGATAACAGCTCCCGTGATAGTAACATCCAGGGACGCAACCTTATATATGTAGAAATTATTCTTAATTCGATGTGGACCAAGTTTACGACTGAAAAGTGTTCTGCATGCCAAAGTTAACAAAATGGTCACTGTGTTGTAGTTGTGCACTAAGTGGAGCCTTTAGGAGACCCCAGCAGCACATAATAGCTTAAGAGTGGCACCTCACAATTTCATTATAACAGGGGTTATCCTTATCATAATTGAGTGCCCACGCAACCCTATAAAATAATAATATAACATAGACTACTGCCCCAAAAGTAGTATTTATAACACGTTTCTGTAGCACTTACGAGGGAGACTATCTCTTTCAAAGGAAGAGTTAGACCATATTTCCCCATAATTCGTCGCAGTAATTAATGAAGAAAATTTGTAATTGAAAAACATCCTTAATATTGGCAATGTGTTTGTTTTATATTTACATAATTAATACTGATTTTTTCATTTGCAGATAATTCCTGCTACTAATGAGAAATTCTATAGCGAACAGTGTGCTAACTACAAAAATATGCGAAACAATTAAATTCACTTCATAAAACAAAATAATGGATTTTTTCCTTCAAAAATATTGGCTTAGTGGTATTAAAAGCCATGTAAGTGACAATAACTGATAGTTAGAAACAGAAATTATTTTCATATTGGAGCGAAATAAATATATACCATAAAATTAAAATGTACACCATAATAAATAGTAAATTAAAACGCATTGTACAAAACATGTCAGCTCAATTACCAGCTGTAATGTACGGAAGTGAAACGGGGATGGCAACAAAGAAAGACACAACAATACATGTTGCGGAAATGTAGTTTTTTATAAACCTTCATAGACCGAAATTCCCATAGAAAATTCACCGATGATGATGAAAATTTCTTCTGTGAATCTACTAAATTTATTACAGGACCTTAAATGCCACAGTTATGTGAAAATTATTTTAAAGGTATGTGTATGCACACCAGTCAAACCACTACAAATACAGTATCTTGAAAATGGTAGTATCGCAGCACTGAGGTATTGAGATGGACTTCAAAATAATAAACGAATCGCCTTCTATATTATTATCACACACGTTGTCGATGTAAAGAGAGGCTATGCCAGCTGCAGAAACAAGCAACAAGTTATTTAATAATCCAGGAGACCATTTTAAAGCTGTGTTTTCTGGAGGTGGCAGGCCAGTATGCTACCTGCTACCTCAGCCAGCGTGATTACAAGGGGGTCTGAAGGCGGGCGAGTGTGTTGGCAAGTGATGGGAATAGGAGACAGCAGGAGGCGATAGTCATTGTGGTTTCCGGTCGCACAGGTGCAGCAACATTCTCAGGGTGAGTGAAGGAAGAGATTTGGACGGCGCTTAACATCGGAGTCCCGAGAAGAAAAGTACTCCTGTCCAGCTTCCAGGCTTGTCAGCAGTGCATAAGCAGGCAACACGCAAATTGAAATACCGAAGTCTAAATATTTTCTCATGCTAGAAAGACTACGCTACGAAATAAATACACAATATTTTTCTTCAGTGCATATATTTTTGACAATTTGTTACAACCCCCATTCTTCACCATTTGATTTCCATTCACCCCATTGTAGCGATATATTTTCTAGCCTGTTACCTGCCTGTATTATAGGCCATTCAAGTCGACTTCACTTACCTTAGGTCAAACATGTTTAGATCGTTCACAAACAAATTGGTTATCACTATAATGATTTTGTGCTGCCATTTATGCTCCAGGACTGCATTATAAGATTATTTTAAACCTTGACATATATTTAGTTTTCAAATTAATAATATTATTTACTTTGTAGTCTATATTAGTTCGACTAAGGGAGAATCGTGGTACGTTGGGAATGGCCAGAAAGAACTAGTAACACTTTAAAATACTATTAAATTAGGTTTTATAAAATCATGCGAATAGTTAATGAACTGAAACTGTTCCTTTTTTGTGTGACAATGGTAGAAAAACATATATTTATAATTCGTTAATATATTTATTTTTTACGCCCCGTGTAGCGCTCTAGTAGGTACATTACATCGTTTCCTGGTGCTTTTTTTTTTTCCATCCAGAACAGCTTGTGTCATTTGGTTTCTGTGGACTTTGTTCTATTTTGCAATGTCACGTTTCCCCAGCGGCCAGCGCTGTAGTGACAGGAAAGCCAAGTTATTTTTAATTTCATGAAATTTAGGAATTATTAGTACACATTATGTTGCTTAAATTCGCAGTTTATAGCAGAAACGTGATTTCAGTATTGAAATATTTATTACATTTTATATTCAGATGTGATGGTTACAACGTCAAGGTTGGCAAAACTGAGTGACAATATGCAATGGCGTGATGTGTTGTAAATGTTTGATGCGAAGGTATTGTTTCCTTCTGTGATAAATATAGAAAATTTACCTAATAAAATGTTAGTCTACGTCCTGTTTTTAAACTACATAGTCAAGTTACAAGGCCGAAGATGATGAGTGTTTTAACCGCAGGAATAAACACGTTTCAACGTGTGTCGTGCCAGACGAGTGAAGTGATTGAGGTAAATATGTAGTTTTGTGAATTGGTGTTGGTTGAATTACTTAGCCATAGCATGTGTATGAGCGATAATTTAGACGTGCGAGGGTTATATGTATTAACGGTAATGATCATTGTGAGTATACCAATTTAATTACCATATTCCTATGTACATTTTACAAGTATGTAACTTTTATAGGGGTCAAGATTAAAAACGTACTTAGACGTTTATGGCAATTTAATATTTTTTTGCCATGTCAATACTATGAATTCCTTAAAATGTTAAAACCCAATTGGAAAATTAATAAAATTGAGCGAAAACTTGTTACTTGGTAAAGTGAGCACTGGAACAGACTTTTGAACAACACCTTAGTCGTCAGCTGCATGCATCGTTACTACAAACAGTGACTGGCGCGGGTACAGTTAGTTTGGCAGCACGGAGAGAGAGTATAGTTGGAATTTTTTAACGTATTTTTTAAAATCTATTGCTTAAACGTTGGAGTACGAAAGATTCCGAGAAAGTTTGTTCAAGTCGGGAATGGACTATAGTTACTTTTTCTTTCAATCATTTTTATCCTTTAACAACCCTTTTAAGTAAATATTGCCATGAAAGTAATATACACAGTGTGAATGTTCCACCACACTCGGAAGTTAACATATAAGGCTAAAGTAAAATATATTTATTTAATATTACTATCCCAAATGAGAGGGCTCTCAAAAGTGCTCATTTTACAGGAATAGCCTATATGCAGACATAACGTGAGCAAAATAAAAGAATATTGTTGGCTGTAAGGCGCACATGGCAGACAGTCTACCACTGCCGCCGCCGTTTGGAGTGCATGCTGTCGAGACTGGTGTAATCCGCTGCCCCATTTATGCTGGAATTCCCACTGGGTTTGCCGCCAGACGAGGCTACCTGCTATGGTCACGGCTGGTAAGGGGTGACCAAACGGTAAAGACTACTAACACACAAATGGCTATCACAGCATTGGCGGAACACTGAACTGTTAACTGTTCAATAATGACTAGAGGTATCGCAAGCATTAATCCTAAAACAGAAGGAAAAATTGCTAGTAACGTAGTAATAAGAAATCACTGAAATTACAAGTAAACAGAACGTAAACTAAGTTCAAGTTTTTTGTAAAGAACATATAACTTGAGAATTTCTGATTATCTAGAGCTGGACATGGACATGTCTTCCTTAGATTGATGTTTTGTGGTTTTATTTCGAATGCATACCATTTATTTGGCACCTGCAAATCATGCAAAATTCACTAAATTTTATTTATTTGTGTTTTATTTTTTTCTGGCTTTAAGGTGCATTTAAAACATGGTTTCCTTTTCTTCAAATAGACCCATTGCAACTACTATTCCCTGGGTTCAATTTCATACTTAGTTTAAATGTACACAATAGTAGATATATAATGGGGGTTCTGCCAAACTTGGAATTCACCTTTCTCCTCTCAAAAATTCATTTTTCTTCCTTTTTTCCCTCAGAATTTCCTGTTTCTCCTTAAAAATTTCCCGGTTTTACCTAAAAAATTTTGATTTTCCAAAACGGGAAAAAGTACGTTCTCATAGTTGTGGCTGATGTAACTCCTCAATGTGGCTGAGATACCTCGAAACTCAACCGCATTGAGGAGTTGTAGAAATAAAATTAATTTAATAATTATTTTATAAAATTAAATATATTTTTATAATTAAAAAGTCTAAAGACATAAGTTTTAAGTGTTGTATATCATCGGACTCGTATTTTCAAGGCGCATACGATCATTATGTCATACCACCATTATGTCTCGATTTTTTATGCTATCATTCCATCTCGTTTTTTCCTGCTCTTTCATTTCATTCTGTTTTTCCATGCTATATCATTCCATCTAGATTTTTCCTGCTCTGCCAATACATCCTGGTTTTTCATGCTTTATCATTCCATATTGTTTTTCATGCTCTATCATTCTATGTCTTTTTTATGCTCTCTCATTCCATGTTGGCTCTCTTGCTTTCTTATGTTGTCTCTCATTCATTCTCTTTCTCACTCTCTTTCATTTTTCTCTCCTGTCTCTCCAATTCGTTCGATTATACACCTTCCCTTCACCGCAATCTTGTTAATTTACCACAAAAAAACAGTGACACCATATTGAATTTAGCCTCAGTCATTAATTTCACTAGCCAACTTTCGGACGTCCTTTTTAGACTGCTCCATCTCTTTCACCCTTATCGTCATCGGCGTGTGTAGTGCAATAAGGTTTAATCTGGGGAGAGAGTGTTAGAGGCGATGTTGGTATAGGGAATTACCTTTGTTCGCCCTTATCGACAATCACCTAACATTTTAGGTTAGGTTCGGTCACAAAAGCAATCTTTATTTTATTTAAAAAATAATTATGTAGCCACTCCGACCATCAAATACAACGCATCACCTATCTTACAACAGGGCATTTTTTGGACTCATCGCCTTTCTGACAAGATAAATTATGAATTGATGTCCTTTTGTAAATATACTCATAATTTCCGAACTGTTCATACTATTAGGATCAATTTCTTAACACATACACCGTATCCAATATCTGTTGTGGTGGTAAGAGTATTTAAACCCTACGGCCTTTCTGACATGGTCAATTTTGAGTTAAGCCCTTTTTATAAATGTGCTCATAATTCCTGAGCCATTGATTATATGTTCATCAAATTCACTACATAGACACCGTACCCGACATACAACATCATGTTAAGGTCATTTAGGCTCTAAACCCTTACTGGCAGAAGTTTAATTTAAGTTGAACCTTTTTGTAATTCCAAAACATCGAAGCTATATTCAACAAATTCATAACATAGACATCATAGCCGATATCCAGCATAATGGTAAGGGCATTTATGACCTAAAGCCTTTTCTGAAAAGGTCAATTATGCATTTAAGCCATCTTACAAACATAGTTAGTCATAAACTCACCAAGTACATACTCATCAAGAACATCTTTATCAACGTAATATTATTTCATTCCAAATTTTAACCAAAATCTATTTGTGACATGGGTAGATGCTAGGGGTAAAATGTAATGTTAATTTTGGATTTTGGAGTTCGATCCTCGGTCAGGGCACATAATTGTATTTCATTTCCTATTTTAACCAAATATTATTTGTGAGTTGGGTAGGTGGTAGGGATAGTTAATGTAATGTTAATTTTGCATTTTGGAGTTCGATCCTCAGTCAGGTCGCGTAATATTATTTAATTTTCCATTTTAACCAAATTTTATTTGTGAGTTAAGTAGGTGCTATGTATTATTAATGTAATGTTAATTTTGGAATTTAGAATTTAGTCCTTGGTCAGGACACATAATATTATTTCATTTCCGATTTTTTTTTTAAATTTATTTGTGATTTGGGTAGGTGAGAGGGATTGTTAATGTAATGTTAATTTCAGATTTTGGAGTTTGATACTCGGTCAGGGCACGTAATATTATTTTATTACCCATTTTAACAAAATTTTATTTGTGACTTGGGGTAGTGCTAGGGATAATTAATGTTATGTTAATTTCAGATTTTGGAGTTCGTTCCTCAGTCAGGGCACATAATATAATTTCATTTCCGATTTTAACCAAATTTTATTTATGATTTTGATAGGTGGTAAGGGTAATTAATGTAAAGTAAATTTTGTATTTTGAAATTCAATTCTTTGATCAGGGCATGTAATATAATCTCATTTCTGATTTTAAACTAATTTTATTTGTGACTTGGTTAGGTGCTAGGCTTACTTAATGTTATGGTAATTTCGGATTATCGAGTTCGAGTCTCAGTCAGAACACCTAATATTATTTTATATCCGAATAATACAAATATTTAGTTTGTTTCATATACCTGCTTGTAGTAATCAAAGTAATGATATTGTTGAATTACAGAGATCGGTTCCCAGGGGGCAGACTTCATAGTTAAAAAAAAAATTCTGGGAAATGCATTTTTACACATTCACTTACGATCGCTGTCTATCATATTACCTGATCAGTGTATACCGCTCAACTCACGTGTTATATGTTCGATGTCAACTGTCGAACTGTCGAACTGGAGAATGCCGTTATTTGATGTAATCGTGTACTTAACATAATCGTGAAAACCCATACTTGCATAAACATGCAATGAATATTTACTAGGTACGCACATACACACATGAATAATTAACAACTAAACATTCACCAAATTAATGCATCCACTCAGGAAAACAACTAAACATCAACTGTCATATACCTTTTCATTTGTTTCAGAATTTGCAATTAGTATTATTTTTTATAAGTCGTGGAAGGTATTACAAATACACTATGTTACAATTCGCTATACACACATATCAAGTATGCACATTATATATAGAGATACAAGTATCCGCTCCCAAGGAACTACAGCTCATCTTAATAATATTTTTCAGAGGATATTTTCAAGCGAAAACAGTTCCTGCTTTATTCCTATCAGGTCAACGAACCCTAACAGGAGAAAAAAAAAAACAACTATGTATACGGTTTCAACATATACCAACAACCACAGACAGAATATTTCAATGAGTTACTCTGATAAACCATTTCATCATGTAATAGCAAAACACACACACATCAACCCCAACAACAACCATGACTACAAGGTGAGACGCACCTAAAGTCCTTCTATAACCATACTAACTCATAATTTCCTATATACCAAAGTTACAGGCATCAGCTTCACAACACACACTCACACAAATAATTTGCACATACCATACCAAGCAATTGCAAAACCCCATACAATCAAACTTTACAAGCAAAACTAAATACTTGACATCTATATTAACATATCATACAACTCAAATGAACAAAACCTACAAAAAATAGTTACGATCATAATATGAAAATACTTCAAAACTATATTACTATCAACATAACACCCAACTTGCAAAACCTCTAACAACAATTTTCACAAGCCAAACTAAATACTTAACGACTTTTTAAAAACTATCATACAACACAAATGAACAAATCTCCATCATCTGTTTTCCAATACACATTATCACACATATATAATTTTAAGTATAATGATATACAAAAAGAAAAGGGCTTTACCAAGGTTCCGTTTATCCAATTTAGTATATAACATCAATTACAACCAAATGAAGATCCAAATAAAACACTCATCGCTCTCAAATCGTGCTATCCCATACTACATATAGCATTCAAAACATGTTTATTACATAAAAACTCCATAGTAAAAGAATGTTTGTTAAGATCTGCTCTTTTTAACAGTTGATTCGATCCTTCTAGAATACTTAGATCTTATCTGTGTAACAATTATTTACACAATTAAACCTTCTTTCATCTCACAAGAAGTTTAAATTTTGTTTACATGTAACTCTATTTATCTACTGCGAAAAGCATAAAAAATGCATACATACTGATTTATTCAATACTCCAACCTAAATGAAGGCATGAATTGTTATACTAACACATTCTTTGTTTCAAATCGTAACGTAGTAAATACGTGTATATGAATTACTATATGCTATATTTCTTTAAACTCACTCGTCTTAAACATTAAATATTAAATAATTCTTTAAAATTAAAATTCTTTTTATCTATCATAAAATTAAAGACTTGATAATGTAATATAGTGTAATAATACACCCACTAAGAACTCATTACACAACAAGCAAATACTTTACATAATGCAAGTCAATCCATTGCCTAACATATACTATCATAGCCAAAAACATTTAAATCTTTTTTTTAATATTCTCTCAAACTTACAAAGAACACCATGTTTAATTCTTATCTATGCAGCATAACATTTTGAGAAACTATAAAAAATCGTATGGGTCTTTAACAATCTTTCCATCAATCCTTACAAATCTTTCCCAATCTTTACCAATATTTCCATCAATCATTACCAATCTTTACCAATATCTCCATCAAATCCTTACCAATCTTGACCAGTATTTACCAATCTTTAACAATCTTTCCATCAATCATTACCAATCTTTACCAATATTTCCATCAAATCCTTACAAATCTTTACCAATATTAACCAATCTTTCAATCAATCCTACAAATCTTTACCAGTCTTTACCAATCTGTACTATTCTTTCCACCAATCATTGCAAATCCTTACCAATCTTTAACAATCTTTCCATTAATCTTTACCAATCTTTACTAATCTTTCCATCGATCCCTAACAATCTTATTTAATCTTTCCATAGATATTTAGCAATATTTACCAATCCAAGGGTTTGTAGACTCTCTCTATCCATACATATAAGAAAAACGATTCACCTACTGTCTCCAAAAAATTGTATACAGTAAAATGATTGTTTGTGTATGCATTTAACTATCCAGGCATTTTGATATTGGTGTCTTTATTATCATTCTCTTAACTTTTATAAGCGAACGCTCACAGCAACACCTAAAAGTTGAAAGGGATAAAATGAATAAAACAACAGTCTTTAACTAAGTACAAGAAGACTGAAAACTTTAGTATGTGATGCTGTTACAAAAAATAAAATAAGAACACATGTGCACGAGACTTATATGTATCTTTTATTTAGTTAATTTTTTAAATTTATGCTGGCAAAGTTAGAACCGTATAGGCTCTCTTACATTTAACCAGCTGTAAACTTTCACTTACACTTAATGCAGTCATTATTTTATTACAAAACAAGTTATGTACAGAGGGGAAGTGATATTTTATGAGTGCTGGAGGGTTGGAAAGCTGTAGCATGTGGGCCAGTCACAAAAAAGAAAAGAAATAACCTTGGATACGCGACTTACATGCACGCAGGGGATGTAAAAATTCCGTACTGAACTTTTACTAACCTTAGGAGAACAGTATACAAATACTGATTAGAAGGAATTTCCATAACTGTAGGACATAATAAAGTTACGAAATATAAAGGATGAATTATTTTGCTCTAGGATTATAGCACTGATATGTATAATTGTCTTATTTTCTTAAGGACTTTATACTTTCCCCAGCATTCGGAATAAGTACAGGCCGGTTCTAGAGTTATCATGATTTATCTGGGTCTTTTAAGTAACCGAAGTAGACAGGAATGAAAACTAAGTAAAACAGAATTAATTTGCGAGTTATATATATATATATATATATATATATATATATATATATATATATATATATATATATATATATATATATTATATATATATAAAATACAAAAAACTTTCAGAACGACTATTATTTGATATTTTATAAGATGAGTAAAAATTCACTTGGGATAATTACATATTTTTTCTAGATAACTCGCAAATTAATTCTGTTTCACCTAGTTTTCATTCCTGTCTACATCGGTTACTTAAAAGACCCAGATAAATCATGATAACTCTAGAACCGGCCTGTACTTATTCCGAATGCTGGGGAAAGTATAAAGTCCTTAAGAAAATAAGACAATTATACATATCAGTGCTATAATCCTAGAGCAAAATAATTCATCCTTTATATTTCGTAACTTTATTATGTACTATAATATATATATATATATATATATTGGTTTATATACGTGAAATATGTACACAGCTAAATTATGAAATATTAAATCAGAAACTTCGTTTCACTCTTCTTGCTCAGTAAGTATATCTATATTTTCTCATGAATATGAAGTAGGGCTACTCTTATAGTGCTATATGTTCATCAGTTGTTTGGAGAAAGGAATATCAAATATTTGGTGATGAATTATTATATTTTCTGCTGGTGACTTCTCATTTAGCTGTTAATCTTTTGCGTTCCTAATATATAAACGAATGTGTATGGACGGTGAGTTCTGTTATTTATCATCAAACTGAACGTTTACATTAATTGGGTGTCTCTACAATCGAACGAATGTGCACTTATTGTAATTCTAAGGAGTTTTTCATGTCGCATAGTGGTTCTGTTTGGAAGAGACGTGTTCACTGACGGGACACAGGAGTAAAACTGTTACAGTTTCTTCATCATTTCTCTTGATCTAAATTCTTAATAATCCTATGTTAGACTTTTCATAATATTTTGAAAATATTCTCATTGAGAGTAAAGTAACTTGTCAGTAAACCTTGACAATTTATTTCTAGGCATGTGTGACAATTTTGGCCTAATGTGCATTATATTGAACACACACACAAAAAAAAGGTGTGCTATTGTAGTAACTATAATATTGTTTTATCCTAATGACTTTTAAAATGGTGATGAGCAGTTAAATAAAAGTTTATTATTGCGGGCGTACGCCTTTGCAGAGCTAAGTTATCACGAAACCCAGAGCCTGAAAATAAAACATAAAACGAGCCCATATTAGCTATTATTAAAAACTAATGGAACAAATGTATAGGCCTATTTAGTTCAGTAGTACTGCTATTCGTTTTTTAAAGAGATTTTTGCGATGAGATAAAAGTCGCACAATCTTGTAGATTTTTTAGAAATTATACTACTTAGATAACTTTAACATTTTTTTAATATCGCCATTGCACTTTTTACAAAATTATTAACACTTTTTTTATAGGAGTGCCACCAACATTTAATTTCATATCAGTATAAACCACAGTAGACAAAAGTGTTTTCCATGTAATATCTGTCTTAGGATTCTACAAATTTTTGAAAAACCGATAAGCAAGAACAGCGATGAAGTTTATTAAATAGATACGTTGTTGTTGATTATATCGTCA
The DNA here is from genome assembly GCA_029891345.1 of Dryococelus australis. Lineage (NCBI taxonomy): Eukaryota > Metazoa > Arthropoda > Insecta > Phasmatodea > Phasmatidae > Dryococelus > Dryococelus australis. Next base: position 340,482,036 of record CM056993.1, on the reverse strand, counting down.
AATAAATTATTTTTATTGTTGTTTTGAAATGTCGTGCTTATATTCAAAAAGAGACGTCAGCTGTGCTGTGATAATTAAATGGCGGTGAATTTGCTAAACACTACCTGTAAAGGTATTTTAATAATATTAATTCTAGAAGGATAAGAAAAATTTATAAAATCTTTAAAGAGAGTAGTTAACGTTGGTTCGAGAAAGAATAGCGCATAATGATAACACTTACACTGAAACAAATTATTAAAAATCGTATGTAGAATGCAGTAAGGGAATATATATACTTCTACAAAAGCCCTGACATAGTGAGATGAAAGTTTTTCCGTAGATCCTATAATAAACTGTTAAAATTTCAATTAACTTTTTATTGAAGTCATCAAAGGCGCAGTGTATATTGAACAAGCGATTGCAATGAGGCTTCGGAATTAGCAATGAACATATGATTTGCAACGAGACGGAAGAAGGCCTATAATATAGGCTATATGTACCTTTCAGTATCTGCAGAAACCAATTTTCCTATAAACAGACAATGTGTATATATATAGTAGCAAAAAATATATCGAAAATTCTACCAGAGCATTGTCAAAAAATATATAGAAAAAACTTATATACACGACATATGGCCTAGCTCTAGTCCTGAGGGTGCTTCAGTCTCGTGAATATGTAATAACGAAATGTGTTTATTTCCAGGAAATATAACACTATTGTAGATGGGACGATATGCGTCAGTGGTGGCTATGCTGGTATGCAACTGTAGCTGACCGATAACAGCTCCCGTGATAGTAACATCCAGGGACGCAACCTTATATATGTAGAAATTATTCTTAATTCGATGTGGACCAAGTTTACGACTGAAAAGTGTTCTGCATGCCAAAGTTAACAAAATGGTCACTGTGTTGTAGTTGTGCACTAAGTGGAGCCTTTAGGAGACCCCAGCAGCACATAATAGCTTAAGAGTGGCACCTCACAATTTCATTATAACAGGGGTTATCCTTATCATAATTGAGTGCCCACGCAACCCTATAAAATAATAATATAACATAGACTACTGCCCCAAAAGTAGTATTTATAACACGTTTCTGTAGCACTTACGAGGGAGACTATCTCTTTCAAAGGAAGAGTTAGACCATATTTCCCCATAATTCGTCGCAGTAATTAATGAAGAAAATTTGTAATTGAAAAACATCCTTAATATTGGCAATGTGTTTGTTTTATATTTACATAATTAATACTGATTTTTTCATTTGCAGATAATTCCTGCTACTAATGAGAAATTCTATAGCGAACAGTGTGCTAACTACAAAAATATGCGAAACAATTAAATTCACTTCATAAAACAAAATAATGGATTTTTTCCTTCAAAAATATTGGCTTAGTGGTATTAAAAGCCATGTAAGTGACAATAACTGATAGTTAGAAACAGAAATTATTTTCATATTGGAGCGAAATAAATATATACCATAAAATTAAAATGTACACCATAATAAATAGTAAATTAAAACGCATTGTACAAAACATGTCAGCTCAATTACCAGCTGTAATGTACGGAAGTGAAACGGGGATGGCAACAAAGAAAGACACAACAATACATGTTGCGGAAATGTAGTTTTTTATAAACCTTCATAGACCGAAATTCCCATAGAAAATTCACCGATGATGATGAAAATTTCTTCTGTGAATCTACTAAATTTATTACAGGACCTTAAATGCCACAGTTATGTGAAAATTATTTTAAAGGTATGTGTATGCACACCAGTCAAACCACTACAAATACAGTATCTTGAAAATGGTAGTATCGCAGCACTGAGGTATTGAGATGGACTTCAAAATAATAAACGAATCGCCTTCTATATTATTATCACACACGTTGTCGATGTAAAGAGAGGCTATGCCAGCTGCAGAAACAAGCAACAAGTTATTTAATAATCCAGGAGACCATTTTAAAGCTGTGTTTTCTGGAGGTGGCAGGCCAGTATGCTACCTGCTACCTCAGCCAGCGTGATTACAAGGGGGTCTGAAGGCGGGCGAGTGTGTTGGCAAGTGATGGGAATAGGAGACAGCAGGAGGCGATAGTCATTGTGGTTTCCGGTCGCACAGGTGCAGCAACATTCTCAGGGTGAGTGAAGGAAGAGATTTGGACGGCGCTTAACATCGGAGTCCCGAGAAGAAAAGTACTCCTGTCCAGCTTCCAGGCTTGTCAGCATATTTGTATTATTCGGATATAAAATAATATTAGGTGTTCTGACTGAGACTCGAACTCGATAATCCGAAATTACCATAACATTAAGTAAGCCTAGCACCTAACCAAGTCACAAATAAAATTAGTTTAAAATCAGAAATGAGATTATATTACATGCCCTGATCAAAGAATTGAATTTCAAAATACAAAATTTACTTTACATTAATTACCCTTACCACCTATCAAAATCATAAATAAAATTTGGTTAAAATCGGAAATGAAATTATATTATGTGCCCTGACTGAGGAACGAACTCCAAAATCTGAAATTAACATAACATTAATTATCCCTAGCACTACCCCAAGTCACAAATAAAATTTTGTTAAAATGGGTAATAAAATAATATTACGTGCCCTGACCGAGTATCAAACTCCAAAATCTGAAATTAACATTACATTAACAATCCCTCTCACCTACCCAAATCACAAATAAATTTAAAAAAAAAATCGGAAATGAAATAATATTATGTGTCCTGACCAAGGACTAAATTCTAAATTCCAAAATTAACATTACATTAATAATACATAGCACCTACTTAACTCACAAATAAAATTTGGTTAAAATGGAAAATTAAATAATATTACGCGACCTGACTGAGGATCGAACTCCAAAATGCAAAATTAACATTACATTAACTATCCCTACCACCTACCCAACTCACAAATAATATTTGGTTAAAATAGGAAATGAAATACAATTATGTGCCCTGACCGAGGATCGAACTCCAAAATCCAAAATTAACATTACATTTTACCCCTAGCATCTACCCATGTCACAAATAGATTTTGGTTAAAATTTGGAATGAAATAATATTATGTTGATAAAGATGTTCTTGATGAGTATGTACTTGGTGAGTTTATGACTAACTATGTTTGTAAGATGGCTTAAATGCATAATTGACCTTTTCAGAAAAGGCTTTAGGTCATAAATGCCCTTACCATTATGCTGGATATCGGCTATGATGTCTATGTTATGAATTTGTTGAATATAGCTTCGATGTTTTGGAATTACAAAAAGGTTCAACTTAAATTAAACTTCTGCCAGTAAGGGTTTAGAGCCTAAATGACCTTAACATGATGTTGTATGTCGGGTACGGTGTCTATGTAGTGAATTTGATGAACATATAATCAATGGCTCAGGAATTATGAGCACATTTATAAAAAGGGCTTAACTCAAAATTGACCATGTCAGAAAGGCCGTAGGGTTTAAATACTCTTACCACCACAACAGATATTGGATACGGTGTATGTGTTAAGAAATTGATCCTAATAGTATGAACAGTTCGGAAATTATGAGTATATTTACAAAAGGACATCAATTCATAATTTATCTTGTCAGAAAGGCGATGAGTCCAAAAAATGCCCTGTTGTAAGATAGGTGATGCGTTGTATTTGATGGTCGGAGTGGCTACATAATTATTTTTTAAATAAAATAAAGATTGCTTTTGTGACCGAACCTAACCTAAAATGTTAGGTGATTGTCGATAAGGGCGAACAAAGGTAATTCCCTATACCAACATCGCCTCTAACACTCTCTCCCCAGATTAAACCTTATTGCACTACACACGCCGATGACGATAAGGGTGAAAGAGATGGAGCAGTCTAAAAAGGACGTCCGAAAGTTGGCTAGTGAAATTAATGACTGAGGCTAAATTCAATATGGTGTCACTGTTTTTTTGTGGTAAATTAACAAGATTGCGGTGAAGGGAAGGTGTATAATCGAACGAATTGGAGAGACAGGAGAGAAAAATGAAAGAGAGTGAGAAAGAGAATGAATGAGAGACAACATAAGAAAGCAAGAGAGCCAACATGGAATGAGAGAGCATAAAAAAGACATAGAATGATAGAGCATGAAAAACAATATGGAATGATAAAGCATGAAAAACCAGGATGTATTGGCAGAGCAGGAAAAATCTAGATGGAATGATATAGCATGGAAAAACAGAATGAAATGAAAGAGCAGGAAAAAACGAGATGGAATGATAGCATAAAAAATCGAGACATAATGGTGGTATGACATAATGATCGTATGCGCCTTGAAAATACGAGTCCGATGATATACAACACTTAAAACTTATGTCTTTAGACTTTTTAATTATAAAAATATATTTAATTTTATAAAATAATTATTAAATTAATTTTATTTCTACAACTCCTCAATGCGGTTGAGTTTCGAGGTATCTCAGCCACATTGAGGAGTTACATCAGCCACAACTATGAGAACGTACTTTTTCCCGTTTTGGAAAATCAAAATTTTTTAGGTAAAACCGGGAAATTTTTAAGGAGAAACAGGAAATTCTGAGGGAAAAAAGGAAGAAAAATGAATTTTTGAGAGGAGAAAGGTGAATTCCAAGTTTGGCAGAACCCCCATTATATATCTACTATTGTGTACATTTAAACTAAGTATGAAATTGAACCCAGGGAATAGTAGTTGCAATGGGTCTATTTGAAGAAAAGGAAACCATGTTTTAAATGCACCTTAAAGCCAGAAAAAAATAAAACACAAATAAATAAAATTTAGTGAATTTTGCATGATTTGCAGGTGCCAAATAAATGGTATGCATTCGAAATAAAACCACAAAACATCAATCTAAGGAAGACATGTCCATGTCCAGCTCTAGATAATCAGAAATTCTCAAGTTATATGTTCTTTACAAAAAACTTGAACTTAGTTTACGTTCTGTTTACTTGTAATTTCAGTGATTTCTTATTACTACGTTACTAGCAATTTTTCCTTCTGTTTTAGGATTAATGCTTGCGATACCTCTAGTCATTATTGAACAGTTAACAGTTCAGTGTTCCGCCAATGCTGTGATAGCCATTTGTGTGTTAGTAGTCTTTACCGTTTGGTCACCCCTTACCAGCCGTGACCATAGCAGGTAGCCTCGTCTGGCGGCAAACCCAGTGGGAATTCCAGCATAAATGGGGCAGCGGATTACACCAGTCTCGACAGCATGCACTCCAAACGGCGGCGGCAGTGGTAGACTGTCTGCCATGTGCGCCTTACAGCCAACAATATTCTTTTATTTTGCTCACGTTATGTCTGCATATAGGCTATTCCTGTAAAATGAGCACTTTTGAGAGCCCTCTCATTTGGGATAGTAATATTAAATAAATATATTTTACTTTAGCCTTATATGTTAACTTCCGAGTGTGGTGGAACATTCACACTGTGTATATTACTTTCATGGCAATATTTACTTAAAAGGGTTGTTAAAGGATAAAAATGATTGAAAGAAAAAGTAACTATAGTCCATTCCCGACTTGAACAAACTTTCTCGGAATCTTTCGTACTCCAACGTTTAAGCAATAGATTTTAAAAAATACGTTAAAAAATTCCAACTATACTCTCTCTCCGTGCTGCCAAACTAACTGTACCCGCGCCAGTCACTGTTTGTAGTAACGATGCATGCAGCTGACGACTAAGGTGTTGTTCAAAAGTCTGTTCCAGTGCTCACTTTACCAAGTAACAAGTTTTCGCTCAATTTTATTAATTTTCCAATTGGGTTTTAACATTTTAAGGAATTCATAGTATTGACATGGCAAAAAAATATTAAATTGCCATAAACGTCTAAGTACGTTTTTAATCTTGACCCCTATAAAAGTTACATACTTGTAAAATGTACATAGGAATATGGTAATTAAATTGGTATACTCACAATGATCATTACCGTTAATACATATAACCCTCGCACGTCTAAATTATCGCTCATACACATGCTATGGCTAAGTAATTCAACCAACACCAATTCACAAAACTACATATTTACCTCAATCACTTCACTCGTCTGGCACGACACACGTTGAAACGTGTTTATTCCTGCGGTTAAAACACTCATCATCTTCGGCCTTGTAACTTGACTATGTAGTTTAAAAACAGGACGTAGACTAACATTTTATTAGGTAAATTTTCTATATTTATCACAGAAGGAAACAATACCTTCGCATCAAACATTTACAACACATCACGCCATTGCATATTGTCACTCAGTTTTGCCAACCTTGACGTTGTAACCATCACATCTGAATATAAAATGTAATAAATATTTCAATACTGAAATCACGTTTCTGCTATAAACTGCGAATTTAAGCAACATAATGTGTACTAATAATTCCTAAATTTCATGAAATTAAAAATAACTTGGCTTTCCTGTCACTACAGCGCTGGCCGCTGGGGAAACGTGACATTGCAAAATAGAACAAAGTCCACAGAAACCAAATGACACAAGCTGTTCTGGATGGAAAAAAAAAAGCACCAGGAAACGATGTAATGTACCTACTAGAGCGCTACACGGGGCGTAAAAAATAAATATATTAACGAATTATAAATATATGTTTTTCTACCATTGTCACACAAAAAAGGAACAGTTTCAGTTCATTAACTATTCGCATGATTTTATAAAACCTAATTTAATAGTATTTTAAAGTGTTACTAGTTCTTTCTGGCCATTCCCAACGTACCACGATTCTCCCTTAGTCGAACTAATATAGACTACAAAGTAAATAATATTATTAATTTGAAAACTAAATATATGTCAAGGTTTAAAATAATCTTATAATGCAGTCCTGGAGCATAAATGGCAGCACAAAATCATTATAGTGATAACCAATTTGTTTGTGAACGATCTAAACATGTTTGACCTAAGGTAAGTGAAGTCGACTTGAATGGCCTATAATACAGGCAGGTAACAGGCTAGAAAATATATCGCTACAATGGGGTGAATGGAAATCAAATGGTGAAGAATGGGGGTTGTAACAAATTGTCAAAAATATATGCACTGAAGAAAAATATTGTGTATTTATTTCGTAGCGTAGTCTTTCTAGCATGAGAAAATATTTAGACTTCGGTATTTCAATTTGCGTGTTGCCTGCTTATGCACTGCTGACAAGCCTGGAAGCTGGACAGGAGTACTTTTCTTCTCGGGACTCCGATGTTAAGCGCCGTCCAAATCTCTTCCTTCACTCACCCTGAGAATGTTGCTGCACCTGTGCGACCGGAAACCACAATGACTATCGCCTCCTGCTGTCTCCTATTCCCATCACTTGCCAACACACTCGCCCGCCTTCAGACCCCCTTGTAATCACGCTGGCTGAGGTAGCAGGTAGCATACTGGCCTGCCACCTCCAGAAAACACAGCTTTAAAATGGTCTCCTGGATTATTAAATAACTTGTTGCTTGTTTCTGCAGCTGGCATAGCCTCTCTTTACATCGACAACGTGTGTGATAATAATATAGAAGGCGATTCGTTTATTATTTTGAAGTCCATCTCAATACCTCAGTGCTGCGATACTACCATTTTCAAGATACTGTATTTGTAGTGGTTTGACTGGTGTGCATACACATACCTTTAAAATAATTTTCACATAACTGTGGCATTTAAGGTCCTGTAATAAATTTAGTAGATTCACAGAAGAAATTTTCATCATCATCGGTGAATTTTCTATGGGAATTTCGGTCTATGAAGGTTTATAAAAAACTACATTTCCGCAACATGTATTGTTGTGTCTTTCTTTGTTGCCATCCCCGTTTCACTTCCGTACATTACAGCTGGTAATTGAGCTGACATGTTTTGTACAATGCGTTTTAATTTACTATTTATTATGGTGTACATTTTAATTTTATGGTATATATTTATTTCGCTCCAATATGAAAATAATTTCTGTTTCTAACTATCAGTTATTGTCACTTACATGGCTTTTAATACCACTAAGCCAATATTTTTGAAGGAAAAAATCCATTATTTTGTTTTATGAAGTGAATTTAATTGTTTCGCATATTTTTGTAGTTAGCACACTGTTCGCTATAGAATTTCTCATTAGTAGCAGGAATTATCTGCAAATGAAAAAATCAGTATTAATTATGTAAATATAAAACAAACACATTGCCAATATTAAGGATGTTTTTCAATTACAAATTTTCTTCATTAATTACTGCGACGAATTATGGGGAAATATGGTCTAACTCTTCCTTTGAAAGAGATAGTCTCCCTCGTAAGTGCTACAGAAACGTGTTATAAATACTACTTTTGGGGCAGTAGTCTGTGTTATATTATTATTTTATAGGGTTGCGTGGGCACTCAATTATGATAAGGATAACCCCTGTTATAATGAAATTGTGAGGTGCCACTCTTAAGCTATTATGTGCTGCTGGGGTCTCCTAAAGGCTCCACTTAGTGCACAACTACAACACAGTGACCATTTTGTTAACTTTGGCATGCAGAACACTTTTCAGTCGTAAACTTGGTCCACATCGAATTAAGAATAATTTCTACATATATATGGGTTTGCGTCCCTGGATGTTACTATCACGGGAGCTGTTATCGGTCAGCTACAGTTGCATACCAGCATAGCCACCACTGACGCATATCGTCCCATCTACAATAGTGTTATATTTCCTGGAAATAAACACATTTCGTTATTACATATTCACGAGACTGAAGCACCCTCAGGACTAGAGCTAGGCCATATGTCGTGTATATAAGTTTTTTCTATATATTTTTTGACAATGCTCTGGTAGAATTTTCGATATATTTTTTGCTACTATATATATACACATTGTCTGTTTATAGGAAAATTGGTTTCTGCAGATACTGAAAGGTACATATAGCCTATATTATAGGCCTTCTTCCGTCTCGTTGCAAATCATATGTTCATTGCTAATTCCGAAGCCTCATTGCAATCGCTTGTTCAATATACACTGCGCCTTTGATGACTTCAATAAAAAGTTAATTGAAATTTTAACAGTTTATTATAGGATCTACGGAAAAACTTTCATCTCACTATGTCAGGGCTTTTGTAGAAGTATATATATTCCCTTACTGCATTCTACATACGATTTTTAATAATTTGTTTCAGTGTAAGTGTTATCATTATGCGCTATTCTTTCTCGAACCAACGTTAACTACTCTCTTTAAAGATTTTATAAATTTTTCTTATCCTTCTAGAATTAATATTATTAAAATACCTTTACAGGTAGTGTTTAGCAAATTCACCGCCATTTAATTATCACAGCACAGCTGACGTCTCTTTTTGAATATAAGCACGACATTTCAAAACAACAATAAAAATAATTTATTTGACGATATAATCAACAACAACGTATCTATTTAATAAACTTCATCGCTGTTCTTGCTTATCGGTTTTTCAAAAATTTGTAGAATCCTAAGACAGATATTACATGGAAAACACTTTTGTCTACTATGGTTTATACTGATATGAAATTAAATGTTGGTGGCACTCCTATAAAAAAAGTGTTAATAATTTTGTAAAAAGTGCAATGGCGATATTAAAAAAATGTTAAAGTTATCTAAGTAGTATAATTTCTAAAAAATCTACAAGATTGTGCGACTTTTATCTCATCGCAAAAATCTCTTTAAAAAACGAATAGCAGTACTGCTGAACTAAATAGGCCTATACATTTGTTCCATTAGTTTTTAATAATAGCTAATATGGGCTCGTTTTATGTTTTATTTTCAGGCTCTGGGTTTCGTGATAACTTAGCTCTGCAAAGGCGTACGCCCGCAATAATAAACTATTATTTAACTGCTCATCACCATTTTAAAAGTCATTAGGATAAAACAATACTATAGTTACTACAATAGCACACCTTTTTTTGTGTGTGTGTTCAATATAATGCACATTAGGCCAAAATTGTCACACATGCCTAGAAATAATTTGTCAAGGTTTACTGACAAGTTACTTTACTCTCAATGAGAATATTTTCAAAATATAATGAAAAGTCTAACATAGGATTATTAAGAATTTAGATCAAGAGAAATGATGAAGAAACTATAACAGTTTTACTCCTGTGTCCCGTCAGTGAACACGTATCTTACTAACAGAACAACTATGCGACATGAAAAACTCCTTAGAATTACAATAAGCGCACATCCGTTCGATTGAAGTGACACCCAATTAATGTAAAAGTTCAGTTTGATGATAAATAACAGAACTCACCGTCCATACACATTTGTTTATATATTAGGAACGCAAAAGATTAACAGCTAAATGAGAAGTCACCAGCAGAAAATATAATAATTCATCACCAAATATTTGATATTCCTTTCTCCAGACAACTGATGAACATATAGCACTATAAGAGTAGCCCTACTTCATATTCATGAGAAAATATAGATATACTTACTGAGCAAGAAGAGTGAAACGCATTCAAGTAACGAAGTTTTTGATTTAATATTTCATAATTTAGCTGTGCACATATTTCACGTATATAAACCAATATATATATAGTATTTTTGTATTATATATAATACAAAAAACTTTCAGAACGACTATTATTTGATATTTTATAAGATGAGTAAAAATTCACTTGGGATAATTACATATTTTTTCTAGATAACTCGGAAATTAATTCTGCTTTACCTAGTTTTCATTCCTGTCTACTTCTGTTACTTAAAAGACCCAGATAAATCATGATAACTCTAGAACCGGCCTGTACTTATTCCGAATGCTGGGGAAAGTATAAAGTCCTTAGGAAAATAAGACAATTATACATATCAGTTCTATAATCCTAGAGCAAAATAATTCATCCTTTATATTTCGTAACTCTATTATGTCCTACAGTTATGGAAATTCCTTCTAATCAGTATTTGTATACTTTGCCAGCATAAATTAAAAAAATTAACTAAATAAAAGATACATATAAGTCTCGTGCACATGTGTTCTTATTTTATTTTTGTAACAGGATCACATACTAAAGTTTTCAGTCTTCCTGTACTTAGTACCCGCTGTTTATCGAAAAAGGAGGGGGGAGGTACTTAAGTAGGTAATCTGAATGGAAAGCGATTATATAATAGCCTGTTCAATTTCGACATAGGTATTTGAATTAGTCTTGATGAGACTATACTGTAGTATGTATGCTATGAGATTTACTTACTTTAAAATTCGTTTAAAGCATAGTTAAGATAGTGGGTCGTACATGGCTAGGATTACCACTGCAGAGATGCCCCCTAAACTCTTCCTTGTATGAAAGCAAGAGTCTCAGCGTTGTTATTTTCCTTCTGGAGTGACATCTTTGATTTTGTTGCAGGGCACACAACCTTAGCAGCCGTGTGTTCAGACGCGGAAATGCTTCGTTCTGTTCACACACTATATAAATACCTTCCGATATGGCTGTCGGGAATGACTGATCTAATAGTTTGTATGATCACTATTATGGTTTCTTCATACGAGTTGTATAGGTATCGGGTTGCATATGTGCGTGGGTTACGGTGAAAATTACGTCATGTGTGTGATGTATGAAACTGAATGTCTATTCGAACTGACTTGGAAAATGTCTCTAACGAATAGAACAAATGTAATGCATATAAAGGGAGCTTGCCACAAAATATTGGAGTGTTTTGGTCCTAGAAGGATGCCTACCAACTGATTATCACAGGTGTCTTCTGTCAATCGGAAAGTGTTGTGAACTATGCTTATTAAATTAATTAGGACGTACTAGCGCATTATAAATTGTTCAGAGTCGGGTGGGTTTCCTGTGATCCGATTTTGATGCATTTATTCCCACAAGTTCAGTTATAGAGGCTAGGTATGTCTGTACTATGTCCAAAGACATTATGATATATTGAGAGTCGCAAATAGTACCTAGCATTCGAATCTTTTGACTATGACATTATCAGATCGAAAATGGTGGCTACATATGTCTAAAAAAGGTCCTAGAGTACAATGGCTTAAATCGATCAGTTGGAGGTCGCAAGTAGTAGCAACGATTCGGTTTGAAATTGGTCGTTAAGTATGACTATAAAATATCATAAGGCATAATGATCTTTATAGGCTTGTTGAGGGTAGTAAGCATTACCTACATTCAATTTTGATGCCTATCTGTTCGGAAATGGTGGCCAGGGGGGCTTATAAATTTAGGTAATTCATAATGGTATGTATCGGCTTGTTGGGGGTCGTAAGCATAACCTATAAATCAATTTCGACCTGCTTGTGGGAGTAATATTTCAACTGGTCTTTTTCCTGAGTTTTCTTTGGATATAACTGTGGCAGGTAGTAAAAATACACTAGTGAATTTTTCAGAGTAGGTAAACTTTCAAAGAGAGTAAAATTCTACGGTTACACCTGTAGACTCATAGGCTAAACTACTCAAGATGCCGTTGTGAATAAGTGCCTAAACGACCATTGGTGCAGCGGTGATTTAGGGATTAGACTATTCGCAGTGCTGTAGTGTCTTAATGGCTAGACTACCCAAGGTGACGCAGTGATTCCGTGGCAAGGTTACCCGAGGTTCCGCGGTTGACCAGTGGCTAGACTTACCTTGATGCCATGGTGATTCAGTGGCTAAACTATCAGAGGTGCCGCAAGGATTTAGGGAATAGACTATTCGCGATGCCGCGGTGTCTCAGTGGCTAGATTACTCGAGGTGCCACGGTTTCTCAGTGTCTTGACTACCTAGGGTGCCGCGTTGTCTCAGCGGCTAGATTAACCTCGGTGCCGCAGTACTGTAAGTCTAGACTACCTAAGTTACCGCGGTGTCTCACTGGCTAGATTACTCGAGGTGCCACGGTTTCTCAGTGTCTTGACTACCTAGGGTGCCGCGTTGTCTCAGCGGCTAGATTAACCTCGGTGCCGCAGTACTGTAAGTCTAGACTACCTAAGTTACCGCGGTGTCTCACTGGCTAGATTATCAGAGATGTCACTGTGACTAGACTGCTCAAGGTGCCGCGGTATCTTAGTGGCTAGATTACCCGAGGTGCCGCCGTGATTTTTTGGCTTGACTGCCCAAGGTGCCGCAGAGAGACAGTGGTTTGATTACCGGTATTGCCGTGGTGTCTCGGTGGCTAGATTACCCGAGGTACCGCGGAGTCTAGGTGGCTAGACTACCCAAGTTGCTGCGGTGTCTCAATGGAATCTGTCATCAGGTGTAGATAACCACACGAGAGCCTGGGATCTCGCAGCAGTTATCCCATTAATTCCAGAAATAATCACACTATAGCTCGTTGTGTTGGAGTGGGGTGTGTGAATGGTGCGGTGGTTTTGGTGGAAGGGGGTGATCAATCACAGCACAGCAGATGTGTCGGGTGAAGGGCGTCAGGACTCTGGCATGCGGAATAAATAGCCGAACAGGGGGGCGGGGAGCTTAGGGCCTTGCTACCCCGATACACTCTTGCACTCCACACCATACTTAGTGAGCTGGAACCCCTTCCCATGATAATGAAATGGCACTACGCCTGCCTCCCCCCCCCCCTCCTGCTGCTTAATCTGAAACCGCCACGCGTGTTCTACTCATGTGTTCCTACATCTGTTGTACTCTGTGTCTCTACACGGCTTTAAATATCTCCATCCTTGCGCGTTTATGTTACGTAACAAAGTGATTACATGTGACACCGTACGCGGGGCCAAATTAGTGTACTACATGTACACACGTAATGTTGGCCCCGACTACATGGAGCGATCTTTACATCGCACAGATATCATTGCCATATCTAACTGGGGAGTATTAATCTCTATATTATTTTCAAAGTACCTTTCCAGTAAACCATCGGTAAACAGAAATAAACGTGATATGAGACTTGCTCTCTTACCATTACTAGGCCTATATCTTATAACTTCACGAATCAGCACGTTAATTCCTCGTTTCCTCCCTTCATCCTGAAATTCGACTCATAAAAGAAGTCAACATGCATTATCACCAACATAACACACCTGCTACGTACTGAGCAACACATTCTCACAGTGGCCGTATCTTTGGGGACTGTGGATGTGATTTGTAATGTTACCTGACAAGATGGCGGCCAGTGCCACGAGCTGTATCGTGTAAGAAACTGTGTTCTACTACTCCTGTGCGTAAATCCGATCCTGTAACGATGTAGTCAATCATGTTAAAATCAGATTTACTTGGCCCCCTCCGCTTCTATGTGCGTTTATCAAAACATGTAAATAAAAATCGCTCAACCATCCCCCAATGAGTCAATTTCTCACTGGCTTTATATATATATATATATATATATATATATATATATATATTATATATATATATATATATATATATAGCCCAAACGCGGTGCGGAATGAAGGAATAAATACAAACGTTAATTTTAATAAACAGTTATATTTTTATGAGAAAACCCATTTATGGATTTAAAAAAAGTTATGAACAAAATGAAAATGCTCGTGAATAAAAACAAATCAACCCCACTTGCTTTTTGAATTCACCAACCAGCCTGTAGAAACGTAAACATTATGGATTAATGTGTCATGACACCTAAGGAGGAAGAAGGTTATGTTAACGAAACTACGATATCGGCACTACTGTCCTCTAACTGTCAAAATCTTACTTCCGCACCTGATAAGGATGTCTATATAATTGTTTTAGTAATGCAATTATAGACTGCAAATTACGGCATGTTAACAATGTATCCCATTCACGCATGTGTTTGAATGACCACAGCCGTACTAACATTACGTATTATTTACGCGATGAAATGAAGTAAAAACATTCAAAAGTGTACATGTTAAAGAAACAATGCTCCGAAGTTATGTCCACCTTTAAATAATGAAACTGGATGATTCACGAGGAGTTACGCCACTCACAGGGCGTATTCCTCAAGTCATTTGGAGCAATAAGTGTCAGATGAATGTCGGTCCTATTCCCAATATTTACAGAGTATTTCGAAAAATTGGAAAAGTGAAGAAAAAAGAATAACCCTTGTCGAAGTAACTACTTCGATGTAATTACAGACTCTAGTGTTTATAGTTAAGCATCAAAATTAAGTCTATCAAATTTACAAAACATGTTCCGTCTACTTCCATACACTTGGCGGCACGCCTATGGACCGCACGTGTTACTCTTACGTAGCTGCACGCGACTGTCTCTGTAGCGGCATGCATGGCACACGCAAGTAGCTCCTTACGTGTTTGTGCTGTTCTTTGGTACACAATATCTTTCATCCATCCCCATACGCAATAATCTAGTGGTGCTGTTCACTGTACTGCGTTTCCAATTCTTCTTATTGGTCTGTAAATACTGGGAATAGGGCCCACATTCATATGAGAGTTTCTGCTCCAAATGACTTGAGAAATAAGCCATGTCGGCGGAGGTAACTCCTCGTGAATCCTTCTTGAATAATATATGTTAGTTAATGTTTTATAATAATTTACACATCATTTCATACTCGAAATGGTATCAAAAATATTATTTCGTATCATATTGCTAACAACTTTAAAGCGACTTAATAAATATGATTTTTTTTAAGAATACTTAATTTCCCCAAAGAGGTGAAATCAGAGACTGCAATTTCGATTGGCATGCTTTCCTGCAAATTTCAAGATCAGTAAAAACTACAACGTATGAGACATTCACACTCCTCATATTATATTATTTATTACTTGTTCACATTTTCCTTGTCTTTTCAAATGCAAATTACTCTTGGCAGAAGTATTATTTCGTAACACTTTTCACAAAATATTATTTGCCGCATATATATATATATATAAACTTTATAAATAATAATGAGAACTATATTTAAAAAATACTTCACTTGTAGGTTAGTATACGTATCTCTGCAGTGGATAAATAATATATCTTTTTTAATATTATCGCCAACTACTTAGAACCTCTTGCAGGGAGTGCCCTAGTGACCGCGGTAACCATTCCGTCATTGCGACGATCTACACACCCTGGATGTTTAAAGCAATGCTAATTTTACTACCAGTGATTTCCATCTGGAGTCGAATTAAACTCGTACAAAATATTTTCATTGTTATAGTTAGAGCACAATGTTTATAAACATTAAGCTGCTTATTTTCTAAAGTAAAATATGAATAAAACTAAAATTTTTGCATTAATAATAATCTTCATAATTTACTGGTCACATTTATCGCAATGCATCCGACGTAAGTGGAGAAATAACAGGGTTAGGCGAAACATCGCGCATAGCATTGAACAAGGAAAGTGTGTTTGAACCTAGGCTGTTCTTCCTCGAAGTAGAAGTTGTACGGTCGCTCGACGATCCGGCCGCTCGCCGCGTAAGGTCGCCTGACGCATCAGCACATTTTGCCTCAGAAATTTAACATTTTATGATTTAGCCGTGTGCTGTTTTCGTACGAAGCTTTCATATGCCACACATCGCTATACTGTTTCATTACTGGTCGAAAAAATAGAAGGACGAACTTGCAGTAAGCCCCTAGTATTCTTATTGGTTACAAATAAGCCGTGGCCAGGCATTCACGCTGTTGGCCAGTGCCAGCCGTGCGCAGTAGCCAGTAGCAGACGTACGGTCGCTTGTCGCTACGGTAACATGGTACACCCCCAAAATGGCTTGAGTTTAATGATTGACACGCGTGTCATACTTGAAGCAGGGCTTCACATACATCTCTAAGTTTTATAACGTAAAATCCAAACCATGCCGTTTTCGCTAGACGTGTTGGCAGAAAAGCAGTTCAATGTTGGGACACGGAGACTGATTGTGCGCAGGTAGCGAGATCGGTCTACCTCGTATTTAGTCTATAAGCGAGCGTGCGACTCAGGCGTGGTTTAAAAACAAGTATTTTCCCCTTGTGCGAAGCCTTGCAAACACTTCACATAATCCCCTGCTGAATTCCTCACTTTAACTTGTGAAAGCAGGGACTGCGACTACGTGACATCAGCGACAATCCGGCGCTTCATTTGTCTTACAAAGCCCGCCCTACTTCTCCTCGCAGCCTCAGTGTTTGCGCATGCGCAGTACGCCGGGAGACCCGCCACAACTGCTTCAGAGAGAAAGAAAATTCTTACTTGCTACCTTGAGCTGAGAAACGAAGAACACGGCCTTTATTTGTTCTTTCGAGGAGTTTATGACCTATTGCCGCTTACGCGCAATCAGAATTTCGGCGCAGAACTTTATCATTATAAAATATAAAAAAAAAGCCTGCAGGAGTTAGTTTTTCCCACATTTGAGACACAGAACCAGGAGTGTCACATTGGCACTCTCAAGTAGCCGATTATTCCACGTGCATGTTTCTAAACTAGTGTGAAGTATTTTCGCAGCGCTACGCGTTAAGGCAGTCGTCTATCTAGCGTTTTAAATACGTCGCTTCGTGTTTGAAATATACGTTTTTTGACGAAACTATTAATGTGTGAAATCGTTGTTTGCGCGTAAACGCGTATCTTGGCAAATAAAAGTTCTGGAAACATGACTTTATGTCAGAAAGTATTAAAAAAAAAAAAATTATCTATGGCCCTCGTTTTTTACTTTGGTCATATTGAGTGTATTCTTGGAGGAAAAAACTCGTGAATATGGTCAAATATCGCATTATCAAAGCTCGCCTGTGCAGTTTACTTAAGCGGCAAGAGAAAAACACAAAAATTCGCATGTATTTTAATCTGTGGGCTTTCATCGCGTGTAATAAAACCCCTATGTTACAGATCTGATTTGCACAGTAGAGTGTTCCCACGGGAACACTGCACGCTTTGCGCGTAGGAGCGATGAGGCGCTAGGCGTGCGTGTAACTGTCGCTCGTATCGCTCCCTCGCTTAGTGACCTTGGACGCGCAGCTACATAGCACCCTTAAACATAACTTCTATACGTAGAGACCTGGAAAATTTATGAGTTCAATGACCTTCAGGATGGACTCTACAGTCTTATGTACAAATACGCCGATATCAACACATTGGTTGTCTGCTGTCACAGTGGAAGGCGACAATTGGACATCGTTCTCTAAGGCGGTGTCAAACACTGTGTGAACCAATGGCTAAAGTTTTATAAACGCATGGATTTTGAATTCTAGTCTATCCCAAAATGAATCCGCGAATTCTTCAGGTCTCTATACATACGCAAAGAAAGCACATTCCAGGCAATGACGGAATTGTACTTTCAAGACATGATGCAGATTGGAGACGTTATTTTCCATCTAACATAGCTAAAAAAAAAGGCTTTTCTTCAGACTGGTCTTTCTCAAAATGTACGTGCCGGATACATGCGAATCTTCATTAAAAGCGTGCATTGGACTTTGCTACAGAGTCGCGTCCAGTAAAACTATAGGGTCACAGCTTAAATTCCCGAAGTTTTACGATCACGACAAAACCACTGCGCGCTAGTTGAGTGGCTTACGCGTAGAGGCGATGCCGTTTCACGTGCGCCCGCCGACGTCTTCCGTAGCGATTCACCGATTTTTGCCTGACACACAAACATACTCCTCACTAGGCGACCGCCTTAACTATAGGCTGTTCACGGTAAAGTGAGCTCATTTGAAACCCTAGTTACCTTTTCTTTTCAACCATTTCTTATCCTTTAACAACAGTTTTAAATAAATATTCCATGTATATAATAAACATAGTGTGTATATTCCCCCGCACTCGAAAGTTAACGTCCAAGGCTAAAATAAAATATATTTATTGACTATTATTCTAAATGACAGGGCTTTCAAAAGTGCTCACTTTACCGTGAGGTTACCCTATCATTTTATTAGTAGAAAGTATGTGATAAAGCCTCTATTTTTATAGAATAGCAGATACTATTAAAAGGCCTGAGAATTAAGAACAATGTGAGATGTTCTGAAAGGCGTATACCGGACTACTATAGTGTAAAGTGTGAATAATTTTGTATGGAAATAGACTGCGAAAACGTCCAGTATTTTTATATTGCAAACATGATTTTCAAATTCACTGCAACGCAGTTTACAAGTAATGCGGGAGTCACATAGCCCCGACAAACACAGCACGACACGACAAAAACCGCAACCACGACACGACTTTTATATTTTCAATGTGGTTGCTCGAATTTACAGCCCTGCAGCTGACGCGACACGAATTTTTCGGAACAATTTTAATACATGATGGTGACAATGATGCGAATGCATACAAAGGTAAAATTATTGTTTTTAAGAGTTAAATACAATAATTTTCAAATTTTTTCTTTTAAGCTGCGTATTTACCATTGTAGGAAAAGCTTGTCATACAATTTCATTTTGCAAATTTGTATACTCTGTGCGTCGTGCCGCACAACACGACGAAGAGTAGAAATAATTTCTAATCCAAAAGTGCTGATCGGACGACAGAATTGTCGGGTTTACGTCAGATTTATCTTGTATTTCATTGGCTGTTTAGTTTTAAGTGTCGTGTCGGGGCGGTCGTGTCGTGCTTGTTGGAGCGATGTGATTCCGGCATTAGATATACTGTCGTCTTCCGATGGTCACAGGTTTATCTTGTAAGTAATGAGGAGTGGAAGTATTTAGGAAGATAAGTATCTTCTGGTGATTTCTTCCGCGTTATGGATTACAAACAGTTACTTCACTAGACGATTCGGCCAGCAGAGAACATGTGCTAGGCACGTCGCAAGCCGACGCTTTTTTTTTTCCTGCAAGAGTAGTACTTATCTCTCTTGACTATGGAAAATTGATTGTAGAATAGCTGTTTGTTAGGAAGAACACTGTTAATAAAATGGCTGGATAGTCAGAAATGTTTGAAACAGTGGTTAATAAATAACTGTTTTAATGAGGTTGCGGGGTGTCTTTAGTTTCAGATTAGTTCCTTTTCATGTCAGCTTAGTTTTGTTACAGTTTTTTACATACATAGTTTTACTGCCTTTTGATTATTTGGGCAGTCTTCAAACTTTGTATTGGCACTACAGTAAGCACTGTTGAATTTAAATTGGTCTCGTAAGTGACCGCTTAATTTTTACTTCGAATATCATTAACACTTTTTCCGTTGCGTATCCATATCGATTATAATGTGGAACGAACTGACAGCCGAAAGCCATTTTAAAAAAACAACTAAGATATCCTCTTTACCTTTACGAGCATGCAAAGACACTCGGATGACGCCCACTCCCGTGTTTTAATCGTTAGTCGTGAACTACATACTTCGACACTGTCGAGCATAGTACTTTAATTTTTTGTATTTTTTGTTTAGCCAAAGTAAAAGTTTTTATCATATAGCATCATCCTGCACTCCAGGTAAAGGCTGTTCACGATAAAGTGAGCGCTTTGGAAATCAACCTTTGAAAATGTAACTGCTCCTGCCTGCATATATTTTAACGTACGCCCTGAGTGACATACGCCCAGTAAGGTTGGTAACGATGGATGGTAAGTAGTTCTGTATCCGTTTCTTAATGTCGTATAAAAAGTGCTAGGTAACCATTTCTGATAACTTAAATTATCTCTTTCGCTTTATGTTTTTTTCTTTTAATGCATCAAGTGTAAAAATGAGCAGATTTGTTAAATATTAACTTTTCTAATAATTTCACAGTTTCACTTGACCGACGCATGAATAAAGTCATGAGACCCATGGTAATGTTAATATTACATAAAGCGGAAGAATACACTCCGTGCATACGAGTAGATCTTCAGTAGGGCTTTCAAAAGTGCTCGTTTTTACAGTGAATAGCCTATACAAACTTTGTGTGATTATTCGTCATGGAAAATGAGGTGGAAAAAGGAATACGACCTGTGATCTAACGTGATTAGTAAAGGAGAGACAGGCACTTGAAACCTGGCCATTAAAACGAAGTATTTGCAAAATGTCAGAAACTACATGAGCTGAAACAGCAAATTCGTGAACAATGATAGCCTGGTTTGATGCCATCTGCGAACATTTGGCAAGTGATAACAATCGATAAACACTCACGGGTATAGACAGTTCACGGTAAAATGAGCACTTTTAAAAACCCTGCTTAAGGTTTACTTGTATGCACCTTGCGTATTCTTCCGAATTATGCAAAATTAACCCTGGCAAGGGCTTCATCACTTTATACATGCGTTGGTCCTGTGAAACTGTGAAATTTTAAGAAAAGTAAATATTTTATAAATATGCTCATTTTTACACTTCGATACATAAAAAAAAAAAAGAAAGCGAAAGAAATAATTAAGTTATCACAAATGGTCATCTAACTATTTTTATTTGACGTTAAGATATGGAACTTCTTTCCATCCATTGTTACTAACTTACTGTGCGCATGTTACTCAGTGTACCCGTTAGAATAGATGCAGGCAGGAGCAGTGACTTTTTCTAAGGTTTATTTCAAAAGTGCTCACTTTATCGTGAACAGCCTTTAACAAGCTTTTGTTGGTTTACAGCAAGGCACCCCCGAATGTTCGAATGTCGGGCAATGTTACCACTAGGGGGTAGGAAAATTTCGCAAACTAATTTCGGGACAAGATATACGTCAAACACATGTACGGTGAAGTCGCCTTTGCAATTCGATTACAGTTTATTTGACACGTACTGGACGCCTCTGAGCCAATATCAGACTTGTCAGGTGTTGGGCAGCACTGGTCCCGCACTGGGGCAGCAGCCAATGACCACGCAGCGGAGGTTTGAGTGCACACGTCAAATCAGGCTAACACTGTTTATAGAGACCTGCTAAATTTGGGTATTAGCTGGCAGCGCATTAGATTGCAAGGTGTTGTACCTTCGCTTGACATCTACGATTGGTCGACAATTCGTGTGGCACGCCCAAAGAACTCTTCTATCTGATAAAAAATAAATAAAACTACAGAGTGGCCAATGTCTTGTAATGCTGTAACACGGGTTCATGAGATTGTATAATGGCCAACCGCCAATAAAGTATAGCATTGTGCTCAAATTTGTTTATCTTAGTCACAGTTAGGTAGTAACGAAAATAACTAATCACTTTGTAGAGTTACTTTTAAGTGATATACAGAGTAACTCGTTATACTTTTTTCTCAAGGTAACTTACAACTTCACCAAGTTAGAAATCAATTGTAACGCCTAGCAAAATAAACGTTACTCTACCCTTACTTTTAAATTTTACAACCGCTTCATCTCCAAAAATGGAGTAGTTGTACCTGACAGCTTCCAGCGACTGTATTCTGTTGCTGGCGAGAGAAAAAAATGTAATGATTAAAGGTGTCTTATATAAACACATTAGCCTACATCTTAAATAATTCTTTCTGATGATACAATTTTATCATTGAACACCTAATAAGCTAGAGTTCTCAGTAATGCTTGTTTTTAGAACTGCTATAAAAACTGTTATTTTAAGTGTTTTAGATAATATAAATTAATTAAATTGTGCAATAATTATGTTTCAGTATATGTTTTTGTTTTAATTCAGAAGGCTATGGTTTTCTTAACTAAATACTGTCCCCTTTTTTTTCCTGTACTAATGTCATTTGCACCACGCCTTTTCCAATAATTTTACATTGGGTGTACTTCTTTCTTTAGAATCTATCATCTTGTGATAGGCTAATGTGCACGTGTAAAAGCGACGCACTGGGTAGCGAAGTTAAGTTACTTTTTAACAAATGCCCAGTCATTTGTTTCGACAGTAAAGTATTTAAAGTTAGCTTTATCTCTTAGGTAACTGAAATTGCCATACTTTTGCAATGTAACTTACCCAGCAGTGTTGTTAGTGAAGTCTAATCTGTGGTTAAATAATGGCGCGAATTTTTCCAGTTCTCGAACTATCCAAGACTTTTCTTGTAAACAAGCAGCACGTCTTTGTCGAAACACGTGAATCCGACAGTCGTTTTGAAAATTCTGTAGCTAATGTTGCGGATAAGCGCAGAAGACGAAAATCGGTCTATAGGCTGTTCGTGGTTTACTGATAAAATTTGAAAGCCCTGCTTGAAATTTACTTTTATTCTCATTCTCTATCCTTCCGCTGTACGTAACGTTTACACCTCTATGCACCCAATTCCTTTATTTGTACGTCAGTCAAATGGAAACGTGATATTTTCAGGAACTTAAATGTGTCACTTAGGGCCGATATGCCATTTGGTACTCTAATATATACAAAAACAGAAAAACACCATCTTCAATTGCCATTAAGTTTAACATTATAGTCAATTTGCAGTTTCTTCCACCTTTTTAGATAAAACATTTGAAAAATCTTCCCATGTATGACGTGTTTGGTTATTATATCACAAATATTTTATACTTGTGTTCATAAAAGTTACTTTTTTTCTGATAAATTGAAATGTTATTCATATTTAATCTATAAATTATAATGCTTCATTTATAAATAATTTGAATAAAAACAGTGAGAAAACATGTGTGTTGGTAGCACTGCCTAGTAAGAAATAGTTCTTATACAAAATACTGTTACAACTGAGTGCGCACGAATGCGGTGCGTTGTCCTATGGTATAATTTTCCAGACTTAGTTAAGCTTAGTTTGCACGAGACGGAGGATTATCCTGGAAGTAGAACTTTAGCAGGGCTTCATGAAAGTCTGAAGTAACCGTGAATGGATTATATACTCGCAATACAACGCCAAGGCTTGGAACTACTTTACTTAATTCGCCGCCAACTTAACTGGGAACGTACGTGCGGTTGCGTGTCTACAATTACCAGGCAGCGTTATGTTTAAAGGTTGATTTCATGTGTTCTTCTTACCGTGATCAGCCTATACCTCATGATTAGAGAACCGGAAATTTCGTAGAATTCGTTCGAGGAAAAACTAGAATTAAAACATGTGAGCATTTGACTTTATTTTTTGAATTGTATCCCAGCTTGGAAGACACGTTGTGGACGAATTCGACCTTATAATTAACCTGCAAGAAAACACATACTCAGTCCCGTGTTGCGTGGTACTACAACGTCAGCCAATGGACTTCTATAATTTATTCCACGAGAACGAGTGCACTATTTTGAAAGCTCTAAATGTAAGCTTGTGTACGAATGTTTATAGGGCGAAATTGTTTGTGTTGACACACTGGGCAGGTCGACAGTCAGCTGAATGTATTTGTTGTTAATGTTATCCGTGGCACGGGGAGGCACTGCTATTGACACGGGAACAGCTGTATACAAGACCGCCTTTAGAAATATAAAAAAATGGGGTGTGGCTTTGTTGGGGACACGGCTGTTTGTTTTGCGTGAATACGTCTATGTTGACGCACTCGGACGCCGTGGTGTTTTTATTTTTATATTCCCGGCACCGCTTCACTCGATCATATTGGGTTTTATGGGTATCACTGGATTGCTTTTGAGATGCTATTTCCAACCGTGTACGATTTCTGTATTTCGACTTGCCTTTTTGACGAGTTTACGCTGACATTGTGTAAAGATTTCATAATTTTCTACATTAAACTCATACAAGTTCACCATAACCACGCCACACAAATGTTTTTACACACGCAATCGATTGATCCTGACAGGAGCTGTCGATTTAAACCTAAACAAGCGTCGTAACTTCTCCTAATCAAAGGTTTTATTACGCGGAAGTTATGATACGCGGCGAAACAAACCCAAAATTTCGCCCCCCCCCCCTCCATCCACCACGCGCGATGATTTGTGATCCTCACTCAACGCAACATATTCTTTGATCTTTCAGCAATCGAGTGGTGTAATTGAATTTTGAATGTAGGGTGTAGATTCGGAGCTGCAATGCCAAATTGTATCCTCCGATTTAGTTTTCATAGGATTTCCTGGATTGCCTCCCCCTATGGTCGCAAATTTGAAGACGTATTTACCTCAAAAAAGTGCACTCGTTCGTGGAACAGGCCATAACCAGAGTGTCTACAAGTACACGGAGGCGAAACGGTGCGGCGGTTCCTTTGATCTGGGCGTACCCATTCTCTTGTTGGCTGGGAAAGGCACTGCGGAACGAGAATTATATCTGACTGGCTACTACGTTCTGCGATATTCCCCTTACTGGATGGGATGTTGGCTTGGAGAGCAGGTTACCGCTGATTGGCGAACGGTGTTCCCATGCGTTGCTGGATAGTGGCGCCATTTCTCTGGTGTGTGAGGCTGGAGATCGCCGTAAAGAAAGCTGTTTATAGGTAGTTCACGGTAAAATGAGCACTTCTGATAGCCCTGCTTAAAATATAATTGTATGCACGTTGTGTATTCTTCCGCCTTATGTAAAATCAACATTGCCATGGGCCTCATCACTTTATTCATGTGTCGGTCAAGTAAAACTGTGAAATTATTAAGAAACTAAATACTTTGCAACCCTGTTCACTTCGATGCATTGAATAAACAGGAAGCGAAAGAAATTATTTTAAGTTATTGCAAATGGTTACATAACACTTTTTATTCGACGTTAGGATATGGAACTATTTCCCATCCTTCGTTACCAACTTCGCCAGGCGAATGTCACTCAGTGCGCCCATTAAAATATATGCTGCAGGGGCAGTGACTTTTTTCTAATGTTCATTCATAAAGTGCTCACTTAATAGTGAATAGCCTTTAACCTCTGTATTCTCCATTGTCCTGTGCCGTACATGAGGCTCGGGTGCAGAGTCTAGCTTGTTGCCAAATGAATGGGCTAAATTTCCGGATCTCTACTGATTTTCAGTCCAGTTGCGTGTGGTGAACTGTTGAAAGGTAAATGGCGTTAGCTCTGTGCTGTACCCTGTTGCTTGCTAATTTTACACTTCCACCACTAAAACGTAGTTCGGCAGGTTGCGCCACAGGACGTGTGTAAGTGGTCCCTTACCTGCTCGTTGTGATACATTCAGTTTCCCTAGGCTTCGCACTGGTTATTGGTAGGGACGCCCGAATTTCACGACAGTATTTTCGTACATGATAAATTTCAATAATATACGGGCGTTCTAGCAGTTTTCTTTTGTGTTATTGGCGGCGTGCCTTTGTGTGAAGACATATTCCTACTTGGCGGCCAATCAGAATTACGTAACTTCAATACTGTGCGTTTGTGATTCTCTCGCAGGCACTGAAGACGCGTAACATGCAAACCATCCAATCACGAAGGCGCATCTGAGCTGAAGTGTTGCGAAATACATCTGGTCGTGAAATCTTTACGCGAAAATCGAGTGTCCCTAAGTTATTGGTAGAGACCTGAAAAATTCCCGAGTTCTAGGACCTGCAGGCTAGACACTACAGACTTATGTACAAATACGCCGATATCAACTGCACATTGCTATCGGTTGTCTGCTGTCACAGTGGAAGGCGACAATTGGACAGCGTTCTCCAGGAGGTATCAAACACTGTGTGAACCAATGGTTAAAGTTATATAAAAGCTCATATTTTGAATTCTAGCTTGTCCCGAAATGAATCCGCGAATTCTTCAGGTCTCTAGTTATTGGTTCCTGTTGCGTGCACCGAGAACGCACAGCAGCGAGCAAGCGCCAGCTCGCCTTGCAGCACGCCGCTGGCTCAGAGTATCGCTGTGGTGGCAGAGACGTGGAGGACGCTGGCGAGGTACGGAGATCGCGCGGCGAGGCTGGGCGGGTACCGTTAGGCGCCGGAATGTTGCTCGACGACCCAGTTCGCCAGCCGCGCCCGCCGTAAGACGTTCGTTGCGCAAGCCCGCCACCGCCGTCGCCCCGGCCTCCCAGCGGGGGCGGTTTCTCTTTCGCGGCCTTGCCCCGTCCCCGCCTCATCCCTCGCGGCCCAGCCGGCAGCTCGCGGCGTGACACCATGGAATTCCCACCCCCCTCCCACAAGGCTTCCACACGGCAGTTGTGTAAACCTGTATGAGCTTCCGCATGTGACTAATAAACACAGAGTATGCATTTCGCCACTCTCAAACGTTACCGTCTGAGACTGCAATAAAATATATTTATTTGTGGATAATGCCTGTTGGGAGCATAGGCGTAGCCTCAGGCGGAGGGGGATGGGCACAGGCGGGCACACCTCCTCCCTCAAATTCAACATTTAAGCAATTTTGGAAAGGAATTGAAGATATTTGTGAAGAATTTAGTGCCAGAGGTCGTGATATAGCAAGAGTTTCAATGACGAGAAAGAGGAAAGTTCCCAGAAAACTTGAACATGGAGATGTAGATCCTGCATTTTTCCCAGCTTCGCTAGAAGAAGAATACAAGATCAGTATTTACTATCGAGGTTTGCACGAAATACTAGTTAATCTGAAAATTAGATTTTCGAAGGATGACTACAACAAAATAAAACACATCTCGGAACTTCTCCTAAAATGGAAAGAACTTTTGAATGAAGCAGTTACAAGAGGGATACAGGAATTTTATAAAATGAATTCAAGTTTATTTCCACAACTTTGTTTTTTTACAGAAGATACGCACAGCTTAATTTCACCAATCTCTGTTTCACTCTAGTAGACCTTGCATGTTTGTTCCTTCAACATCGCCTTGCTACAAATGCTCCTGGTGTCTTCCAGCTATTTGAAATTGCATTGTCATGGCCGATCACTACAGCGAGTGCAGAGCTCTCATTTTCCACTCTGCGGCGTCTGAAGACATCCTTCGTTGTATGATGGGAGAGGACAGGGTCAGTGGTTTGGCACTCGTGGCAATCGAGCAAGAAGCTACATCAAAACTAATGCAAACTGAAGAACTTGACAGACTTGTTGAGAAGTTTTCGGCATCTGCTGGGAGGAGAATGATGCTTTACTAAAATGATGCTGCCTCTTTTATTAATGAGACGTTATCCTATGTGTTAGCAAGATTCCTCAATCGAACATAAATGATTTTTACTGAGATAATATAATAGGCTTTTAAACTTCTGTAGCAAGTGTAGCAGTGCTCTCATTCATTGTCATTTAAATTTTCTATTAAGAGCGAAAACTTTTAGAGTGTTTTACGTGAAGTTTATTTTACCAAACATTTGTAACTTTTCCTAATTTGTATTTCTTATCTTACTGAATACGTGATGTGTCTGCACTGCAAACGAATTCATGTAGGCTAATGTTGGTTATTGACTGATGCTTGCATAAACTTTAGTAATAGTTCTTAAATTTTGTATTATTTTTCAAACTCATTTTGATTTCTTATTCACAACGAAAACTTTTCGATGTGTTTTATGTTTAGTTTACTTTTACCTAACAGTAACACCGACTTTTACAACAGTGTTAGTGACCATTTTCTCATTTGAGTATCTTCTGTTACTACACGTGTGTCTGCCTTTATTAGTTTCAATGATATGCCGAAATCGAACTCAACATTTACAAAAGGTTAATGAAATTTCTAGCCAACTTTTATACAGAATTATTGCCGTAGTTATACGTTTCCAAGCAAGTTCTTGTAAATTGACACATTTAATTTGTAGTTTTACTAAAAAATACTTTAGGTAATGTGCCTCCCCAAAATTTAAGGACCACGCTACGCTTATGGCTGGGAGGACCTTTTGTATTCGAGCACTGTAAAACATAGCGCTAATTTTTTCAGGGCTGTTGTAATGCAACGAAATGAATAACGAATTGTCAGCGTGAGCCGTTACTGCTCTGTAAGAAAAAGGTTTCCCCGCATGCCCGTAATTTTGTTTGTATTGCACAGAGGGGGATCAGGCAGTATAAAGAAATAGGTCAAACTGGTCTGCGTCAGAGTACTATAGTTCATTCACGGTTACTTCACACCTTTCTAAAGCCCTGCTCAAGTTATACTTCCGAGATATTTCTCCGCCTCATAAAAACCAAGCTTAACCGAGTCTAAAAAAATTACACCAAAAGGAACAACGCATTGCATTCGTGCGCACTTTGTGTAATAATATCTTGCATAAGAACTATTTGTTACTAGGTATTATCAACACATCAATTTTCTCCCTGGTTTTAATATTATTAATTATAAATTAAATATAGTTTTTAAATAAAATATAACATATAATTAAAACTGTAATTTTACAAAAAAATTAGACACCTTTATGATAACAGAAGAATAAAACATTGGTGATACCATGTATATTCAGGAAAGCTTAAAAATCTTCGTTCAAGGAGGGGGGGGGGGGGAGAATTTTTAAAGGTTTGATTCAAAAAGAGTGAAGGAACAGCGAATAGACCATAGACTGAAACGTGTGTGCACTCGAGAGGAAGTCAGTGTGATAGTAGCTTTCACACGATGGAATACAAATCTTATTGCATTACAACTAAAACGAGTGACGTTTCCTTGTCCGTAACGAAATCATTCGTATGCAACTGAAAATAATGACGATAAACGAAACACTACGCCGTCGAAGACATTCGAAGTGGAACTTAAACAGAATTATGACCTGTAAAGATGTGGAACTCTGTAACCGGCCTATTGTACAAGAGCCAGTTCATCGGTTGTCCTCTGAAGTGTATTATTTTTCACAGGGAAAATAGTTCAAAGCGGGAGTTTGTCAACAGTATTTTTTGGACGGAAATTGTTGTACAGAACACTATAAATAGCAACTTTGTCTTAATTACGCCACGAAATTATATAATCACCTATGAAATCCTTTTAGAGGCATGGCGCCAGCAAAATGACTGCACACCAGCTCAGCGGTTTGCGCGTAGGGGTGATGAGATGAGGCATCTGCTGTGTGAGCCTTAAGCTGGAGTCACAATAGCCCGACGAACACAACACGACAGACCAACATGACCTCAGAGGTCGACGGAATTTCATATTATATAGCATTCATAGTCTGCCCGACAAGTGTGTTAATTGGATGTTGGAAAATTCTAAAACGACAAATTATCGTTACAACATCCAATATTTGCTTTTTAAAACCCACGATAAAGTGAATGATAATTTTGCTTTTGGCAATATTCGAGTTTACACGAGATATAATAAGTATTCAAAAACGAACCGGAACGTTAATTTGGCAGAAAATTAAGTTTATTATTTACTACAGTAGGGAAATTACTACAGTACGAAATTTTGTTTTCCAATGTTGTACTAAAAATTTTGCGCACACCGACGAGTCCGACATCGGAAGAAAGTAGAAATAGAATCTTCTTTTGTCGGGCTGTTGGGGCTGCGATTTTGTTAGTCTGACGTCACAGTTAACATGCTTTTAATTGGCTGCTACTCAGATTTCATCATGTCAGGGTTGTGTCGTGTTCGTCGGGGTATTGCGGCTGCACTTTTATCCTTATCGTTAGAGAGTTTCCTGGGTTCGAAAACGCAGACTACCTGCAGCTAGGACGGTACAGACAGGTTGTATGTTACGACTGCACCCTGCCGACGATGTTAACTGAAGCAAATTTGTGTTGGAAGTTGCGTACCGTCTCGGCTTTCATTAACAGCTATGTGCGAGACATGCTAAAACGTTGCGGTCGAAAAACAGAAAAAAAAAATCATACATACAAAACATCAGTGTAAGTGAAGGAAAACGGAAATAAAACAAAGGCATGGAAATAAAATGTATAAACGTTGGAGCACCCGTGTGCCTGGCAAGTGAAAGTCATTTACAACAATTAAAATATACGTTTTTTAGAACAATTCTCGGGTGGACGCATTTGCAATCTGATGTGCTAGAGGTGCACACTCTCTTCTTCTGATTACTCTGGAATACAACATTACTTCGAAGCTTTCAGAACAGCCATAAACTACTTTTGGAATGCCAACTCTGAAAACATAGTGGCTTAATGTACTATGACCTTGGTTTTTAAATCTCGATGACCTTGATACGACGTCCAAGATGAGTGAGTGAAGAGATTTGGTCGGCTCTTAACATCGAGGTCTTGAGAGCCGATGAGGATGATTGAGGTGAGTATGGAGCAGTGACAGAATGAAAGGGCGGGGGGAAACGGGAGATCCCTGAGAAAACCCGCCAGCCAGCAGCATCGTCCGGCACGATTCCCACATACAATAATACGGGGGTGTTCCAGATAGTACGAAGATGAAGGTACAATACAACATGAGGAAAGGAATCTTACTACATCTGGAAAGTCTTCTTGACTGGGAATCGATCCCGGGCCCTTGAAATGAAAAGCTGGTTAATCGTCCTCAGCTGAACCTGATAACCGCATTGTTTGACGTGTAACCTACAGAGGCGACGGCACTGAATGAAGCCTGCTGCCGAATTCCTACCAGTAAAAATGTTCCGGTCACCTCGTGTTGCCCGCAGTGAGATAACAAGAATGCACTTGGATAGAGGCGATGGTTTTATCGCGGGTAAAGTTGATTGTTTGGTAGGTTCAAACGTACTGTGCAAATGTCAGAAAATGTCCTTTCGCTATTGGTTGCTGTGCGTGTATAACGCCATTTTCCAATTTCTCTGATCCAATTGGAACTTTCACACTCCAAGATCGAATATTTATAATTGGTCAATGCCAAGCAGAGTCAAAATCATAAAACGATCAGTACGCTACAACGTTTTGGAAGGGATGCTGGCTCAACAGATTTTCGCGAATTTCCAGTGTGTTAACACTCTAAATCGGAATCAGTGAGAATTTCACTGTTTCAATCAGTCAAACGTATATCACTAATTCAACAGTCACTTCAGTGAGTTTAACTGATGAATCAGTGGAAAATGCCAAATTTCCTTCACTTATTGATTTAGTGACATTTTCCACTGATACAGCAGTCATTTTTTTCACTGTTTACTCAGTGGTTTATATTTGACTGATGGATCAGTTAAACAGCGTGTAAAAATTGCCTTTAAACAAAGTTTATCAAGTGAAATAACAACGAATAACTAATAAAATCAATATAAAATACTTTCTAAAGTGTGTTTCGTCTTTCAAAATGCCATTTTATGAGATAATAGAAACACATAGCTTTTCATTCCGTTTTTACGTCTTTCATTTTGATTTCATGTAATCGTCGCAGCACACTGTCTAAACTGCACAATGTGATGAACAGAGTACACTCATACATAGGCGCTACTATTCGTTTTAACAATACTAACGGTGCCAATTAAACCAAAAATGAATAGTAAGAGCATACAATTTAAATCTTCACAATTTTCCTCTCGTTATTTCAAGTTGGCATGGTAGCGCAGGTGGTGACGTAACGGCCTAGAGCGGAAAGGTGTGCGAGTTCAATACCGACCGCCTCCGAACATTTTTTACTCCTTTTAATTACGGTAAATTACGTAATATAAATAGTAAACTATCATCAATATCTTTATTCTATGTAATTATTTGGCTATTTTCAATAAAAACAATATTTAATTCGCCACTGTAGTCGGCCGTCACTAATTCAATCAGTGAAATATTTTCACTGAAACAATTAGTGGTGTTCCACTGATTCCAAGTGGAGCCATTTTCACTGATTCGAGTAATTGAATATCACTGCGAATCAGTGGTTTCCCATTGATTTGAGAGGAGATGGGGCATTTAAGGCTCGCGTCGGCCGTATTGCTGTCTTTCTTCTATGCCTCATGCACGCTATACAGAAATGCAGGCATGTGAGTATTAAGAAGACAGGAGACACGTAAAAACGAGAACGTGCAGCACACAAACGCGACTATTTGTTGAAACACTGGTATCTGCAATGACCTTGGTGCAGCTCTTAGAATTTTCCGACAGTGGCAGTTGAAGGCTGAGATATTTGTTTATGTCGTAAAGTTTGTCACAGATAAGCTTTTGAGGATTCAGACTTGTATACGTCTTACATTTTTTGAGCTACTGAAAACAGCGTTCATTCATTTTTCACTCCGGTCTTTCTCATAATCTTCAAGTCCGGAATACGCGTTTATAAATTAATTTACGTAAGTTCAGCGTGTTTGTTTTAAGTAATATACCTGACTTACATTCAGGTTCGGCTGGTTGTAAGTTAGGTCGCAGTCAACTACAATGGAATTACTTTCTACAGGGGGGTTTTCCAGCCCTATATCTGGTAAATGACAATTCAATTCCTGAACACGCAAATTCCCAATTCCTTGCTCAGCAAAGTGGTGACCAGCTATTTGGCTCCAATCTGACGGACAGCTTTTTAAACGCTATTCAGACTGAGAATTTTCGTCTCTACCTTGTAAACAAACTGGACTTCAATAAATCGCTGTATACAATTTCAATACTTGTAATTAACAACGCCCCACTCATAAAAAGAAGTCCAATGTTGTTACAACAAAAATTGATATTGAGCCATTTCTTTGAACATTTATGTTGTCTTATACCGTTACTATAATGCAAATATACTGTTGAATAGTTGATGTTAACAAAGCCTCTTAGTAATGTTGACACAACCAAATGCTGTATCACGCTAACAATAACACGATGAAGAGCAAAATATTTCTGTTACTAAGACGTTAAAGCAAAATCCTGCTAACACCAATTTAAACTGACTTGACATTGTAAAATGGCGAATACAAGTAGACCGCCATAACTTCGTAAAATGAAACCACTATATTTAAATATTATGATAACTGAATGTAACTTATCAGCTTTCAAAACCTTGCAAAGCAGTTTACGTGTGCCAAATATGCACAAGTTCTAGACCATAAAGTATTTCCACATAACGAAAGAGTACTGCAGTTTGTCATTATATGTTATGGAATACCTACAACATGCAACGAAGTCAGACGTACTGTTATGCGCTCGCTGCTTCGCATTCCACGTGAGCGAGTGGAAGTGAAGGACAGCAGTTTTATGATAGCGGCGGCGGCAGCAAGACAAAATAATGTTTTGAATGGCAGGTGAGCGATAAGCCGGTGGCCGCATATCAGTTATACAAAAAGCGAGCCGACAAGATAATCTATTTTGCGGCGAACGCTGTTCATCCGGGTTGTATTGATTTCTGCGTGTATCTGAAGAATGCTCTGAATAACTGACCTCGTTCTCTCAGTGTGACTCGGGGTGCATTGAACCTTCCAGATGGTCAGGGCAAACGGTATAAATATTGTGACAGGCCTCCGGGCCACCAGTTGAGTTGGAGTTGATGAGAGAATGAGTAGCTGAAGCTTAAGCGATAGAAGACGAGCAGCGGGATAAGTGACCAACGAAAGGGGAGTCTGCGACTGCGAGTATCAAGTAGCGAAGCGTGCGGTTGGCAGGCTGGACTATTTGACTAGATGCGTGAGTGAAAGACATTGCAAATGATGGCAAAGGATAGAATGAACACATGTTAATGATGAGTGTGAGTTAATTTACTGTAACCAAACAGAGACAATTAAGAAGGATTTTAATTAGAGTTGAAATATACATTTAATATTGCGATGACTGTTAAATAAATAAAATAAAATTGGAGACAGATAATTTAGTGCTATAAATATAAAATCTGTCTGAATAAATTAGAAATAAAATTTAGTTCTTCTATTTTTATTAAGATCTCCAACCCTCGCGAACTCAGATACGCCCCTCAGACGTCCCATGTAACAGTATTAAAGTAGAGAAGTTGGTAGGACGGTGGGTTTCGTGAAATGGAGGTCGTTATGTGCGTAAGGGGCGGATTTGATTCTCCCCTCTGTCATGAAATATTTTTTCGAAGAGAATATTTATTTTTGTGACAAATTATTTGTACTTGATTTATTTTACATCGGAAAGTTGTATTGAAGAAAAGGAAATACAAGAAAATTGCTAACACAAGTGTTAACATCAATCCAACACAAAATTTGTTTTGCCGCAACATAAACACCACCTAAATGTTGAGATTACAGATACTTAGCAGGTAACACAAAAGTACCTAATAATACGATTACATTAATAGCATAACAGCATATAACACTAACAGCAAACTTAATTTCTGACTGCTCGAAAATAACAAAAAATTACTGTGTTTGTAACATTAATACTGTTGGCACAACTATATATTTTTATCTGTGCTCCCTCGATCGCATTTGTTAATATTTTTTCTTATGGATTCTCTTCGTATGTCACAGACCGATCTGTGCCCGTCGTGCATTCACGAAATAGGAGAAAAAGTATAGTCTCCAGTCACTGTCGGAGAACACAGTGATATACTGAGAGCTATACGTGAGCACCGTGCATGTCTGGTCGCGGTGTCTTAATACTTTTGGAATCAAACCTCTGAAAAATCACTCCATGTGTGATGCGCTTGGTTGTTTACTACATAGGTGTTTAACATAAAAGTATCTTATTTTTGGGTAAACCAAACTTTTATTTATATTTTGTCTATAAATTATAATATTTCAGTTATAGTTAATAAGAATAAAAACAGAGAGAAGATAGGTATGTTGGTAATGCATAGTAAGGAATAGTTCTTGTGCAGAATATCATTATACAGAGTGCTCACGAATGCGGTGCTTTGTCCCTTTAGTGTAGTTTTCTAGACTTGGTTGAGGCTTTGTTTAGCTTGAAAGTAGAACTTAAACAGGGCTTCAGAAAAGTTGGAAGTATCCACGGATGGACCATAGAGATAATTTTCCTTACTCTCTGTTGATTTACCAGACTATGCAGTTACAGGAAAGGTTTTACTTTGAAGATGGTATTACAGGAGATGCAGTGATACGATAAACGTACTTTAGGGCGTTGGTCGACTACTTTGCTATAGCAATGCGGTACTGCGTATCTCTTCCGGCCAACATGTCCAGAGCCGGGACAAACAAGTATTTCGCCGAAGTTCACTTAACCGTGAATATTGTTGATACTGTCAGTCTCCCGCCCACTGAACAGGCCCGCGGCCGGTCACCTTGGAAACCAGATCGGCGAACGCGTTATAAATAGCCGCCATCCTTGATAGTGTTTACTTGCGAGCTGCGGAGTGGAACATTCCTGTCGCCGCGGCCTTGCGCGACCACTCACGAGGCTCACCTCGCGAGGGAAAGTTCCAACCAGCGCGAGCGCTACAGCTGCCCCCTCTCACTCGCCGTCTTGGATTCTTCGGTATCTCGCTGATTTCAACTTTCAATAAAGAAAGAATATTAGATAATTCCCCATATGGTCATTTGAATGTTTACCTCTCATCCTTCAGTACAGACATAACATCATAATTATTAACGGGTGTTCCAATTAACACAGTAAAGAAATTTCTTTGCAATTTTATATTTATGTTTTTGATAGTCCTTGGTTATCATGTCAACTATAATATTGGATTGTTTAATTTCTTGCTGTGTTAAATTCTAAAAAAAAGTATTATAAAAATGATGCAATAATGTTTTAGCTATTTACTGTGTGCCACAGCACACTACAAAATTTGAACTATTATTGCTTTTTTTCATCCTCTCTCAACCATAAAATAATGTACGTCAACATTATAATAAAAAAAAATATAAGAGCTAGTGAAATATTACGCTGCAATAAGAAGAACTCTTCAATAATTAGCATGCAACTAAAGACAGGCATGTAAAGCGAAAAGAACGTGCGTAAGTATAGGGCCTGACACTGATGTTTTACGATAACACGCGAAATGGTTTGTTTAATTTTCGTACACGTGAAAGTTGGGTATGCTGGTAACTCATTTTTCTTTGTAACTCGATTGACGCGTAGGAACAGAGCCATTAGCTCCATAACAATGTGGCGAAGCGACAAAGAACGACCAAAAACAAAGTATGTACCTACACAGGGCTCTCAGAAGCGCTTACTTAGCAGAGAACAAACCACAGAGTTTCTCTTCTACTCTGGCGTTGAAGTCACCGGCGCAAGACCGCAGGGCAGCGGTGAGTCACTATGCAAGCGCGGCATCTTTGCACCACTCCAAGAGTCTGCCACTCGCATGATCGCACCGGTATAAATACTGTTCCCGGGAACAAGACTCCTTTGTTTTCCGAGCCGTTTGGCGATGTTCTTCTTGTTTCCCGAGTAAGGAAAATAATCGGCTTGTTCCTTCGGTTGTAAAACTGACGTAAAAAGGTTTTATTTTAATTTGATATTTTCTCTTATTACCAGAGTGCAGCCAGATTTTCTTTATGAACTATTTCTCTTTTATAATATTTTGCAAGAAAAAAGTAAACTTTAAGAAAGCTTGAAGATAGTAACACTGTTCTTGAACCTCTTTACATTGTGCAGTACTATTTTTTTTTGCGCTTTGACTTTGACCTGTCTATAAGACAGTCATCAGAAGGAGGAATGCAATTTTCTCGCTACGCCCTTGAAGTAGCACCCTTTGGTGATTTGCCTATCCGAAACAACCGATATGGTAGAGTACACGCTAGTCAAATATGATTCCACACTCGACGTGTATATACGTAATTATAAGGCTGTCAATGTATAAAAACAGGGAGCAACTGTTTTTGATCTCTGTAAAGAATTTCATTGCGTTAATTAATTTTTAAACTCAAGGCTATGGTAAAAATTTACCAGTAATATAATTTTCTTGTACCTTTGAGATTAGACTTCCGTTTTTATATACGTGGCAGAAACCGATTACGTTAATGATTGCAATTTGTTTTTATAAGTACCTATTTAAATTGACTGTATCCATTGCATAAAATATGTCGAAGAACAAAAAGAAAGAAAAAAGTATATAACGGAGAATAAACGAACAATAAAACTAAGCACTAAAGAAGAACACAGCAGTCAATGAAATATGAAATAAAGAGTGAAATGCAACTAAATGAATAAAAAAAAAATGTCGGACAACAGTCAAAAAGAACACAAGTTCACAATGAACACAAGTCAGGGAAAAATTATTTCATGTTCAGAGTATAAGGAAACCGATGGAAAGTAATTAAAGCCAACTTAAACACTCAGCGACAAACTGTATAAATGAAACGAGCAGAAAACCTTAGTTCAGAAGACCTACCAGAACACTTTAAACGAAAACACGATACAGATAGTAAGAAACAATAAACACAAAATAGGGAAATATTTTTTCCGTTTTCAACGAATATAGAAAATTATCAAAAATAAACAAACACAACAAAAAAAAATAGAAAATACAAACTGCAACACTGAAATATAAAACCAATTTTGGGTTTAATTATTTTCTATTAGTTTGCTTATAGGTACTCCGACCAGGAAATTTTCCTGAATTGTGTTTATTGAGACTTTTGACCAATATTTTCATGTCCAGTTAGACACCTTTCACTCGTTAGTTCATGTTTTATTGAACGCTGGGTTCTTCTTTGTTACCTAGCTTTTTGTCATTCATTTTATAAAATTTTGTTTGCTTAAATTTTTTTATTTAGTGTTCTACTTTATTTTCGGCGATGGATATACAGCCCATTTAAGTATTTATAGAGTTAAATACCGTTGTCATTAAACTTTAAAACAGTGTAGTTCGTTTTTCGTTAAAACCCCTTCTTTAGGTGATAGGTTTCCACCTAACATACCTAGCCTCGTGGAAATGAGAAAGTGAATTACAACGGGAGATCGATGACGCATGAAAGAGTTGTTTACTCACACTATCGGGTGGCGTTCACTAATGCAGTGTGCTGAGCATATA
The DNA here is from genome assembly GCA_029891345.1 of Dryococelus australis. NCBI lineage: Eukaryota > Metazoa > Arthropoda > Insecta > Phasmatodea > Phasmatidae > Dryococelus > Dryococelus australis. The sequence goes on along the minus strand of CM056993.1, from coordinate 340,444,007 downwards.
CACGTTGTTGCAAAATTGCATGACAATACTTCGGGGAAACAGCTGTAATTGGCAGCCCCATACCAGCCCCCGAAGAGCCCTGATTTAAATCCACTAGCATTTTCTATTTGCGGGGGGCATTTAAAGGCACGTGTGTATGCAACCCCAGTGGATGATGAGGGCACCCTCTGTAACCATATTGTGGCGGGTTGCGAAACAATTAGGAATTTACCAGGGATTCATCAACGCAACCGGGTGTCCATGCAACGGCGGGTTTATGCATGTGTTCGTGCTGATGGAGGGCGTTTTGAACATCTCCTTTAGTACCGATGATAAGCTTTCACACATGTGTAAATAATTCCTCTGCGGTTCCTACTGTTCTAGGTGTAGTGTCGTAGTGTGAGGTGACGTATATCATGCAAAAGAAGGCTGCGATGGAATTCCAAAGTACGATAATCCAGCCCGCGTGACATACACTGTTATTTTCTGTATTACGGGCTGTAGTATAGGAAAATATGCGTTTGTGGACCTTTGATCACGTAACATTTTTTCATCCTCCAGATGTGGGGAATGATTCCGCGAAGTACTGTCATGCAATTTTGCAACATTCTGTATATTTCGTGTCGAAATATAAGCTTATTTCTTCTGGTGACAAATGCTTACTTTCTCAATAAACTCCTTTGGTTTGTTCTTACCACGCCAATATTTGGTATTGGAATTCTTCAAAAATAAACGTTGAGCTGTTTCATGGTTAAATGAGCGCTTTTGAACTCAACCGCTGAACGGTGTACATACTCGAAATTGATCATATTTCAACGTGAAACACTGACAGGCAAATTTACAACAATTTTTGCAGCGAACTATGAAAGGATGTCTCATACTTAAAGTTTTATTAAGAGTGTAATTTTTAGAACCGAATTCCACAGAAATTTGTTTCTTTCTTGTTGATGAACACTACAGTGGGAATTTCTGTAATGGCAACGTACTAATGCGTATAAAAATTTCACGGTGTCACTTGATCAAGTCATAAATGCTGTACAAATCGTTTGGTCTGAGTCAATATTTATTTTAACGTGAGAAGAAAGGATATGCAATGGACTTTATAAAGAGTAAACTAAGCAGGGCTCTCAAAACAGACCAATCAATCATAAAACCGATTATGCTTGATAAGCATTAAAATTCTTGTCTTCTGAACATTCACAGAAGTGGTCTGTTTTATTTTAATCCTCTGGGTATGTGTAATGCACCAGTAGGCCCAGATTTCAGTTCGCAGTGTACTTGTGAACGGTGAATAACCATTTCCGTCTAGAGAAGAAAGGTTTGGGGGGGGGGGGGGGAGGGAAGAGGGTTGTGAGGGGGTCCACGAGGCGGACAGTCATGACTTGCTTTTTCAGAAGAAATTCATCTGACAGTTGCAGGTTTTTGCTGGAACAGTGAATCATTCGAAATTCTCTATTGGCATTGGTTGGGTTAAGTTCGATTAGTTGTACTGAATGACGCAATTGGTTTCCAGCGATCGCGCACGCTTTGAAATGGTCGTCTGTCTTCGCTAAGCTTACAATATCAAATTGTTTCATCATAGCAGTCTAGTTACAGATAAACTGCTGATTAACGTCTCGCATACTCATTATTGATAAATTATTTAGCAGAAGTAAAGGCTGTTCACGGTAAAGTGAGCACTTTTGAAATCAACCTTAGAAAAAAGTCACTATCCCTACCTGCATATATTTTAACGGGCTTACTGAATAACATGCGCCCAGTAAAGTTGGTAACGATGAATGGAAAGTTCAGCAGCTACATATATTATTGTCGAATAAAAAGTGTCAGGTAACCATTTGTGATAACTTAAATTATTTCGTTCACTTTCTGTATTCTTTAATGCATCGAAGTGGAAAATTGAACAGATTTTCAAAACATTTTCTTTCGTAATAATTCTACAGTTTCACTTGACCGACGCATGAATAAAGTGACGAGGCCCATGCCATGGTAATTTAAATTTCGCATAAGGCGGAATACTACACTATGTGCAGACAAGTATATCTTAGGGCTTTCAAAAGTTCTCATTTTTCCGTGACCAGCCTATATATGCATATTATTATAACGCGATGTTCGTATACCTTAGTATTCATACTCGGAGTTGGAGGATTGATCCCTTCCATTGTAGATTTTAGCAGTTTCCTCGCTATGTCTTCTGTTTCAGAGATTGTATCAAAATTCTTAGCTCGATAGAGCACAGACATTCTGAACTTCTTGCAGCTTCACTGCCATCATTACTTTCTAATAGGTAACAGATGCGAAGACAAAAAAATCTATTATATTATGCGAATGCTTACAGAGGCGATAACACAAAGTGAAACTACGCCATAACGGTTTAAGGACGTGTGCTAAGCCATACCATATGTCCCGTCGGTCCGCAAAACGTAAAACGAATTCTCTATTACCAGGTTTCGGAGAAAAAAAAAACTATAAATCCAAGATAATACTGATACTTGAACAGCATAACGTGGTTGCATATGATTATTACTTATGTGGCTGCTCGGCTTGCAGGTTCGGAATCTTCCAATGCCACATATAGACAGCCGTAGTTAACCAACTAATATCGCTCGTCAGTCGTTTGTGCTTCACTTTTAGCTCTAAGATTCTACTTATGCACTGGTAGCTCCATGAGTTACCCAAAACTGTGTGTATAATTGAGCCAGAACTTTCTTCGCGCGAGAAATGTTTCTTTAGTTCGTTTAGCCACCTCACAAATTTTATTTTTTTGATGGTTTAAGAGAATTTCTACAAGACAGGATAAAGTTATTAAAAATTAATATATTATCATCAAATGTGGATTTGATTGCATATGATCAGTTAAAATGGCGTGGGCGTGTTAGAATGATGAAGACGATCGACTCCCGAGAATAAAATAGAGCGAATACCGTCAGAAAAGGAAGCGAATAAAATGCAAGGCTAGGTTATTAAGAAACAACGTTGATGCGAAAGGAAGTATTAGAAAATAGAAAGGTGGTAGCCAGCGGAAGCATGTTTTCGTGATGTGTAACGTCTAAGTGGTGAGAGAAGATATTTGGGCGGCTCTTAACATCGAGGTCTTGAGAGTCGATAATGGAGAATTAAGGTGAGTATGGAACAGTGCCGGAATGCAAGGGCGGGGAAAACGAGAGATCCCCGGAAAAACCGCCACACTGTAAAAAAAATTGAGGTAAAATTCCCTTACACGTAAGGGAAGTTAATTACCTCTACATATAAGGTAAAAATGCCTCTTAAATGTAGAGTAAAATTACATGACAAGTAAAGTACTATTCCCTAATCGTACGGAAAAGTACCTGTCAAAAAAGGGGAAGGGGGGATTATCCCATTCAAGCAAGGGGAAATAAACTATATTGTATAATAAAAACATTTTTAAAGGTATTCTGGAGTATTTGAATTGTTATCCTTTGTATTACCTATATCCTCTGGCGAATAGTGACCAAAACCTCAACACTAAAATCCCCAACACTCGCTCGTGGATGGGCACGAACCATGGTCCTCTGTGACGATAGGCCGATGTGCTACTATCCATTACACTACGACGACAATGTGGTAAGTGCAGGGAATATTAGCGTGTTAAAGGATTGTTTCTTCCGCCCGTCCTCCCCACTTAGCTGTTAAGAATGCTGAAAGGATGCTCGCATCGTAAGGTAATTTTCGCATCCATATATGAGATTTTCCACTACCATGTACGTGAATTTTACTCCAGAGTGCGGTAATTTTACCTTACTTATAGGAAAACTATGGTTCCCCCACAAGTTTGCGAAGATTTTCTTACACTTGTCAGGTAATTTTCCCATTATTTTTTACGGTGACCAGCGTCATCGTCCGGCACGATTCCCACATACTGAATCCGGTTCGCCTGTGGGAGGTGAGTAGTCTGACCACTAGACCACCTCACCCTTCGCAATCTTGGTAAATAAATAATTAAATCGTTAAAAATGTTTCATAAGCCGCTCTTTATAACTATTAACGTTTGATATTTTAAGGTTTACGGCCTGCGGGCGGGTGAATGGCCGAGGGCCTCTCCAGAACACCGGTGAATAGCGTTGGGAACGTTTTATGGCTTATTATTACATAAAGCAATAGCATATCTTTATTTTAAAATGATTAATTGCCGAAATAAGTACAGCAATTTCTTCCTTCGACCACTGCGAGAGTAATATTAGCATACATCCAGACTGGCTCGTAATTGCTATAATTTTATTAGTTATCTTGTCAGCGTCTCTGAAATTAATGTTTGGAAGACACAGACATAATTCTAAGAAGATCTTGAGACATATGAGTTGTATTTTTCACATGCCCAAGATGGCAAGTCTAACCAGAAAATGAATAACTCCCAAGATGAAAGATTTTTGAAATGCGCACGTTTAATTCGAGGCACGATATCGTCTGTACACAACTTCACAACTTATACGTTCATTATTTCTGGTGGGATTTTCCGTCAGAGCGAACAGTTAAAGACTTGTAACTTATAATAATCTGGTATTTCTGCCCACTTATAATATTTTTATTTTATTTCCCTTGCAAATTTATTGTTTATAATTATTATGTGCATGTCAGTTTTATTGGCGGAATTCTTTGTTATGTAGTTACTCTATGAGCTTGTAATATTTTGCCAATGTTTGTGTATCTTATAGTTTACATCTTTAATTTCAATTTTAGAGTTGAGTTTGACTGCCTATTGAATTAGTTTCAGAATTGTTGAACTAATTTAATGTTTTAATGCAGTTTTTAGAATAGTAATGTCAAACAGATGGTTAAAATAAATCTATTTAAATGTGAACATTTATCGATAATTGGCAGCATAGTAATCTATGTAATATTTAGCAAGGGAATTTTTGGAAGTGCTTCGTTTATTACGCTATTGCAAATTCAAACAGACTGTGTTGAAAAATTATCTTAGTTCTGGAACCTTTAAGATGGCATGTTGGACCTGAAAATCGTCGGAAATGTATTGAAACATGTTTATTAAAAGTGGGTCCTACGGGTAATATGTTATTCAGGATATTATTTTATGTCACCGGTGTGAGAGTGGCGTAAAAAGAAAAGAATGCTCAGATAATGAAATTGTGAAAAGATTTATTTGAGTTAGTGCTAGTCCTGGAAGATAGCAATTAAATAGCTATCATGAACTACGAGAACTTCTGGCTTCCGAAGAACTACCAGCACAGCTAAGTAAAGCCCCATTAAGTTGCAGATGGCATGATTTACCCAACTTAGATTTCAAGAATCCTGCATAACCCGTTATACAAAGATTTCCTCATTAAATTTGCATACACTTCCTTCAGAAGTAGAGACATTATGCTTTTATACCTAAATATTTTTATAAATCTGAGCAGCCGAGGCAAGAAGTGTTAGTTGCTAGTTAACGGAGTATAACCAAGTGAAACAGTTTAATTTATTGGACATTGAATAATTATTTTTCCCTAGAGTGAAAATACTAACTTACGATGCCAAATGTCAACCGTAATAACAATTTTACTATGAGTTGAGTGTTTCAAAAATTCAGCTGCGTTTTATATATGAACATAGATTGCTTATTTTTCTTAACCAAACTTCCAAATTCAATAACTTAACGCTCCTCAATGAATGAATAGCTTTATCGTTTGGTAGCTAGCTCAGTAGTGGTATATTTTTGATATTATAGTTACAGTGTTGATGATGACTGATTTATTGTTAATGTGGTCACTCCAATAAACCATTTAAATGTATGACAACTTGGTTAATTAACATCTACTCCCGAATAATCGAATTTACTCCAATTACATTACACCATTACCCGTAATAGCCCAATTCATTATAGTGGTGCCCATTATACGCAGAGCTATAGAGCTGTTATATTAATTTCATTGACGCTATCTAAGTGGGACAACACACTACCACATACACGCATATTTATTTCAGTGCCACTCCTCTCTTGGGAAATTTTCATTACATAAAGCATTTGCATACCTAGTGTAAAACTACTTCAGTCGCGTCCGTAGGCGGGGCCAAAAACATACCAACTATTTCAGACGCGTTCCGCAATTTGTTACAAATGGGGATTAAAAATACACGACACATACGAAAAGTAGAGTTTTTTTTTTTTTTTTTTTTGTGTTTTTCCCACTTAAAAGCAAGGACTTGTAATACGACTTAACCGTAGCTTCGCGGGAAACCAACAGGATAAATTAATGTCCAGTGGTCTTTTTAACAGTTGCGATAAGCATTCCACGCGAGTTTCACATCTGTCACCTCGGAAACATAAGCGTAATTTGTCATTACAGCTACGTGATACTAACGTTTTCGTATTTCTTTGCTTCATCCATAACCAATAGAATTTATTTACACTGATCACGATTAAGTGATTAATTACTTCTCCAGTAATTAACCATACTTCGTTTCCTGTACGTTGAGCGGTGCAAGATCAATCCTATCCAGGTTACAGATGTTCTTCGAGAAATAGCGTATTCGAAGCAGCGAGTTAAATAAAAATATTGGGTGGTAAGTGATGATTATTAATAAACAATAATAAATAACTTCAAAGGATGTTAATATCATAAAGGGCTGTACCAAATACAAGTTATACTTATCTACAGGCCTAAATAGAATTCAAATGAAACATTACCCAAATCTCAAACACAACGTACGGGTAAAATTGACGGAGTAATGTTACAACATGTAAATATATAAATGTATGTGTAACTACACATTACGAAGTACGCGGGGAAAAGAAGACGAAAGTTTTTACGTTTTACATTGTCCGTCGAATAAGGAATGCTTCTTTAAAAATCACCTTCTAGCGAGAAGACCTAAAAACATTACTTTCAAGACATTCTCTTGTATTCGATTACCGTACTAACTTCTGATACTATGCAACCTTGTCACAAGACTACGTTTAATCGCAATATTTAAACTATTAAATATTAAATATGAACCACTACAAATAGATTTCCTACAGACATAAGTTTTGTTTGATCTATGTTAATAACTATAATTAACTTACGGTGTCGTTATCTAACACAGCAGAAGTATTTGTGGTAACGTCAGTTACACTGTAAATAAAATATTTTTCCACGAAAAAAACAACCATGATTATTAAATAAGAGAGAAGTAACAATAGTGTCACAATTTACTGTCACTAAAAATAACTAGGATGGCTCTGAGACTCACTTGACCTAGCCTGAAGCACTTCAGCAGACGACCATTTTGTCTTATTGTGCTCCAGTTTCGTTTCATAGCTATAGGTTATGTCAGATAGTATAATGGATCATAATATAATTACGCCAACTCTTTAGGAAGAATTGAGACAAGTGATTTGAAGAACCTCTGCACTTCAGAACGACATTAAAAGTCTGTAGGACGACTGTACAGTTGCTTGGCTGCAGTTTCGTAACTGCAGAATATGTCGGGACAAAAGCTACGGACTGAAAACTTCTATGTACGACAGAAAACCTATCATATTGCTAAACCATAAAATTTCTTTGCTGTAAATAAAATCAGCGCAAAGAATGTTTAATTCTCTGCTATAAAGCAGCGCAATACAGCCATAAAACAAAAACGTACAAGGAAAGCATTTATAAACAGCAAACCTATGTTTGTGTAATTTTTCCTGGGAATTAAACAAATATTGCATTACTTTAAACAAAAAAACCTCAAAGAAATGTTTTTATTTTGCTGAACAAAATTCTTTGTTAGGTTTAGTGTATAGTGTATATGAAGAAAACCCACTATAGGCTATTCACGATAAAACGAGCACTTTTGAAAGCTCTGCTTAAGAGCTACTTGTATGCACATTGTGTATTCTTCCGCCTTATGTAAGATTAACATTGTCATGGGGCGTCATCCTTTATTCATGCGTTGGTCAAGCGATACTGTGAAATTATTAGAAAAGTATATATTTTACAAATCTGCTCATTTTTGCACTTCATTGCAATGGAAAAAAAGAAAGCGAAATAAATAATTTGAGTTAGCAGAAATGGTTAACGTAACACTTTTATTCGACGTTAAGATACGGAACTACTTTCCCATCCATCGTTACCAACTTAACTGGGCGAATGTCCTTCAGGGTGCACGTTAAAATATATGTAGGTAGGAGTAGTGACTTTTTTCTAAGGTTGATTTCGAAAGTGCTCACTTTATCATAAACAACCTTTACTAACATACGGTCGGTTCAGATTCCCCCGCTAGCTTTTGCCTTCCAAAGCTGGGTGACTTTTTACGACGGACACATGCCAGGGTTTAGATACGATACGTTGCCCATATCGTGCTACAGGAAATGTTCAAAATGCGCATCATCGGCATCAGAATAGCCTTGTAGGCATCTTTCAATGAACGATCTCACGGTTCCCATACGTATTGGTTGGCGCGCCTACAGATTATGATATTGTCCTTCGTTTCTGCAAACGTGTATTCCATTTCACTGAGCACGCTCTCCCAATGCGACGCTCAACATCCGCTAGTACTTATCTCAGTTCGAACACAACCATAGGGGTTGGTCCACTTTTGAAGCGTATTTCAGCATCGCTTGCATCCAGGGTACATACCACGTCCACAGTAGGAAGAGACCTCGTGAGTTTGGAAGGAATTTACGCAGAGGGAAAGCTATCTCTGCTACGTATTTGTTAGTGGTTTCTTATTCATTTATTACACACAACACGGCCTCTAAACAGTGCCCTTACTGTTTTTAGCAAACTGTTTGTATACGCATTGTTTCGAATAGAAACAACTTAGTAAGGCCATTGTTGTTCAGAACATTTAAAGGTAAATAAAACCTGTGATTACTGCAGACACATCATACGGTGGCGCAGTTTGTTGTTTCTGCTTTAAACAGTCGATGCATGGAGTAAAAGCATAACTTTGGATACTTTTGAAGGGAAATTTTATAACTTACAAGCAAATACAGTATCTCCACATGTAAGGAAATGTCATCACTGACTGACTCATCAATTCACAGCCCGAGCCGCTGGACTGAGAAAAATTAAATTTTAAAACTGGTCTTTTCAGAAGGTAGGCATCGACCAAGAAGGGACTTTCCAAAATTCAATCGTTAAGGTGTTTTCTTGTTTTCTTATAAATGTCAATACCTCTTAAAACGGACATAATATAGCGATTTTTTGCTTCACAATACTGTGAATACATGTACCTAAAATATGATTATTAGGATTTTTAAAAATCCAAATATTACAGTGGTTAAAACAGGGGAAACTATGTTTGCACTGATTCCTCAATATCCCTTGAACCCGATGAGAGGCTACGGTATTTTTTGTTGCAGAAGACTAGTTATACAATATCCGCGGGAAAAATATTTTAATATTTGATCTATGAAATACAAAAGTTTAAATTCTGGGAGGGTGAAGTCGTGGGGTACAGTCAGTTTAAAATAAGCCACTTTGTGCACGTCAGTCAAAATGATAGTTGAGATGCACAGAGAGGAACTGTATGTTTTCAGGCTGTAAAATATAACTTTTATAATTAAGGTATTCTGTAAGTAATCTAAAAAATGTTATCATTAAGAGAATTTTAGATACACTCTAAATTTTTTTTTGTACTTTTACTAGAAAATCCTGAGAAACCCAGTTGCCAAGGAAATTCTTTGTAAAACTACAAAGAGTTTTATTGTAAAATCTGCAAAGCATGTATTACAAATCATAGCTCTGTATTATAACTGACATTATTGAGAAATGTACATAAAATGCCTTTTTTCTTCTAGAAAACAAATGTGATGAATTAATAACAGAAAACAACTAAAAAATAAGAATTAAAATATAATTTACGAAAAAAACTTACACCCCAGAAACACAGAATCAACTTGACTTACGACCTTAGCACTTATTTTTACTAAATTTATGTTCAAGAACACAGAAAATTATATTGAACTTATGCGGTTAAGAAGAGCGGTTAAGCCGAAGCAACGTATTTATTTCAACCACAAGATACTAATTTCAGTAATATGCTCAAATCCGTTATGAAAACCTCCACTGCTGTGTCACATATATGGTATTTGCGAGAGAATATTTTTGATTTTAAAATCTTAAATTCAGCTCAATAATATTATAATTTCTGACAGCAGAGTTTTAAATGTTTTAGTATAAGCATTTATTTTCAAGGGTTTATAATTGTATTGTTTGTGAATTATGTGTGTTAATTTGATGTAGTAGTAAAATACTCTTGATTTATTTCTATTTTCTGGATATTATCATTTTGAAGTTGTCCAGTATTTTAGAACAAAGTCATAATTTAATATGCGGTACCACTAAATATTCAAAAAGTAGTTTGTTTTATATTAAATGCTCATATGATGTCCACGCATTTGATCTTATAAACACAATCATTACTGATGGCAAACATAAGTGGAAATATCTACTAATATATTTTGTTCGTATAATTTAATATACTACAAAAACACACCTTACAGAAATTCGGCTTCCCAATATGTTGGCTCATCAGCATGCCATCATTCTACCCTTAGAATACAAAACATTGTTTCCATATTATTAACTTTTTTTTAATACACGAATTATTTCTTAGTGATTACAAATGTGTCACGCGGTAGCCCACACCATTAATTTATGTTTAGCATTTATTTACTGGTGTTAGTATCTATGCGTTGTTATGGTCTGCAGCAAAACAGAACAATTTGGCAATTTACTTCAAATAATAAAAAATAATAATATGCAGTGTAAATTTTATTTATTCTAATAAAATGTCATCACGTAAAATGCGTACAAGTTTAACCGTGTTTGGAACAATTATAAAATAATTAAAATTTTGTAGTTAAGAGTGGGATGGACCCCTGGGTTTTTGTGAAATAGTTATTTGTGTGAATACACGTATCTTGGTAAATAAATGTTCTGCAAATACGACTTTTTGTCAGCAAAAATAAAATTCGATTATCTATGTCCTTAATTTTTTTTACTTTTGTCATATAAGGTGTATTCTTGAGGGAAAATAATTCGTGAAAATGGTCAAATTTCGCATTCTTAAAGTTTACCTATGCAGTTGCCTTAAGAGGCAAGAGAAAAGTATAAAGGTACGGACGTAGTTTAATCTGTGGGCTTTCATGGTGTGCAATAAAACCCCTATGTTACAGATATAATTTACACAGAACACCGTCACGACGGAAACACTGTATGCCTTGTGCGTAGGAGCGACGAGGCGCTTGAAGTACGTGTTAGTGTCGCCCGTATCGCTCCCTATCTTCTTGACCTTGGACGCAGGGCACCTGCTGCTGGAACATTCGAGTGCCACTCACCAGCGCGGCGCCATGACGCGACTTGGTGCCGCAGCGGAAACAATTCTCGTGTTTGCGACCGGCGTGGTCGCCGAGGTCGCGGGCACGCCCAGACCGACAACCAGTTCTCTGCTGCTGCTGGTGGTACAGCGTGCCGCTTGCCGCGCCGTGCCGCGCTGCCACGGTGTCCTCGCCACGCAACAAAGAAAAACCGTACACGCAAAGATATTGCTCATATAGTCTATTCGCATTTTTTTTCGCACATTTTGAATAAATCCTTTGAAAAATCACATCATGTATGACGTTTTTGGTTGTTTCTTAAATATGGCGGGTATCATAAGCGCTTTATACTTCTGTTAACATAAAAAAAAAAAAATTTTTGTCGAATTTAAGTTTTACCTGCATTTTCTTTATAAATTATAATATTTCACTTATAAATTAAAATTATTGAAACGGGGAGAACATAGGCGTGTTAGTAAAGCCTAGTAAGAAATAGTTGTCATGCAATATATTATCCAACTGAGTGCTCACGAATGTGGTGCTTTGTCCCTATGGTGTAATATTATAGAACTGGTATGCTTTGTATACACGAGACGCAGGAATAGCCTGCTATAAGGAAGCGGCACCGCTAGGTTGAGTCACGGCACGTGTTGCTTGCTTACAGCTGTGAGTACAGGTCCACTGCCCCATGCTACCGACCCATTTTGCACGTTATTTCTTGTTGTTTCTGTGTTACCTTCCAATGCATATGCTATATCACTTAATTCCTCTTTGCACGTACTTTCAGGTGCCGTTGAAATAAATTCATGTTTCCAGGGGAAAAATCATACTCGTATTACAAACAGACCATTTGCGGCAAATTACTTGCCCCCGTACGTAATTTCATTTAGTGAAAACCGCATTTCGTTATCTGCAACCGTTCCGGAAATTTTAGGGGTGTCCATGTTAGGCGGACCACCCTCTATAGTATATATATAATATAATAAATACCAACTATATTACATTTAAGATTTCTTACTTGAAAAATATAAATAGTATTTCCACATTCAGATAGCGTGATCAGAAATCAGGATTTGGCCGCCGTCTTGGATTCACCATCTTCGAACTGACTATGAGTAGTATGATAAAGTGAAGTCTGTTGCAATGTATTTTAAATGGGAGCTCTGCGGCTGGGCGGCTGGCGGTCTTCGGCTCGACTCGGACGAGCTCGGCAACCTTCGGCTTGACGCAGGGGGTGCTCGGAAGCCGTCGACTTAGGATTGTAGAAAGTACCCGAAGGTGCTCGGCAGTTACACCCACTAATTCTTCAAGCATAAACACTGACATGACAAAAGGCATGGAATACCCGTCTAATAATGTGTAGGGCTCCCTCTAGCATGAAGAAGTGCAGTAACTCGACGTGGCACGGTCTCCACAAGTGGACAGAAGACCTCTGGAGAGATGTTAATCCATGTTGTCTGAATAGCTGCCAAAGTTCCCAAGTATTTCTAAGAGCAGGATCTTGGGAGCGAATGGCTCCCAACGTCCCATAAATATTCCATTGGGTTCATGTCGGGGGAATGTGCTGGCCACTCTACTCGCTGGAACCCTCCAGAATGCTCTTCGACCCAGTCTTGGACATCCGCAGCCCGATGGGACGGTGCATTATCCTGTTGGAACATCCAATCGTTGTTAGGAAAACTTAAGTCTTTGAATGGCGGCAAATGGTCACCAAGGAGCGTTTTGTAGCAGTTACCATTGAGTTTTGTGGGTACATGGACAAGTGGACCTGACCCATACCATGTAAACACTCCCCACACCATTACGGAACCACCACCAGCCTGCATAGCGCCTTGTTGACAACTGGGATCCATGGCCTCATTGGGTTTGCGCCATACCCGAACCATGCCATCAGCCCGAAACAACCTGTATAGTGACTCATCGGACCAGGTCACATGTTTAACAGTCCTCCAGGGGCCAATTAGCAACATCACGAGCCCAAGTGAGGCGTTGTGCCCGGTGTCGTGCTGTTAACAGGGGCACTCTGGTGGGTCTTCTGCTTCCATATCCCATTGAAGCTAATGCACGTTGCACAGATCTGCTAAATACACGTCTGATACCTCCTGCATTGCATGTGGCTGTGATTTGAGCAAGTGTTCCTGCTCTGTTAGCACGGACAATTCTACCCAGCCTCCGCCGGTCACGATCATCAAGTAACTTTGGACGGCCACTGCGCGGTCAACGGTGGATCGTAATGCCTTGATTTTGATATTGGCTGTGGACACGGTGGATCGAGGAATACTGAAAGTCTCCACAACTTCTGAAAATGAATGTCCCATCTATCTGGCACCCACAATCGTGCCCCATTCGAACTCTGATATCTCACGTCGCCTTGCCATGAGCATGTAAACAGAAGTCAATCCGAATGACACGACCACTTGTTCACAACTGAGACAGGTTTAAGCCATGCAACGTCTTTTGCAGCGGTGGCGCAACGAGTCATTCAATTATATAGAGCTATTCCTTGACTTTTGTTATGTCATTTTATGTTTTTTTTTCTGTTAGCCATATTGGTTTTATAGACATAGTGTATGTCAAATCGAAAATTCTGTATTTATTATCAGATTTAAAAAAATTATTTTTAATTATAAATTATTTATTTACTTTTTATATCGTGCCGAAATTATACATAGGGCATTACGGAAACATGCAAAAGTCTCTCATTCAGTTACTACTTCCAGCCCCCTATCTTGAAGACTGATTGATACACGATGCCAGAATCTGCAAATTATTCACTGCATGGACTGTTTTCTAGGTATAAGTAAGCTACTCAGATATTTTTTATGTATGTAAATGTAACAAGACCAAGCCCTTCATACAACTAACAAACAATTGGCCAACACTTTTATAGACATACTTGGCATTAAATTAAATACCAATAGTGCTAGTCACATGAGGCTTGAAATATACGAGGGCGATAAACAGACTTGTCTCCCATGGTCTTGAATTTCAATCCATCAATCGTCCAATAATCCCATTGATATTTGGATCAATCCATTTATCTTCCAATCTTTCCATCAATTTTTCACAATCTTTCACAATACTTCTCCTCAGCAATTTTACCATCAATATTTCAATCTTCTCATCAATCTTTCGCAATATTTCCATCAATCTTTCGCAATCTTTCCATCAATATTTCGCAATATTTCCATTAATTTTCCAATTTTCCCATCAATTTTTCAATTTTCCATTAATCTTTCGCAAACTTTCTATCAATCTCGCAATCTTTCTATCACTCCACTCCACAATGAGCTCCAGAATCCGCTCCACATGCTTCACATGCTCCACAATCTTTCCATTAATCTTTCGCAATACTCACCAATCACCACTGCACCCACCGCGATCAACTCCAAAATCAGACCCACAGTCTTCGCCAATCCTCACTAATCTCTCAATCTTTCTATGAATATTTCAATCTTCCCATCAGAATTTCATAACTTGTTCATCAATCTTTGCAGTATTTCCATCAATATATCACCATTTCCATCAAAAAATTTGTTCAGTATTTCAATAAATAATCATTTCATATTCAATTTATGGGTTTTCTGTCCCCTATCCATATATAAATATATATCAGACCCTTGTGGCGTCCTTGACCCAAGGAATTAGCAAGACTGGAATAACCCCAATCCCAAAAGATCTGAGCCCTTCAGAACCATGGCAAAAATTCCGAAAATAGAAGTTTTCTTAAGTAGGGCAGGAGTATCATAAGTATGTGAAAAGTTCAAAACATGAAGTATGGAAAAAACTTTATTTTATTGAATTCAACTTATTCTTCTGGTTTTCAGCAAACATCGCCCTGTTCTTTAAACGTTATCATTTACTTTAAACATTTTAAAGCGTATTACAAGATTTGATATATGTGTATATCTTTACACAAACTCTTAGAGAAAAATAATCTAAAATTTTTTTTTTGCCATAATGCGGCAATTTCATACTACTTTCCAATTACTGGAATAATTCAGGTACATATAATTTCAAAAGAACCCTACCAATATAAAATATTTGGTTAAAAATCCAAGCCAATCTAAATTTCGCTAAAAACATAGTAAAAGGAAACATTAATGAATGAGCAATGTTTGAATACTGGCTACCAAGCAATCCAAAAGCCAGTCTAAAATAACGCCTGTATATTACCAGAGAAATCTCCAACATGGGAATCATATAATTTCTTTTCAAAGTGACAATTCATACTCTGGCTAACTAGCCAACTAAAGGCCAACAAAACATAACTTGGATTAAAATTATTTCCTTTTAACTCAACTTACATGTGTCTGACAACAACCCATTTTGAAAATGCCATTTCAACTTGCAATTAAATTTAATATCATGTGCAATTTTGCCATTCCTTGCACATTTATAAAATATGGCAACAGTGAAGCATATTTAAAAGATCTTAAAAACTCCAGGCTGAGTTGACTTGCCTGCCAATTAATACAATACATTGCAAAACATTAATTTTCTCCCCTCGTCCATTGACCAAAGTAAGTGCTCGCAAGTAGAGAGCCTTAACTTTCGAGGAGAAAATACAATTGGAAAAACTTCATGTTTCGGCACTCAGATGGCTGCCTAGAAACATACTTGAAAACTTTAAGTCGTATTTTTCAGATTCCAATCAGAATTATACTTGCAAGCATAATTTATGCTTGGAACATTTCTGCCTTGCGTCAAAGTGACGTCATGACCCACTGCTTGAAGAGCCTAACATTTTGTAGAAAGATAACTTATGGTGATGGATGCTCCCTCGAGGCCGATCATATGCCCTGAAACAAACATTTGTACACAGTATTTATACAATATCAAATCATTTAACTATTGGAGGGATGAACATTATTCAACCTCCAATGATATTACATTATTTAACCCCTCAAATACAACAGCCAATATTGATGTAGTTGACCAAATATGAACCTGTCATCATTATAACTTGGTAGTGGGGAAAATCAAAGTTCAATCTGCAGTAGACAGATCTTAAAAGTGAACTATCAATCCCAGCAGTTTTCTGCAAAAATGTCCAAATAAGGGAGACACTGCATCACGCGATCGTCAGTTTGATCTGTGCACTGACTTTCCGCGCTGGTGTCGATGCATCCCCGCCTGGCGGGGAGGGGCAATGCCAGTGTTCCACGCAGCCACGAAGCGGGTGCGTGAACTACACGCCTCAGTTGTTCCGAGCGCCAAGCTTCTACTGGTTGCGTCAACAACGGCCGTACATTATTCATGACCAAGTGCCGTGAAAAATTTATTTATGCCCCGCCGGGCCAAAACATCACCAGTGTGCAGAACACAGGTTTTGCGAATATATAGTTTGTAAATAAAATCAAAGTAATCATATCAATTTTTGTCCATATTTTCAGTTTCAGTACTTTTGCGTGTGTGTAGTTCGTTGAACAGTTGAATGGTGGGAAAAAATAGGGGGGGGGGGGGGGAATGGCAAGCCGGAGATAACAAAATCACGTCAATTTTGATGCAGTTGTCTCACATATTAAAAAAATCCTCATTGTCTCCAAAATCTGTACATGGCGAAAGACTAAATGTTTTGTATGCAGTCCATTATCTATGCATTTTCTGTACACAAATTCTTCATAAATATTCTTTATGCCGATCTGTACCTTAATAGCTGACTGCTCATACCGCAACTTTAAAGTTGCGAGGAATGATAAGGTACATCACACAAAATAAAGAAAAAAATAACACTAATTTATTATTATTTTGTAATTACAATTTCATAAGAGCATAGTTCATCACAGAATGCGATAAAAATCCCCCCCCCCCTTTTTAAGTTCTATAATGATTGAAGATATTTTGACAATGCGTTAGAGATTCCCGCGTTTTTGAAGGCCAATCAAATATCTGAGTCTATCAACAAGTTCGTTGGGGTTTTCGAGAAATATGTGACCAATGTTCTTAACGCCTTCTGCCTTCTTCATGTCGCTTGTCGAAGGAAACTCGTTGTTGAAGTATGTGGAAACATCGAGAGAATCATCGACATCTTCATCAATGCTATCTGCATGATCGTCTACACCTCCTGTTTCATTTTCAATATCATTTCTATTTTTCTATGTACGAGTCGCATGGTCATCATCAGTATATATAGCTGACGACCGTTTTTTTTAAGTTCGTCGATTTCACGCGAAAGTCTCGCAAGTGTACATTCCACACAAACCTGTCTCTACTGCACTCATTCCGTCTTTAGCACTAACTGCCTCTTCACAATCACCTGACGAATAGGTACCCACCGATACAGAAGGGGGTGATGGCGACATCACTTGCTGGCTCCCAGTAGAACAATCTTTGCAGTTTTTGAAGTGGTTCTTACATAAACCGTATGTGGCCATTGTAGTAATTCTTCCTCGTGTGAAAAGGACTCTTCGTTTAGGCGATTCTTTCATGTCGACTAGCATTTTGACCGAAGGTAAAAACGATCGCAGAATCGACACAGTCGGTAATCAGGCAGCGATGATGCAGGTTGCGGCTCCATGTTCGATGAGGTCAATGACAGGCCTTGGTATTCACAATTCATCTTCAAATAAGGTAGCAGTGTGCGTCAGCACTCTATATATACATTCTCTTGTCACTCGGAAAAATCGCCATGTGTTTAAGTCCACGAGACAATTAATTTTTTTACGATTTCAGGCTTTGAACTCATGGCCCTAAGCCATGCATTACCTTTGTAAATTACTTAAAACTTTGTATAAATTGCGCATGAATATTAAACAGTGAAAAATTAATGTACGAACATCGCTAACATGCTTCAAAAACTTAGGTCGTTAATCGAATTACGAACCACTTATCTTACCCTGTTCCCCACATCTGATAACTAAAACCATTGTTTCGCCTTCATTATGAGTTCCTAAAACAGTCTCTGGAATTTTTCGTAATTCCGAAAGTGAATTAATAATTCTTTTTACAGTTTTGGGTCTCAAATCAGGCCCCTCTACCGTTCCTCGCCTTGGAGACGGATTAAATCCTTATATCAGGTGCGCATGAATACTATACAGTAAGAAATTAATTTTCGAACACGGGTGAAAATACTTCAAAAGCTCGGGTCATCGATCGATTTCAATCTTATTTTATCACTCTGATTCCTATATATGATGGCTAAAACTTCCGTTACGCCTTTAATATAAATTATTATAATATTCGCCGAATACTGCAAAAAATTACCACATTTTTTCAAAGCCGATATAAAATGAATATTTTCTATAATTGCGGGTCTCGAACCCAGGCCCCTACACCATACCTCCACTTTAGAGATTGCATAAATGTTTATATCAGGCACGTATAAGTACGTAAACAGACAGAAAATCACGTACAATGTTCGTTAAAAATAATCCAAATATTGGGTCGGTATTCGAACTGTGGACCCTTTATTCTTCATCCAAAATTTGTCTAACAACCTACATTATAAGTTTCATACACCATGTACTTATACAGAATATATTCCAGCATTTTTTTTACTGAAGTGTCACTTAGGTTGTTCTTGCATGTAAACTAGTAGTAGAAAATGGTTTAGCCACACATACGCTAAAAAAATCAGAATAGCATACTTATACCTACAAACCAGTCCAGGCAGTGAATAATTTGCAGATTCTGGCATCGTGTATTAATCAGTCTTCAAGATAGGGGGCTGAAAGTAGTAATCAAACGAGAGACTTTTGCATGTTTCCGCAATAATCTCTGTATAATTTCGGCATAACATAAAAAGTAAATAAATTATTTATAATTTAAAATTGGATAATAAATGAAGAATTTACTATTTTATATATCTTATGCCTATAAAATAAATATAGCTACCAGAAACAAACAATATATATGCTTGAAAAATTAGTGAGTGTAACTGCCGAGAACCTTCGGGTACGTTCGACAATCCTAAGTGGACGGTTACTGAGCACCCCCTTGAGTCGAGCCGAGAATTGCTGAACTTATCCGATTCGAGCCGAAAACCGCCAGCCAGACACCCAGCCGCACAGCACCCATTTAAAATACATTGCAACAGACTTCCCTTCATAATACTAATACTATATTTGTATAACCATCTTGTTTCTAGCAACCACCTGGTTTCCCGGTACCGTTTTGTTTCCAAACGCCATCGTATTTTCGGTTGCTATCTTGTCCCAGAATATTTGAGAAAATTCCGTGTTCTAGAAATTTTAGACAGTATCGAATTTTGGAGGGGAAAAAAAGTGTTTAAATGGAGATTTTCTTGCCATGGCATTCCACGTAGGCCATACTACATTTGAATTTATTTTCTCCTGCTAGCTAGTTCCACTTCGGCATTCATATTTCTGTAATTTCTCCTCCTCTGCCCCTAATTCCATTTAAGTGTCCGTAATATTGCAATTGTTTATTTAGGTTTTAACCCCACATAACCTTCTGCCATTTTGAATTTCCTTATGTAAAAACTTATATCTACTGCTTTTAAGAATATTTACTTTTTTTTTTTTTTTTTTTTTTTTTTTTTGCATTTTGAAAATTAGTATTTTTTATTTATATTTATGTATTTACAAACCTCTTAATGTATGAAATTATTTATAAAAAAACGCTAAGCATGATACATGCAGTTACTATTAATTTCATTAAAGTTTTATTTTCTTAAATTTTTTAACATTTGCCCTAGTAATGCTAGGTCTGTAAACCATAACATTAAACTACTCAACCCGAAGCATACTCTTTAACTATACTCATTGCAACCTCAATTTCGTTTAACTCAGAATTTTATATTAAACATTTTAATTTCATAAATTTTCAAAGAACTATTTGAGTAGGGTTACAATATTTCCCAAACCTAATTTTGCATTCAGTTATGCATAACAGAGCCCAGTAGACATCCATTAAGGATTTTTGGATTATATGTGTAGCTCACCTACTTCGGGAAATACGCACAACTTACATACTCATCAATTCATGACAGGACAGACTTTTCCTCAAAGACTCTGTAGTGATACACCAGCAGCCGTTACCTGAAGCCAGACGTTCGGTTTACAACAGTCGCCTCGATGACTGTTTCAAAAACAGTAGCTGTCGGCTGATTAGTTGGGTAGTCCTCTCGATGAACGAATAGGGGCTGTAGATATAATGCAAATCTTTCGAATTGTGCAGACATGTTGGGCGACACTGGGTAATTAAAATTTATAACAGTATTTAACTAAACTCGACAAATTACTTTCAAAACTCAGGGGCATTTCCAAAACTTCCAGTAAAATGAATAAGAATAACTAACAAACCCTGTTTAATCTCTTTGTGCTCACTGTTACAGCCTGATTCTCGTGATACGTTTACTAATTGCCCATAGGAAAATATTACTTATTGTACTAAATCAATTAAAATGTCAGCAGCAATCGAATTCACAAATTCAAAGTACGGCGGAATTACTAAACTGTTAAAAACATCTATGAAATTTATTCAGTACTCGAGATGCCAATACGGTGCACGAGCGTGGCTCGTAGAAGATTGAGAATGGTCTTAAATTACAGCTAGCGGTGAATAGATTCGAAAATATCCGAGTTGGCTTTCGAGGCCTGTGTCGTGAATCGAAAAAGTAAATTCAGTACAACCGAGCATGTGGATGCACGGGGCCTGGTTCTCCCGTCTGGCCTCTCGGACCCAACTCAGGCAACATTCATGTACACCTAAAATGAACATTTCAATAATTTTACTTGACCGACGCATGAATAAAGTGATGAGGCCCATGGCAACGTTAATTTTACATAAGGCGGAAGAATACATTATGTATACCAAAATAGATCTTAAGCAGGACTTTCGAAAGTGCTCATTTTTCCGTGAACATAACGTACGTAACAGCATGCACTAATATACAACGCACAGTATGAGAGAGAGAGAGAGAGAGAGAATAAAAGGGAGAGAGAGAGAGAGAGAGAGAGAATAAGATTTAAAAGAAGACATACTGATCCATGCTTTAAAATTGAACAACATACACAACGGTCAAGCATCGCATGCGCTGACTCGGCGGGTCGTCCCCTCTCGACATACGAGCAGCCCATACAATCGTATGAGCCTTTCAGACGTGCGTATTGAACCTCGACACCACACCAACATACCATGCACGTGCACAAGTCGATGTTACTACATATTTACAAATAGTATTACCATTGTGATTTATATATGTTTATTATACATTCGCATTTTCATGACGTATCAATAATAAAAACACTTTATACGTTTGTTGTTTACATATGTAGAAAAAAATGGGGCATTATCAATTTTCAATGGTTATATCTCCCCCCCCCCCCCCAAATCAAAACAGCTTTGAATTATATAGAAATGCATTTATTAACACCTTCTGTTCCTTCCTACTGTACATTATCAGACGTTGGATGCATTGAACAATGCCGAAACAATTTGTGTATGTGAGAAAGGTTAAGCGGTTATTAAGCATTCCAGAAAAAAAGCCAAGTGACATTAAAAAATGTATTCATGTAAATGTTCTTGTGTTACTGAAATTGTAATTTAATTTCAGAATAATGAAGGATATTGACTCAGAGAAGCTTATTGGTGCAGTTGAAACATGACCGGCAATATGGGACATAAGGTGCAATGAGTGTGGAGACAGAAAGAAGAGTTAGGCCTGGGAAGAAATTGTTACAATGGTCGTGCAAGAAACAGCTACTGTGGAGGAAAACATCCATGGGTAAAAATGATTTAATTAACTGAAGTATATTTATTGCATCTTTAATATAACATAAGCACACATTATTTAAACCTCACATAAATATAATGCCATAGTTATATTCGCTCTATATGTGTGTATAAAATAACTAGTGCATTTACATTTTAGTGTATGTCAGGCAAAGAGAACACTATGTTATAAACAGACTCTGCAACTGGCATTGTGCATTTGACAGCCGAATATGGTAAAGAATATATATGAGGGTATATATAGCCTACATGTTTATATTCATGTATACATAAACATGATTTTCGATCAAATAATTCCTTACGCGTTGTATTTCAAAACACTTTTAACTTAGATTTACTTTCGTGATTGTCTGATTATCATTGTTGTGTCTTGTAAGTATCTGGCCACGAATCACTATCGTGCAGTATTGGAGTAGCCGGTTTCCGATTGACCCAGTTAAATAACGTTGTAATGTTTTCCATCAATGCCAGGGAGCAATAACCAAAGGAAAACAGAAGGTGCACACGCACGACATTGAAATATAGACTGCGCGGGATTATATTCTCAAACACTAGGCTATGTGTCCCTATATATATATATATATATATATATATATATATATATATATATATATATATATATATATATATATATATATATATATATATACACACACACACACACACACGCACAAATATTATGTGGTACTTTTAACAACTTCATCCTGCTAAGGCAATGGTGCTATATTAACGAGGTAGTCAGCAAATATATCTCTTGTGGTGAGGCCTTTTCTATTGCTTCTGCTCGCTCTGTCATCATCAATATCTGTAAATGGAAATGTGATGGTAATGGTGTCATCACGAACCTCATCTCGTTGCCGCACAAATTCGTGTAGAACACAAGTAGTCTTTACAATGTCTTCAGTCAGAGCAACGTCTACGTTGAGTGGCCTGTGAAATATTCTCCACTTATTGACTGACACACCAAAAGAACAGTCAGTGTATCTTCGGGCCCAAGATAGTCTGCAGTTAAATATATTTTCCTTGTGAGTCAAATGCTTACCACCATACGGTCTTAGTACATTTTCGGATAAAGCAAAGGCCTCATCGCCGACAATTGCATAGGGGTACTTTATGGTAGGATCCTCCAGGACTGTTGCTTGTGGGATATTCAGTGAACCACTCTGCAACTTATCATACAATGAGGAGTTCTTAAATATACCGGAATCACTGCACTTCCCATACGCTTAAATGTCAATGTAGGTAAACTGGTAGTTTACATTACACATGGCTAACAACACAATTGAGAATAAACCCCTGTAGTTACGAAACAATGAACCATATTTGACGGTTGCATCATCCTGATATGTTTGCCGTCTACGGCCCCAATGCAGCGTGGAAAGTTGGCGAACTGTTCAAACGACGCAGCTATTTGTAACCATCTTTCTTCTGTTAATTCAGGAATGGCTGAGGCAGTAATGCATTTCCATATCGCTTGACAAAGCTCCTTCACTATTTGACTAGCTGTAGATTTTCCTACACGAAGTGCATAATGCAGGTCAGTAACCGTACTTCCACTAGCCAAGTACCTGAAAAAAGAAACACACACATTATATATACATATATATATAACATCTGCACTTTGTTAGTCTATTCACAGCAACTTCGCACAATTCTGAAGCGCGACTACAGATATATTTTTTGAGCTACCGATTTACATATAATTCCACTACAAATAAACACCTTGCCATGCGACTTCCACGAGTCAGTTGTTTACTTTCTTACTTTTGTCAAAACAGTTAAAGTATGTGTATTGTACTAATATTATGATATAATCTAGACAGACAAAGTTGTGATGCATCGTCATTGCCATAAATTAATAAGCGTAGGACATCCATTACCGGTTATAACATACAATAGATTTTAAGAGAATATTAATTATTTATTAACAATTAGAAGTTGGAATCTTATTATATATATTATTTATCTGAACACTTATAAGTGGTGTAATACTAGCAGCCATAAAAATGTTCTTAGAATGAGTAATTTATGAAACAATTAAACCACTTATGTATGTGATGGTTTTTTCAACGGTTTTATTTAAAATGTGTGCACCTACCGTGAATGGACTATACATACATGGTTTATGTTATTATTTGTTTGCAGCGGAAGCGGTGCAAAGAAGGTGGAAAAATTTGCGAGACAGGTATGCTAGGGAAGCAATTAAAATGAAATGCTTGAAATCAGGCAGTGGAAGCAAAAAGAAAGCACCGTATGTTTATGCTCAGCGAATGGGATTTGTGAAGGACATTGTCGAGCAAAACGTTACTACAAGTTCCTTAGATATAGCAAGGGAGAATTAACCCCATCGACAGCGAGTTGAGCTGGCTAGCATCAACTCGCAAATGCCTCCAGACGAAAAACCACTGATGGTGATGATGAGGATGATGATCGTCACTTTTTGTTATCTCTTCTTCCGATTATGAGAAAAATTCCCGAGCACCTAAAACTTTCCTCGAGGGTAGACATAATGCAAATACTAAACAAATACGCAGCATTTTCGAGTACGTCTCCTCAGCCTGTCCCACGCCGTCAGCTACTAGATAAACAGCAACTCCACATACCTGAGAGACATCTGCCTCATCAACAGTACAGCCAATTACAACCACAACCAAACATCGTGTTGAATCAATCTACCGCCTCAAATCACTCTAACATACAATTTAATAGCGAAATGCAACGTCTATACCAGCAGTAACAGCCTAGTCCGCCACCGCCGTAGTCTCCAAATCCACAAAAGCAAGTTGCGTCACCCGTTGAATCTGCAGCCTCATACCTGTCACATTTAAGCAGGGAAGATAAGTCAATAATGACTGTTTTTAAGGAACTATTTTTGTCCTGTATATGCTGCAATTGTACCATACTTCATATGAATATAACGTTGCTAATGACAAATATGTATTTGAGGCATGCATTCATTGTTGACGATTTTCCGTATTGTTTACTATCATAATTCTTTCGCATTTTAGTGTAGACTACAGTAATCACACACACACACAAACTCACATGCTTATATACCATATATATGTATGTATGTGTGTGTGTGTGATTACTGTAGTCTACACTAAACTGCGAAAGAATCTTATATATGTATATATCCATTCAGCTTAGCCTACGTCATCAAACTAATTATTGTTTTCATTTTAGGACCAAACACCTAATTCTAATAACAATTGCATAAGCGGAAAGAACAAATATAATTACAAATGTCAATGATATGAAATCTTCTTACCTGAGTGATATGACAAGTCGTTCTTTTGGAGGAATACTCTCTCTCTCATTACTGTGTTTTATTTAACTAACTCTCCTATTATTAGACTAAACAGTTCGTCGAAAGAGGCTTGAGACATCCTTGTGAAATTAAAAAATTTCCTATCATCTTCGTTTAGTTTAGGCCATAAAGTGTGGTACAAACCTTTACGACTGCGCTCACTGTCAATAGGGTGTATACAGATGCGTCTATTTTTACTTCGTCGTTTCCGCCTCCGGTATAACAACCACAGCAACATCGCATCTTCGGGATGCATTTCGATATTCTACAGTACAAAGTGATTGCAAACGGAAATACAGGGTCAGTTGGTGAGTATGCATATGACGCCGTGTCGGCGGCCGACTCGACACGCGCCGCCTCGTCTATTTCTACCCTAAGTTTGAGACTTCGTATAGGTACTGGATAACCTCGTGCACAAAGGGAAATAACATTAAGTACTAGTCATATTAAATTTTGTTTAATTAAATTTAAATTAACACAAGTGCAATGGAAAATCTTCGATAGTTAAAAAGTGTTTTGGCATAGTACAACAATCAAATGTTCTTGGTACGGCATGACAAATATTTATCAGGGTATGTATAAGCAAGATATTTTGTAACGACCACAAAATTATATTCAGAGCGGTGTGTTCGCTAGCAAAACACCAACCAGAAGCCTAGCAAAATCGGCGCTTTGTAGTTTGGAGATGTTTGCCTTTTGTTCACTTACGTCGTTGTCGTCCCCATCCATTTGCAAGGTCACAGAACAGTTGGTATCAGTCATGTAACTTGTTTTCGACGGCCTTCTACGCAGGCTTCATTAACAGTGCTTAAGATTACATAACAAGAATAATCCGGAAGATTCTTGTAGGAATCATTTGTTTGCTGAAGGATTTATACGGTGCTATCAACCTTCAAACACATATTACACTACCGTTTTCACCTTTTCATGTTGACGGTCCGGTTGCGTAATTGATGTATCGGTGGCGCGGCGCTTTGGTTAACGACATCTTGCCTGACGTTAAGCAAAAGGCATCAGGCAAAACGCCGTTAGGTGGAACGCCTTTAAGCAAAACGCTGTTAGGCGAGACGCTACTAGGAATAACGTTATGCAAAACGTCATTAGGCGAAACATAGTTAGGCAAAATGTCGTTAGGCTAAACATCACTAGGGAAAATATATTAGTCGTTAGGAAAAATGTCGTTAGACAAAATGCTGTTAGGTAAAATGCAAACATTTGTGGAACAACGGTTCTGGTTTATACATTTTCTACTGAGGCGTTTCCGGACCGGGACTACTTATCTCAAATGGATGTTATTGTCCTACGTCATCGCTGAAAGTTTGTGATATAGTCACGGAAGCGTTCGATATATGTGTGGCTACCGGAAGACACGCAACTGTCTAAAAATATAAACTAACTTGAGCTTCCAAAAGTTTTTAGTTAACTACGAAGGTTCGAAATATTTTAATAGGAATTTCATGCAACCATATAACAGTCACAAGTACACGTGAAAAAATCCTCTAACAATGGTTTAGCAATGAAATTAAACAGGCGATAGTCATACTAACTCTCATTGGAGTATGTACCTTTTTCCCCCCTTGATTAAATTCATATTGTAGTAATGATAGGTCTATTTTTTCCATAACTCTTAGTCTATTGAAATAAATATAATTATTATTACGTGGGTATAATGAAAGGAAAAAAAAAAGGCGTATAGTTCAATAAAAGTTTTGTGACTGTCGCCTATTTAATTTCATTGCTTAACCAAACTTTATTTTCAAACACATGCATTTATTTCGTAATGTTAGGTCTGACATTTCATTACATATTTTTACAACGTTAACGGCACTGATGCTCTGCATTGTTACTGGACCTGTGAAAGGCACAAAGCACAGATTGAGTCATCGACAGAGATATGACTTAGGCCGCATTCCACTCTTTACTGACAGCACTGACCAGTAGTATACCAAAAGGAACGCCATCAGTAAAAATTCGCACTCAGCAGCGCCCAGTAGTGGAACCCTAGTCAGCAGAGTTTTCAGCAAGAATAATGGCGTCTGCTATAAATGATGAAGCAATGGTACGTCTAAAAATGTTGTCAACAGGGATGGATAAAATATTTTTCATTTTCGTCTGATTCAGACTCATCAATTGATGTTGCGATTGAAGAATGTGAAAATATATACTTTCCACCTGCATCTTCTGCAGATAACAACAACGTAACTTGCTCGTTATCCATCGCCGCCATGATGCGTCGTCTCCTTTTACTGAGACTGCATGACATCCTGCACGTCAGTAGCGTCAACCGGAATTATAGCCTTCAAACCAGACGCCACAACAACATTCGTCAGTTACTGACCAGTAGAATCAGTATGTAAAGGAACGTTCGTCAGTAATTTAAGCTGCTGTCAATAGTACCAAGTGGAACGCGGCTTCAGTCGAAACAAGTGGCACTGCCCACATTTTTACAGTCATAAACTTTTAAACCATAAGTGAAGATATGTGTGAACATATGCAGTGTTCTGTAAGTATAACATAATTAGACAATAAACAACACATCTTAGAATCTAACCCGTGTAATTCAGGAGATAGCAGACAACTACTGTTATTTAGTAAAAATAAATATACAAAAAAAAAGTTTTATACAGACCTCTATTGAAATAATATTACAAGTGAACAAATGTGACCATGCATATGTTATATTTCATATATATATATAGTTCGGAATAAAAGTAAAGTGAATTTGTAATCATAATTGTAAAGTTTTTGTAGTCACTGATTCTATTCGGTGGCTGGTGTGCCTCGAAAAGAAAGGAGGATAAACGGCATCCGTTTTCTGTAGTTTTAAAAAGCAGAGAAATGTGTTTCCCCAAGGACATTCTGTAGGTTAATACGGCCGTAAACACGGGATCGCAGCAGAACCGGATCAGTTATGAAACTCTGGTTTGTACATCGCGAATTCGCAAATGCCACTTACTTCGATAAGAATTTACACACTACCTGAGTAGTTAGGAAAGGAGCATTGATAGACAAGGGGGCTTGGGGCGGGGGACGAGGGGATGAGCCTGCCACCATCTTGCCCGAAACTTCCTGCTCTATCATTCCGGTTTGACCTTGTTCTTGATCTTTGGTGTTCGATCCCAAATCTGGTTTTCAAACTCAAATTTGGATTTGAAATACCAAATTAGTTTTCCGATTTCAAATTTGGTATGCGATATAGGTATTCGATTCAGAATTTGTATGTTGGCTATCTTGTCAGCCAGTACCGATTCCCTGCCGCGAGGCTCTCGAAATGTTCCTGTTCTACGCGAGGCTCTTTGGGACGGCAGCCATATTGTCAGCCAGTATCGATTCCCTGTCGCGAGGCACTTTGGGACGGCGGCATTCTTGTCGGCCAGTACCGATTCACTGCCGCGAGACGGCGGCCATCAGTGGCTCCTGGCGTGGGACGAGGCAGCCGTCATGGATTACGTCACAAGGGGCTCTGTATTCCAAATGTAGTGTTCGATCCCAAATTTGGTTCTCGATCTCAAATTTGCATTTCCCAAATAAGGTTTTTGATTCCGAATTTAGATGTCTGCCATCTTGTCAACCAGTACCTACTCCCTTTCGAGAGGCTCTCAAAAAATTCCTAACCAGCGAAACTGTCTTCTGGGATGGCGGTCAGCTAGTATACGACTACGCGAGGCTCTCAAAATTTCTCGAGGCTCTCGAAATTTCCCGAGACTTTCGAAATGCTCCGTTCCTGTACTCTGATTGGCTACACGAGGTTCGCGAAACTATCTTCTGGTATGACGGTTAGATAGCTACGCGAGGCTCTCGAAATTGCCCTGACGCGAGGCTCTCAAAGGCTCCGGCGGCTATCAGTGGCTCCGGGCGGGGGACGAGGGGACGAGGCAGCCATCTTGGATTACGTCACAAGGTGCTCTTACATTCCGGTAGGACGGTGACATTGACCTTGGGTCCCAAATTACATGGCAGCCAATGCAGAACTTCTTACTCTCTCAATCCAGTCCGCCACCTTGTAAGTCCTAACTGGGTAATTGCTGTGGACCCCACACCACCATCTTGGATTACAACGTCCTGCTCTGTCATTCCTGAGCAGGGGTTCCCCGCATGCTGCCGCACACTATTTCCTTACTAACGCAAGTTTCGAGCATTGAACTTCCAGTTCGATTCCCAAAAAATGCAAATATGTTAATTTTGAAAGTTGATCTTCCGGTTAGATTCACGGGTAATGCAATTTGTGAAAGATTTTTTGAACTTGGGTCATTTCCGGACATGATTCAAATCCCAGCGAGTGTATGTATGTTAATTGTGGAAATACTGGGTTCGATTCCTGAACGACTCACTCATAGTTAAAATAAAAAAAAATTGTGCTATAACTTACAAGAGCAGCTCTCCGACTGATGTCTCTACCGCCACGAAATCCCTCGCTCAACTGACATAACGCACTTACTGTTGTAAAAAGTTACATGTGGAGAAGGGTGGGGGAAATGTATGATGTAATCGGCTATTGACGTAACCGAAGAGCGTAATTAGTTATTTATAAATTAACGAAAGCAATTATTTAGATTTCTCATAAACTCATCTGGTGCATCCGGGTTCGATGCTCGGTCAGGTCATGTAATATTATTTTATTTTCGAATATAAAAAAAATTATCTGTGTTGGATAGCTGGTGAGGGTAGTTAATGTAATGTTATTTTGGGAATACCAACTTCGATGCTCGCTCAGGTCATTTAATATTATGTTAGTTCCAAATTTACAAAAATGGCGGTGGGAGGGGGCATTGTTACGTTTGCATCCCCATCCCGAAGCCACCCAGCACTGACCTGAATGCACTGTCTAGGGAAATGGCTACCAATATAAAAATGATGTCCAATGCACTGTCTATCGAAATGGTGGCCAATTCAGAACTTCCTGCTCTGTCATTCCAGTCCGCCATCTTGGAAGGAGTACTGCAGCAAAACAACTTCTAGGTCCAGAGGTCACCCTGTCAGTCATACCAGGATGTCTGAAGAATGTTCGAGTTCGTAGCCCCCCTGCAACATCCCTATCCCGATATAGTTAACTGAAATTTTCTGAAACATTTGAGATACAACTACTATATTCATAACATGAGCATCACCCACGACGGCGAGAAGGGCGGAACGGTCAAATAGACCCTATAAGCATAGTTGGCTGTAATTTCCGAACCGTTTGACATAAAACTACCATATTCATAACATAGGCATCACCATAGGTATCACCTCCAATAACGATAAGAGATACAGGATCAAGTACGACCTATGTCTACTTATAAGAATAGTCGGATACAATTTCCGAACCATTCAAGATATAGTTGTCAAATTCATAACATAGGGATCACCCACGACGACCGTCTTTGACTGATAGAATGGAGGTATGAGTACAACAACCACAGAAATTCACAACAGTTGTTAAACTAACATCGGCACAGTACGAAGGTGGTGATGAGGAGTCAGCAGTGAGGCGTCAGCAGAGTGGAGTCAGTAGTGAGGAGTCAGTAGCGAGGAGTCAGTAGTGAGGAGTCAGTAGTGCGGAGTCAAGTGCGGAGTCAAGTGAGGAGTCAAGTGAGTATTCAAGTGAGGAGTCACCAGTGAGGAGTCAGAAATGAGAAGTCAGAAATGAGGAGTCAGAAATGAAGAGTCGGAAATGAAGTCAGTAATGAGGAGTCATTAGTGAGGAGTCATTAGTGAGGAGTCAGTAGTGAGGAGCCAGTATTGAGGTATCACGTAGTGGGCCACATATGTATAAAGTATGCGTGACAGACGAATTCTGTGTTAGTATGTCGTAATGTGTCGTGGTGGTAAGAGAGGAGGAGGAGGTCTGCTGAATACGATAATCAACAACCTTCCTTTTGAAGCACACATTCCCGGTTATAAGTCCTGTTGACCAGGCACGAGACCAGCACAAAAATTGAAACGTGGTGATGTTCCTATCAATTCGTTGGACGCGACTGTTCGGGAGCACGATATTGCGTACACCACCAGTAGTAAGTTGGCAGATTGACACACGGCCGATACTGTACTCGCAAACAAGGTGCAAGTATTAGCTAATGCGCTCAAGTCGAAACTCGGCGAACGTCTAGCTGCATGGGGAGTGTCCAAGATAATGAAAACTAAAGTCAAGCAGGGTATGGGTTTGAAATTTAGATGGAAGGCAGGAACGAAAAAAATCAGGAAGCCCAGGAGGAAACGTGGATGTATCTTACCATTTATCCTACCAGCCCTAGGTGTTCTCGGTAGTCTTATCGGTGGTGCAAGCGGTATAGCAGGAGCAGTGAAATCCGCCAAGGCGAAAATAGTCAATTGAGTGAAGTTATACGGCACAATAGAAATATGGGAGCGATTGCAAAAAACGGCAGAGGTCTGTATCTTCGACCATATCGGGTAGGGGGAGGAGGAGGGGAAAAGAGAAAACGATGGAGGCAGTCTTAAGGTCGCTGCCCAATCGTCCACTCACGAACATAGACATCCAAAAGTTTGATCGTAAATTGAAAATATCTAATTTTCGGGGCGTGTTTATGCGCAATAAACTCTCGAGTAGACCGAAGCGAGTGGAGTGTGTGTAATAATAAAACTAGATACTAGCCGAGTACCGTGAACACATTGGGTAGCGTATAAAAAGTGTGAGGATACTGCAGAATACTATGACAGTTATGATAATTTAAGAGCACCACCAGAACTGAAAATGTACTTGAGAGGGGTGCGTTTACATTGTAACTACGAGACAGAACAACTTCCACAAGAAACGAACTGTGGTTACCTCTGCCTTCGCTTTCTTTCAAAGCATACTTAACACCAGCACACCCTACTCGTAAGCATAAATCATGTCTGTCACCCTGATCGTGTCGGGCAACAGCTCGGAATTATGCTCCGTACACTTCCCTCCTCTGAACCTGCAGGGATCGTGGTCAGTCACACAAATTGATTTTCAAACTTATTTCTCTGTACCGAACCTAGATGAACGTAATTGCATGTTTCGTTATGTCACGGAGGATGGTAAGAGAAGTGAGGTGAGCATGCCTACAGGTTCTTATGAGATTGAAGATATGGGCGAGGTCCTTTAGCATGCATTAGGGTCGGAAGTAGTGTTGACGCTGCGAGGTAATGCCAATATGCTACACAGCGAGATTTATTGTTCTGCTCAGATAGACTTTACACAAAGCGACACACTCGCAGCAATGCTGGGATTCGAGAATGTAAAGTACGAAGCGAATAAAATGCATGTATCCACACTGCCCGTAAATATTTTCCCCGTGAATGTTATAAAAATCAACTGTAACTTGATCACCAGTTTGTAGCTCAATGGTAAGCCCAGCCAAACACTCCACGAATTCTCCGCAATGGTACCTCCCAGTTTTAATCTAGTGGATGTACCAAAAACAGCCATTTACGTTCCTGTCATTACAGAGAACGTACCGGAAGTAGTTGTCTCGGTCGTAGACCAAGACAATCGTTTGATTAATTTCCGCGGCGAGGAAATAACCGTACGCCTACATTTACGCAAGGATGGGTCTGAAATTTAAGAAAGTAATAAAAGCTGCCTACTGTACCAAACCGGGAGTCAGTACAAGAAGAGCTACGAATGTGCTAACATCTACAAACTTACGTTTCCTCCGCGCATTGGGACTCGTGGTTGGCAAATATGGTTGCGGAAATATTAATCATAGCAGAGTCGTCGGACTTCGAAGACGCGATCACCAAGTCGGAAATCCACATGTACACGCCCTATATACCAGGTCCATACATAGTCTCATCCGAGGTTCGAATCCCAGTACAAAACCAATATATTTACACCGCACCGTGTAATTCATATTTGAGTTTTCGAGGATCGATTACAAAGGCCGATGGTGCTGTACCTACAACTCGGATAATTATGAACAGAATATTACACATGTTAAGTAGAATCGCGTAGGAACTGAATGGGTGTGAAGTGGATGCGACACGTGATGTTGGAATTACAACGACCGTAAAGAATTATCTCTCACTCACTCACAACCAACTAGATGCGGCTAAAATGGCAAACTGGGGAATCGAAGAGAACTATAAGGTTCCTGTCTATGCTAATGGAAAATTCGAAGCTTGTATTCCTCTCGCAATGCTGTTAGGGTTTTCCGAAGACTACAAGCATGTGATAATTAATTCCAAGCAAGAGTTAGTTATTCTAATGGCTAACATGCAAACAAATGCTGTGGTGGATATTGCAGCCGTACCGAAAGTCACATCGCTGGCAATACGGTCTATCGAATGGCTGCTGTCACACGTCCAGGGGAAAATGTCCAAACGCGTGAAATTTTTTAAATTAGCAGAGAAAGGTGGGAACGTCGACATTGCTTTTCGCTCTTGGAGTTTAGAATCATATCCGAGCATACCACAGTCAACGCGTGTAAACTGCAATGTTAAAACCAGTTTTACCAACGAGAAACCACGTTACATAATAATTGCATTTCAAACAGACAAACAAACTGCTATCGGTGCAGACCGTTCGACATTCGTTCATGTGAATATAAAGAATTGCAAAGTATTCCTCCACTCTGAGTGTTACCAATATGGCGATTTAAACATTGATTTTGTGAACGGTATGTATAGGGCCCCATATCAGATGCATGCCGACTTTCAGAGAGCGTATCATGGACAAACTCAGTCACCGATTCTCCAACCCAGCCAGTACATGACCACAACACCCCTACTGGTGTTTGATGTGAGTAAGCAGGAAGGTTGATTGAAGACGGGTGTTGTAGACTGTAGAATTAGATTGACGACCGGGGATAATTTCCCCGCCAATACCCAAGCGTATGCACTGGCAATTCACGACAGGTTGGCCATATACAATGCTCGTGACAGAATCGATAAAATACTAGCATAATCATCATTTGACGTCACATCGTGGTCGCGAACGCACAGGGCTGCATGTCTCCGAGTGGTTCAATAATTAAACATATTTGTGTAGCATATGCTGATGGTAGCACGGCTACAAGTACATTTCTACCACCATTTTCATGGACCTCACTCGACACGAAGAGTAAGGTGACAAATATGTGGTTGGTAAAACACTATCGCGGTTTCAATTGGAATGATGGCGACGTGGAAAATGATAAAATAAGCGATACAATAACCTCTATGTTGGCAGATGGTGTAGTCATTGTGGCCGCTCCCGAGCAGAAACAATGGCTGACTAACCATTGCAGCGCAAACGTATGCGATTTGCAGATAGAGTACGAATATCCCTCTTTGCACGCATTAAAGTCTCGATACACAACGAACCACGAGTGCGAAGAGTGTAGGCTAGGTCGATCATACGAGTGTTAATGTTCTGTTGGTAAGGGCGTTGACTGTGGAGGGGGCTCAGTACATGTGACCTCCCCACCTCGGATGTTGCCACACACACACACGCACCCATACAGGAATGTGCGTGACCTCAATAAAGTCTTGGTACACGACGAAACGAATGTGGGAGGTAATTCTCAGTACATGGACCACGAGTACTGCTAAGGTGTGACCTTGCCTCAGATTCTCGGGTATTACCACACACACAAATGTTGTTGCCAAGAACGCGTGACCTCAATAAAGTCGTGGTACATGTGGAACCGAATGTGGGAGGTAAATGTAGGCTCAGTACGCCGACCACGAGTACTGTTAAGGTGTGATCTTCCCTCAGACTCTCAGGTATTTACCACACACACACACACATACACACATGTTGTTGCCAAACATGGATGACCACAATAAAGTCTCGGTACACGACGAACCGAAGGTGGGAGATAATTGTAGGCTCAGTACACCAACCACAAGTACTGCTAAGGTGACCTTGCCTCGGACTCCGAGATGTTACCTCACACATGTTTCCTAGAATGTGTGACCTCAATAAAGTCTTGGTACACGAATGTAGTTCATGTGGTATAAATAAATACTAACTCATTGTAGAGGTCAAAATATAGTACTATTCGTTATGGACTACGTTTCTCGTTATGGACGTGCTTATAGCAAAGTTGAACGGGGGCGCACAGTACAGGGCGCTGATGGACCTGGTGATCGGTAAAAAGTATGTAATAGCAGACTTTCGCAAGGTAGATACAACCTATGGGAAGTGTGTCACCTGTTTGATGGATGGTGAATTTGTGTACTACTACCGTCCCGGTATCTGCACTTACTCACTTAGAATGGTATGTTAATTATGAACGAGACAACTGTCCACATTGCATATACAGGCATCAAACCGATTGGCAACGGGGAAAACGATGCTTATGGTAGAGTTTGCATAATGTTAAGTGTTCCCTCTCTCACACCATGTACTTAGCATTCAATCCACTGGCTATGATGTTACGATAGGCTATCGTCATGTTCACTTCAAGCCACCTGGACTGCCGGAGCAAGTTGAAAGCTGTGCCGGACTGGAACATTGGGTATGCCAAAACGAAGATGAATGCTTTGTCCTCTACTCGACACCATGCCGTGTTTTGCATGTCCTGGTCCCGAACACGGAGCTGCCTTATACCACAGCCACTTTGCTAGAGCGTGCAAACGAAGACAGATGTGGTTTTCACAGTCAATTGCATATGAGCTGTACCATCTTGTCAGCAGTGTGGACCGAGACGTGTACGGGCGAACACCATACGACAGTCATGAAGTGTGGAACAATTACATGGTCGACGCTGACATGTGAAGTGTACTTTGCCACAAGAATATTCGTATAAGAAGCAGCGCATGTTTACAGCCATCACCAGTGCAGTCATCAGGAGACAACATGTTCGAGAGACGCCACTGTGTACAGTTCCAGCCAGAAGAATCAAACTCCTACACCCGCTACTTTACCGGCTATAGAAGAGTGGTATTTAAACCAGAGTTTGGCTACGAACAAGTGCAGATATGTGATGGTGAAAATCACACGTGGGGTTACCAGGACGACTGCGACGAGTTCCACAGCGAGATCCTACCATGCTACAGGTACGAAAGGTGTGCTGTTGCTAATCTACGCCCGAATACTCAGCTACCTACATGTGCAGCCACATTCTCGCACTACAAGCTGAATTTGAAGATATTAGCGAAATGTGTTGTGAGGACAGGAAAGTGGAATTCGCCTTACGCAAGAAAAATGATGGGTCTATCTGTCGATGGACCGGAGAATGCACAGGTCACATACATACCACATCCCTAGAAGTCTGCGGCAGGAAATGGATTCTACCATGTTCAACTAAGGTATGTTGTGTCTACAAGTAATTATCAGTACAACATGGAGGACAGCACGATCGTCGAGGGAGAATTTCAATATCGAAGCAAGTGTCGGTGTACGGAGGCTGCTTGTATCCTCGTTGAACGCCTGCTAGCCCTGTTGGTGGAGGTTTGTAAGTAACTGCAATG
Organism: Dryococelus australis; assembly: GCA_029891345.1. NCBI lineage: Eukaryota > Metazoa > Arthropoda > Insecta > Phasmatodea > Phasmatidae > Dryococelus > Dryococelus australis. The sequence goes on along the minus strand of CM056993.1, from coordinate 340,407,414 downwards.
CCACACATACTGGGACAGCTGTATATAAGACTCACCAGCTCGTCACCATCACTAGTCCGTCGAAGATGAGTGTACAATTCCACCCAGAGACTGCCTATACCAGCGCGACACCAGGCCACGGTTGTGTCACATACGATATCGGGGAGTCATATGTATAGTGAGAACTGTAATGGCTCACAACACTGGATTTTAGCACATAACCGACAAAACCAGCAGCTGGGAGACTGCACTGTGCCGGGGAGATGTGTTGTGCACAACATGAAGGAAGATACGCCGCTACCTTGCACTTCAGACGAGGTGGAGACGCATGCATTGTTGCAGGATGCTATAAACTTCCACCTCGCCAACCTGCCTAACGTTAATCGCGACCTCACCTCGGAAGACATACCTGCCTTTCAGACTGTCCAGCTACCTGACGTCTCAAATACTGTCTCTACGACACCAGGTCGTAAGCGGACTCTGAAGACGAAGCCATCTCCAGGCGCCACCAACACGAAGGCTGTAAAATCACTCAGGCGATGAAGGATCGTCACGCCGACCGAGCCTACTATTTGTCCCACATGTGGGATGATACCGTCCAGGAACCTGCCGGACATCGTATCGATGCCCGCACCTGAGATAAAAGACTATTTGAGGCGAGTACTACGTGCAGTAATAGAAGCATTATAAAAAAGTGTTCGAGAGAGGAGAGAGAGAGAGAGAGAGAGAGAGAGAGAGAGAGAGAGAGAGAGAGAGAGAGAGAGAGAGAAATTGTTCTTTTTTTTTTTGGCCACACTCTCTCGGATGATCCAGACGACCAATCCGGGGAAGTCTATTTCGATAGCTTGTCGGTGGTAAGAGGTGAGGGGTACAATGTGTGTCTAGAAGAGAGCATTTTAAGACACACAGTAAAATGTTTTTTTTTTTTTTAAATTAACTAAGTCTGTGCGAGAGAGAGCGAGACAGAGAGAGAGAGAGAGAGAGAGAGAGAGAGAGAAAGATTGTTTGTATGTGTTCAAGTATGGTATGAGGAATGTTTTGTATAAGTGTGAAGAAAGCAAAAAAAAAAAAAGTATATTAATTATGACAAAATAAAAATGAATTTGTAAGCATAATTATTTTCTTGTATTTATTTATGACTAACAGTGCCCTCCCCCCCCCCGCCTCGGTTCGCTGGACATCGATGTATAGTTCTGAATAAATAATGTTAGAATTTTCAATTAAAGGTAATTAATACAGGTATGGACGCACTTGAAAGGAAGGGCTCACGTCAGGTACTTGCAAGTACACTGGTTGTGGTAGATGTCACAAGCATCTGGCGAGACATGTTACATAACCTGCAAGAGGCTGGGTGTGGGAAAGTGAAGTTAGCGCCAACACACTTTGACCTACTTACCATATGTCATCTGGTAACCATCCAAGCTGCGAGGCTGAGTCAAGGCAGGGGAGACGAGAGATCGCCGAGAAAACCTGCCGACATCGTCCAGCACGATTCCCACTTGCAAAAAAATCCAGGAGTGACCTGGCCAGGGGTTGAACTTGGTTTGTCTTGGTGGGAGGCGTGCAGGCTAACCTCTCGGCCACAGCGTTCCTGAGATGTGTGTGCGTGTGTGTGGAGGAAGTACCTAGAGAAACTTTTTCATTTCCACAGCAACATTTCTGGAGGGCTGTAGGTACAGTAAGTGTGTAATATGTTTTCATAATACCACTGCACGCTGAACCAGTTTAATGGCTGTGGTGAAAGTCTCACTCTTCAACATGGCCGGCCGGTTGCTAAGTGTCAAGGTTACCCATCGAGCATGACCACTTATCACGTGTTCGACACAGTACTCAGGAACACTCGGCTGTCATATGATATGTGATCATACATCATGTGTTATATGGTCATACATTACAAGTACATCTTACATGTACCGAGACCACTGCGGCGAAAGTTTCTAGGTCATCCATAGAGTATGACCGCTTATCACGTGTTCGACACATGACAAGTACTCACGGTCACTCGGCTGTCATGTGATATGTGGTCATACATCACATGATACATGGTCATACATCACAAGTACATCTTACGTGTACCGAGAATGCTCGACGAAAGTGGGAGGGGCTGGGGGCTGTGAGTGGGTGACACAAACAACTTAGATTCGGGTATAACCATTCCATTCAGCATTTTTTAAAACTCAGTCTTGTGACGACTTCTGTCTTGTGCATTTGACAACAGTTACTGTGAAAGGTTGATCGTCTCGGCTAACTTCGCATTTGCAATGTCTTCAGACAGTCCAAAGCTATTGGTATCTATGGTAGGGCCATCGACTTCTTCGGGAGTCGTACGAGAAGTGCCATCGGCTTCTTCGAGCAGCATTCCTATAGTAGCATCGCCATCGAACTCTTCGGCTGGTCTGCCTACAATATCACTGCTGTCGTCTGCTGTGAGCATGGTGCCATTGACTTCGGGAATGTTTGGCACAGCACCTGCAGAAGTGCCAACCAGTTCTTCGGCTGCGACACATGCATTATCAACTGGACGGTCGACCTCTGTCGCATCGACAACTGTACGGTCAACCACCTCTGCTGAACCATTCCAGCATTATAAGTGCTGCTTCTGTGAAAATACCTTCGCGAGCAGCAGTAGCGCTCGTCGACATGAAAGATATAGGTGTGCAAAGAGCCCAACCAAAATAAAGTACGGGTGTACAAAGTGAGGTGTGTCGATTTCATGGATGGATGGTCTAAGAGTGCATGTGAATATATGCAAGGGGCTTCCTCCAAGCAACATAGTGGACGAGCCTTCACAGCTGACATTGTATGTTGACCTTCCGGACTTTATCAAACAAACGTGCCGTAATCAATCCCCGCAAATATGACACACAGTGTTTCAATTGGGTGGTGTTGGCTGGATTTGTTAAATCATCGAGGCCTCATCGTGTGGACAAACATTATGCCGAGATGGAAGTCTTGTTTGATTTTAGTGAACTGGATTTTCCGACTCTTCTACGACAAATAAGGGTCTTTGAGAACAACAATCCTAGAGTGTCTGTAAATGTATACTTCCGGAATGAAAGAGGAAAAGTGGTACCATTATATGTGACGAAGAATGAGAAACCTCAGGACATTGACCTTCTGATGGTGATGCCGGAAACTACACATAGTCCCCATTATTGTTACATCCGCAACATTTCACAATTGCTTAACTCTCAGATTACTTCGACTGGGTACAAAGTTCATTTCTGCAAACGGTGTTTGAAGCATTATACCAATTATCGACGGAAATCAGTACTCACTGGGGAACAGTGCCTTACAATTCACAAAACAAAGTGTACGAGTCTTTGAGAATAACAATCCTGGAGTGTCTGTACATCTGTACTCGTTGAATGCTAGGAGAAAAGTGGCACCAATACATGTGACGAAGAACAAGAAACCTGAACATATTGATCTTCTGATGGCGAAGGATGGGCCTATGGATATTTCACATTATTTGTTACATAAACCGGACATCGTCTCGATATATGTAAACGAGGTTATGCGAGTACTGTGTGCAATAATAGAAGCATTATAAAAAACGTGTTTTTGAGAGAGAGATATACTGTTCTTTTTGGTCACACACTCTCCAATGATCCAGACGACCATCCCGGGGAAGTCTATTTCGATAGCTTGTCGGTGGTAAGAGGTGAGGGGTACACTGTGTGACTAGAAAAAAGAAAGAGTAGCTTACCATGTAGACACAGCATAATGTTTTTTTTTTTTTAATTAACTAAGCCTGTGTGACAGGGAGATTGTTTGTATGTGTTCAGGTATGGTATGAGGAATTTTCGTTGTTTAGAAAAACTTATATATATATATAATACCATATTCATTTATATATACGGCGGTTAACAGTACACCCGCCCGCTTCACTGGGTAGCAATTTATTAGACAATTTCAAATTTACATTTAAGGAACTAATTCCGGTATGGTCCTACTTGAAAAAAAAAAAAGAGTGCTCTAGTCACTAGACCTCTGCGGCCCCACTTGTCATTCCTTATGTAAAATTGTAAGCATTTATTCAACAGCGGAATTATAAAAATTGAAAATGGTGCTCTAGTCTCTGGCCCACTGCAGCCTCACTTGATATTCCTTATAACAAGATAAAATTAAATATTAGCACGACCGCTTCAGACAAGTGTGAAGTAAAATATTTTCCTAAAATGTACTCTGGAATTGCACGCTGACGAGACACGTGGCACTCAACCGGCGGAAGGCTCACGTCAGGTACTTGCAAGTATACTGGTAATGGTCGGTGTCACAAGCAGCTGGCGAGACACATCATGTAACCTGCAGGAGGCTAGGTGTGGACACATGGAAAAGTGAACGTCAGTGTCAACACACTTCGACCTACTTACCATATGTTTCCTGGTAACCATCCAAGCTGTGAGGATAACGCGTCATGCGTACATCGAGTATGTACATATGATATAACCACACCTTGTTATTCTCGGTACACACACACTGGGACCCTATTCTCGAATGGCTGTCGGTGACCAAACACATATGCCGCAAGTACTGTAAGTCATACATGTACTCCAATATATGATGTAACAGCTGAGGGATAGACAGCTCTGACGGTGTACTAGAGTGGTAGTCCTGGCAGCTCGTCCCAGAGTCTACACAAGCAGACTTCGGTATCTTTCAACTGCAGCATTCTATGTTCTGCGTTAGAGGTTAGTGTACGACAGACTTTACCATTTCCACACCTCTCTTAGAAGTATGTTATATATATATATATATATATATATATATATATATATATATATATATATATAACTATCGCCTGAACATCTCGCGAATGTGTCGTTCGTACAGCACACCGAGATGTCCAGGTGAAAGTGAAAGTGATTACAGAGGCCCTCCTAGGTCTCGCCCGCTGTCACATTTAACACTGTTAGTATATAAATAAATATATTAATTATTCTATTATCGTTTCAGCCGTCTAGTACATGTGTTACTAATTCAGCAGGTGTGTACTGTATGTCTAGTGCTCAGCTTGAACCAGACTTCCCTTGTCTCAAGCCTTGTACAACAAAACTTTTAGTGTTTGTGTGCTGAGTACTTTTTTTGAAAAGTCCTGCTTAAGATCTACTTATACGGACGTTCAGTGTTCTTCCAGCTTATGTACAAATTAACTTTATTCATGCGTTAGTCAGGTGAAAGTGTGTGAAAAATCAGGTTCGCAGGGCCGCAGTGGTTAGACTACTAGCCTCCTACCTAGGCGAACCAGGTTCGATTCTCGCTGGGGTCGTCCCGGACAATGCTGCTGGTTGGTTGGTTTTCTCGTTCCCCTTACACTTTCCTTCCGACGCTGCCCCATACTCACTTCACCCTCATCGGCTCTCAAGACCTCGGCGTCCAAATGTCTTCACTCGCTTCAGGTTTCACCCGAAGAGTCTGTAACACCGTCATCGTTGGCAAGGGTCTCTGAAGAGTCGCTACAAGCATTTTAGTATCAATATGTGGAAATACTTTTAGTAATTGACACCATACATGCCGACACGAAAGTTATTATTGCATGTTCAGCTCAGTATACAAGATGGTCCAATGTGTTTACCTACGGCGATAATCCCTATGCACAACAAGTGTCGTTCTTCGGGAAGCGAGTGCATAAAGACAGCAGATAACACACAAGATACGCATATTAGATGGCAGGGATTAAAGAAAAAAATTATTGTTGATATTTATTTATATACATACATAACCAAATCAAACGCACACATATCACTCAATAAAGCCTTTAGCTCCGAGTTAATCAATAATTGAATTTATGTCTCCGATGACAGACAGATATCCACCACTCAGTAATGAAACTAACCACCGTAGTCTATCAACTAGATCATTGGGGTCTTCAGAGTATCCAGACCACGCAGAAGGTTCACTATCTATGTTCTTCTTCTTCCGAGTTACAAGGTACCTCTGGACTGTAGTACTAGGTTTCTTCTGCCCCAAATGCAAGTAGGTCTTAGCAGCACGCTTTCGCTTTGCAGGTGTTGGCATGTTATAAGTTACATCATCACCAGAAGACTTGGAGGTCACATTGTCATTCCCAGCAGACTTGGAGGTTACATTGTCGTTCTCAGCAGATATGGAGGTCGCATTGTCGTCCTGGGTAGCATCTTCGTTTTTGCTTTGCATGTTAGCTGCGCAGGGGTGTTGTTCACAACTTCTGGCTATCTGTTTGGTTCATGCTCTGTAACACTCGTAGTTCCTTCCTCGTGCACTGGTTTGGAGCACCATGCAGCTCCACGTAATGTTATGGGCGCTCGAACTAACGTTAGTGTACACGACGAATCAGAAGGAAGACTGGACTTGACGTTCTGTTTCGTGTAAAGCAAAGCTACTGTACCTTTGCATGTGCCAGTATGTCTCTTTAGATTATCACTACTACCAAATGTCGCACCACATCCATCACATGTTTGTATTCCAGAGGTCGGTTTATTTGTACTCTGTTCATGACAATGTGCATTAAAAATTTTACTGAAGATCTTGTCACAGTAACTGTGCTGTTTTCTGCATAATTGTTGATGATCCGTGCCATTTTGCTTGTAGTTGTACTTGATCACACCCTTAATTATTGTCATCTTCAAGCATATCAGAACTCAAAACACTTTTACTACTATGTAGTACCGATTCCTCACCCCTGACTCCTCGCTACTGCTGACTCCTCACTGCTGACTCCTCACTTGAATACTCACTTGACTCCTCACTTGACTCCGCACTTGACTCCGCACTACTGACTCCTCACTACTGACTCCTCGCTACTGACTCCTCACTACTGACTCCACTCTGCTGACGCCTCACTGCTGACTCCTCATCACCACCTTCGTACTGTGCCGATGTTAGTTTAACAACTGTGTGTGAATTTCTGTGGTTGTTGTACTCATACCTCCATTCTATCAGTCAAAGACGGTCGTCGTGGGTGATCCCTATGTTATGAATTTGACAACTATATCTTGAATGGTTCGGAAATTGCATCCGACTATTCTTATAAGTAGACATAGGTCGTACTTGATCCTGTATCTCTTATCGTTATTGGAGGTGATACCTATGGTGATGCCTATGTTATGAATATGGTAGTTTTATGTCAAACGGTTCGGAAATTACAGCCAACTATGCTTATAGGGTCTATTTGACCATTCCACCCTTCTCGCCGTCGTGGGTGATGCTTATGTTATGAATATAGTAGTTGTATCTCAAATGTTTCAGAAAATTTCAGTTAACTATATCGGGATAGAGATGTTGCAGGGGGGCTACGAACTCGAACATTCTTCAGACATCCTGGTATGACTGACAGGGTGACCTCTGGGCCTAGAAGTTGTTTTGCTGCAGTACTCCTTCCAAGATGGCGGACTGGAATGACAGAGCAGGAAGTTCTGAATTGGCCACCATTTCGATAGACAGTGCATTGGACATAATTTTTATATTGGTAGCCATTTCCCTAGACAGTGCATTCAGGTCAGTGCTGGGTGGCTTCGGGATGGGGGTGCAAACGTAACAATGCCTCCTCCCACCACCATTTTTGTAAATTTGGAACTCACATAATATTACATGACCTGAGCGTGCATCGAAGTTGGTATTCCCAGAAATAACATTACATCAACTACCCTCACCAGCTATTCAACACAGATATAGCATTTTTTTAAATTCGAAAATATTACATTACCTGACTGAGCATCGATCCTAAAAATAGCATTACATCAACTACCCCCATCAGCTATCCAACTCTGATCATTTTTTTTAACATTCGGAAATAAAATAATATTACATGACCTGTCCGAGCATCGAACCCGGGTGCACCAGAAGTGTATATGACAAAACTAATAATTGCTTTCTTTAATTTATAACTAATTACGCTCGTCGGTTACGTCAATAGCCGATTACGTCATACATTTCACCCACCCCTCTGTAAATGTAACTGTTTACAGCAGTGAGTACGTTGTGTCAGTTGAGCGAGGGATTTCGTGGCGGTAAAGACATCAGTCGGAGAGCTGCTCTTGTAAGTTGTTGCACAATTTTTTATTTTATTTTAACTTATTAAGTGAGTCGTCCAGGAATCGAACCAGGTACTTCCGAAATTAACATACATCCACTCGCTGGGATTTGAATCATGTACCGGAAATGACCCAAGTTCAAAAAGACTTTCAAAAATTGTATTACCAGTGAATCGAATCGGGAGTTCAACTTTCAAAATTAACATATATTAATTGTATGGGAATCGAACTGGTAGTTCAATGCGCGAAACTTGCGTTAGTAAGGAACTAGTGTGCGGAAGCACGCGGAGGGAACCCCTGCTCAGGAATGACAGAGCAGGACGTTGTAATCCAAGATGGTGGTGTGGGATCTACAGCAAGGAGCCAGTTAGGACTTACAATATGGCGGACCAGATCAACAGGGCAAAAAGTTCTACATTGGCTGCCATTTAATTTGGGACCAAAGATCAAGGTCGCCGTCCTACCGGAATGTAAGAGCACCTTGTGACGTAATCCAAGATGGTTGCCTCGTCCCCTCGTTCCCCGACAGGAGCCACTGATGGCCGCCGGAGCCTTTGAGAGCCTCGCGTTAGTGCAATTTCGAGAGCTTCGCGTAGCCATCTGGCCATCATCCCAGAAGACAGTTTCGCTGGTTAGGAATTTTTCGAGAGCCTCGCGACAGGGAATAGGTATTGGTTGACAAGATGGCCGACATATAAATTCGGAATCGGATACCTTGGGATCGAAAACTAAATTTTAAATCGGAAAACCAAATTTGGGATCGAACACCAAAGCTCGAGGTCAAGGTCAAACTGGAATGATATGGCAGGACGTTTCGGGCAAGATGGCGGCAGGCTCGTCCTCTCGTCCTCCACCTCAAGCCCCCTTTGCCTATCAATGCTCCTTTCCTAACTACTCAACTGCAATTTTCGCTGCGGTGAACCGCCGAGACACGACACTTGGTGAAAAAATAAGATAATTTCAATTACATGGACAGTCTTAGAAAATAATTAATAGTGTTGTGTACAACACTATTGCGAGCCAGCGCTATAAATAATTTTTGGTCGCCGCGGCAGTGGCTATGTTCCAGTGTACAGACATCTAACCTACACTCGAATATGAATATATTATATATTTAATATCCATCGATGTGACTCAATTTCGAAGGGCGTCGAGAGGAGAGTGGATATGCCTCCTGGTATTCAGTATCATCATCGCCAGGCTCATTTATTCGTATGGACGAATGAAAGCAGGCGTTATCTAACGTTATTCTTTTTACGTGAATTAATTTTTAAAATCAGACCGACACATGGTGTATAATCCATTCACGGTTATTTCAAACTTTTCAGAAACCCTGATAAAGTTCTACTTCCAGGATATTCCTTCGCTTTATGCAACCAATGGTTAGCTAATACTAGAAAATTACACTAAAGGACAACTCACCGAATGCGTGCGTACTCAGCTGTATTAATATTTTGGATGAAAACTATTTCTTAGGCGCTACCAACACACATGTTTTGTCACAGTTTTATTCATATTTATTATTAATGAAATATTATAACTAAAATATCGGTATAAAATTTAATTTAACGAAAAATATATTTTTTATGTTAACAAAAGTATTAAAACCCTTGTGATGCATGGAATATTAAGAAAATAACTAAATACGTCGTGCATGGGGTGATTTTTCACGATCCATCCCGACACTGTAATGTCGTGACTAATGGCACAATTGAAATAATGTAGTATCGTTCCACCGGGTATACGACTACGATGCGAGCATGACCTTGGGTCGTTGGCGCCACGCATTCGCGTGGCGTGGGCGGAGGCCCGCGGCAACTGGCGGCAATTTCCGCGCCGTATACCTCGCGACTTCGATGTGCTAGCACCGACATCGTTTGGGGCCAAAAGAAATAACTCGCTCCGAGATCTGTCGATTTAAGCAATAAAAGTCAAGTGTCGATTCCGTTACTTTCATCTCATTTCCAGATCCCAAAGAAAATATTGCCTGCCAACGCAGACTTATCGACGTGAAAACCACGACCGTGACCCGACGCAACTACACCCCGATTTTTAAACAGCTTAATTTTCTTCACAGACGCTAACGTTAGGCTACATCTGCTATAGGTGTTCGCGGTAAACTGAACTGACCACTTTTGAAAGTCGTGCATAAGATATACTTGTATGGGCGTTGCGCATTCGTTCGCCTCATGCAAAATTAACACCGCCATGGGCCTCATCGCTTTATTCATGCGTCGGTCAAGTAATTAAGTAAAACTATGAAATTAGTAGAAAAGTAAGTGTTTCACAAAACTTGCTAGTTCTTATGATTATATACATTAAAAGCAGAAAGCGAAAAAAATAATTTAAGTTATCACATGTGTTTACCTAACACTTTTAATTCCACGCAAAGCCATATAACTACTTACCCTCCATCGTTACCAACTTCACTGGGCGCATGCCACTCCATTGCACCCGTTAAAATATTTGCTGGTGGGAACAGTGATATATTTCTAAGGTTGATATCAAAAGTGCTCACTTTATCGTGATCAGATTTTATCTGTCATGCGAGATTCGAGACGCAATTACCACATTACACCCGGAATTCTTTTTACTTACAACACTTCGGCGTGGCTGTCTTACGTGAAGCTATTAATGCAGCTCACAACTTCCTCATACTCATTTAACCAGCAAATAAAGCCTTTTATTATTATTTTTTTTTTAATTTTACGTATTGGATGTTTTTGCTACGGAATCAATTCAATTTCTGTCATATATAGAGGATAAATAAAAAACCAAACATGCGTAAGTATTATCCTAAAAAAAATAATATTCATAGTAGTATTTTGCGTTGATAAGAAAGTAAGCCACATAAACAATCCTGGGAGTCTCGTTGCACAGTTAAACTGAGTAAACACATAACCATAATAAAGAAAGGATTTATTGGCGTTAATTGCTGGTGCTCGCATGGAGCCTTGTAACGATATCCAGTAAAAGTTCCGACGCCTTAAAAATAATTTTTTCTTTATTTAATTTGTACCGTCCCTTTGAGCCTTGAACACATAATCCTTGGTTCCAAGGCGAGTGGGATAACTGTCGCGTCGCCAGGCGTCCATTTCCACTTAACGAGAGTGAGTATATGTAACGTGTGTATGGGAGAAGGGAAGCGGTAGAATCCGCTTGCATTGCGACACGTGGAGTTTCATAACAACGTACCACCGGAACAGTTTCTTTATAGAGGCACGTGTCAGACAAAGGCTACTCTTATGACGTGCAATGTTACTTTTCATCCCACAGCAGCGGAACACTGCACCTTCTCAGATGTTCCAAGAGTCCACCGTTGTATTCACACACTCTATAAGAAATAATTTGTAGATTTACCATACCAGTGTATACGTACCGTGACAAAGCGTGATTGATAAAATATTTTCCCATACATGCACGGTAACGTTCATACAGATGCTCGGGAAATAATCAAATGCGTGGAGAAGTTCCCAACTTTGTATAGTAGTGAAACTGAAGGCTGTTCACGATGAAGTGAGCACTTTCGAAATCAACCTTAGAAACAAAAAGTCACTGCTCCTACCTACATGTGTTTTAACGGGCGCACTGAGTGAGATGCGCTCAGTAAAGTTGGTAACGATGGAAGGAAAATAGTGCGATATCCCGAAGTCGAATAAAAAGTGATAGGTAACCACTTGTGATAACACAAATTATTTCTTTCACTTCCTGTTTTTATATGCATAGGAGCGTAAAAATGAGTCAATTTGTAAAATATTTTCTTTGGTGCTTATTCCACAGGTTCACTTGACCGACACATGAATAAAGTGATGACGATGGCAGTGTTGATTGTATATACAAAGGGCGGAAGAATACACAACATGCATACAATTATATCTTAAGTAGGGCTTCAAAAGTACTCATTTTACCGTGAACAGCCTATAAATGTTCCCATATTTTCAGCCTGATACGTAGTACTATTTCCATACACTGTATAGGTTATCAACTTCCATTACTGTTTAGGAAGCATACCAGGAAAATATTTGTACAGTGCAGCACAGCTGAGTCATGGCTGTCGTGTCATTTGGAAATAGGTGCGGTTAATCTCATATAGAATGTCCTGGATCTAAAATTATGCATTCCAAAGATGCCATGTCGTGCTTGCTGTACTGTTTTTTTATGCAGTTGTGCACAAATTGTCAACTAACAGATCATATAAGCTTTTAGACTTAAACATTGTAATTCCACAATTAAATAAATTTATTTTCTGGCGAATGCACGAAAAAAGGCACAATTTCTGCAAAAGTCATGAAGTGACAATAATGTAATAAGTAAATTTATATATAATATACTGGCTACATGTAAGTGAAGATAGGAGTTTATAAAACTATTTTGTAGCTTTCCCGAGATTGGGAAGTCAGCGCCCGGGTTTGGTCTTCGTAGGGGTTTTCAAGAGTCAAAAATTACTTTCTACGTTTTTAGAATGTTATTATTATTATTTCTTTTGGTTGTGACAAAGTAATAAATAGGGGAAAAAAATAATGGTTGAAAATTACTTTTATAAAACCAATAAGACGAAATATAGATACATATTTTAAACTCGTATCTTACACAAAACCGGAATAAAGTTCTTTTTAACCTGCACTTTGTTCGTCTGTAACTACGGTATCATTTATAATCACTTTGAATATTATCGTTACGTAAAAAAAGCGCGAACCAAACAGTGAATTTGCATGAAATTTCTTCGTGTTATTCTGGTGACTTAACAGCCACATGTGTTCGTTTAGGTACCATTTTACAATTTTTATCTCAAAAATAATATATTTAAAGTTTCCTTAATTACTTTAGTAAAGTACTTCTTTGCAGTTTTATCATATGAATGTTTTACAAATTAACACAAAAATGGAAATAAAGTCATAAAACATATTTTTTGGTAATTGCGGAACAAATGTCTTGCTTTCATGTCATAAAATTTGTTTTAGAATAGTTATTGATGAATAATTATTATGACGACGTACGAGTTATTATGTATTTTAAGACATCATCTCAATGTGAACTCGTATTGATAATTTCAAATATTATATTTTCCTAAACGTGACGTAATTATGCCTACGGGTTCATAGCTCATTTATTACGTCTGCACAGCAGGGAAAGGTAAACAGCTAAAGCTATATAAATTCATTTTCGGAGAGTTTGTTTCTTGAAACTGACCAGTACGAAATGAAAGAATGCAAGATGGCGGGCGTGGTGGCAGTTGAAGGAAAGGGACTTGTGGGTGCGCGGGAGTGCAGCGACCCCGAACTGCGGCTCACCTCTCTCTCTGCAGGAGAAAGTCTCCGTGGAGAACGGCACTTCAATTTCTATGGTCATCTCTGGAGCCGCTCCCCGGGTGATGCCTGGTTCACACGTACGCCGATCACGCCGAACAGACAGAGCGGAAGACTAGAACAGCCAATCAGAAGCCGTCCTCGGTTTCCGCGCGTGTCGCGCGGAAAAGTTGAGCTCGCCTCTGCTCGCGCGAAGAGCAGACATCGCCGATATTACCCAGAAGTCAGCTGGTTCACATAGTTTATAATACTAGTGTCTTGGATAATAGATGTGTATTGATGTAACAGTATAGGATAGTTTAATGTACGTATTCATAATGAAACATGTGAATATATACGTTAATTTTATTCAACATTTGTATTAAATAAACGTAGTTTGAAAATGAACCGACAGGTAGCACTAAAATATAAAATGTTATTGGATGTAAAATTAAAATTACAATCTCGCGAAAATTATTTCGTAAATAAATCGCACTGTAATGGAATTATTAAACTAGAGTAGAAAGACGACAGCATCTAGTTTGTTATTTATAATCTGTTTTAGAATCTCGGCGTTTAAATCACGAATTCAACAGCAAAATGGCTACGCAGAAATTCTGCTTACACGAGAACAACTGTCTGTTCTGCCTGCTCTGTCCGTTTGGCATGATTGGCGTACAAGTGAACCAGGGCAGTTTGTACCAACAGCCGACAGCCAATCAGGGGGCTTCTCGCCACTTTGGTGGCGTCCGCGCTGGAAAAGTTGGGCCGATCTCATCTCTTTATATGCACACAGTATACGTAGACAAGCAAAATGGCTACCATCGAAGATGTGGATTCGTCCTACTTGACACACGTGCATGAAGATCACGGACAGAGTCGTAAAGAATAGTCGCGCATGCATACAATACCAAGTATTTCCAAATCACTAAGCGATAAGTAACGGCAAAATTCTGTACGACAATTTGATGTTTGTGTCAAGGGCGGATACACAGGGGTTGAAAAAGGAGGAAATTTTACCCCTCAAGAGCTCAACATTGCTCCAGAAATTGTTTGCAATTTGCATATATAAAATATACTAAAACTATTAAGGAGGATACTGGACAAACACTTCGCTCCTCTACTAGATTGCAAGGTATTACTATAGGGAAGTTATATGTTTAGGTAGAGAACATTCCAGCGAAGTTTAATGTTAAGCTTCGTAAACCCAGGACAGTTGGATGACGGGTTAGCAGCAGCAATTACCCAGTGCAGTCCAATCATCGAAGAATTATTAGACGATTTCTGTAATTATACCACTCCTTGATAATATATTACTTGTTCTCAAGACTAAATGTTCTTCTAAATTCCATGATTTATTTTTGTCCTCCAATTTCTTCATCAGGAGTTATTGTGGATAAGGCTTTAAAAAAAACTATTTAATTCAGTCCCTTGTCAGATACATATGATTTTTGGAGGGCGCCAAAGATCTTCAGGTAATAATATAAGAACGTGAAATTTCTCACTGAAAGCAGACTGGGATATCTGAAAAAACTCGTGGTACGTAAAATTTGTGCAAAACAGCTCTTCATGCATATGCAGCTCATGAAGGTGCACACAATATGGTCTATACACACTGCTTTGTATACTTTGTACACTTCCTGTTTGCGGTGCCAAATTAAAGAGGTTATTCTCGACACTAGGCATAGCACTAAAACGTGGTTACAATGATGTAGAGAAGATTTAAAGATCTGACCATTCTTAACGTACATTATGATATATATCACTCACCTAAAATATTACGTTATATAATATATACTACTAAATAAAATAGAATTGTCTGTCTATGCTTTTCGAATTTTTCACTTTTAATTATTTTTTCATATAGCATAATTGATAACTAAGCCATATCTAAAGTTTTTTTTTCGTGTCTGTCAGTTTGTCCGAACGACTTTAAGTCAAAAACCACTTAACGTATTGACATCAAATTTACACAGTATATATATATAATAACCCGAGGACCAACTTAGTCTTTATTTCATCGAGATATCTTCAACGGTTCCGGAAAAAATGATAATCAGGGATGTAAATGGTACTGGATTAAGCTTCTCTTAGGATTACTGCATAAAAAAAGCATGGTTAAAAAAATTTCCGTCATTTCTTCTTTCTTTCTTTCTTGCCTATGGGCTGTAAACCTTTCATTTCAAAAAGCCGTAGTGGCCCAGTGGCTAGAGTTATACAAAGTGGGGCCGCAGTGGCCCAGTGGTAAGAGCACCCAATAAAAGGGGGCCGCAGTAGCTCAGTGGGTAGAGAACCCAATCGTTGGGCCTCAGCTGGTCAGGGGCTAGAGAACCCAATAGTGGGGCCGCAGTAGCTCAGTGGCAAGATCACCCAATAAGGGGGCCGCAGCAGCTCAGTGGCTAGAGAACTCAATAGTGGGGCCGCAGTAGCTCAGTGGGTAGAGAACCCAAAAGTGGGGCCGCAGTAGCTCAGTGGCTACAGAACCAAAACAAGTGGCTAGATCAATTCAAAGTCCTAAATACTATGCTAAAATAAAACATGTACGAAGCGATGGCAGGGTGTAATTTAATAACTCCATTAAACCAGAAAGAATAAATAGTAGTATTCTAAACATAAAAACTTTATTAAACTATGGTGGGCTTAATTTTAATAACTTTACAAAAAATATCACGTGAACGAAGTCGCACTGGTCAGTACATATATAAATTTAATACTGAACAGAAAATTGATGTTTTTGCTAAAAATCAATCACATTCATTTGAAGTTACAACAACTTTGTGTATTAATTAAGTGGTGAGATGGAGTAGAAACATAAAAATGCCAAATGTTGGAGATTTTAATATTCAGTACAACGTTCACTCCCCAAAACTGACTTCTGGGTCCACCCCTGGATTGTGTTGTATATATTCCACTGTTTAAGAAATGATTTTATAGATTGAAAGCTCTTTGTGTTACGCACACGTCTTTCGTCATGAATAATGAGAAATAAAGACGATCCTTGGGTGATGTATCGATGGGAACAGTTTCTTTGGCGTGAATTCTGATCTTAAAATGCGAACAAACAACCAAATAAGTGTTATGTACTATAACTTTCGTGATTTTATAAATTCCCGTTTTCAATAAAATTATTGTTAAAGCTGCGAATTTCATATTTCTAATTTGAACACATATAAAGACGTGCTATATTGTTTTAATTAATACTTGTACATTTGTAATAAATAAAATGTACATATGAGTAGCAAAATAATTTTTGGGCTATCAATTTTTCTGAAACGTAACGAGTAATGCTTTTAATCAAATTACAATTTCGTTGGAAAAATTTTAATGTTTCAAAAATTAAAAAAATTAACCGTATCTGTAGAACTTTAGTGTCGTAAATACATCCTCAATGCTGTAATGTTTAGATTTGTGCCAACATACGCAATGATCACTTTAAACCTTAAACTAACACACACCTTGCTACCGCCATCTTGCAGAAATTTCCACTAGTTGCAATTCAGGGAGTAATTATGGGTACGCTGAATTACGCAGCAAATCTGGACATGCTTTAATCGTAACCACCAAAATCCGGCCTGCGCGAATTCGGTCAGCGCTATCTGGTGGGCGTCGTTTGCGATTTTCCAAGTACCGATAATTCCGAGCTACATTTGGTTTAACCCGTCAACTGTTGAAAACCAAGATTCACTTTCTTAGAAGTTATTTGCTTCTCGAGGATATCGAGATTCCCTGCTAAACTTCTTTAATTTGACTTTATATATGTGTGTACATTTATTGGGCGCTTGGCAGTAGCCCTAAAGTCATTAGCCCTAAAGACACTAATCCTAAAGTCACTAGCCCTAAAGTCAGTAGCCCTAAAATCACTATCCCTAAAGTCACTATCCCTAAAGTCGCCAACCCTAAAGTGTGTAGCCCTAAATTTAATAGCCTTAAAGCCCCTATCCCTTAAGACATTATCCCTAAAGTTACTAACCCTAAAGTTATTGGCCTTAAAGTCAGTAGCCCTAAAGTCACTAGCCCTAAAGCGAGTAGCCCTTAAGTCACTAACCCTGAAATCATTAACCCAAAAGTCGCCAGCCCTAAAATATTTTTAGGTCTAGTGCCTTTAGGGTTACTGACATTAGAGCTACTGACGTGTACCCATTTTAGCAATGCATCACACGAAGGTAGCTTTAAAAATATGGACGTAATTAACGTGTACTATCAGAAAGTAGTTTAGGCCTATAATTGTGATATAATTACATAAACTATGAAATAGTTACAATGTAAAAGTTGTTATACAATTCTGAGCTGTTTCTTATCCCTTAGGTATTTGAAAATACGCGGTATTACATCTGCACCGCTATTCTTTACGAGACGATTTCACGATCGTCATGTACGTGTCATGTAGGAAGCATCCTCGACGGGTAGACGTGTACGAAATGGTTATATTTTATTTCGTGTCGTTAATTAAAACACAGACTGCCAGGTAATTCGGGGATACGGACTGCACCACACGTATCTGTGATCAAAACTAAGGTGAAAATATTCCTTGGTAAAAAAGCTTAAGGCCCTTAGTTTACGAGAAAAGCGTCATTGAAGTATATAAAATAACATTATGTCACGTTAAGTACAGCATACAGCAACAGCACACAAACATCGAAACGCATTGACAGGTAGTTCGAAGTTTTCTTTGCCCATAGCAATGCTCTTTTCCGCACTTTGGATGCATGCAGCATGCACGGAGATAGCCTCCAGATGCACCCATGACTATTGCCATGTCCCAGTACTCACTGCATGTGAACTCCATGGAATCTTTGGCATTGCCGAGATCGGCTCGTTCCCTTGCCGTATGACCTACGACCGACACATTAGTTGCAGCATTGCCACATCACCCCACCTTTATCTGATTGGAATACCACGTGTTTGCTACAGTGATTTTTTGACATTTCGTGTCGTTTTGCTCATAAACGAAAGGCCTTATGCATTTTTACCGGAGAGTATTTCCTATAGGCTGTTCACGGTAAACTGAGCACTTTTGAAAACCCTGCTCAAGATCTACATGTACGCACTTTGTGTGTTCTTTCGCCTTATGTAAAATTAACATTGCCCTGGGCCTGATCACTTTATTCATGCGTCGGTCCAGTGAAAGTAAATATTTTACCAATATGCTCATTTTTACACTTCGATGCATTAAGAAAAACAAAAACAGAAAGAAATAATTTAAGTTATCACAAGTGGTTACCTAGCACTTTTTATTCAACGTTTGGATATGGAACTACTTTCTCTCCATCATTACCAAATTTACTGGGCGCATGTCACTCAGGTTGCACGCTAAAATATATGCAGGTAGGCGCTTTGACTTAAGGTTTATTTCAAAATGCTAATTTTATCGTGAACAGCCTTCACTTATTTTTGATCACAGATTCGTGTGGTGGATATTGATCCGCGAATTACCTGACACTCTGTAAAGTTTATTACATATATTTATTTAAAGATTTGAGTTGTAAATAAAAATCACGTTTTTATTTTCTTTTACCCTCGGAGGAGCCAGCCCCCCAGAGAGCGCATCACTTGGGCTGCGAAAGTGGTATCACACCAGATCTGGTGGGGTGGTCAGAATATATTGCATAAGGTCCCGTGGACCACCAGGGCCATAGGAGGTCATTATCTAGATGACAAGTGAATTGACTTTCCCATTGGTCTCCTAGCTAGGTATGCTCTCTTCTAGCACTTACTTTGAGACAGACCGTTTCTTTATATTTTCCTGTCGGTCACCCTAGATCAACTCTTGTTTCTTCGAACCCAAAGCTATTAGACTACTCGAGGGGGGGGGGGGTGTCTTTATGTTTTCCTAAACCTATCTTTTCTAAGGGAAGGAGACTTAGTAGCCGCAGAGAAGGTAATCCCTCTAGGACAAGGAAAGTCCGAAATAAAATCCCCACCCTCGGTTGACGGTTGTGCGGAAAGGGCTTGTAACCCACCCACGTAAAAAAAAAAATAGTACATTCCCCACTGGAAGTGACTTTCTCGGAACCCTGCTAAATATCTACTTGCAGGTCCGTTTCGTATCCTTCCGCCAAATGTAAAAAACATTGCCATGTGACTGCCATGTAGCATCTGTCAAAATCAATTTTTACATGCCATTACGTGTGTACATGTGTTCATATACTTTCGCTACACCTAAACATAAACATTAAAATGTGACGTCTACTTTTATACCTGTCAAATGTGTTGTTTACTGTTTACAGCTTTTCAAAGAATTCTGACATATTCCAAAAACCATTCCCTATGAATATTCACAGTTCAGGTCTCCATCATTATTTAGGTCAGCTTTATGACGTTTTAAAAATGCTTGAATTGACGACAGTTCTTACGGTTATTTTACATTAACGTATCTGTTTTCCACGACATAGCACATTACATGTAATGAACGTTAATATTTTTTTCTGCGACTATGTAACACTGTTACAACTGCGGGTTAATTAACTATAGCATTTAAATTTTTGTTATTAAAATGTGTTGGCTTATTTCTTTAAACGGACGGCCTCAGTTCAAATAACGAAGGAATAATCAGTCCAACGAAAAAGACACTAAAATCAAGCACGCAACTCCTATCGCTAATTTTTTGTCATACAAACTTAAAAAATATAGCGGTGAACATGCACACAAATAAGCCTACCATAATTTGTATTCCACTCATTATATATGTATTGCTACTTACTGTGTATTAGGTTTACTGAAATTAATTGGATCTGGGGTTGATTACTTTGTTGGGGTTGGTGGTAAATCACGTTACACGACTGTGTTTCAAACACCCAGGGCAAAGGTACAACGTTGTGATAAATAAAAAGACGTGGATGTAAATAAATAACTTTGTCATAAAAACAGTTCACATTTAAAACGTATAAATAGTTCACATCAAATATTTGAAATCACGCATACACAAAAGATCCAGTATAACGATGACCACGCAGCCACGCCATGCTACTTTCACACGCAGCGGTTAACAAAACACCGTATACACAGTATATTTATTACTGCCGCGGAAACGCAGATTTATCACAACATCGTAACTTGCTTAGGTAGGTTTAAAAAACACAACGTCTACAAACGTGATGTGGTAATTTGAAGTATTGTTCGGAGTAAGTATAATATACACTTCGTTTGGTAACAAAGCAACACGCCATGTCATGGCTCACAACGTCTGCCAACTTCGCTTTGTTTCTGCCCCGCCATCGTATCTAAATATATTAAAATAAGTATTCAAACATTAGAATCTCTTTTTAGTTGTTAATTACGAATTCAAAAATCATTATCTTGCTGTAATAAGTATGAAATATGCTTCAATTGAAAACATGTATAATTATTCTCCTTATTAGCGAAGTGAAACTTCCCGAGTGTGAAAGAGACAAAAAAAAAGAAAGAAAGAGAGCGACAAGCCTCGCTCAGCAGACAGTTGCTTTCTCGCGCGATAAAACAACACCGTACCATTACGGCCTACTCATGATATTTTCCGCTGTTATTTTAAACTGTAAAAATGAGACATGTTGCCATCGGGGCTACCTAAATATTTAAATATTTCAATAGGCACCGTTTAATTTACAAATAGTATACTAAAAAACTAGGTTTTAATAATATTTTAACTGTGAACTATTTCTTATCGGACATTGCCAACACGTAGCTGCTCTCGCTGTTGTTAATTCATTTATTCAATAATACAAAACTCTAAAGTTAACACAGTGTTATATATTTGTGGAATACAGGTTATTGAAAAAACAGGGTCACATGTTATTCCTAGAGTGTTTTTTTTTTTCAAAGGTTGATTTTCATAAGTCGCTTCCAATTGGGAATGGACTATACTTGCAGTGCCCAAAGTAGACTCGGAAAAGGATCAACATAAATGAGGATGACCCCGAGTGAAATGGATGCCTGAACAAGCTAAAGATGCCCAATTGTATTGTATTGGAAAGGGTTTACTAACGTCCTCCGGTGTTATGCTTGAAAGATTATCAGGGGACAAGCTCATAAACTAACTAATGACCTTACTTAAACTAACACCCAAGTCTTACTTAGGATTCGAACCCAGAACCTCCCGCACCGCACAGCTTGCTGCGCCACGGGAGGTAGGCAAGATGCCTAATCCCTGTAAAAAGAAGAAGAAGTAGAGTTTCTTATAAAAAAACTAAAGTATACCCTGGAACTATCAAATGTACTTAATATAACTTATAGCTACTTCACCGAGATGTACACGTTATATGCACACAGCATACGTAGAAGTTATTGATCATAACCGCAATCAGTCTTCTATAAGTCATTTTGCTAGGGTGACCAGCCGTTTTAATACATGAAGCAGAACACTTGACATAATAAATATGATTTATAATCAAATGAATGCGGACAAGGCATGATAGTACTGCGAATACAAGATACAATTGAAAATTGTAGAGGACACTAAATAAATATTTGTGTTTCAATCAAAATTATTAATACAATTTAGTTGTAAGTTGACAAACCATAATATAAAAGTTTACAAGTATATTTCTTTGAACTATATTATTCATCTGAATGACTGATAACGCAGAAAAGTTTTATTTTGTAAAATCAGTTCATAAAACTCACTGTGTGTATAAATAATTAAAAATCTCAGTCGTTTTTTACATTTAAAAAGCGGTACTTTTCGCAGGATAATCAGCTAAAGAAGGACATTTCATGATTTTTTTTCACCTTTCGCATAGTGCAGGACAACGCTTAAAAAATAATTCTGTCCTGTGAAAAGTAGGACTCCTGGTCCCCTTATATTTTGATAGCCCCGGATACTACGCATTGTATTGTGGGTAATATCGGCGTTGTCTAAAACTGCAGTCTCAGTGCGAATCTTTCTACTAAAAACGCTAAACGTCAAAAAATGTTTATCTCAAATTCTCATAATGTGTACCTGACTACAGTACTCGATTTCACGCTTACAAAAACACTTTGAAATAACGGAGTAAATGTTACGTATTAACTGTTAAAAGCACAAAAAAATTAACGGGATATTTTTAACGTCATACTAAAAGAAAGAAACTTCCCTACAGAAAAGTATTTTCCATACTAACTACTTCGTAGACACTGGTGTCGTATATATTCTTCATATATACATATAATTATACCAGAAAACACTTCCAGCTGATTCTATCCCAAGAGAAGCGAAAAGGGAAATTTTGGGCTTTGGCTCATGGACTATGCTTCGTAAACAATCGGGACATGTTGGAGGCTCCCAGACATGCACGGAAGGTTTTATAGCTGTAGGAAGTGTGGGAAAACTATTTTATGGACGAATTGGAGAAGAGATTTGGACGGCTCTTAACATCGAGGTCTCGGGAGCCGATGAGGGTGATTGAGATGAGTATGGAGGAGCGGCAGAATGAAAAGGTGGGGGAAGCGGGAGATCCCGAGAAAATCCGCCTACCAACGTCATCATCCGGCACGATTCTCACATGCAAAAATCCGGAGTGACCCGGCTGTGGATTGAACCCGGATTGCCTTGGCGTGAGGCGAGCAGATTAACTGCTCAGCCACCGTGGCCTCTTCTGGTAGAAATCGGCTGAGAGTCAAGTTTATGCGCACGAGTGAGTTAATTTTTTCGGAATGATGTATTTCAGTAGGTATGTAAATGTTACTTTTGTTTTCATAGCGTTTTGCAGCAAAGATAAACCACTCTTCAAGACCACCAAAGTGAACACTACTTCATACAAATAAAATTTCAAAGTAGGCAAGTGAAAATTTCTAAATTTGTACGACTAAGAAAGAACTAATTACGTCAGTGCCTGATTTGAATTGAAGTACGGTTATTTCTACAAATATACACTTAAATGGCAGCAGCCAGTGCTGGTTTGCAGCGTATTTTACTTCTATGTCAGTTAGTAATAGTATATTGGCTAAATTTTCAACGTACAACATTTTAATAATTTAAATGGCTGGCTCAGCTTTTAATACCAACGTTCAAACAAAAAAAATAACATGTTGGATGAACAATCTCAGCCATTCCGTCTGCAAGTAAACAACTCACAAACACCGTGGGTGACCTATGAACCCTTGCAGATTAGCAACCGTTCACAGTATGTTGGCTGGAAGTATCGTTTATCAACCAGGCTTCAAAAGTTACCCTTGAGCTTCCACGGTGTTAGGAGGAAACGGCAATATTGCAAGGCTGTCCCTCCAAGGCAAAGGTTATCCTAACGCAATCAGAGGGACCACGGTGGCTACACGGTTAGACTGCTCGCCTCCCACGTAGTCGAACCGGGTTCAATCCCCGGCCGGTTTACTCCGGACTTCCACAAGTGGCGATCGTGCCGAACGATGCCGCTGGTCGTGGTTTTTTTTTCTCGGGGATCTCCCGTTTCCCCCGTCCATTCATTCCGGCGCCGCTCCATACCTCAATTCACGCTCATCCACTCTCAAGACCCCGATGTTAAGAGCCGCCCAAATCTCTTCACTCACTCACTGCAATCAGTATTTCTTAAGGGACAATACATTTACTTCGCGTAATAGGCCTCGACTCTTTAAAAGGGGCGAGGAAAGGTCATCATCATAACGAGAGCACCAAATAAACCCCAACAATTTAAAGTCATAATACCCCCTAAAACCAATCCCATCGTCTGTCTCCATACTAAAAATTTAATAAAGACAAATTAAAATTACGAAATTCTGTTTGAATTTACGGGTTTGTAAGCTAAAAATTTTACAGATGTGTACCAACTTTAGGACTCAAGGTAGGTTACAAGTTGTACGTATATTTCCGAAATATTTTCTTTCGTAAGGAATTTCCCAATAACGTTTATCGGTCGAATCTATATACACGCAGACGTGCAGAACTTGTCAATGAGTTGGGCCTACGACGTTCAGGCAAAGTCGCTTGGTTGAAAACACCTCTGATTTTGTTTTCTGGATTCCTTCTTGATATAAGCAGTTCTTGAGCAAGGCAGCGCAGTTGTAGACACCTCGACGCGCATTTGAGAGAGCCGGGGTTCGATTCCCGGTACAGCCATCCTGATTTATGTTTTCCAGGATTTTCCGAAATAGTTCCAGGCGAATGATGGGATTGTTCCTTGATACAGGCTACGGCGATTACTTCCCGATTCCTGGAGCTAGAGCTGCGTTTCTGAGTGTTTGAAATCCTGGTTTTTTGACGAAACTATTAAACGAGCCTTCTGTATGATCACCTACGAAAAGACATCATACTACAGACGAGGAGGAAACGATTCTTCAAAGTCACCACGCATGCTCTAAATATTATTCTAGAGCCTTCCAAAATATTTACAAACGGCTTTTTCAGGCTGCCGTATCTTAAAACATATTAGCTGGACACGAGCCAAACTACGATATAGGCTGTTCACGGTAAAATGAGCACTTTTGAAAGCCCTGCTTAAGATCTACTTGTATGCACGTTGTGTATTCTTTCGCCTTATGTAAGATTAACATTGTCACGGGCCTTATCACTTTATTCATGCGTCGGTCAAGTGGAACTGTGTAATTGTTAGAAAAGTAAATATTTTTCAAATCTGCTCACTTTGCACTTGAATGCTAAAAAAAAAAAAAAAAAAAAAAAACTGAAAGCGAAATAAATAACTTAAGTTATCAATATCAGAAAGGGTTCCCTAACACTTTTTCTTTGACATTAAGATACGGAACTACTTTTTCATCTATCGATACCAACTTTAATAGGCTCATGGGTCTTACTGAGCCCTTTAAATATACGCAGGTAGGAACAGTGACGTTTTTCTAAGGTTGATTTCGATAGTGCTCACTTTATTGTGAACAGCCTTTAGGAGACTGTATTGAACTCTGCTACAGGCTTTTCATCAATAAAATGATAGGGTCGCCGCTGAAAGTCCTATAGTTATACACAGTACTACGAGAACAATCACGCCAGTTCAGAGCCTTGCGCGCAGTGGCGATAGCGTACTCGTAGCGCGTACCAGTGTAAACCTTACAGCTCCCGCACTTCTCGGCCAAAAAGAACGGGAATTACGAAATGATTATTGTTAACAGAAGTTTACATCATTGGTTTTAGTTTTATCATGAAATCGCAACCAGTTGAAGATATAACTGTCAATAAAGGCTGTTCATGATAAAATTACAACTTTTGAAACCAAAAATGTCACTGCTCTTATCTGCATATATTTCAACGGGTGCACTGAGGGACATGCGACCTGTAAAGTTGGTAACGATGGAGGGAAAGTAGTTCCGGATCTCACCGTCGAATACAAAGCGCTAGGTAACCATTTGTGATAACTTAAACGGTTTCTTTCGCTTTCTATTTCATATTAATGCATCGAAGTGTAAAAATGTGCAGATCTTTAGAATATTTACTTTTCTTATAATTTCACAATTTCACTTGCCCGACGCGTGAATAAAGGGTTGAGGCCCATGGCATTGTTAATTTTACCTAAGGTGGAATAATACACAACATGTATACAAGTAGATCTTAAGCAGGGCTTTCGAAAGTGCTCAGTTTACCGTGAACATCCTATACAAATTAGCCTTCAATGTATGTAGATCGAAAATACCTTGCGATGGTGACACACACATTCAAAGTATAGAGGGAATAAAAGTATTTGCAACAAGCATTGTATATGCTGTAGTCTATTTATTTAATTATTCAAAAAGAAGGGTTTTATTTTCAAACCCGCCACGTTTGCAATGTTCATTTTCCGATTTGTTTCTGTTGCTGGAAAAAGAATCAAATTTCGTTAGAATTTGGACTTTTTTTTCTAATTGACTGAAAACCAGAAATGAGAAAATCTTGAAACCAAAGGGGTGAAAATTTCATGTGACGTTAGGCTACCGTCAAAGTTATCATGCCTTGAACATTTTATTTAAGTCTTTCCTCGTGTTACAAGACTGCAGGTATTCGAATATTGTGCATTATCTCATTCAGTTTCAGTTAATATGTTACTGCGATTTCTTTCCTCACGGAAATTAATCCAACTACTAAAATCACCACCTCAGTCAAGTACCGTAGATCATGACGATTGAGTTGGTTAAAATAAGTGTACGTATAATTTTACTGTCCTCATTTCAGATTACGTGAAATCTATTTCATATAGGCTTTGTATAAACAGGTAAAATTAGTTCTGCCAGTTTCAAGATCACAAATTTATTCTTCAGACAGAACTGAATTAATATTTTATCAATTGTGTATTTTTTCTAAACGACCAACAGTTCTAAAGATAATGAAGAATATTTTGTTTTCTTCGCTATAAACATCTGGTTGGAGAGAAACTAGGTCATCTGCTGCGAATGTTCAAACAAGACTTCTTTTTCTTTCGTGCGGTCTGTGGTTTCCGCGCTTGTTTTTCGACAAGGCTGAGCTAGGCCGCACGTACCGTAGAGGGAATGTGGAGTAGAGTGCGCATGCCAGACGCGCACTGACTATCTCTCTGTCACAACATTGAAAGCCATTTATGGTAAAGAGAGCACTTTCGAAAGAGCTCCACAGGATCTACTTTACTACCTTATTTTCTATTCTCCCACCATGTGTAACTCTAACATTGCCATGGACCACATCACATTCACTCATGTTTTAATCAAGTGTAACTGTGAATTAGTTAGGAATGTAAAAATGTTACTATTTAGAGATTTTTACACTTCTGCACATGAAACAAGCAGATACAAAATTCAATAAATTTACAGGCCGTAAATATAAATGTCACACTTCTAATATGACGTCAATACATGAACTATTTCCTCTACCTCGTTGCCAACTTTGCAGACCGCATGTCAGTCAGTGCGTCCGTTGAAATGCATACAGTAATGGAAAGTGATATTTTAAAACGTTAATTTCAAAAGTGCTTAGTTTACCGTCCCTCCAACTACATCGTCAAAGTGGATTTCGGTTTCACAAGCTCAGATCCCTCCATGTTGTACAGCGCGTTTCAAGTTACACAGCAGATTACTACTGCAGTTACTACTATTGTTAATGTTAATGTACTTGTATTGCTTCTTAAGGGGCTGCTACTGATAATACTACAAAACCACTGCTACTATTGTTACCACTGTTGCTCCTCTAACAATACTATTGATGTTTTACTACTGTTACTCTACTGTTACTATTACTATGCCATCGTCATCACCACAATTCCCACTATTACCACTGCTAAAGGCTGTTCACGGTAAAGTGAGCACTTTTGAAAACAACCTTTGAAAAAGTTATTACTCATACCTGCATGTATTTTAACGTACACAATGTATGGCATGCGCCCAGTGAAGTTGGTAATTACGAAGGGAAAGTGGTCCCAGGTCTTAACATCGCATAAAAATAGGTAGGTAAAAAACTTTGATACTAGAAGTTGTAAAATAACAGATATGGTGCAAGTGCAGCCTACAGCCGGATCTCCGGAACCAGGTGGCTATTTTGGATGTTGTGCGGAACTTTCTGCTCTATAAATTCCTATTGGACGACGGCCATATTGTAAGCCAGTTAGACCTTAACCTTCTATTTTCGATCTCAAATTAGGTTTTGGAACTCAAACTTGGATTTGAAATCCCAAATTTGGATTTTCGATCTCAAATTTGGTTTTGTGCATTCGATGGCGTCTATCTTGGTTTTCACTTCCTGTTCTTGCATTCCATTGTCCAGGTCTGCTGGTGTCTGATGATTCCCACATCGGCCGCTAGAGTGTGTGCTTGCGGCCATCTTTGATTCTCGCTATCGCTACCAGAGCGCTGGTAGCCATCTTGTGTTCGCTCATCGTCAGCCAGGGGCGCTGGTAATTTATTTAAAGTGTGAACAGAGTCGTGCGGTTTTGTTCCAGCGACCCTTGGATCGCCAGTCCGGTGCGCTAACCACAAGACTACCGTCGCATGCGACTCGATAGGAGTTGAAATAACGGAGATACGAGAGAACGCGCACTCGCCGGACAGACTTGTAATCGTGGAAAATATTTTCGTCTGGCACCCATCTTTTTTGCCGTCGTCTGCTGGAGGCATCCATCTTGATATACTTATAAGCATAGTTGGCTGTAATATCTGAACCATTTAATATATAGTCGCCAAATTCATAACATAGCAGCATGCCCTGACATCGAAAAGGGCTGAAGGGTTAAGTATGATGTAAGCACACATATAAGCATAACAATGCATGTACCACTGCACACACCACAGTTAACACTGCATTTAGCACCACTTGCACCACAGTTAGCACCGCAAGCTCTACAATTAGCACCACAGTTAGCATCACAAGCTCTACAATTAGCACCACAGTTAACACCGCATACACTGCAGTTAGCACCGCATGCACCGCAGTTAGCACTGCACACACTACAGTTACCACTGCAGGCACCATAGTTAGCCCTGCAGTTAGCACTGCAAGCACATCAGTTAGCACCGAATGCACCGCAGTTAGCACTGCAAGTATCACCAAATTCATAACATAGTCATCCCCCGAGAGGACAAGAGGGGTTGTAGGGTCAAGTATACCATATGTCTACTTATAAGTATAGTTGGCTATAAGTTCCGAACTACATAAGATATAGTCTTCAAACTCATAACATAGTCATCATCTCCGATGATGAGAGGGTTACGCACTACAAAGTATAGTTAGCTGTAATATCCAAACTACATAAGATATAGTTGTAAAATTCCTAATGCAGGCATCACACCCAACGACGAGAGGGCTCGCAGGACCAAGTATACCTTATGCCTACCTATAAGAATAGTTGGCTGTATTTTCCGACGCATTTAAGGTTAGCCGACAAATTCATAACATAGACATAAGCTACCATAATGAGAAGGATCGCAAGGTCAAGTGTGTCCTAAGCACACTTATAAGCATAGTGGGCTGTAATTTTCGAACTGTTTAAGTTATACACTCCAAATTCATAACACAGGCATCAGCTCCAACATCGGAAAGAGTAATGGTGTCAAGTATGTCCTAAGCATACTTATAAGCATAGCTAGCTACAATTTTCGAGCCGTTTAAGGGACTAGTAGATATGTATGTACATCACAAACATCAATTAACACTCTGTGTATGTTGCACGAGCATCAAGTGCTGTACATTATGTCCAGTATAAAAGAAAAAATTACCATTGTGAAGTGCACGAACGATAAGGTCATCACTCCTACTACACAGCGATGCAAACAGATATAAAAACATGATGTTAAGGAATCTAGTTATAGGCACTTACCAACTATCACATATGTCGAACATTGTACGAGGTGTTAGATACCACTTCTCAAGTACGAACGGTCCTGACTAGTATGATAGAATAGCAAACGACTTCCTAATGAACCAAATGAAACTTAACCAGCAAATTCAGAGAACAACTAACACTTAAAACACTAGTAGCAGGACACGACCGACCTGGCCGTCGTTGCACGACAAAATAACATCGTAAGAATCTGTAAGGCAGTCCAACAAGCGAACGACTGGGAGCACAGGCACCATTCAGGTCTAGCCAAATCGAAGGGATGGCACAGAATACTAGTCGAGATA
Organism: Dryococelus australis; assembly: GCA_029891345.1. NCBI lineage: Eukaryota > Metazoa > Arthropoda > Insecta > Phasmatodea > Phasmatidae > Dryococelus > Dryococelus australis. The sequence continues at coordinate 340,377,679 of CM056993.1, read as the reverse complement.
TGTGTTATAACTCCAGGGTGGTAGACCAGCCCGAATATTACATGCGCTTTTCAATTACCAGAGGAATTCACTTATACAGTATAGCTGAACAGATTATTATGTTGTAAATGCATGTCATTTATAGTGCTGGAACTATAAGCACATACCTGCATTTAAACCATTAGTCACCCAAGAATGATGTTGCTGCTACGTGCTGATGTGAACAGTTATGAAAGCAACATAGTTATAGCCATTCAACAACCACTATCAATATTCCTGCTACTGCCGTTACTACTGCCACAGGTATTACTAATAATAAATTACTGCTTTCTAAGCAGCAATCTTTTATAGCAGGAGTCTAATCAGTAGACTGGCTACAGACTGTACTATCATAAACCTGGATGTTAAAATGTGGTACATAGATCAGTCCCTTACCCGGGATTGACTCTTGCACCTAGTAGTTCAAAGGAACTTTAAGGTGAACGTCTGCTTGAGCCACCAAAAGATGTGCAGAACATCGACAGGAATAGTCGTATTACAAAACTGCTCAATGAGCTTGAGTTAGGTCTTCTAAGAAATAGCATTTAAGAAACGTTGTACAAGTGTATATTTATTTTGGGTTCTTTATTTATCTCCAAAGGCAGCTTTTTTCGCAAGTGAAAATGGATAAATCGGATGTTTTTGCGAACATATTAAGCATGAACATCCCGGACCAGAATATTAAAAAAGGTACAAACAAACACAGCACACCTTTATTGTTAGTATTACGGTACGGCATAACATTATACGGTCACCACTGAAAGTCTCATAGAGACGCGTTATCGACGGGAAGACAGTACGCCAATTCAGTGGTTTGCGCCTAGAGGCTACGTTAAGGCGTAATTCGCATGCCCGAGTCACCCTTAGCGCTTCCATGCTCCTAGACCTCGGACGTGGCCAGGCGCCATCTTAATGACCTTGGACACGATCACCCATTACAGCAGAACAGAAGTCCTGCAAAACACTCACACATCCCATTACTTCTGTGAATTCCGAGTAGGCGTAGCCACAGACATGAGTATTTGACATTCAGCTTAAAATTTATGAGAAATTATGAAGAAACTAGAGTGCCATTTCTTGGCTATTATTTCAAAACAGAACTTTACAGGCCGTGTGAAGTTTTGGACTGGTCTTAACTTAGAAAAATCCTATTACTGTATACATTTAGTACAACTTTAAGTGACAGTAGACAATCAGAACATCAGTATACGTTGCTGGCGATAACCAAGTGTTTACAACAAAAGAGGTACGGAGAAGTATTTAAAAACGTGAATGTGTGAGCATGATTACATTACTATTTGTGAATTCGCTTCGTAAAAACAATATCTTTGCTCAAATGTCCGTATATGACAAAGATCTAGCTATATTTTATTTATATTTGTTTAGTATGAAGAAATGGTAGGTTTGTCGCGAGTTTTCATTGCCTTAAATTTGAATTATCAACTGAATTGGTTCCATACGCGCGATGGGTGATTACTGCACTAGTCTTAACATATTGTTCAGTTGTACTTTCATAGACTAAATATAAGGTAGACCGATCTCGCTGGCTGCGCACAACCAGTCCCCGTGTCCTAACACTGAACTGCTTTTCTGTCAACACGTCTAGTAAAAATCATGGGTAGGATTTGAGGTTAGAATACTGATTAGTAAACATGTGCTTTGAGATATATCTGTACTTCCTCTAATAAATCCGTAATGCAATTTTATTACATTAAAATCAGTGAAAGTATTTTATTTATGTAAAGGTGCTTGACTTTTTAAAATTAAGATGTAAACCAACACGTTCATCAATGTTGACCATGTGACTTTGACAGTTGTGTTCCTTTGGGGTAGGTCAATGTTAGGTACATGCTCGGAAGACGAATGAGCGGTCTACCTCATCCTTAGTCTATGTGTACACCTCTCGTAGGCAACAGTCCCCTCAGGTTACAGTCCGAAAGGGGAAAGAGGCGTATAAGGTGAACCCCCTCATATTCCCTCCCCTCCCCCCAATCTTCAGTCTTTCAAGCCGCGGGCCCCTTACAGCGCCGGAAGCCGTACTTCACACGGCGAATGAAGGCATCGCGAACAGCAAATTATGCCGCCTCTCTTTTCATTCGAATCGAAATAGATGCCTTGATCAAAAGGCATTCCCACTATCCTTCAAGTAGATTAATGATGATAAATACGGTGAATACTATTGCCGGGATTTAAATTGACTGCTATGTCCATTGCCACACTTAATTGCAACATAAAGGACGAAAGATGAACACAAAAAAATAATACCACGCAACATAATGGCAGAAAGCTAGACAGCAAAGATTATTATTGCTAGTCATCTAATGATTGATAACAATGAATAACAAACGAAGTGGCAAAAAAAAAAACAGAAAAAAAAACAATGACAATGAACATCTAACAGAAAGAAATTACACCTTGTTAAATTAAATAACAGAGGGATTTAAAGATGGAACACGAACACCGATAAAAAAATGCGGCAAAGAATAAAAGCAAACAAAACACTGCAACGAAGATGCAATAAAACCCTATCTCAAGAGGACAAAACCAGACTACAAACGAGAAAAATGCATTAGGCATACTAGCTAGATGCATCTAGAGTATTGCATGAGGAGAAGGAAAGACTTCAGGCCGCGAAATGTCGTGAAATCTTGTGTTGTAATCACTTGTGCTTTATTATTATGTTAGCTGGATATTACCTTTTGTTCATAATAACATGAATTGATTCTCTATTTCTAACTGAGGTAAAATTACAACTCAATCGTAGTTTCGCTATTCGGCATGCTGTCGCGTAACCAACGCTGAAAAGTGAAAAGTCAAGACCCATCATAGTTAGATTACAAAAATATAAAACTCTATTTAGATTTTCTATATCCACACGCAGTAAAAAGAAAAAAAATACCAGGACAGTATTTTTGATATGCGCGATACAAATGAAAATTAACGCGAAAAAGCACTATACAATGAAAGTTATTTCAAACTAAAAATGATTGGCAATAATAGGTCAATAAATACGTACATGTTAATCAAATTAATAATTTTTTCCGGAAAGATTATTTCTGATAAAATACGTCAAATCGAGTCAGATGAACCAGAATAAATAGCTGTATGTTACCAATATGTTTGGTCAGTAAAATTTTCTCTTGTATCACTTTGTTCGGCCGCATACAAACAAGTGTTCTGACAAACACAAACTAACCTGTCTCTCAAAGACAATATTCTGACTATCAAAGCAAAGGAACGTGTTGTATTATAAGAAAGTCAACACGAAAAATGGACAATTATTCTGATGTTCTTGTCTTACTTAGGTCACGGGGTTTTTCCCGTGAGTAATCAATAACTTTGTCATTATATTAAAAAAAAAAAAAATGCGCTTGATTGTCTCGTAAAAGTCATGCTGGAACAATGATTGTATTGAAATGAGAATCCCGAACAAATCGGGACGGTTGTCAAGTGGTGGTGTTTGCCCTCTACACTTCTGTGAAGACGCCAGAAGACGGTGTGCTGACGCCGACGTCGCAGATTACGAGACGCGCGCCGCATTCCGGAGCTGCCGTCTTGAAAAACAAGTGGTAAGTGCGCATGTCTACCGCGCAGATCCTCGTAGGCTTGTTGACGTCACGCTAGACAACTGCTGTCACGTGCCTTGGTAGACTAGGCCGGCGTTCTAAGTCCTTAATTCCTTGTCGTAAGGACCCAGCTCACCTGCAGGCAGCTGTTTTGCGCGTTTGAGACTCTGAGGAGTGAGAGTATTAAAGGTGTCACTGGCAGGCACGCTCGAAATGACGCACAGTCTTACAGTCGGTAACAGGACTGGTTATACAAATAAAACTGTTGAAGTAAAAGTGAGCACTTTTAAATAAAATTTGAAAAATATTATTGCACACGACTCTCTCTCTGTATATACCGGATGTCCCAGAAAGTAGTGCCAAGCCGAAGCAGGGATGTAGAGGAACTCAAGACCTATCTGAAATAACCTTACGTATATTAAGTGATTGTTGATAGTTTAGGGGCTATGAATTTTTTCCTATGTTTTCTGCCTTACTCGCAGTTCCGTAATAAATATTGGTATGGTGTCATGAATAATAATTGTGATAGACGCTTGAATATTCGTTTTGTATTAGTTGACTGAATGATCAATCCGGTGCTACAACATTTATGTTCATCTGTCTTAGCATGGTGCTGAGAAAAGTATAGAAAAATAGAAAAAGATCGGAAAGCATAGTTTGTTCGTAACATTTGGTGACGTTTAAAAAAAAAGTTCACATCAAACGTGTTCCTTACCTAATACAAACACTTCCTCGTTTTATCAGTCACGTACTCTACCAATTTCATCGCGCTAATTCTACGGTATCATCCTACGAATGTGATTCGAAATGCAGTATGTGCAAAATTCTAGTTTGTAGGAGCAAGCGTCAAAATGCCATTCGAGGGTTTTTGATGGTTACTTCAGCGGCTCGCAGTTTTCTTGTTAGTTCCTCCAGACGGTGGCATCCTCGGGAGTAAACAAGCTCTGTGTAATATTCCCACACAAAGATATCAATCGAGTCCAGGTTGCGGGACCTTGGAGGCCAGGCTATGGTTCCACAATGACCAATCCATTTCCCTGGAAACCTTTGGCTTAGAAAATTCTTTATGCACAAGGCGTATAGCACGGTGCACAATCATTCTGAAATGTCATCATTTTGCGTGTCTCCAAATCAACATCCTCTAGCAGTTCAGGCAGATCGTTAGTTTAAAATCGCAAAATAGTATTGGCCATTCAAGCGATCTGGTAGTTGGAATGGGCCGATTAGCTGGCCGTTTATTATCTCACTCGCACATTAAAACTAAACTGTTATTGAAAATCGACTTCTTTTGTCAAGTTTGGATTGTCGATATTACATAAATGGTAGTTATTGGCCATTGAACACTCCGTTGTGCTTAAAATGGGACTCGTCCGTCCGCAAAATTTGTCCGGTAAAAATCTCGTTGTCCTCTTGTCTTCCTAACATTACTTGACAAAACAGCACTCGTCTGCCATAATCCTCTGGTCGCAATTGTTGGACATATCTTGACATGGTACAGCTGATATCCAACTGCTTGGAGTGTGCGATGTACCTCTGATTTTGAGATGCCAGTACGGCTACATACCATTCCGACACTCGTCGATGGGTCTCTCCGATTCTTTGACAACCGAATCTAACACATACGGATCACTCACAGTGGGTGTACGGCCAGATCTAGTCCCTGGTACACGACCTTCCACGTAGGCATTATGAACTCTTAAGAATCATTCTGTGGTCAGGGAACGGTTCAGGCTGAGGCCCAACTGTACGTTCTACACGTTCCCTGCAGGGCCTTGTGGCATGTAAAGCATTCCCCCTCGCGTAACAGTAAACTTAATGCGTTTCTGCATAGTCACACGACAAAAACGCCATGGTCACTCACATCCGCATTAAATTCTGGCATGAACTTGGTGTTTTACAGTCCCTTTTGTGCTAACTCCTCGTATTAACACGAATTCACTTCGTTGTGCACGCCAACGTCTACGAAAGACTTATGAAACAGTGCGGTAACTGTAATAGCAGATAGTAAGCAAGCGACTGACAGCAAAACAAGGACTGATAAACACCAGTCTCTGTCTAACACACATGTAAATTCCAATGCAATCATCACAAACAATATAATGGGGTTTTAATGCTTGCAAGATAAATTTTGTGGTTTATAATACACCGATTTGCTAATGTTATTATTTTGTTTGTATCTGGTTTTCACTTACTCTCACAAATTAGAATTTCGCACATACCGCATTTTCTAATTACATTCTTAGGACCAAGCCGTAGAATTAGCACAATGAAACTTACGAGGTGCGTAGCTTATAAAATGAGGAAATGTTTGAAGTAGGTATGGAACACGTTTCATGTAACTTTTTTTTTAAACGTCACCAAATGTTATGGACAAACTATGCTTTCCGATATTTTCTGTTTTTAGATATTTTTCTCGGCGCCATGCTAAGACAGACGAATGTAAATGATATTTCACCGAATTTGCCGTTCAATTAGCTAATCCAAAATAAATATTCAAGCGTCTAACACAGTTATTCATGCCACCATACCAAAGTTTATCATGGAACTGCGAGTAGGGCACAAAACGTAGAAAAAATGAATAGCCCCTTAACTATCAACAATCACGTAATATACATAGGAGTGTTTTGGATAGGTCTTGAGGTCTCCTACCTCCCTGCTTCGGTTTGGCACTACTTTCTGGGACATCCTGTGTGTGTGTGTGTGTGTGTGTGTGCTGGATTTTCGCACTTGGGAATAGGGCCCAACGATGCTGCTGCGTCGGTGGGTTGGTCGGCGGGTTTTCTCGGAGATCTCCCGTTTCCCTCGCCTTTGCATTTTGGCGCTGATCCATACTCACTTCATTTCACCCTCATCGGCTCTCAAGACGTCGATGTTAAGAGCCGTTCAAATCTCTCCACTCGAAACGTCCACCTTGCATTTGAATGCACGCTTGCACACGTCCGAACACCCCAGGTATACCACGGATCTGCTGGCAACCTTGCTCCATTCGTTCGCGAAGCATTAACTATGGATTTGAGATGTTCCCATAGGTATCCATTGGATTCAGATTCGGGAAATGTCCAGGATCGGGCCAGGTGATTGGTCCTGCACGGCCCATCTACCTGTGCGGAAACTGCTCAGCCAGACAGGCTCTGGCCGCTGTACTGAGATGTAGTCTCGCCCCTATATGCATGAACTACACGCTGTGTATCAGATCCAGTGGGACATCCTCGAGTGGCACATGCAACTGTTGTAGTTGCAGAAAGAAACAGTTGAGTGTCCTATCAATCGCTTGGTGTCAGACGTGTGTTAGACGCCAACAGTGAAATGGGCCAGCAACTCACACTCCACGTTCGTACCTACCGCACTTTCTACACAACAGAGGCGCGCCGACTGCAAACAGCGGGCACTGTGGCACGGTTCCGCAAGTCTCAAACCATCGAACCTAGGTTCATATGAACCTTTTGTTTTGTTTGGAGTTATATTGTTCACACACTCCACTTACTTTCCCCTTAAAAACGACACATCATATATACAGGAAGTTGAAATTTTGCATTACAATACTTCAGGGAAATATTCCATCCATCTGGAAGATGAAAAAATGTTATATAAACATAGGTCCGCAAACGCTTCGTTTCTTTACTACAGCCTATCACAGAAAGTACAGTGGCCTGCGGACTGGATCATGTTACAATGAAATGCAATCGCAGCTGTAATTGGAATTTCCAGTACCTCCCCCCTCCCCCAGGAGCCCTGATTTGAATCCACTAGACTTTTATTTTTAGGGACATTTAAAGGCATTTGTGTATGCAACCCCAGTGGACGATGCGGGCACCATCCGTAACCGTATTGTGGCGGGTTGCGAAACAATCAGGAATTTACCAGGGATTCATCAACGCATTCAGGTGTCCATGCAACGGCGGGTTGATGCATGTGTTCGTGCTGATTGAGGGGTTTTGAACATTTCCTTTAGTGCCGACGATAAGCTTACTCACATGTGTAACTAATTCCTGTGTGGTTCCTACTGTTCTAGGTGTAGTGTTGTAGCGTGAGGTGTCGTGTATCATGCAAACGAATGCTGCGATGGCATTCCACAGTAACATGATCCAGCCCGCGAACCATGAACTGTACGTTATGTATTACGGGCTGTAGTAAAGAAACGAAGAGTTTGCGGACCTATGTTCATATAACATTTTTTTTCATCCTCCAGATGTGAGGAATATTTTCCCCGAAGTAATGTCATGCAATTTTTGCAAACCACCTGTATATATAAAACCTATATATAATATATGTATAAAAACATACTCACACACATGGGTTGACAGCTTTCAGGCTGGTAAGAACAATAGGCAACTCCGTATGATGCAGGATTATTCTGCGGTAGTTTTTTTTTTTTTTTTTTTTTTTTTTTTTTTTTTTTTTTTACGGAGGTCAGCCACAGAACCTACCATCTTGAAAATGTATATATTTTTTGGCCTGCGACGACTTAAATTTCACCTGTAACGAGCCAACAAGATGACGCAGAAACGATTCACATAAATGTCTGATGTGTGCAGGCATTACTGTCAACTGCTCGGACCAGTGTTCACCTCCACTTGTGGACAGCTGTGGCAGGGAGAAACTACCTACAGCAGCGTCTAACCACCAACTCATAGACTAAAGATGAGGCAGACCAATGGTTCGTCTTCTGAGCATGTACCCAATATTGACCGACCACAAGCCAGCAGATCTGTCACAGTCACATGGTCAACAATGGCGAACATGTTTGTTTATATATTGATTATCAAAAGACAAGCAGTTTTTATATAAATAAAATACTTTTAAAAATCTGAATGTAATGAAAGTGCATTACAGATTTGTTACAGGAATAATAGGTATAATCTTCTCAAATCACTTGTCTACTAAAACATGTTCTGACTATACACGTCCCTAATGATAATCGTATCGTCCGAGAAGTAGTTGAGTGTTGGAACACGGAGACTGGTTCTGCCCAGCCAGTGTCCAACTGCTGAGGCGGCACGGTGGCAGGCCCTGCAGGGAGTGGCGGCTCAAGGCAGACCACGTCCACGCCTCGCTAACACCAACTGCCGGGGGAAATTTCCCGCAACTCGCCCCGCGCCGCTATAAATACGCTCTACTTCCAGGATGTGGAGGGGCGCCGCCCGCCTGTACGTGCACCACCGCACGCCGCCCGCTCTCCTTACGTAAGTCGCGTATATAGTGCATTCGCGGTTTCCTCGCACATTTTGAATGAAACCGTTGAAAAATTACCCCATGCATGATGAGCTTTATTGTTTCCCGAATATGTCATGTATCACAAGCGTTTTACATTTGTTTAACTGTAAAAGTACCGCATTAATGTATAAATTAAACTTTTACTTACCGTTTATTTATAAATCATAACATTTAATTCATAATAATAAATATGGAAAAAAAAAAATATAGGGAGAATATGTGTGTGTTGGTAATACCTAATAATATATAATTCTTATTAAAAATTTTATTACATTGAGTGCGCACGAATGCAGTCCGTAGTCCCGCTGGTGTGATTTTCTATACGTGGTTAAGCTTTGTTTGCATCGGAAGAGGAATACACTGGAAGAAGAACTTCAACAGGGCTCCAGAAAAGTTGGAAGTAACTGTGAATGGACTATACGCAGTCCACCATGTAGCCTATCTCGCGAACGGCTGCACTTTTATGTCAGCCAGTGCGTGGTAACATGTCATAAACGAAACCAGCAATGTTCCGTACACAAAAGCCTGCATCAGCTGATGCGTGAGCGAGCCAAGCTGAAAATCATGTTGGCAATTCTAACAGCCCTGCCGACGCACAACAGACCACGGAGAAATACGCGGACCAGGAAAGAGTTCCTAGATGAATTATTAATTTAATTTACACGTGGTCACAAAACAGCAGTATTAGTGTAACAACTATTATTTTTCTCTAACATAGTAAGATTTAGATGTTTAAAATGAAATATGACTTTACCGGAACGTGTGTATATATATATATATATATATATATATATATATATATATATATATATATATATATATATATATATATGTGTGTGTGTGTGTGTTTTTTTCAGAGTCGATATTTTCCTTTCCAATCGGCGTCGTCACGGTCGCCATGCGTTATGCCAAAAATGGTAATAGATGTCAGATGCGAATGATTGATTTCTTTGTGATTGTTTATTATAATTACAGTTACTTTGTATCGACGCTCCTGTGAAGTACTTGGGATTACTGCACAACGATAAATTTAAGCAAAGTATCTTATAATGCATTAACTGTTGTACGTTTTCAACATGCATAGATTACAATATTATGTAAATAACTAACACATGTTAAGTTATAAGGTTCTTTCTGATGTACTAGACCTTAAATTGTAATTTTTGTCTGCACGCTTTTTGTTTTGAAAATTATAAATAACTGTCACTTGGTTATCTTTTTTACGAAACGCAAACACGTGTGTAATGTAAAAGAGGTGTCGAGATAAGAAATTCCTTTGTTACGTGTACATGAATAGGAAACTGATATAGGATAGGATAATGATATAATCAGTTTATTATTTGGTACAATGAATTTCTGAGTTGCATGTATTGTTTCTAGGTTTAAGGCTATACTCACTAAGAAAGTAAAATAAAGTATACTCGTATCGGTACAAAAATCGACACGCGAAATTTATTGACTTTTATTTTTCAAAATAAATAATAAATATAGCAAGTTTCCTCATAATTTTGTAAGGAACATATTGTTCGAATACTCAAAATAATGGCAACAACCAAATTGTAAAAAGAATCACAGTTATCGTCTCAAGAAAGACGTTTACTTAAATTCGTCGTCTGTAATAAATCAAAACAGTGCCATAGCAGTATGACATGTTCAATAAAACTAATGATTTTGAGAGACACCTAGCTATAAAATATAAACATGGTAACAATGCATTTCTCTCGTCTGAAATAAAGGTAGATGTGTTGCTGTTTTTTTATGTTTTATGAAATGGCGCCTATGCGCAGAAATAGCGGCATAGTACCATTTAATTTATAACACATTTTAATTAAATTTACTTTTTAAAATATTGCAGAAACCTTTAATTTGACCTTGACCTTGTATGACCTCGGGTGACCTAGAACCCAAAAATTTCCAGAAAATTTAAGGAAAAAATTTATTGTTTGACAAAAACTATATATATATATATAGAAGAAAACGTTTATTAATTATATATTGAAAATAAATATGTGTCTTAATTATACGAGTATATCTCACAATATTGCTATAGTTATTGTCATATTATGTAACTAACACATTTTTATGTCCTTGGCAAGTTATTTTTTAGTAAACATTGTTCCAGAAACAGCAGCAGAAACTTTTTTTTAACCAATTGCCGTGACCTTATTTAACAAAATTTCTTTTGCGTCCTTTTTGCAAAATTTTATCGGCTTCTTTTTTAAATTCCAACCTTTATGATTACTATATGCAATATCATGTTTCTTACATACTTCATCAGACTGACTATATCCCGTATCATCTTTTTATAATGCGTCATAAAATTGTGTAAAAGGACCACATTAACTGTATCTAGTGAAATGTATTTCTAGTAAATTAATTTCATTTGATCCTCAATTTATTATACTTAGACCACGATGTTCTGAATTGAAAAAGAATAAGTAAGTTAAAAACTTTAAATAACATTCGTATTTTAAAGAAGTCAGTAAATACCGTATTTATTATTTTTATTATATTTTCATTGCAATATATATTATCACCTCTATTATTTGCATTGTATATTACTATCTATCAATACGCTTTCTTTCTTCATTAGTCCATACATATTATTTGGTAAATTATTTTATGTTTTATATTTGTTATAATTTTACTAGATTTTAAAGGTGATAATGACTTTTCAGGTGTATTAGGAAAGACCTTCATCTTAATATTTTATATATTTATTACATAATATGGGATTATTACTGTGACGTCTTGCTAAAGTCCAATACCAGCTGTAGGTACTATTTTGAATTTGGAATAATCTGTGAAAATTGTATCATTATCATCTGTTTCTGTATGACATTATGTAGGGCAGCCAGGGTTGCTGACCCCTTGTATGGAATCCGTCAAATTATTGGTAAAAAGACGGCATCGACACTTAAAATATGTTGCTCAATCAGGGTATTATAGCCGCCGCAGTGAGCGGGGGCTCAACAGAACAGGGCTATTGAGCAAATAAGGTGTGAAAACTGCGGAACTATATTATGTTAATGTTTTCTATAATTTTTTTAAATCATATTCTGTGTTCTTGAGATGAAGCCAAGGCGTAAGAAACAGTGAAGATCTATTCAGTACTTTATTTTCTATTTACCACGGACAACCTCAGATAAAGATTCTTGTACTCTCTACCGACATAGATATTTCAGAAAGCCAGGCTAAACTAAAAACTTTGTGGTGTTAAGATTAATTCAGAGTTACATCTCATTAAAGAACACTATAATTTGGTGGCACTTTTAGGATTTTTAGCTACCAGCTGCCTGATAAATGAGGGGGATTGCTATTTTTCAACTGGCAAAGGTGAATATTTTTATACTGCTTTCTATTTCACTGAAATATGATTTTGAGTTGATTACACTGAAACACCTAAAGCATTTTCTATTAAATAGTTTAATTCACCTATGGAGAATCTCTTATTTGTAGAGTTGCTGAAAGTTTTGCTTTCCGATTGGTGTGAAGTGTCAGTGTTTTTCTTGTATGCTGTTTAAAGCAAGGTAAGTTACCCTTATATTGGCGCCCAGATCTTCTAGACTACAGAATAACGCTTACTACAAAGGTAAAATGTGTTCTTCTGTACACACTCTGTACTCTGTCTCTCACACGCACACAAACTATATCCATGTGCGGCGTTTACATAAACTCTGTCTATAATCCAGCACTCCACCGATATTTTCATTACTGTTAACAAACTTCGTGATTTTATTAGAAGCACACATTTTTATTTGGATTATATTCTGTATTTAATTTAGTATACATTTTAAAGATCACCTTTTTTATTTTTGGTTAGTAAGTTGGTTTAACTCTCAGTTGATTCATGAATTTAATCTCTAACATTATGTTTATTATAATCTGATGTTACTGTAATATCGCAGGTTTAAAAGTTTCTGTCATCTAATCAAAGAATTTAGTTTTCGTCAATCATATTAAATATTCTTTCAATATTCTTATAAATATGTATATCTAGTAGCATCTTGTAATGGTCTAATAACGAGTCTAATAACTGATATTATTTCTTATTCACCAACACCATCGGTTGCTTCTTCACTTCCAATTTATTTCTATGTGGAATATTTAATGGACTATCAATAAAAATTGTAAAATGTGGTATCTGCGCTATCTGAATGCGAAACTGTCGTATAAGTGTAAGATAAGTTTCCAAATATGTTGTGTTGGCAACATGCGAGATGCGCGCCATCAGGCTGAAGTGCACGACAGATATGGCGGCCATGTAAACATGCTGTCCTGGAATAAAGTTGTTTTGAAAGATGCATCTGCGATTATTTTATTAATCCAATATGGTGTCAGGTAAGGGGTCATTTTTTATTTTTTTTTTTTTCGTTCGTGATGTTCTAGTAAATACGTTCGGCTCTGTATTCGGTCAAGATGGAAAAGTTTGCTAAACCTCCTGATCACCTTGTTGTGGAAGGTAATTTAGACCAAAATTGGACGTTTTAGAAACAAAAACTTAAGTTGTACCTTCAAGTACTGAAAATAAATTCTGACTCTGACATCTCACGAGTGGCACTGTTATTGAATGCGATCTGCGACAAGGGCATTGAGATCTACAATTTATTTAACCTCGCTGAGGCTGAAGCTCAAGTTTATGAGTATGTCATTTCAAGATTCGACAAGTATTACTCGCCATGGAAGAATCTGTTGTATCAGCGTTTTCAGTTTCTAACCTTAAGGCGCCCGGAAGGAATGCCCGTATAACAGTTCATTACAGACGTGAAATATCTGACTCGTGTGTGAATTCAGCGCACAAGAAAGTTTTTTGTGTCGTGATATATTAGTGGCGGGAATTAACGATGCGGCAATGCAAGAAAAGCTTCTTCAAACACAATGCAATTTTGTAAAAATGTAGATTTTGGGGGAAGTTTTAAACATAATTATTTTTGATAACTGTTTTAGACTAAATGTAATCAGTGGGAAGAGAATATTTTTTATATAACGTTTGTTGATTGTAAAATTTTGGGGGGAAACTATTTACGTGGTTATATTTTGATATAAAAACCAAAGCAACGAATAATTTTCAAATCTTTGCATTGGAACCAACCCAAATCACTTTCTTGACATCATTGGGGGTCTTTCAGCTGTTTTCCAACTTTAAACACCTACATCTAGGAAGCAGTTGAGACACGGATCTCGTCCTATATATGTTGGCAAACACCTTCACACTATATGACTGTAAATATACATAATATATTATATATATGATTATTTTAATAAAATCACATGTTGTCAAAAATGTGTAATTCCAGTGCTTCTCACAATATTGATATTAATACGAAGAAGGGAATAAACGAACGTGGCTTAGTGTTGAACATAATATCTCCATGTAATTGGAACTACATTTTGTTGCAGTAGTAAACAGTTGTCACTTGTAATTGACTACGTTACAACGTTTTAGATGTCCTGATAGGGCATTCTATTGGCTACAATGAAGATTACTGTACGCGTTTGTAAGTGTGTGTGTGTGTGTTTATTTATGTGTGCACGTGTGTGTGTTGTGCGTGTGAAGAATAAGAACTTTGGTGCTGTGGAACTGGTAAATTCACTTTTATGCCTAATTCTGCAGTAATATAAGTGCGTTGAGATTTCTTACTCAACTTTTAATATATATAGGATTGCACCTTATTTGTGATCAGTGATTTTTTCTACCAGAAAACCTGTGACACTTATCTAAGCAATATATTATTAAACTTCTAAAACATTTTTTTTAATTAAAGAAAATCAATATATTTCGACTATCGCTTAAATGAGTTTTTTTTTGTATTGTATCGTAAAGGGCTTTTTAATATCCCTCGATTTTATGCTTGAAAGCTTAGCAGGTAACGGCCTACAGACTAACTTACAACCTAACTTAAATTAACACTCATGCCTTACTCGGGATTCAAACCCAGAGTCTCCCGCATCCGAGATCAAAATTAATTTTGGAAATTTTTCTTTTTGACGGTATAATAAATTTTAATGATTTATTTTTGGATGTAATCGTTTGACAAAAAATTGACACATTTATAGCCTATACTCTAAATTGTTTGACATTATCTTGGTGAAATAGGCATTATTAAAATTAACGTTACTTCATGGAAGTTCAATTTTCCCGAAGTACAATACCCAAGCAGCTAAGCCACCAAGAACATAATTAACAGAAGTTACTTGAAATTTTAACTGTCGGTGAATGTTGGATACTTAGTTAAATTGATAACTTGCAGTCATAGTTTGTTTGCAATTAAGCCAATACTTTAGAAATAAACATTAAACATATCACTTCCATTAAGTGTGTGTATTTTGAAGCATATATTGACTGGCATAACGCCGGTCTAGGGTGCGGGAGGTTCTGGGGTTGAATCCTTGGTAAGAGATGGGTGTTAGTTTAATTTGGATCATCAGTTAGTCTATTGCCGTCCTCTGATATTCCTTCGGGAATTATATAGGGCACGTTAATAAACCCTTAAAAAAATTTAATAAAAAAATTGACTGGCATACTCTCGGTAAATTTGGCAGCGATGTAGAGAATGTGGTTACAGGTTTTCACGCCAGGCTAAAACTCTGGTTTTTAATTTTTTTGCACTAAGGAAACTTAATTTAGCTCTCCCTCTCTCTTATTTTATACAACAATAAGAGTTATCATAACAAAGACATAAATGGAATTTGATTTATTTTTCAGTTGCACTTGACCGAGGTATGAATAGAGTCGTTTCCATTTCGCATACATATGGTGAAAGATTATTGAATGAGCAGAAAATTAGTTTCTAAGCTGGGCTTTCAAAAGTACCCAATTAATCATGAACAGCAAATACTATTTAACCCTTAAACATTTTGCCATAATTTTTGGTAGCTAACAAATATTTTTATTTATCCCACCATGCGAACTTTATGAAAACATCTACATTATCTGGAGAAAAATTTTAATTATTGATTGGAGTCTGAACTTCTTTTCTTAACAACGAAGCCTGTATTTTAAAATTTAGAATTATTTAGCAAAGTTAAAAGAGAGCGAAAATATTTTTTTTACTAGATTAACAATTTGTATTTTTTTCCTTGTGTAGTTATTAGTTTTTGTTTTACTAATGTATGGTTGGGTGGAGGGCTTGATAAGCAGGAAAAAGGTGAACACAAACATTAAATAAAATAAAACACCGTCTTAAAAAGTGCACATTTATTCAAAACAAAATGTACTTACATATTTACAAGACCTTAACACCACATAAAATTTAAACAATGGAAAATACCAAATTCTAATTGAGTGAATGTCCAAATAATGAAAAATGTAAAGAATTTTACGAAAGCAAAACCATAATTTTTGTTATATAATAAAATTACATTCAAATGTAGTGTTCAATGACTAAATTCATGACCAAAGTTTCTTTGCTTTCGAACTACTTCTGAAGAAAATTATTTTACAATTTTGTTAGCATAATCTATGTTTAACCCTCATGCTCTTATATATATATATAAGTCCGTATAAAAAGTAAATAATACACATGTACAAGTTGTGGAAGTGAAAGAGCGAATTCCCACTCAGCTTGAGTGACTGTTCGCTCAGTACTTTCCGCAGTTCAACTCATTACCTGAGCACGCGTTGCGAAACAACTTCGGTACATTCTACGTCGTGGAAAAAAGTACTCGATCTACTTCTGCGAGGAAGAGATGCAGTTATTCTCCGCCATTTTAAATAACTAATGCAAAGCTTCCCGCAACACGTCAGCCAATGAGAGACTTATCCCAGGGACACATCTGTTGTACAGACACTGATATCGTGGAATCGATTTGCTTGTTGAAAGAATGATCGTAATTTATATTAGCAAGCAAAGCAGAATTTGCGAATTTCTAACGAACTGCACATATTAATGGCTAATTACTTGAACGCAGGAACATTTTTATAAATGCTAAATATTTGAAATGTTTCTCTCGCTACACGAAGTAGCGAACCAACAAGGACGACGAGGCAGGGGCTCTCTATATAAAACTAGACTAGGCGACTTTGCAGAAAAGTGCTAGACTTACCCGCCAGGTTCGCCTTAGCTACCATTGGTTCCGTGTTTGCTTAACACAAATTAACGTAGGCTAGGTATCACCTGAAATACCGAGTTAACGTATCACTGATTTAACTTTCTAAGAAGAACGTTTAGAAAATGCCTCTAGAGACCTTCAGCTGTTTACTTTACATTGCGGTATAGAGATAACTACTTGAACTACTCGAAGTTTAGTTATGTTTCTTGTAACACAATGAAAATTTCATATTATCATTATCTTTATACCTATTTACATCTACCAAACAATGGTCAGTAAAACCATTGACTAAAGATGAGGTAGACCGATCTCGCTGGCTGCACACAACCAATCTCCGTATCCCAACATTGAATTGCATTTCTGCCTACACTTCTAGCAAAAATGGCGCAGATTGGTTTTGAGGTTAGAACACAGTTTAGTAATCAAGTGCTTTTGAGATATTTTTATACTTCCTCTAATCAGTTTGTAATGCTTTTTGATTACATTCAAACTGGTAAAAGTATTTTATCAATATAATAGTGCTTGTCATTTAAAAATTAAGATGTAAACAAACACAGTCATCACTGTTGACCATGTGACTTTGACAGTCGTGTAGGATTGCGGTAGGTCAATGTTGGGTACATGCGCAGAAGACGAATAAGCGGTTTACGTCATGTTTAGTCTATGAGTAAAACTGAGACGACTAACAGTAACGTCGCTGTAAGAGCAAACTGTCAATAAATACTGCGAAATAACAGATACAATACGAGAACGAGGAGAAACGTGTTCGTGGCGAGACGTGCCGAGCGCGCGCGCGTGCTCACGAAGAGGGTCGCGTGTTGGGACGCCGGCAACGCGATGTCGAGTCACATTACTCAGCCCGTCTTCATCAAGCTTCGTGTTTTTTTTTTTTTCGGCTGCGCAACTGGCCTCCGGTAACCGCCTCGCGACACAAGTATCGCAAATAACACGTACCATTACATACGTACAATCGTTCGTCACAAACTTTGGGCTTTCCACGACATCGAACATTTTTTTTTTGCGAGCAGTTAAGTCTTATTATAAAACGTGCGCCTTTCTAACGGCGTTTCAGGCTTATTCGCAAGCCGACGTATTAAACAGAGCAGAATTAGCCACTCTGCGAGGTTATTTATTTCCATTGACGGAAGAAGCTAGTCTTGTTTGATATGTAACGTTCCTTTCCCAGCTTAACCACGCAGTTTTTATACAATTATGGGGCGAAGCACTCTATAGTTAACGATTACTTGTATGTAAGAATGAACTGAAGTTGAGTAAATTAATTAAAAGCTAAATCTCAACACGAAGAAAAATAGCGCTTACAGTAGTTACGACCAGTAATTCACACAAAAACTCGCGGCTATCACAAAAAACTGACCAAACAACAAACTTACATGCTACTGATAATAGACGATGACGATGTTCACCACAAGGAAATTAAACTTAATGTTTCAGGTGATGAATATTTCACATTCATGGCTTGAAAAAACACCCTGGTAATGAGTCTCTAATTGATATCTTAAACCATGTGCGACTTGTTTTCCTGACTGCAACGTTCGTGACATAACATTTCGAGAATTTCATTTTTAAAGTTCAGATACATGCAATACATAATCTTTACTAGTCAGCCATAACAGACTGCTGACTATTACACTATGGCTAATAAAGTCGTAGAGATTAATTAATACAAATATTGCGTGCAACATTACATCCATTGGCATATGGAGTTCTGTATATTGTTTTCTTTCGTCCCTCGTATCATAGGCTTTCTTTACGGCAATGCTGTCGTGTTAATTTCATCCTGTGTCCTAAAAAACACAAATACGCGCTGGCGATGTAAAACCACGCACAGCAAATAATTAAATGTTTATATCCTCCAGACCACATTCATGTTTCTGAGAGCTAGATCAATGTCAATCACATTTTGCTATGCATGATGTGTAGCTATAATAGTCCAATGGATCTTTAATATTAAAAACACGTAGTGAAATCATAGCAAATAAATTATTTTTTTGAATGTAAAAAAGTTTAACATCTAAGAAGTCCATGAAAAACAATCAGTCAGTAAATATTACATGCCATTCAAACACAGCAACTACAGAAGTCCACGGCAATGCATATTTAAAATTATAAAAGAAGTAGTTTAAAAACTGCTAGTTTCAGTACTGCCAAAAATCTGAAAGACAACAAAAATTTTTCGATTCTAGCACTTAATATAAAATGACATAAATTTTATGATATATTTATGATATCAATAAATGTTACCATTTAGTTGTGACGTCAAATTCTGATTTCGTGGAAATATTTTGAATACAATAACTGTTTGTAATTGACACTAATTAAACTAATATTTCTTTGCAGATAACACACCCACTTCATTCCTTCTTAACATTTAGAATGTTTGACAGAGCTTTTATTGTTGCCAACTCCGAAATACACTTGTACTCAGCGGTGGCACTTTTCCGCATAAAAGTGGGCGATACGACAATTTACTAATGAAACAAGTATTTCTGGGTAGAGAGCGCATCTTGTACGTTCCTTTTTAACATTTAGAAGGAAGTGACATTAAAAAAAGTATTTTTATTCTCAACTGTGGAACAAACTTGTACTTGGTGGTGAAACTTCACTGCATTAAAAGTGGGTGGTACGATTATTTACTAATTAGTATATTGTGTAAATATCCACGGCTGTTAAGGAGCAAAGACTACTTAAAGGCAAGTGTTTACACGTCTTGATTCTGCTGTGTTAATTTAAAAAAAATTAAGAAATCTCGGCTGTTTAAGAAAATAATTCAGCGTCCTAAAATGATGCCAACTTTTTAAACCTGCAAAACCTTCATTGATACAATCACACACCCAGTTCGCCACTTAGGCAACAATACCACCTGGCTTAGAAACGGCTTAACATAAGCAAATATTAAGGTCAACAGTAACGTTATAGAAAATCGTGAAATGTAGCCCATATAAACACTATGTATCCAAGACGTGCACAAGAATCCAGGTATTATCCCTCCCAAATACCACGCTGAAGGCAGAAACTAGTAATATACAAAGAAAAATTGCATTTTGAATAAGCCAGTCAACTACGAATTTATCAAAGTGTGCCATACTGAATGAAACCAAACCAGGGAACTTCACAGAGAAATTAATGAACCTGGAACAATTATTATTATTTTTAATTTTAGCTCATTTATACGTGCTAAAAATATAGGTTACGGGTTATTGAAAATAAGTTAACATTAAAGTTGGTAATTAAGACCAAATGTGTTAAATGTTCCCACTTCAATTAACTCGAAATATAGTCGATAGGAAAGTATACAAATAAAAAATTGTTTTGTATTTTAACAATAATTATTGTTAAACGTTGCAATAAAAGTACTTCCATTTCCTATTTTTATATAAACCCGATAATCATGCATGCCTTTGACAAATAGATCGGGATGGGTAAAGGGAAAAAGATCCCTACCCTCTTTTCAAAGTATGTTTTCGTAAGTGACATGAGAGTTTCGCATTACCAGTCGTACACGCCAGGCACTTGGTAGGAACTGCACGTGTCCAGCAGATAATGCTACTCTCCTCTGCAGGTGGTAATGTTGCATGTGGCTGCGGGCTACTTGTCATGCCAAGTCATGCCGTACCTCTGGTCGTAACGGTACATTTCCACAAGTTACGCCCATTACTTGCAATGTCTTCTGCGAGGCAAGAAACAAGGCCTGAGTGTCCGCTAGTTCCCGATCAGTCGGCCTATCGTTATGCATAATGGCTTTTGTCTTGCAGAACTTCCAAGGACTTTTGCGTAGCTGGGAGCGAGAGGTATTACACTTCCCATGTCGCTGATATTACTCTCTGCAAGTTTTATTGTATCTCCATTTGGAGCAGTTATTGTGCGTACGCCACTCTGACACGGCGAAGAAATCTTGCACCTAGCTAGTGACCTTCGTTGGCTTTCTCAGGTAATGCACTGAGTCACAGAGGGGGAGTAGATTGCACTGAAGGTTTGCTGAGTAAAATAAATTACACTGAAGTCGTGTTTCAAAAGTGTGGTTACCATTCTTAGAAGTACAGTACGATTTTAAAGCACGGATAACACAGACGGAACAGGTTGAAATTCTAATTTACCTATGACGAACCGCTATTAAAGCCTACTTTATCAGCATTAGTCATGGCATGTTTGCTGTACTGAAGTAAGTGAGAAAGCTAAAAAAAAATAGCTGCTTGCCTGTAATCCTCAACGTTTAACTGTACATGACGCACCATACTCCTGACTACAAATAATTATTTTAGAGCTTGGAAATGTTGTACGTTGGATAATCTGTAGTTGCAAATGATCATTTAGCTGCACTGTAGTGCTGTTAAAATATATCTGATGATATAATTCAGACTATATTGTTTCAACGCATGGAAATTAACTGTACAGGTTAGGATTCGTCAACTGACCCTGCGCGGTTGACATGCAAACTCTACTTCATAATCCTTATGCCGCAATAGTATACTTCAGTTAAATGAAAACTCGTTCAGAGAAAGGGAACGTATCTTTCTAAATACACGTTTACGTAAACTGTATTGTTATAGACAATGGTTTCTCGCAGAATTTTTTTTTCTTCTGGAATTACTGTACACATGTCCGACGGTTCTTCTTCGTTATATCCTACCATGCGCGTATGAAGCTACTATCCCATTCCATTAGGGCAATAATAATTTCGAAGTTACATTTTTTTTTTAAAATTAAACTAAGATAGAAGGTAGAGACTTTTTCCGAAAATAAAAGAATTTGTATCCGAAGAAGTCAGATAAACTAGGGACAGAAATGAGCTGAATACATGTAATTTTAACGTTATAATTCAATATTTTGTTAATGGTTGGAACCAGGATGTGCAAATAAAGCAAAAACAAGAGGATCAAAGATGTCCTTATATCATAAATCATTTTACAGAACACGCGAAAGTATAGTTACGAAGAGGCGAAGTAAATAACTGTGATAAAGGGATCAGGCATATTCATAATCCCAAGGGCAAGAAGAGTAAGTAGATAAAATAAGTAAACGGTATTTTACTACTTCACGCAAGTGGAATCATTAGCTCTTGTGGTAACATACAAGTGTTCAAAAGGGCGCAAAATTTCTATCACTTGATGCTTGTTCAAGTAATTGGTAATTAAACAGGTCGTTCTCTTATTTATTGGCAACAACTAGCTGCCTGTCCTTCGACAAATATTTGCTCCAATCCAACCACTCCTTGATAAACTCTTACCGTTTAGCCATCAGCGAGGGATCGTACATATCCGTGTGAGCGACTGAAGTCGATGAAATATAGAAACAGTAATTAAGGCGCGAAGACCTTAGCAACGCAGCTACACCAGTCACACTCAATGTGTTACACAAATGAAATATTAAAAGATGAACGTAAGTGCAGAAGCAGTCACACGCGCACACGTTAAGCTAGCTGTTTAGTGCATTTGTTTAAAAAATGCAATACTGATCTCCCGAAAAAAATTTATGGCGGCAGCAAAAATAATTTATGGCATCTTCCAAAATACGGGGTACCGAACACTTTTAGAAGCCTTTCTTAGTTTATTTTGTTGCCAACTGTATGACCTTCCGCTGCATGTAAAACTCGTCATTGGCAAAGAAAGACATTAGATGATCAAATGGCCCAGTGACCAGGTGTAATTTAAAAAAATACCGATATGTTACTTTTACCCTAAGTTTACTTTAAGAAACCGGTTTCATTTACCACCAATTAAATCACTAGGCATTTGTTAAAAATAAGCTGGAGAATTACACCAGAGGGACAACGCATCACATTCGTGCGCACTCAGTTGTAATGATATTTTGTATAAGAATTGTTTCTCACTAGACGTTTACCAACATACCTATTTTATCCCTGTTTTTGTATTAAAATTATGCATCAATGAAGCATTATAATTTATAGATAAGATATTAATAACATTTCAATTTAACAGGCACAAAAGTAACTTTTATGAACACAAGTATAAAACTCTTGTGATGCAGTGCGTATTTAGGAAATAACTAATCACGTCATACATGAGAAGATTTTTCAAAGGTTTGATTTAAAAAGGCCGAAGAAACTGTGAATGGACTATAGCAGTCACTGCAAGTAATTTCGTTGCTACCGTAAAATATATCTTGCTGAGACTACATCCACGAGCTCGCGGCGAAGAAGATATACACATTGGTGCGTGAAGCCGGAAAGATGGCGCGGAAGAGAGAGAGAGAGAGAGAGATGCTAGCAGGAGGGTGCACCACCAGCAAGTACAAGTATGTTTTCCTCTGGAGCATGCTGTGGTGGTGGACGCGAGCAGGGACGAGGATAGAGATTGCGCCGGAGGAAGTGTACACTCGCGGGCTGCTAGCCGGCGCCGACGAAGTACTGTCCCAGCTGGCCGGTCCTGTTGCGGACGAAGGTCTGCAGCGACTGGGCCGCTCCCTGCAACACAAGAGAAGACGCCTGCTTCGTACAAATGAAAAAAAAACAAACAAATTAAAGGCTGTTCACGATAAAGTGAGCACTTTTGAAATCAACCTCAGAAAAAAAAAGCCACTGCTTCTGTCTGCGTATAATTTAACTGGCGCTCTGAGTGACATGCGTCCAGTAAAGTTGGTAGATATGGATGGAAAGAAGTTCCATATCTTAACGTCGAATGAAAAGAGTTAGATAACCATTCGTGATAACTTACATTATTTCTTTCGCTTTCTGTTCTTTTTTAATGCATCGAATTTTAAAAGTGAGCAGATGTGTAAAATATTTATTTTTTATAATAATTCCATAGTTTCATTTGACCCGACGCATGAATAAAGTGTTCAGGCCCATGACAATGTGTGAACAGGCCATAAACAGTTTTTTTCTACCACACAGTATTTAAGAACACAGACGTGAAATAGCCGCTTATACCACGAACCCCAGCAGCTCACGTCAGCCAGATGGCGTTACTAGTCAGAGAAAGTTTTGAACGACGCCGTTCGCCAGTCACTGTCTGGAACACTCTAAACAATCTTTACTTTTACAAGAAAAATCCTAGGAAACCCAGTTGCCAAGAAAATCCTTGGTAAAACTACAAACAGCTTTCTTGTAAAATCTGCAAAGCATATATTTGTAATATTACAAACGATAGCCTAGTATTTCAACTTACGTTATTGAGAAGTGCACATAGAATTATTTTTTATTCTATAAAACATATGTGATAAATTAATAAGAGAGAATGACTATAAAACACTTTTCAAAACATAATTCAGGAAAAAAAATTCACACAGTGCCAGCACGGGGACTATAAACTATATCCCTAACATTACTAGACCGCAACCGTAATCACAAGACCAATTTGACCTAGATGTAAATACCTACAAAATATTAAAGAAGTTATTTGATTGAAAAGTCTACATTTACTTATTTATTTTTAAGAGCTCTATTGCAGAATTGTGAGGTTTGGACTGGCTCTTAACAACGAGGTCTTGAGAGTCGATAAGAGTTACGTGTAGCTAGGAAACAGTTAATTAGTAATGCGGTCACGTTTTATAGATATTGTCGTTATATTATGATTATTTGAGTTCTTTTACGTGTTTAACTTCATTCAAACTTACAATACATTAATTTTTGCACGAAACTACACATTACATAACCCATAGTTTCTGAACACGTGGTTTCACATTGTTGAATGTCCGCCATTTTGCTGAAGCTCGTGGATACGGGTCAGTATAATACAAACATTGCTTGAGGCCTATTACAGACACGGGCCATGTAGTTTTACAAGCATTTGTAAAATTACAAATAATATATCATTAAAATTTACAATATTTTTTACAGTGTAACCTACAGACCAGTGGCCGCGCAGCCAATAGGGAACCTGTCGCAGCAACCATTAGCCAATCAACTACAAAAGCCGTTCCCAGAGCCTCGTACAGCCAATCGCAGAGTGGGTACACGCCCACATCAAATGAACCGTATCGCCATTTCGTCTCTGCATATTCGTCTACTCTATGTTCTTAAGCTCTGAAACTGCAGATTCTGTGGAACATGTGAAAAACAGCTCCACAGCAAATCGGTGCCGGATTACCGATTGTTTTCGTAGCTGCAATGAACTGGCTGATACAGTTTTCGCCGAATTAAGCTGAATACTGCTGGTTCCCGGTTCATTCGACTGATTTCGACAATCTGTTGCAGATTCTTGTTTCCTGACTCAGTGATTCTTTTTCACAAAACGATTTAACTTATTCAGGTTCAAAGTATACGTCGCGGTTAGAACACAATTGCACCGTCGTAGTTACAATCATACAATGCTACATTTTTAATGCGTGATAACTTGTAACATTTCTAGCCACAATAAGGGTTTACAGCATTCTCTAAAGCCCCTGTCACACTGTCAAATTTTTCCGTCAAACTGCTTCCAATAAGTTTGGTCAAACAAAGTTGGACAGTTATGATGACATCGAAACGTCATAAACGCCGCCATTTTTGTCTGAGAAAGTTGGATAGCTTCAGTTTCCATCAAACATTATAAAATTGGACCGGTTCTAAAATTAATTCTATGATTGACGGTCTCAGCCAGACATAATCGTGCACGACAAAAATGGATGCCAAGAAACTCAAAATAACGAACAATTGTTGGAAACGAAGTAAGTTATGAAGATAATTAATTTATGTAGAAACCATCTGGGCAAGAATGCTATTTTAAGTGACTATTGCACATAATATTACGAACTCAGAGATATTTATTTCATTGTGCAGAAAACATATCTTATAAATAACATTCAAATTTAGTAAAGAAACGAAAATAAATTGCATTATTACTTACATTTTTGCCTGTAATTGACCGTTTGGAAAAACAAAAGCGATATCTCACTATGAAAATAATGTTTAAATAATATTTCAAATTAGATTCTTGCTATAAAAAAATTTGACAGCGTGACACATTCTCAAACATATTCAATATTATTTGATAAAATTTGTTGGACGGAAATATTTGATGGCCGTATTTTATTCTCAAATTTTATTGTCAAATACATTCATCTCTTTGTGAATCATCACGATTAAAAGCTGTTGTGTTCCGACTTTCGATAAATTCCCTTACGATTCCACACATTACTACATCAACTGTACGGGGCCTCGGTGGCTGAGCGATTAGCACGCTCGCCTCCCACCAAGGTGAAACTGGCTCAATCCCCAGCCGGGTCACCGGATTTTCGCAAGTGGGAGTCGTGCCGGACGATGCCGTTAGTCGGGGGTTTTCTCGGGGATCTCCCGTTTCCCCGCCCTTTCATTCCGGCAGCGCTTCATATTCACTTCAGCCACCTTCATCGGCTCTCAAGATCTCGCTGTTATGAGCCGCCCAAATATCTTCATTCACTCACTACATCAACTGTAACTTGACCATTGTTACTATAAAACTAAACTTGTTTAAAACTAAGGAGTGGCTACTTTTGCCAATTTACCTAATAACGTTGTAACACTAAATATTTCACAGATATTTACATATTCTAACAGGTCGTATGTATATTGGTTGCTGCCATAGTTATAACTTATTCTCCTGTTCGAACCAGCCACATCGGTTTAGCCCTATATGTTTACTGCTGATTCAGATTCTTGCATGGATTGTCGGATAATCAGATCTCAAATAGGGGCATGTCAAACCAACATTCAGTTCCTCGGTGCCTAGCTTGTTATTGCATTACAATGCGAAATTATAGTCTTTATTGGCGCAGATCGCAACCGAGGTACGTAGCGCCTGGTATTTAGTCTACACCTATGGACGTAGGTACCTGGCTGGTTGCGTCACCACCAGGTAGGCAGGGGAAGTGGACTGGCGCAAGACTTCACCGCCACCACTGGGGCAAGTAGCACCTACACACTCCTAATTCCTCACTTTTGTCATGGCTCTACTATTCCCGGCCAGGTTATGTGTTTTCCAGGCGGGGGAAAATTTCTACTACCCCGCGTCGTGGTGTCTCTTTGTCTTCGAGTCCACGGCAGACCACAGGGGAATCCTACATGAACACCCAGCCACGTTACGGTCGTCGCTGTCCACACAGGGTCCGTGGTAGCCTTCCTCTCTAACGTCAACAGACAACTACGTAGTTCCGTGCACCACAAAACAATCTACACGTTTAACTACTTCTTATCCGCGTAGATAAATAAATTCCTTGTTTAGGGTGTAGCGTACACGAGCAGGTTTCTCAATTGAGACCCGTAGTTGAAATAGCTAAAGTTCTACTTCCAGAATATTCCTCTGTCTCGTGCAAACTAAGCTTAATTAAGTCTATAAAATTACACCAAAGGACAACGCACCGAATTCATGCGCACTCTGCTATAATTATATTTTTATGAGAACTATTTCTTACTAGGCACTAACAACACACATGTTTTAGTACTGTTTTTATTCGTATTTATTATAAATGGTATAATATAATTTATAAATAAAATATAGGTAAATTTATTATTTAACGAAGCATAAGATAATTTTATGTTGATAGAGGTATCAAACGCTTGTGATACGTAGCATATTTAGGAAATAACTAAACACGACGTACATGGGGTGATTTTTCAAAGTTTTGATTCAAAACAAGTGAAGAAACCGTGAATAGACTATAGCCACCTCAAGTATGGTACACCCGAGCATGGAGCATGGATGAAACGAGCCGTCCGCCATCATTACCCTCATGCCTATATCCTGACTTTGCCCCGTTGAAAAAAGCTGACTGGCGCAATAAAAGTTAAATGTTCAAGTATTTTGGGGAAAAAAAAAAAAAAAAAAAAAAAAAAAAAAACTATAAGCGTGTATCACAAAAATATGCATAAGTTATTGCGAAAACCTGCTGCCTCATGTATTTTTTTAGTGGCAGCAAGACATTAGGAAACGAAAGAACCTGTTTGGTCTCACATTGTGCTTCGAAAAACAGAGCCGGCCAGACTGGCAGCGAGTGGGGTGCTCTCTGCCCTGGTTCACATTCAGTGAGAAACCCCGTGAGATGGGAATTTAAAGAAAAAATAATATGTGCTGTCAAGTTAATTACTAATTAAACTTTTCATTAAACTGTTCTACATCGCAGTTTGTAAAGCGACAGAAGTTCAAAATACTTTCGCTACAAAATCATTGGGGAAATATTTAATTTTTGGTGGCAGGACCTGGCATCGATTTTTTACCCTAGTCTCTTCGGGGCCTCTGAACGGACATGCCGACACAAAAATTAAAAAATTGATAAGTTATGATATACACATTAGTAAAGTTATAATTGAAAAATAATAGTTTAACTAAGCTATTAATATCGCATTGAGAAACGTTATATTTTCTACAGGTTATCCAACTTAAACAAAAAATACTCCCTTGAAATTCTCGTTTGAAAGCGAAGTCTGGTTGGACAAGAAATCATTAACATAGGACCGTTTTAATATGTCATTTGTAGGGAGGAGTTTTTATTAAGAATAACTGTGACTACGGTTGCGGTTATGGAAGTTTCAATTTGAACAAGGGTCTTTAATTCTTACGAATGGACAGGAATGAACAGGAAGAAGAAATGAAGACTGGAGTCGAGTGTGGACTGCGTGCTTTACCTGTATGACGCGGCCCACTAGTTGCGACACGCTCCTCGTCATGTTGATAGCGGTGTCGACCAGCACGTTGGACGAGCCCGTGCCGCTCCCAGCGCCGCCCTATGGACACATCGCACACTCCTTCACTATCCCTTCGTACACTTGTCGTGGCGAGCTATCGATACGCCAGGCCGTCAATACTCAATTGTCGATACTTAAACGCCACTATTGGAGGCAAGAACAAACATACTTACATACAGTGTTTTGACAGACAATTTTTGTTGCAAAATAATTATGTGGCATAATATTCTACACAAAAATTAAGACATATTTAACAATTTGGTAATCAACAATAAGTATATCATATCTAAATTCCAGACACAAAATTACCAAAGGGCATGTATGTACACAAATATACTAATCATTGCATAAAATGAAAAACGTTACCCCAATAATATAAATATAAAATACAAGAATTCTTTCATGTTAAGCAGAATGATTACAATTTTCTAGATTGGTGATTTCCAAGGCGTCTATGACTGTAATTTTAAGTATTGTCTTTCTGTGAGTTTATAATTTTATTGGAAGTGAAACTCGCCAAAATGCAAATTTCATAATATTATATTGACCATTGCTAAACGGAAACATTTTATGTATCCTAGGACTACGTTTGTAGATGAGGCTACCGTGATGTGGGTGGAACCATGCTAAGATAACTTATTTCCATTTAACTCTGGACCGCTTTGATTCGTTCGGAAGTCTTAGCTCAGTTATGGTTTGATTACGTTCAGTCAACTACACTGAATTCTGAAATACAGTTCTTGGTTCTCAGTGCCATCGTATGCGTTCTGATGTAAATTCTAGGATCTCAAACTGTAAATTAAGATCGGTTATATAGTAAATCAATGAAGCCTCGTTCTTAAGTGCATTGCAAACTGAGCTAAAGTAACTTGCGTGTCTTTGTTTGTACTCAGTAATATATTGTAATGCAACGCTGACAGTAATGGCCCATCATCCTGTTTATTCTATAACTGGTCTTGACAGTTCCAAAAAAAAAAATGTGTTAGGAAAATGACAATCTTTAAGACACAAAATCGTAGACTAAGTGCAGACTGAATAATGTGGCCATTGAAGAAATTCTAAATGCAGATTCCTTCAACGCAAAAATTTTCTTTTACAATATTTCAGATGACAGGCGTTCATCAGAAGTTACGGCTCTCATTGGTACCACATTGCATGCTTTCTGATAAACAGCTATTTTTTTGTGTTTAGGTATATATTCATCCAAATAGCTTGAATAAGTTTCGTTAATCAAAACTCAAGAATTTTTGACTATATATATATATATAATTTGGACTTTTACCCATAGTAGTTTGACTGTTCAAAACACTATAGATGTCTTCTGCTGTGGAAGAACAAACAACCGAAGACGTTAATTGTACCAAAAATATGTTAACCTTCACTTTGTGGGTGAACACGGCTCTAACGCTGACCTTTATATGTTGATTAAGAGCCCAGCCTACCAAGCCTGTAGTCACGGGTATAAGTGGGGGATCAATGTTATAGAAATTCCTTCTCATTGCATCGATTTTAAAAGTAACTTTTTCAAACAAAGAAATATCCAAAGCAACTTACTCTGATATTATTGTCATGTTAATTTATTCATCTAAAAATATTTTTTCATTATATTTTTGTAAAAAGTAAATATTTAGTGTTAAATTCTAGAAAAAAGTACAACGTATAAGTTGGCTAGATTCTTTAACGTACCAGTGTTCATAAAGAAATGTCACGTAGAATAATATTTTTTAAACGCATATCTTTAAAATTGATGCACTGAGAAGGAATTTTACATTAATGCATCGATGAAGTCCCCACCCCCCCCCCCCAAACATTTCCACCCTGTTTAAACTGTGTGGCTGCAGGCTTGGTAGGCAGCGCTATTAACATGCTGCGCACTCTTGCCCTTATGACCAACACACTCAGTTCAAAAGTAGCCACAAAGGAAAAACTACAGGCCAAAGAATTCCATCAAGTTCACGCATTTTCGAGCGCGAAGACGAACTAATAACGATACGGATGCACATGGTACTCATGTAGTGGGATTAAATCTGTCTACATGTATTACTGTTTTAACAAAATTTCAAAGGACTCTAGTTAGGCTGTTTGATGTTGATTTTCAGATACATGAACCTTATTTAATAATTTAAAACCCATGAAAACATGCGCACAACTTTATCTTAAATAAGACAGCAATGCACTCGTGAATAGAGAAGGGCTGACTGCGTGATATTTTGCGGAATGGGATTATTCTTTCGTGGCTATACGTGGACTGTGTTGGTGGTTTCAAGGCCGCCACCGCCTGGATCTATCTTGGCGTTTGAAGCACAGGCGCTAGGAAGCGTTAAGTGCAACTCTGGCTCGGAATCAAATGCAGCATCGCCTCTACAAGCAAATAAATCGATTTTCACGAAGCCTTTCTTGTGCTGCTTGCAACCATGCGACTTCAGCTGTTACCATATAATTTTATTTAAGTAATATGTATGAAACGAAGTTAGTAAAGTCTCGTTTGGTGGGTAGCCAAGATATTAATCGTTTACTTTTTTTTAAACAAATTATTTTTTTTTTTCGGCTAGGTTAAAGGGTTTCAAATAATATTTGCAGTACCCAAAATGTCATTAAAACTTTATTTTTGGCAGTTAAGTCTTACACGTGTGTTCTTAAGAGAACAGAATATGTCCAGTGAACTATTTTTAAAAAGGGCATTTCAAACACACAGCAATACAGTTCAGGTAGGAGATATACAGGCAAAGTTGAGAACGCTTTTGATTCACATTTGCAACTCGGTGTTGCCACCCACACTTTCTCATTCGCACGATCACACACCGACAGAGACGAAACCTCAACAGTATAAGAGACTGGACTGGCCGTAGTCGTATGAACCTCGCCATCACTCTCTAGTATCTCTTTGGGGATAGAATCCGTGATCTCCCGAGAGCGAGGAAAGCACGCTAACTGCATAACCACGTGCACTTGGGATAGTCTCCGAGCTGGCTCGCTGGTAATGCAAGACATCTACCTTCGTGAACAAACTATTGGTTTCGTTGCATATTTCCAATAAGCACTTTATTAGGTCTGTCCGACACTGTTTGTTAAACTGCACGCAATAAAATCTAGTTAGGCAAATATTTTAATTTTAAAACATTTTTGGTATAATTCTCTGTATAAATTATAATTTTACGTATTTTATCACACAAAAATTCAAATAGTCATTAAACTTAAAGTAATTTGTTTGCAATGTAATGAATGTAGTTTAGATGAAAGAATAATTTCTTTGAAAACATAGTTATCAATTTTATATTTTTTATTTGCTGAAAGTCATACGACGTGTACACAAACGTGACCACCATAAGAATGTTTAATAATGATCTCTCTTCAGGCGTCTTCCAGACGACCTTACTTTGCTTGTTGCTCTACCAGTAGGCATTGCCGAAAACATAACACTCCGTTTCTCCCTTGCAGAAGCCAACCACTTCATATTCTATAAATCTTTCTGATTATCTCCTTGGTCCTCTCCCTCTTTCTCTTCTACTGTTCTCTTCACTACGTCCCTCATCTTCTCAGACAGAGTCCTATACAGTTCCTATCCTTGCACTATAAATTATTTGAAAAATTTCTCAACATGTGCATATCATGGGTAATTTGCCTGAAAGTTTATATAAATTAGCGCCCCCTTGCCATATGCATTTTGTAATTTCAATACCCACTTAATATTTGCTAAAAACATGATAGAAGAATAGAAGAAGTCCAGTGGATGAGAAAAAGAGTATCACTCGTACTTTCATAATATGACCAAACAAGCTTGAGGAAGTTACTCAATAATATTCTTACCTCACCGATTCTTTCAATTACCTACACATTTCTCATTCTGTCCATCCAGATTATTATTTACATCCTTTTTTCCGCACCCACAGATCAAACACTGGCAATCTTCTTTCGCATTCTTTCTTAATGTCCACGTATTTGTCCTGCGTAGCGTAACACTGCAAAATATTAGACACTTTTTACCAGTTGAATTCGATCAGACGCTTTTTTCTTTGCAGTTAATGTTTCGGTGGCTATTGCTATCATACCCTACGTTCTAGTCCAGGGTGTATATATATATACTTGTAAGCTGTGAAGCTGCCTTGATGCGAAAACCTTCTGACTTAGTTATTACTTCTCTTCCAGTTGTGATCCTCACACTATTTCCCCTCGTTTCTGTGACAGCGCATTATTAATTTACAGGTTACATACATACATACATACAGGTCGTGTGCCCACAGCAAATCTAATTCACGCAGTCTAGTTACCCCTACGCTCTACTTCATTTCCAATCAAACACTTTCTCACATTTGCCTTCAGCAGATGTGAGAAGAAACGGTGTGGGAGAGACACGGTATGCATCACTAACTCTTATTTTCAGATTTTATTCTTGCTTGTCAGTGCTTCCTCGTAGACAGTTTCGCTAAACCGCCACTATCATGGGATGTTGAGGCCGTGTTGGCGTTGTTTCACAAGTCAGTTTCTGGTACGACTCAAAATTGCTAAGCAGCGATTTCATTATCCTAGTAGCTCGGAATCTACACTATAATGTAGAGATCCTGTCATCTTAAGCTTCTGAAATTAATCATGCAACGTGAACCACGAACGCTTACTAGTTTTCCAGCATTAAATCACTTCAAGACAACTTATCTGCAGTTTGGCCTTTAGTTCGAAGAATAGAGCATTTCCTCAAGGAAAAATGCTAGGCAGGTGGTTTAACGTCATCAAGCATCTACAAACTTTTTCACTGTTTAGAGACACATTTCAGATAGTTCAGGACTACCGTTCGATATGTTTGTGTGCCAATTCTACATTAAGCAATGCTTCTTATTTGTAGCTACGCAGTATGTGTACAAGGCCATATCCTTACTATAGTGGGGTTATTGTTGCTATTATATAGCTAAAAAACACTAAAACAGTTCATTGTTGCGAAATTTTTAGTTGGTAAACTACGCAAATTTCACTGAGGAAAGAAGAACGAAAGTACAGTATCATTACAGAGAAACCCTAGAAGGGGTTTGCAGCGTTTAGCAAGCAGTCGTTTTGTCTAAATAGTTCTGCGAGAGTTTGACCGTTGGATTTTCAATTTTCTTCAAGCAAAGTTGAAGAATTTTTGTTTTAAAACATATAGTTTCTATTGAGTCGAAATACTTCAACATTATTCAAACATATTTATCTGAAATTATATTTACACAGAAGTGTGTTATGCGTTAATAAGACATTTTATAGCTCTGAGATTCCTCTTTCTTGAATGTTGTTTTCTTAAGTTTTTGCTGTGACATCTGACAAATTTCGTAAGTTTAACAATGTATTGTTTTCATTTGAAATACTCAGTTTCATACAGATGAAACAAAATAGGTACATAAACTGTGTCACTCTTGGGGGCTCATTCTAATTTAGTTGCACAGTATACCAGCAGAAGTGTAATGGCCAGCTTCATATTGTCAAAAGCCATACTTTAGCGAAACGTAATGTTTTGAACTATTACTGAAGTTGGGGCTGTAATGATATTCTGACCTATGGATGTGGTGATGTTTAAATCGACGTTTGTGCAGTAAGTACCAATGTATTTGCTCGAAGAGCGTTAAATTCACCTGCTTTGGTGGCCATAATACAACAACGAAAATGCCTATAATTGTATTCTCGTTTGTCATGGTCTGCGAGGATAATTGCCTTCAAATATCGTCGTCATCAAAACACAGTTTGGACGATTTTCTATAAAGAGCTACAAAATAACAGATTTCTCGTGAATGGCACTGAGGCCAACTTATGAGAATGAATTGTCTTTTAGACATGTTCAGGTGCCATTTAACCGGCGGCGTGAATATGGAAAGATCTAAAGTTTCCATCTGCAAGTGAACTTGGAACAGATATTGAGGAGAGGATAATAAAGCGAGAGACTGTAACTATTAAACCCAGGAGACAAAATTGCAGCAAACAGATAAAGAATACATAAATGATAACATCAGCCTCAGGGTGTATGCCTCCTAAACAGAAAATGGTTCAGGCATAGATATAGGCGAGCGTGTATCCTCATAATTACTTCAGTATAGATAAACTGAGCAAACTTCATCAAGTATAGAGGAAAACCCGGACGGCCAAGTAGCTAAGAGGGTTGTCAGTTTATCCTTTCTCGAATGTAGCAGCTAAGTGTACGTAGGAGAGTAACGACATCATTTCTTAACTATAGGAAATCCAAACGTCCTTGGCGTGGTAGCGCTTCCCTCTCTCACTAGGCAGGTCGTGGATTCTACATCAGCCAGCGGCTCTGGTGGTTGGGGCCGCGGTTGACGTTGGGCTAGAGCGGCCTGCCCGCCACCGAGGCGAACCGGGCTCGATCCCCGGCGGGGAAACTCCCGGGTTTCCACACGCGGGAATAGTGCCGGACGATACTGCTGGTGCGGGGCGGGTTTTCCCGGGGTTATCTCATTTACCCCGTCCCGCCTCTTCATTCCGATGCTGCTCTATATCCAACTTGTTTCCTCCTCAGCGGCAGGTCTGTAGTTCTCTCTTGTTGGGTTCACATCCTCATTAGACGAGGAAGTAGCGATTATTATTATTACTTATGCACAAACTTACACATATCTGTGCAATATCTGTATCACTGCTTCTCTCGGCGTGAACGAATGCATTTTACTTCTGTGCGATGAACTTAGAAACTAGGGGAAACTATTACTCAAATAAATAACACTTGATTGGAAATTCCGGAGGTGAAAAATTCCCATTTCACTGGGCACTAAACAAAGCAGAGACAAACAAGTTACCCCTTAAATTCTGTTTAAAATAAAAGGGAAAACATTGTTTACTTCGCCCTGAGAAAGAAATTTGATAGATACCATTCCTGGGACAAAATAGATATTGGAAAGGCGGGGAAGAGTACCTAGACTAAATGTGATCAGAAATTGATTTTTGTTATCTGCGCACGTCAACACTACTGGCCCAGTAATTGTCAGTTGAACTGTCAAAACCACGTGACTCAAAGAGTAACGGATTCGTTTGTTTACAACTAGTTAGAAAAAAGTCCTGCTTTTTTTTAAGAATAAAAATTTGGTTCTAATTGAATATATTCTTGTTGATATAAAAATTGGTCAGAGAGTGAACCAAAATGTCAGTCAAGTGGTTTTGATAGGTTTTGATAGATGCGAAATAGTATTTCAGCATCGAGGCTGAGAAATTGCACTGAAAAAAAAACCCACAAATTATAGCAGTTAAAAATATTTTAAGTAAATTTACCTTACCAAATTTTTTTCTACAAAAATAGTATGCGTTGTAATTACTAACAAGCTATTTTATTGTCAGCACAAAATAATTTTGTAGTTACCATAAAAAACTAGAATGGTGAATACCCAGAGGATTAAAATTAATAACTGTTATTGCGTAACTGACATGCGATATCTACGTCGTATTCCCTCTACGGTTCAGTATAAGGATCAGTAAAAAAAGAGGTTAGTTTTATGTTAGTACTACAGATATAAAGCCCAAGTGCCACGATGGAAGTTTCTTTGAAATACTCCTTGCAAGCTTGCATGTCGCTGATATGTATTTGTTATATGGAAGATTTAGCCAACTACTACCCGTTTTCATGGAAGATTTCGTAACAGGTTGTGTACAATTTTCGAAGTAAGGTCTCCTACAAAGTTGACATTTTAACCAATCCGAGAGATGGCGGCGAAATGTGGTATTGACAGTAGCTGCAATTGTGTTTTGAGGAACAATTTTATGGTCGTTTAATCCAAAACTAGAGTAAATAGTAAATTAAACACCGCGAAAATGTTAACAGTTGAAGAAGTAAAACGGAAAGAAATACGCCCGCGTTAACTTTTGTGGCAGCAAGTATCGTGTGACGGGTTGTTCCATAGAAACCTCCATGCCTGCCTGCGTGCTAGGCTCGGTTAGCAGGTGTCAGCTTGTATCGTGGTACAAGGGCTTAACTCTCGACTTCAGTCCTTCTGCAGGAAGCCGTCGTTTTCGTGTCGAAATTTCATTTTCTGAGGTATCATTATAAATGTCTGATAATAGAACATTTACAATTTACAGCTGTTTAATACGTTTGTATAGACTGTTCATGGTAAAATGAGCACTTTTGAAAGCCCTGCTTAAGATCTACTTGTATACAGGTTGAGTGTTCCTCCGGCTTAAGCAAATTTAACATTGCAATGGGCCTCATCCCTTTATTCATGCGTCGGTCAAGTGAAACTGCGAAATTATTATAAAAGTAAACATTGTACAAATATGCTAATTTCTACACTTCGATGCATTGAAATTAGAAAGAGAGAGAAACAATTTAAGTTTTCACAAATAGTTACCTAACACATTTTGATCGACGTTAAGATATGGAACTACTTTCCATCCATCGCTACCAACTTTACTGGGCGCCTTTTACTCATCGCACCCGTCAAAGTATGTGCAGGTAAGGGCATTAACTATTTTCTAAGGTTGATTTGAAAAGTGCTCTCTTTATCGTGAACGGTCTTTATCTAATTTTCACTGTGTGTTATTTGCTGCTCGCAAAAATGCAGGAACTTAAGTGTTCAACTTTTTAGAATAAGCAGATAACACACAGTTAAAATTAGGCACAAAATTATTAAACAACTGGCAAAATGTAAATTTCCCATAATCGTGCATTGTCAGTAATTACTATTAATCCGGAATTATGACCCGGAAACGAAGAATTTCTGCAGAAGGGGTGCTGCCTAGCCATAACTGTGATAGTTTGTTGGACGGGTTAGTGGCATGCACTATCTGGCTATAATCCATTCACGGTTACTTCACACTTTGCTGAAGCCCTGCTAAAGTTCTCCTTCCTGGACATTCCTCCGCTTTATGCAACCAAAGCTTAACTAAGTCTAGAAAATTACACCACATGACAACGCACCGAATTCGTGCTCACTCAGCTGAAATTATATTTTGCATGAGAACTATTTCTTACTAGGCGCTACCAACACACATATTTTTTTCACTGTTTTTATTCATATTGATTATAAATGAAATATTGTAATTTATAAATAAAATATTGGCAAAACTTTAATTTAACGAAAAAAAATAATATACTTGGAATATTTAGGAAATTACTAAACACGCCGTACATGGGGTAATTTTTCAAAGGTTTGATTCGAAAAGTGTGAAGAAACCGCGAATAGACTATACGAAGCGAAGCGAGGAACATTACCGTGCGCTGGGGCGGCGCTGTCTTGTTTGGCTTCTTCCTTGGCGCCGCGGTGGTCTTCGGGGCGCTAGTGACAGCACTAGTGCTAGTGGCAGTACTAGTACTAGTGGCAGCACTAGTGCTAGTGGTTGGCTAGAATGTCCGTCACACAGTTAGTGAAGCACGAGACTCGAGCAAGCTTGGCCGCGCCAGCTGTCCGCCACACACAAACACTCACACACACACACACACACTTCCAGTCTGCGGTCTACTTGTGAACGGGACTACTCCCGCCGTACCTAGCTGGCCAAATCTCTTACGCCATATTTCATACGCCTTGGAGATTTACACATTCCGTGACCAAATTAACTAACCTCTGTTTAAAAAAATCGTATAACGCCACATAATCCCTTAATTTTTCAATTATGTCTTCAGAAATTGTAAAAATTTTGATATAATTTTATATTCTCAGTCTTTCTTTAATAGAGTTATGAGAATGATTTTTTGTTGCTTAGTAATTTTTGCATTTTTTTAAAATCATTAGTGGCCTTGTTTTCTGACAGTTTTCTCCTTAAAGTGACTGGTTTTGTTTTCGGGAATTTTCTGCGAGCTATATACTTAAAAAAATATATATATTAATGTACTATACTTTACTTTTTTGCTTATACAGTTTGCTATGTGATATTGGCTGAAACAAACTAGTGGTCATTTCTTGTAACTTACGCTGGATCCCGATGGGTAACTCTAAAATTCTAGGTTAATGTTTAGGGAGGATACAGCATCTGCTGGACAAGTATGCCGGAGTGTTTCAAATCGAGGGAAAGCTGCATTGTACCGATGTCACCGAGCATGCCAACATCACAACACACCAGGACCCGGTGTACTCCAAGCCACGATACCCAGGTATCTTATTCAGATGGGTGATAAACGAGCAGGTATGTGAGATGTTAGATGTCAATGATATTCAACCTACTGGTCAGGTCTGGTCAGGCTGAGATGGTTGCTCTGAACGAACTAATGTGGCTATTTGGCTTTCAAAACTCGCACACGCGCTGTGAAGACATGAAGTTTAACTCGACCTCGAAGTAACGGGCGGATTGGCCAGCCGCCTGAACGCCGTTCACAAGTTCACTGCATATGGACGTGTCGCCGAGCGAACAGCTGTCGCGGCCTGGGTAAAACCTGGTTCACATGTAGGCCGATCATGCCGAAAAGACAAAGCGGAAGACTAGAACAGCCCATCAGAAGCCTTCCCGGTTTCCGGGCGAGTCGCGTAGAAAAGACGAGTTCACGCCGATATCTTCTACTCGCGGAAAGAGCAGACTTCGCCGATATTTCCCCTGACTTGTGGGAAGTATCGGCGAAGTCTTCTCTTTCCGCGAGCAGAAAATATCGGCGTGAACTCATATTTTCTGCGCGACTCCCAGAAGTCAGCTGGTTCACATATTTTATACTACTAATTTCTTGAATAATCGACGTGTATTGATGTAAATGTGTAGGATTGTTTAATGCACGTATTTATAATAAAATACGTGAGTATAAACGTTAATAATATCCAACATTTGTATTAAATAAACGAAGTTTGAAAATGAAATGAAAGGTAGCGCTAAAGCGTAAAATATTTTGTATGTAAAACATAATTGCAATCTCTACAAATCATTTAGTAACTAAATCGCACTGTAATGGAATTAATAAACAAGAGTAGAAAGACGACAGCATCTAGTTTGTTATCTATAGTTTGTTTTGGAATCTTGGCGTTAAAAATCACGTATACAACAGCAAAATAACTACGTAGAAAATCTGCTTAAACGTGAACAACCATCGGTTCTGCCCGTCTATGTCTGTTCGGCGTGATTGGCGTACAAGTGAACGAGGTATAACAGTGTTGGCGACAGAACTGTGTCTTATGAACAGTTTGTGAAGCACGCTGACCGGCTTTGCGCTGTCATGCTCACTGCCGATGCTGCTGACAAGACAAAGCATTTAATTAGCAATGAGTTCCTTGAGCGTGCAAGAACAAGAAGGGCCACAACTAGATAAGAACATGTAGCAAAGGTAAGGGAGGATTCCACACATGAGCCTAATTAAATTATTATCATTTGACGGGGTGAATGTTTAACAAACGTCCGTCGCTCTTCAGCCTAAATACCCGAGTAAACGAATGTTACATGGAATTAATCATCCTGTTTAAAGTGGGTCCTAAACCACTTAAATTAAACTTGGAATTGAATTTTACTAGTTTTCACATTATAAGGCTGTTCGCGGTAAACACATTTGAAGAAATCAACCTTTGAAGAAAAATATTCGCTCCCCGTTAACAGCCTATTTGCCACCGGAGTATGCACGTGGCTCCCAGTTACTGTAAGTTCACAGCGAATCAAGTAAAATAGTTCTAAGGAGTGGGAAGGTATGGGCGGCTCTTAACATCTTGGTCTTTAAGGTTAAAGTAAAGCAACTGCCTATGGAGCACTGTACCTGACTATACAACGTGAAGAACTCATAAAAAATTAGTGCAGACACCATGAAAATTGTCATAAAAGTGCGGTTTATGCTGTATATAAAAGATGAATGTGTATATTTTGCAACATTATAAAATATTTTTCTAAAATATACTTTTTAAATGTAAAAAATTAATCGATCGATAAAGTCCACATGTTTAACAAAATTTAAGAGCATTTATATTCTGGTTACTTCGGATTAGCAGAATTTAAAATAAAATCTTCTTCAAGAAAGATCTTCATAATATTTACTATGATTGCATGTAAGAAAATTGTAGTGATAATAATGCAACATATCAATTTTATGATGAACTTTATTTACTTCAGTTGCAGCCATAAATGTTTGCAACAAATGGACGCACATAAAATCAATTACAAAAAAGATTTCCTACATTATTATTACAATTTTATTACAAGCAATCATAGTAAATATTATGACGATCTTTCTTGAAGAAGATTTTATTGTATATTCTGCTTTCTGAAGTATCATCCAGAATGGAAATACGCTTAAATTTGGTTAGAAATGTGGACTCTATCGATAGATTAATTTTTTACATTTAAAAGTATATTTTAGTAAAATATTTAATAATGCTGCAAAATATATACATTCTTATTTCATACACAGCATAAACCGCACTTTTATGACAATTTTTATGGTGTCTGCACTACTTTTTTATGAGTTCTTCACTTTGTACAGTCACATGCAGTGCTCCATAGGCAGTTGCTTTACTTCAACCTTAAGGCGGCCGAAGAGGGTGAAACGAGGCATGGAGCAGTGCCAGAATGTAAGGGAGGGAAAAAAGGAGATCTCCGAGAAAATCCGCTCACTAACGGCATCGTCCAGCACGATTCTCACGTGCAAAAATCCGTGGGCAACACCGTAAGGAATCGAGCCCGGTTCACCCTGGTGGAAGGCGAGTGGTCTGCCCACTGCATCACCGCGGCCCCTGCCCGTAGTTCCAAGCATTGCTGATGTAGTGTGAGCGTAATGTTTTAATTTATGGCAAATCAAGTCGGTGTGTTTTCTGCTTAATACATGTTAGTTTACGAATTGGAATTTTAGCGACACATTCAGGTTCCTATAGGCTGCTCACGATAAAATTAGCACTTTTGAAAGCCCTGCTTAATATCTACTTGTATACACGTTGAGTGTTCCTCCGGCTTAAGTAAATTTAACATTGCAATGGGCCTCATCACTTTATTCATGCGTCGGTTAAGTGAAACTGTGAAATGATTATAAAAGTAAACATTGTACAAATGTGCCAATTTTTACACTTCGATGCATTGAAATTTACAGAAAACGAGAGAAATAATTTAAGTTTTCACAAATAGATACCTAACTTTCCCTCCATCGTTACCAACTTCACTGGACACATGTCACTCGGTGCGCCCGTTAAAATATATGCAGGTAGGAGTAGTGATCTTTTTCTAAGGTTGATTTCAAAAATGCTCACTTTATCTTGAACAGCCTTTAACAATATCGTGTTTTCACTTGACTGACGCATGAATAAAATCATTAGGCCCATGGGAATGTAAATTTTATATATGGCAGAATGATACAATATGTGGAGGAAAGTAGATTCCAAGCAGGGCTTCCAAAAGCGCTCAATTATCGCCAAACAGCCTGTAATAACAATAGTATGAAGTTTCCTTAGAATTATCTTCCAGCTGCGCGAGGACTCCTCGCACGTCCTGCGGTAGCTATTTGTGTCCTCACAGAGTCCACCGGAAGTTTTCGCCACATCACCGGAAGCAACGTGGGAAGTGACGTGTACAGCCTCCTTCCGTCATACAGTTTTGATACGTAACCTGTTCACGGGAGGTGCATTAATTCCTGCATTTTGACGTACGTCAACGTAAAACGAATTCTCATAGACATTCTGAGGATGCACGATCATAGCACGAGTTCGACATAAAACTACTTCTTAGCTAACATGAGGCATAAACCAACGCTCATAACAGCCAAAGTGATTCTGTGTTCCATGAATGGATGGAAGAACGAGAGCATAACTACAGCGTGCCAACTTTGATGTATAGCAGATTTCACCCGCAATAAAGAACGCAATTCAAGGCAAGGCGGTTCACGATAAAGTGAGCACTTTGGAAATCAACCTTAGAAAAAAGTTACTGCCCCTGCTGCATATATTTTAACTGCCGCACTGAGTGGCATGCGCCAAGTAAAGTTGGTAACGACGAAGGGGAAAGTAGTTCCATATCTTAATGTCAAATAAAAAATGTTACGTAATAATTATTTCCTCCGCTTTCTGTTTTTTTAATGCCTCTCATTGCAAAAAAATGAGCAGATTTGTAAAATATTTTCTTTTTTTTAATAATTTCGCAGTTTCACTTGACCAACGCATGAATATAAAGTGATGAGGCCCATGGAAATGTTAATTTTACTTAAGGCGGAAAAGATTACACAACGTATATACAAGTAGATCGTAAGCAGGGCTTTCAAAAGTGCTCATTTTATCGTGAACAACCCACATGAAAGAGTTTTGGATCTGTGCAATACATCGGGAAACGTCTTTAATGTTTGACGCTTAGTATGGTTTTGAATCTGATGTTTCTTATATATATATATATATATATATATATGTTTTCCGGTTTATTGTGCACTCGGTAAAACTGGTACCCATGGAAAACAGTTTAAAACATTTCTTTTATTAAAAAATTTACACACTTTCGTTGATACTAAATATTAAAGCGGATCTCATCCCCATGAGCGAATCGCTCCTACATTGCTGAAATCGCATCCGCATCGCATAAAAAAAAGAGCAAACAACCACTAATCGCGCTTGCGGGAACTAGATAAGGACAATTATAAATAACTTTATAATGCAGTAGAATGAGTTGGAGTTATCTGAAACATCGTGTTTACCACGCGCGGAATGTCTGAACGGTATTGGCTCAGACGCAGTCCGCGATTTTTTTTTTACTACTGACGAAATCTATGTTAGACAATAAAGTAAGGTTTATTTATTATGCAATCTAACCACATACCTTGCATCACTTTCACAAAAGCATTTATTAGTTCACAGTGACACAACATTTTACAAGTTAAAAAAAATGTAACAATTCGTAATACAGAAAATATTTTATTATGCATTTGCGTGATCCTCCCTTCTCTTTTTCTCTCGTTCTAGCTGTGGCCCTTACAAAAGGCAGATTATAAATCTATAGTAACTCAAAACATACATGTAACAGGCATTTTTCATTTGGCAAAAAGCACATGCAACAGTACAATTCACTAACTTGGATTTCGTTCGCAGCAAAGCGAACCAATTCTAGCAGCGAAATGCAACAAGCAGACTTCTTTGACACTTGCATGTTTCGTCTTAGCGTCATGCTATCAATACTGCGATAAAAAAGCGATACTGAGTGATTAAGCAAACTTAGGTATCAATCCTTTGAGGATTCGTGCTTTCGACCATGCTGATTTGGCATTGCTACCTATGTCAGGCCAAAAAAGTTAGTTTTACCAAGATTCCTAGCGTTCATGCTGCTATCTCGAGCTGTAGTTCCTTCTACTAAAAAGTCTAGAAAGAAAAAACATCACAATAAAATACAATTTCCAGTTATTCTAAGTTGATTTATTCTGATTTTTAATGGATGACTGAAATCTTACTGCTACTGTTAGGCACGACAAAGACACTTAATTACTGAAGAAGGAAATAAAAGCAATTTATTGGGCTTAGACCATGATACTCAGTGGCAACATTTTCTCAACCTTGAGGGCAAATTCATTTTACAATCTTCTCACTGCACAGGTGTTAAATGAAACCTTCCTGTTTGATAGATGCTGCCAACTTGGGTGTTATTATTATCTCTTCAGAACGTACTGGGAAATTTAATTTTAAAATATAGGAATTGTTAATTCAGTCTTACCTTAGTAGGCTTCTTGAAACAGCACACGTTTAAATGAAGCCAATATTGTTTTACCACTGAAGAACAAATGAGCTTAAGATAGTTACTTACTAGTTATAAATATAAAGGTTATACCAGCAACAGTATTCCTAAAACTAACTCTTGTTAGAAACTTATCGAGACATGTTCTATGAAATGAG
Organism: Dryococelus australis; assembly: GCA_029891345.1. Lineage (NCBI taxonomy): Eukaryota > Metazoa > Arthropoda > Insecta > Phasmatodea > Phasmatidae > Dryococelus > Dryococelus australis. Next base: position 340,333,502 of record CM056993.1, on the reverse strand, counting down.
TGTAATATCTAAATCCAACTGTGAAAATTACGCACGAGTGGTATAAATTGCCCAAGCTGCAAAGAAAATGAAGAACTGCGAGATAAGCTGTTCATGTCATTGCTACGTCCAAGCATATCTGTAGTCAGCTGACAGAACATGGATGAAGAAATTACTCTAACAATTATACACCATACACAATTATGCTCTCAAGAATAATAACTGACAATTACAATACGTCGAATTTCGACTATCACTAAGATGGCCGGGTGAGAACCCGGCGTTAGCGAGGTCCGCAAAACTCCTTGAGTTTATGAGCTCAGCTTCCAATGCAACATGTTCAAAGGTAGATCTTAGTATACCACACCTCCGCAAACAGTAGCTGTTCGACATGGCCACAGAGTACATAATCATACAGAGGTGAAACTAGTGAACTCAAGCCGCACACGCCAGCAAAATGACGTCACTGGCCAGTAAAACGCTGGAAAGCCATTCGCCAATGAACGCCCGGTAACCTACTCTCCAGCCGGCCCCGCAGCCGATCAGGAATCTTTCTTAGCGTAAAATGCCCGATGAGAAACAAGGCCCGTCCCCGGAGCCTCGTGGAACCAATCGGAGAACGGGCACGCCCACATAAAATGTACCCTTTAATGAATGGGATCTGACTGAATTTTCACTGCTTGCCACCCGCAGGCGCTAATTCTGGAATGATTTCTTCTGACAGTCAACAGAGAAAAGGGAGCACAGGAACTTCGACGGGAGGCCAAATACGTTATTTCCGAAGAATATTTTTAGCATCGTTTCAATAAGAAAGAAAATATACTGCTGCAGTATAAGACAGTGAGCATCCTGAGTACGTTCTTTGTTGAAAAGCTATTATAGACCAGAAAATTGCGAAAGCTCAATGACTTGTAGGCTAGATCCACCTGTTCTCTGTTTGCTAGACCTCAACTGCTGTTCATTGGCTCTAGCTCCAGAGAGTAGTCAGTTTCACCGTTGGCCAAATAACACAATTACCAATCTCTGTTTTTCTTGCAGACTTGTTATTGGCTCGTAATCCTGAAGGACGTGTCTGGTAACCTGTAATACAATTTCAAATTCAGCAGAAATGTACACATACCTGGCCTCAGATTATGAACGTCCCCGGTATATAAAAATTATTATGCAAGTTATATTTACTTTTTATTCAGACTTTCTACTCTGGGACAGAATTAAAAAAGAATATCTCGTAGATAACTGTAAACTAATGTCGCAGTATCGCAAACTTTCAAAATAGATAAATTAATATTTTTTCTTTTAATTAAGCGTTCCTTATATCTAGTGGGTGACTAATCATCATGTGAGCAGCACACGGTCGAATAAGCGAATACATTATATTATTATTTTACAATTCAAGTTTCTTTTCCCGTCGGCTAGAAGATTTTTCAGGCAGATAATATTTCCTTCACGTGTTCAGGACTAAGTGTTGTGCTGTCCCTTTAACTAGGAGTAGCAGAACGCAGCGGTAAACCATCGCAGACTCTTCCTGCCTATTATGCGTTTGGTAGAACCCACACTTCAATATCGTATCATGACAATTTTATAGATGAGATTGTTGAAGTATTAACTTGTGCCTACACGGTTCTTGGGTCGGATCCTGGCTAAGCCTTAAGTTTGTGAGTGCTAGTTTTAGATGCCAGTTTATGTAAATGTATTCTGGCTGCATAAAAATGGGAGCGTTATAGCTTAAAAATATTTATTATCTTATAAATGTTTCTTATTAATACTTCCACTTCCTGCCTGAAGGCTTATTGCAGAGGGGAGTGATATCCAAACTAGACTAAAGCTGATTATTAATATAAAAACTGTGTACACCTCCACGTATCGTTCGGAATTCGAACCCAGAACGACTAACTTTTTTGGATGATATTCCAAAAAACTAAGCCACGTGGTGTGGCCGAAACCAAATAAATATAATTGTACGTTTGGCCATTGATGTCCAGGAAACTGAGGAAAAGGGGAGGGGGTTACATCCTTAGAGTAAACGTGGGCCAGAGGGAGCGTACGCTACAGGAAAGCATACACTAACGTGATCAACGTGAGCACGTGGATTTAGAACAAAACACACGGACGTTTATGTGTTTGAAGATCGGGGCTAATACGAATGTCAATGTACTATCACGGCAGTACTACGTGCGCGTGTGTGTGTCTATCTAAACGCATAAAACCTTTCGGAAGGACAGCAAAGCACAACCATAACAAACTATAAAACACTGTAGTTTTGTATATGCGTTTCCATACAAGCAAATTAACCGTCTGCAGACAGAAATATCTCATCACTATGTGCAGTTTTGTGAGTCCTGTATTTGTGTTGGAAATATCTCAAATATTACTTAAATCAGCTGTTTTTGGACAACGATGATGCTGGGACACATGTCATTGGAGTCATGTCCCTCCTCGTATATATACTGGGATGGTCAGGTCCCATGCAGAAGGATGGGTGTGTGGGGATGGAGACTTGTCTGATGTACCTTGGCGGAGGTTAGCAACAGTCCCAGGTCTCCTGGAGGTACGGGAGGTCCTCCTGCTGCTCCTTGGGGAGTCTGCGCGGCCAGCTGTAGCACATCCTGCAATCAGACCACACCGAGTATTTTCTTCATCACGGGGCTGCGGTGACTGAGTGGTTAGCCTACCACCAAGACGAACCGGGTTCAATCCCCGGCCGGGTCACCAGATGTTTGCAAGTGGGAATCGTGGCGGACGATGCCGCTGGTCGGCGGGTTTTCTCGGGTATATCCCGTTTTCCCTACCCTTTCATTCCGGCGCTCCTCCATACTCACCTTAATCACCCTCATCGACTCTCAAGACCTCGCTTTAAGAGCCGTCAAAATCTCTTCACTCAATCACTTTTCCTCATCAGACATCTAACATGGAGCGCATCTGAACTACAGAGTGAGGGTACCAAGTGCCCATTTTCTGAACTACTGGTTTTTAAATACACTTCCCAGTTCCTTATGAGTTGGGCTCTTGTTTAGTAAGTAAGACACGTATTTTAGAAGCTTTTTACTATTCTAATGCTTGACTTATAACGTCACGAGATGTAGTTTCCTATGCATAATTACTAGAGACAGGTGTTTTTTGCGAAAAGATTTCAAGACCAGTTGTACTCCAAAACACTTTTATTCATTTGCACTTTCGTGGTTGGATGATTTTAATTGTTATGTACCGCCAGTGTGTGTCCACGAATCACGGACGTTCAGTATCGAAGTACTTTATTCTGATTTGCTCAGTCAAATAATAACATGTCTTTTCACAGTCACGTGGCCAATAACCAAAGGAAGTTGTAGTTGTGGACGTATGATATTGAAGTCTAGCATGGCCATAAATATTTTCCCGAAAAACACCTGTCTCTAACATTAACTTATTTCAACAAAAGCACTATGTGTAAACCAACGTCACTTCATATCAATATTTGACTATGTCGTTGTGTCAGTTATGCTGTATAATTGAGAGCAAATATTTCGAATGTGTACTGAAGAAGAAAACCGCTTTACCCCAACTTTAGTCTACTTCACTGAAATGTCTATCTTCCGCAAAAAAAAATAAATCCACACGTAATTTCGATATGATAGAGAATTATGAAACTGGAGCGAAAATATCGTAGATATTTCACCTACTCAATGATAACTGAGTGCAATATAGACGTACGCGTAGGGATGTAAGAGGCTGTGTGTGCATTAGATCCATTTTCGCTTGTAAATCCATGGATGACATCTGCTCTAACTACTTTTAAGCTCGAAATAAAAATGGCGGGAAAAAAACATGGGCAGTACATGACGAAACTTTGTTTGTCTGTTTCTTATGCTCCAAGATAGTGGAAAAATTGCTCCTTCGAGTTCGCAAATGTATTGTTATTCTGTTAAACACACTCAAAATTCCCCCCAAACTTTGTACACGTCTGACGGATAAAGGACGCATTCGTGGAATAAAAATCATATAAAATTTTTAGCCAAGCATGGTAATTTTTCTTTTTTAAAAGTAACAAATCCGTGTTTGTTTTAGTATGTTTGTTAAATCTGATCCAGTACCATATTTCGCAGTCTGTGGGGGTTTTCTTCAGTCGTCCTGTGTACACGCGTTATTTTGCCGAGCAGGGTTGGTTATTTGGAGGCTTGTCTGACTGATTATAGAGGCCACAACTTCCCTTCCTCAGCCCAGGCAAATACCACTGCTGTTCCTGAAAGTGCCCGCTTACCTGCCGCATAAACTACGTTGCAGAGTGTCTGAAATACATTTATTATTTTGAACTGTTAAACGTGCACCCAGTGGCTGAAGTACGACAAGAACCCATACATCAGTCTATACCTGTTAAACGCTTCTAAGACACCAAGCCAATTAGGAACGCAGTTGCATTTCCAAATTTACACGTTGGAACCATAAAAAAATATTCGAGGCCCATGCACTGAATCTTGCTATACACTTTTCACCAAAAAAAATGACAGCGTCACCTAAAGTTTTATAGATACATGCACACAACAACATGAGAAAACTACACATCTTGCGCGCTTTACTGTCTGCAAGCCCCAGCTAGGCGGGAACCTTTATTCGCCACCAATTTGAATATGATGTTGTGCACTGTCCGCTTTGACTCAGAGCTCGCATGTCTTTTCTATCATTTTCATGTTTAATATTTATACTACACTTCTGTGATACTGTCTTGTGAAGGAAAAAAAGTTCAGCTCATTTTACGCATGGCACTTAATTTCCCAATGTGACTGCAGATTCTCATGGGGCCACGGTGGCTGAGCGGTTAGCCTGCTCGCCTACTGCCAAGGCGATTCGGGCTCAATCCCCGGCCGGGTCACTCCAGATTTTCGAATGTGGGGATCGTGTCGGACGATGCCATTGGTCAGCGGGTTTTTTCGGGGATCTCCTGTTCCCCCGCCCTTTCATTCCGGCGCTGCTTCATACTCGTCTCAATCACCCTCATCGGCTCTCAAGACCTCGATGTTAAAATCTTTCCAAATCTCTTCACTCACTCTTCAGAGTCTCATGACTATTTTCAACAAAAGAAAAGTTATGAAAAACCAATTTATATTAAGTAATTTAGTCATAGCACGTGTAAACGTTTTATTTATTAAACCTTGGTATGATCCATTCACGGTTACTTCAGCCTTTTATGAAGCCCTGCTAAAGTTTTACTTCCAGAATATTCCTCCGCCTCGTGCAAATTAAGATTAACCAAGTCTGAAAAATTACACTAAAGGGACAGTGCACCACATTCGTGCGCACTCAGTGTAACAGTATTTTGTATAAGGACTATTTCTCACTAGGTGCTACCAACACACATGTTTTCTCACTGTTTTTTATTCAAATTAATTTAAGTGAAGCATTATAAATTATAGATAAACTATAAATAACATTTCAATTTAACAGAAAAGAAAGTAACTTTTATGAACACAAGTATAAAACGCTCGTGATATATGGCATATGTTGAAAATAACTAAACACGTCCTTCATGGGGAGATTTTTCAAATGTTTGATTAAAAAAGGGCGAAGAAACAGCGAATAGACTATAATTAATTGCGTTAGTAGAGGGTTAAGTGATTTATATTGTTAGAGTCAAATGAAATAGGGCCTGTTTCTTCAGGGGAGTGTGCACTCACATCGACGTTGAGCGGCACCAGCACCTCGGGTCCTGGGGCGTGGCTGCCGGTGAAGGAGGCGAGCACGTGGTGGCTAGATTGCGAGTCCTTCCCCTAGAACAACGCAACCCGCAATGCATACACGCCTCACACACTCCATACACTCTACTGTGACTGGTGACTGTGACCGCCCTTTCACACTATCAAATATCACTTTAAATTCTCTTCTGATTTATTGACTGCATTTCTTTAAATGCTGTGTGACATCACTTGGACGTCATAATCGCTGACATTTTGTCTTTCAAGCCATTGAGTGACTCAAATCCCTTCAAAGATTTTTTGTCATATTATTATTTATATAATTGTTACGTAGAGCCCTAATGCATGGCTAAGTCCATTATGCCATGGAACATGTAATAAAATATACAAAAACAGACATTTCAAACCTAAAAACAAAAACAATAATATACAATAAAAGCCAACAATACACATAACATTCATAAAGTCACAAATTAACAGCCGTAACTTACAATCATTCATGAATTCACTAACTGTATAAAAAGATAGAGACAGTGAGTAATTTCTAAGTTGTATTTTAAAATTTTTACTAATGGTACGCTATAGATCTCTGATATTAGTTGGTAAGGTGTTAAAAATACGTGTGGCTGAGTGTAGTACTCCATTCTGCACCACTTTCAAACGGACATACTGTTTGTGCATATTATTTAAGCATATAGTGTTATACATGTGAATACAGGAGTTCTTTATGAAATTAATGAGATTGTCAACAACAAACACATAAAATAATATACGTACTAACCATAAAATGTTTGAATTTTATATTTATTGTTTCTTAAGATTTTTACAGCTCGCTTCCGTATTTAAAAAACGTTTACACTATCAGTGAATTAAATCCAGAACAAAATGCCATACCACATGATTGAATGCATATATGAAAAATAAACCAAATATGCAGCTTCAAGACTTGCTGTATTTACTATAATTCTTAATGCAAAGTAAGCTGCATCAAGCTTCGGTAATAGACGTTCAAAGTTTAAGGTAATAATTTAATTTATATTGAATTCAATCCATTAAGGTGAACGTGAACACTTTCTGTATTAAATAGTTGAAATTTAATTGGTTGAATTTAATCAAACTTCTTATCGGGTGAAATGGCCTTAACTCAGCACTTCACGGCTTTGGTCACCATCATTTGCTAGTACTCCACAACCGCTAGTAGCACAGTGTGTGCATAGTAACTAGCGACATACCATGTGCCGCTTAGCTCACTCTGCGAAATTGTTACAATTGTCATATTACCCCAGTTATATAAAACGCAAAAGAGAGAGGTTTACCAATGCCCACAAACATAAAAATTGTGCAATTAATAAGACGTTTATCATATATATATATACTGTAGTGGAAATGTCAATTATAAGAAAACGAATTTTTTTAACGCTCATTTTAAATGTGCTCATTAATTTGTAAGGCTGTTTTAGCTTTAATTAACGCCCCTTCCCAAATCATGTAGAACAGGGAGACGGCTTATGCGTGAATGTAAACTCCTCGTACATAAAAAGGGCATTTGACACAAATAGCTTTCTCAGCTGTAACATTATAAATTCGACTCGTAATTATGACAAAATATTGGAATTAATCTTGGTTTTTTGAAAATTGTTTTACATGCACTAACATGTACAGCTTGAGTTGTGGTACAGTATAAATTATTAATTACTTATTTCTTGTGTACCAACACCCTTAATGTTCTTCTGGTTTATCTGTCGAAGAGTGCGGCGAGGCGCTCTATGACCATCAGGTTGGCATGACTGCCTGCCACCGCAATGATTCGGTTTAGGGGAAATGATGGACGTTGCCTATGATCCCTCCCGTTTCTCTATTAGCGTGATTCAGTCGCTGCTCCATGCCAGGAGCTCATTTTATGTGACGCTCACTCTTTTAGAGCTTCCAACTCACACTAGAGGAGCATCAACGCCGTCCTAAATAACTATTTTGTAAAAATACTCCCAGTCGAAATTTTTGTGAGAAAAATACTGTTTTATAGCGACATCTAAATATTTGTTAAATATCTCAAGAGAACACTTAATTTTAATCACTAAGAAAAACTTCGTGGTCATTATGATGTAACCTTTTGCTTACCACATAATTTTCGCGAGTTGATCAACTACAATTTTGGTAAGCGAAGTGCGAAAATTTACACTGCCTTGTGTTAATTTTCTTTGTCTTAGAGAAATAGCATTTTGGTTATTAACTTGTCTGACTTGCATACGAGAGGTCATGGGTTAGATGCTTGCCTTTTGTAAAGGAGGTTTTCCGCACACATTCGAACAAAGTAATGCTTCAGTTCTTGGTGCAATGAATGAACTATCATCACCATTATTGTATTTCTGGATCTTCATTGTTCATGCTAGCTTTAATATCTGTCACTACCATAAATTGGAGTAATTCGGGACATTTTCATTGATTTGTCTGCATGTTTCAGCGCTGAGTGAAAACAAATTTAACTTACTTACAGTTGGCTATTGTTGGTAATGTACTGTGCGTATTTATTTCTACTCAGAACTGCCACACGTGAAACAGTAACTCCAGTTGACGATACTGTTTAATTTGTCCATACTTTTTTTCCTTGAAAACTGTAATGAAGTAAAAAAAAATCTGCCATATTGAGTTTCTGTTGTAATATGATTTTGGTTTTTGTAAACTATGGGCATTTCATTAATTTTGCCTAGATCTATGCACATTAATGTAACATAAGCATTGTTGGTCTACTGTAGGCTACTGAGTTGTTGAACTGCGCTCAAAACATGTAAGCAATTAAAAAGTATCGCGAGGCAGTGTTGGGAAGGTGCAGTGGTGAAGGCCTGGCGGAGCAGTGTGGTTGGCTCACCTGGTTGTGCAGCAGCGCCAGCAGGGCCAATGAGGAGGTGTCGTTGGACGCCAGGGGCGTGTTCTGCAGGATGGTGGTGTCCCCTGCGCTGGTCGCCGTCACCTGCAACATAGACTGCCTCACGCCACTGCTCCCAGCTCAGAACCCCCCCCCCCCCCCCCCTTCAACGTCCTCCGCACACACACAACTGCTTCGTTCTCAAGTTACTGGCACAATACGCACTTTACACTCAAACTCCATATCCACGTTCATTTACGCGGGAACAGCGACGTAACTAACATATTCATAGCATGAAAAGTGTGAGTTTTTTTAAAACACTCGTATTGACAATATATAAAATTAAGATTAAGGGTAAGAAATTGTTAGATAAACTGCTTGGATATTATTTACGTTTCGTTGCACGTATTATATGTTTTAATCGACCGAACTTGGCTGTGAACACTAAGTTTGGTGATTTCCCGTTTCATAAAGTAGCTAATTGTCATCCAACCAATATTTTTCATTGTGATGAACTTGTTTCAGCGAGAAACCGCTTAGTAATATCAGCACTGCCTGATATTATTCTTTGAATATAAATATACAAAAGTGCTTCTTGATGGAACATCTATAGTTCGTAGTCCGGAAGGGGGGGGGGGGGTTATTCACGACTGGCCTTAGGAGTCCTGAGGTTCAATCGTAGGGTAAGTGCTGGGTTTTAGGTCTCTTGTGGTGATGGCGATGGAACCCTAACGCATTATCTCGATGCACTTTGATATATTTACTTTAATCGGTTGATAAATACCTTTGGACTGTTGGTATAGGCACAATCACTATTTTATTGATAATTGTAAGGCTTTAAACGATACACTTAGCTTTCTGTACTCTCAAGATGGTCCCTACAGGTTACAAGTAGTCAAGGACAAGTAAGAATAAGTTAAGTCAGGTAAAGTTAGATTAAGTTAGGTTAGCTTATGTTAAGGAGGTTACATAAAATTTCGCCAAATTATATTACACATATTAAATTATTGCAAAATATAACTAACTAAATATTTATTTAATGCATTACTAGCTAACAATATCACTTTGGGTTGAAAGATAACATCATTATTATTACTCATTTATACATCTATTTTACCTTTAGCTATTTAAACGTTAATCACATTTCACATTAGCTTGATACAGACAGTATCTCTATGCACTCATATTACTATAATTTAATCGACGAATCATTTATATTTTTGTGATGTACGGACACAGTCACTATTTTATTCATGCATGGCTATAAATTTATACAGAATGCAGCGGAATTTGTCCAAAAAACTTCGTGAGGTGATTCGTTTTACAAAAGTACGTGTTAATTTTGGAATACACAAAAAACTTCATATTTAAAACAAATGGAGAAATGAGCCCTTAAATATTAATATTTTAAATATTTTTTTGCACAATATTTAAAACGAAGAGACGTTAAGTTACAACACTCCGCGCATTGTTTTGTGTTTCCGGGATCTTCAGCTTAAGAGTAAAATCACATTAAGACCTCCCTCCGTAATGAAAATAACAAAGGTGGCTATCCACTTATTGTAGAGAACTTTTTTACTATTAGGAATGATGAACTCATGATGCTGGTTTATTGAGCAGTATAACTCAATTAACAAAAATCGTTATTTTGTTGCAAACTGCCGAGTAACACGCCGTTTTCGTGTAAAACGTACACGGCTGCAGCGATAAAGCGCCTAGCAGATAGGCAATACCACCTGCATGTGACACAGACTGCTGTGCTCACTGCACAGACAATGGCGGAGCACATTTTTAACACTTACTGAAAATGTCATGTACCGTACATTAATAACCTGATAGTACTGAAGATACCTGTTTTGTCATCGGGGCAGCGGACCAAGTAGACGTGGAGATGGGTATATCCGGCCGTCGTTAACAGCCTCCTAGAATCAGCCTCCGGCAACATGAACAAGGTGGGGACTTTCCAATTATAATGTAATAGTAGTGGCGTGCGGTAATAAAACTTGTTATAGTTGATTAGCATCTTGGTATTCCATTAAAGCTCCCCCGATCAATAGTCACGTAAATAGTTATTGTACATATAATGCTTTTGTTCAATAAACCCTATCTAATAAAGTTGTGCTCTACCTAATCATGACTCATTATTTAGCTATGACCATAGCTCCTTTTAGCAATTAATTAACTTAAAAGCGAATACGTAACGCCCCTGCAGAAGCTGCCGCCGAAAGTTTTGTGAGCTTTTTACACGAAAACGATGAGTCTCGGGCAGTTGCAACAAGGGCCAAATTTTGTTAATTAGGTCGTGCTGCTCAATAAACCAGCATCACATACTGATACTACTTACTGGTGGGAAAATATTTGTTTTGAGTGAGACAGTAGCCACTCCTGCTATTTTCCCTACAGGGAAAGGTATCAATGAAATTTTGCACTTAGGTCGAAAATCTCAATAACACAAAACAATGTTTGGATAGTTGTAACTTAATTCACTTAGTTTAGATATTTTGGAAAAATTACATCTTCAAATATTAATTTTCAAGGGTCCATATCTCCCTTAATATTTAGTTTGGGTATAAAGTGTCCTGCATATTTCCCTCTTAGGTAATTTTCCTCAAAACGTTTTTCGGTTGAACTCCACCCTATTTGTACACTGGACGATGGAACCTGGTCAGTCTTAGACAGCGGTCAAAGCGAGCGAATTGCCAATACAACATTGTACAATATTTTTCCATGTTTGCCACCCTCTTGTAATTCATTTTACGAGTCTGCTGAACTTAATGTTCCACAATTACTAAGTTCAGAATGTATAAGTTAAACGTGTGCATGAGAGGAAATTATTTAATACTGTATGCCATTTAGTGGGTGATTAGGGTAAAATATTTTTAATTGCGTGCAAGGGTTTTTTTTAGAGGTTAGCCATAAATGAGCTATAGATGAAGTCCTAATGGACCTTTTAAATTACGATATTTTAGGCGTTAAAATTTCAAGCATGTCGCGTGCAGAGAGCAGTACGGGAAATGTGCTAAGTAGGAGTACGGATCTTCAAAGAGGAAGTTATAGTTTAAGAGAACTGTTTAATTTAGACGAGGTAGAGAGGTTGTAACAGCAATCACTCTGTGTATCCCTCAAACCGTTCGGAATAGAAAGATGTGAAAACGCCAGAAAATCAAACTCAGTTGTAATTAGCTACAACAAAAGAGTCTTCACATTATTCTCCAAACTTCTGTTTGAAAGGCATTCGATAGAGAAAATATTCTGCAATCGGGCTTTCAGATCTAAAACGTAAAAAAACGAATTTACTTTATGAAGAAAAACATTTTTATTCCTGCAAATTAAAATTTCTTCAACTTACATTTTTTATTCGAGAAATTTTTCTTGGTAGTAACAAAAGAATCACACCCAGTCCTTCTTAAAGTGTTTCTAACAGTTTTTTTATTTTTTTTATTTTTTAAGTAAATGAAAATTTGTAACTGCAGTATTGTACTTCCACTGAAACCCTGCTACAGTGATGTTAAAATTTCCCGACGTGACCATTTTGTCAAATAATTCATCCTTCCAGAAGTGAACATGGAAACAGGAAGGAGGAAAATTACTAAAAAAAAGGATAGTTTAACAAAGTTCTCAATGAGTTAAAACCCAAAATTAATTCGCTGTATTCAAAAAATTCGAAAAGTTACTATTAATTCGGCCCGTTTCTTTCAGGGCACAATGTTTCTTTTTGTGTGGTATTTGAAAAAAAAAAATGTTTTTGAGTTTTTCTAGCAGTTTGATACTTAACGCAGACAATCAAGGGGACGTGTAAACTGTAAACGTGAGCCGACCATTGAGGACATTTCGAGTACAACTTCCCATATGTATGACACTGTAACTGATAGTATTAAGCCGCACAAAAATATTCCTCAGGAGCGAATTGTTTAATAAGTCAGATATCTGCACTACTTTCGTATTTCAGAAACTAACATCTAATTTACGGCGGAAAAGAAAGCTTGGTTGTCTACACACAAGCGGAGGTAATTCCCAAGCAGACCATCACCTTATGGCGGAGAGATGGATGTCACAGTGTTCTCGGTTGTAACGGCAATCTCTGTCGGAAATTCACTCTTACAATTATGACTTCGTTAAACAATAGCATGTAGCTTAATGTATTGTTTGCAGAGTTCATCAATTTATTTTATTTTACTACTTGCGACCTTCGAATATGCAAGTTAGACAAATTGTAGTTATAATACAAAGTGTAGGTTGTACTAAATTCTTTGTGCCTGATGATAAAATAAAATCTTGGTTTCTTGATAAATATGATGTTATTTAAATGGTTACAAAATAATTTAGTTCTTACATAAAAAAGTTTCACAAGGTTTATTAAAAAAAGTAATTTTTAATGTAGGAGTAAATAATTAAATACTCACTTAGGAACTTTAGAACTACAATATAATGAGAGTAAGAAAAACCAAACAAGATTCCCGGAGATTTATCAAGTAATCGGTAATGCTCTAATAAATTTTCAAAAATTATTTTGAAATAGAATTTTTAGAAACAACATGTAAATAGTGTGTGGCACACACCTCTCCACTTCTGTAAGTCCCCAATCGGCAAAGCAGTTAGTTCCCTATACCAGAAGGCAATGACAATAGCTGGAGCACCTGTTTATCGTGAAAAAATTTCAGGACAAGTTGCGTTCCAAAACACTTAAGCTCAGAACCACTTTGGTGATTTGATCATTTGAAGCGTTACGGGTCTTGTCTTTCTGCCCGCGAAACATGGACGGTCAGTATCGGAGAATCTTGTTTCTGATTGGCTCACTCGCGTAACAGACTGTGTTGACACAGAGACAAGCGGCCAATAGTCAAGTGAAGACTGCAAGTGTGTATATAGGAAATTGAAGTCTAGCCTTCGCGTGAATCTTTTCGCGAGAAACAGGTGGCCCTAACAATAGGGAACAGTCCAGAGGGGGAAGTGTGTCCTTACCCCAGTCTGAGGGTCCGGAAGCGGGACAGTGGTCGCGTCTGGTCGTGTCGTAGACGAGTCTTGACGCTGCAAGGCTAGCTCTATGATCTGGACAGCCACAAGCAGGGACATGCGTTACAACGCACAGGCCGCGTTACTCACGAGCCAAGCAAGAATTGTTGTCTCAAGCGAGTTAAAAAAAAATACAGCATAAAAAGCAACTTATTTTAAATCTTCAAACATACTTATAAAACCCTGGCACATTTCATCAACGTTCGGAGGTTCTCGTGGCAAGTTTGAGATCTATGGTTTATCTTTGTATGCACTATTAGTGCTTTGTCTGAAATATTAATTTAAAAATAATTCAATGACTGTCTGCCTACGCGATAAGGAGGTAGAAGCCGATGGAAGCCACTCGGAAAAACTAATTCATTGGTTACATTCCGAGTCATTCTGTGGGTGTATTTCGACTCATCGCTGGTTCTGCCTCGTAGCGGCATCCAGAGCTCTGAACCAGTGCTTCCGATCGATGAGATAATGCTAAGTGAATAATCAGTAAAATAAATTATTATCAACTGGCAAACTGTAGAATAGACTGGAGAGCAGAACAGTGCCTTCAAGAAATGTAATTCACCAGAAATCAGTATAAATAATAGTTTAATGAGTACAATTCACCAACTGCTGCTACAAGCAGCAATTTTCCTATTATTCCACTTTAATAAGCAGTTTCCAAAGGTTAGCAGACAAGCTGAGTTGAATTCGAACAGTTTTTAACCTTTATAGATCCATAGTGCAGAAGAATGTCATATGAGTCCGGTTACGAACATATACGCATAACTTTTACAGACGTAAAAAGTGTTAGTTGAAGAGATATGGGTATAAAATGTATCGAAGACTCGTACACACGTAAGAGTTAAGGTCTGCTAAGTACAGACTTTGGTAGAGAAGTGTCAGGGGCAGTATCTGCTGCAAGCTGCTTGAGTAAATATTATTTCTCGTTGGCTGAGTAACTTTGAATATTACCGCAATGGTGGTTATTTTGAAATGACCAGGCTAATTTTAACACTCAAGATTCAAGTGTGACAAAATCCAAAGCGTGGCACAAAAACCTCCGAATGTAGTCTTTTTAATCTCAGAGTGAAGCCTGGGAATTTTCCCGGCTTGAAAGCGAAGGCGCATGAGCTACGGAAGAAAAGCAAATTGCTATCGAGCAGGTTGTAAAATGCCATTGTGCAGTACTTACCCTGTTGGCAAGAGGCGAAGCTGCCGAAGCTGCTTTACCTGCTGAGTCGCCGCCGCCTCTTTGAAGCTGGTAAACAGAGCAAGTAGTCAGTAACACAAACCTATGGCAAGGCGACATGATATACATCCTCCGTTCATACTTACATCTAGTACACTGTCTGTATAAGTTTTCCAGTTACCTTGTCCGCTTATAAAGTCTGGTATACGCTGCCTGATTAAGTGATATGCCGTTGTTTCAGATCAGTACCGTGTTGTCAATATTATCGTTTGATATTCAATGAGACAAAAGTAAACAACAGATAAATTATGTCCACTCGTAACCAGCTAACCAGTCGTATACTAGAAACAAATACCGTGGAGTAGTGGGATTAACTGGAATTCTGTGGAAATCACTATTAACTCAGTGAAATTCAGAGCATGTAATAATGGTAGGCAGCCACTGGTTTCTAGTAGAGCACTTTCACTGGTTTCACTGATACTAATTCATTGTCATAATCTAAGTGTTTGAATGTTTCTATCGCACATAAAAAGCAACTACAGCTTCTCAGTTGGCAAAATTATAGCATTGCATGTTTAGCACATTCTCAAATGAGATTACGCTTTATCCGAGGTCATATGGCATGAATTAAAATGGTATGAACTGTTAGACCCAAGAAACAACATGAGAAACGCTGACACTCTAATGCCAACATTCAGTTACGAAGCCTAAACTCATAAGCATCCGCTTCTGCAAGAGAACTTTCTCATCCTTGGGCTAGGTCACGATGAAATGAATTTTCATTGTCTTGATTTCTTCCAGTTTAGCGCCGTTCATCAAAGATAATATTCTGTGGACTATATGATACGTACTTCCAACTATCACAGTAAAAACCTAATTAAGTAAAATTTAAAAGTGAAATTTAAGTGAATTTGTTGAGTAGAAAAAGAAAGAAGAGACGGTAACATCAAATGAAAAATGTGATGTATTTTCTTATGTATGATTATTGAACATAAACAAGTGATATAAGAAGATCTAACGTGAAGACCGTTCCAACATAAAACCTTTCGTCGGAAGAACTCGCTTGTGTGCATTTTCTCTAATATGATACTAACTCGGTCACATTATTGTAAATGTGAATCAAATAACTTGGCGCTTGGTTTCGTGTGAATAATACCTAGCGGCAGTTGATTTCAACCCGGTGGCCAATGGGCTGTTAAAGACAAGGATGTCGAAATTTGTAGATAGCTGAGCTATCCAGAGTGTCATATTTATTGCTATTCTATACGGCCAATCAAAAAATATTTTACTCAGTGACAGTTCAGAAGAAAATGAACAACAATTAAGAGTGAGGTATCTTCACTGAGTGGTTTAAGTTCCCTGGATCTCAATTTTTAGTGTCGAAGGAGTTTTGCGGCCACTGGTTCCCAAGAGAGTAAAACTGCCCCTGGCGGAAGAGTCACCGGTTCAATTCCTCACAACTAATACAGGAAGGAGGTCATCGCCGACTACACTGTCTTCCTGCGATCCGCTCTAGGACCAACCAGTTAATCACAAAACTGGATAATCATTGGAGCAGATATTTTATATCACGGGAGAGTTGCCGATATCGGTCGCATATGAGATGTACGAGCCCAGCCGTTTTCTCTCATGCCTGGAGCGTCAAACGAACTATATAAACTGTTTTCATTATCCCGATTCCTGCTGATTCTCTCGATCCCACATACAGAAAATATCCCATACATTTAAACCACTGACTACTCGTCAGTCAGTTTAGCCTGTGAATACACGAAAGGAGCAAGGGATAAGTATAAGTCACGGGGTATTAACAATTAACTTACGAGAAAAACAGGCGTTGGAAAGAACTCATCTAGTAACGAGCATCTACAACAGATACCAAATAATTAAATAATTACATACTTATACCATACGTGCATATATATGTATATATACATATATAGAAGAACAATTTTTGAAGAAAAACCGATTGTTAACAAATGCAGACTACTAAAGCGTCATTGTAAAGCGGACTTTCCACTGTCTTATGTTCGGCGAGCACGACTCCATATGTCCGACGTCACATTTGGCGTGTCTGTCAAAAAACGGGCTGTGGAAAACCATTGTCTGGTGTCTGTCAGGCATGTCCTGGGCGATCCGTCTCGAAGCGATCACCCTCGCCTGTGTTGGAGGAGTTCAAAGAGGCCGACCCAGTAACCAGTGTTTGGAGTGGGCAAGGGACTTTTAGTGGAAACGGCTGCCCGCGCAGGAGGGGTTCTTTCTACGGAGGACTGGATATTCCTGCCACACCACTTCGGACGCTAGTACGCGATAAAGACGCTCCTCCGACACGAACATGAGCGAGCTTTCTCGGGCAAGCAGGCTGTTCGTATTTTGACGCGCAAGGGCAAAGGCCTGATAGTGAGAAGGTTGACATCGTCTGAGATCAAACACGAGCAAGTGGCGGCACCGTGTTCGCCCGAACACGCGCCAATGGAAAGGCAGCTTAAATAAGGAAGCCCATTAGTCAACGGCCGGTACAGCTCGGCTCAGCATCGGCTATATTATTTTGGATAGATTACAATGCGAGTCAACCCACTGGGAACGGCCGGCTCACTCCAGAACATAAATGAAATTGCTGGAATGCTTCCGGACAACTAAGTCCGTTCCCATCGAAACCAGTAGGCTACGTCTGTGACCAGGTCGCATGTGAAGTTGAGCGCTCTTGTAAATACTTTTAGTTTGTGTGTGATATTCTGCCACTTGTGTGTTGTAATGAGCACAGACCAACTTATTACATTCAGTAACTTATTTTGAGGACTAGGGAATATTCCATGCAGACAGAATTTTTGTCTGTGGCGCTTTTATTTTCTTCGCGTTCTTCTTCAACTACACGAACTGCAGCCAGTACCAAACACTCCACTTCAGATGAACTTCCCATTGAAACTGGCAGCACATCGTGGGTCGATGCCCTGCAGGCAGTTACAGATGGGTTATCTACAGGCCAAGCCGCACCGAACCATAGTTAAAAAATTAAGTGAGGTAGACCTATCTCGCTGGCTGCGCACAACTAGTCTCCGTGTCCCAACACTGAACTGCTTTTCTGCCAACACGTCTAGCAAAAACGGCGTGGATTGGATTTGAGGTTTAGGGCACTGTTTAGTAAACAAGTGGTTTGAGATGTTTCTATACTCCCTCTAACTTATTTGTAATGCAGTTTAATTAAATTAAAATTGGTACAAGTATTTTATTCATATAAAAGTGCTCGTATTTTTAATATTAAGATATAAACCAACACATTCATCACTTTTGACCATGCGACTTTGACAGTTGTGTTCCTTTGGGGTAGGTCAGTGTTGGGTACATGCGGAGAAGACGGATAAGTACAGCCACCTGTTTTTCGCGAAAACATTTCAGGGCTACTTGTACTCCAAAACACTAGAACTCAGATCAACATTTGTGATTGGATTATTTTAGCTGTCATCCTTTGCAAGCGTCTGCCCGCAAATAACGGACACTCAGTGTCGTACTTACCTAATTCTGATTGGCCCAGTCAGGTAGGTAGGAACTGTCTCCCGACAAAGACACGTGGTCAATGACTATGGGTAGTGAAATTTCGCGAAAATATTTCAAGACAAGTTATATTTCAAAACACTGTAGGTTCGTTTACCTCTATTGATTGGCTAAGTAACTTTTGGACACGTGTTAACTGTTTGCACACGAATCACGTAGGAGCTGTGCCGATGTTGCCAAATTTTGAGTGGCCCGGTCAAATATGAAAACGCCTTTTCAAGCAGACAGCAACCAATGGCAATGGACTAACTGCTGTAGGGTGCTTATAGTGTTAAAGTCTACGGTATGCACATATTTCTTTTCGCAAAAATTCACTGGATCTACCATGGACCAAAGGAAAACTGTACTTATTCCATAGGGCGTTGGAGTCTAGCCTTCGAATAAATCTTTTCTCAAAAAACAGGTGGTCTTACGGATAAGCTGTCTACTTCATCTTAGTCAATGCACCGGACCGAACCGAACCGAGCCGTGCTGTCCGTTCATAATATGTTTTAAGGGGGTGAAGCGAGTGAAAGTAGTGTTTAAGAAGCTTTGCCGTGAGAGACTGACCAGCGAAGCGAGCAGGGCGAAGTCCTGCGTGAGCTGCGAGTTGTCGCCGGCAGGGGGGCTGCTGCCAGCGGTGTCTCGTGAGCTGCTGCTGGTGACGACGACGACGGAGGAGGAGTGCGTGCTGCTGTAGGGTGGGGTTGCCGTCGTGGCCGCCTGGCTTCCGCCCAGGCGCACAGACACACCATCGCCCGCCAGACCGTCGAAGATCAGGTTGTTCTGCTCGAAGTCGCTCGGCCCCGTGATGAACTTGGAGCGAAGTGTGCCAAACGGCGGCGGCTGCAATCGCCCACAACTCTCTATAGACTACCACCATAGTCCACACCTCCGCGCCGCCTACACTCCACTCCACACAGAGAAGTAATGGACTGCTAACCCTATTTAGACCCTGTTGTAACCATAGACTAAATATGAGGTAGACCGATCTCGCTGGCTGCGCACAACCAATCTCCGTGTCCCAACATTGAACTGCATTTCTGCCTACACGTCTAGCAAAAATGGCGTGGATTAGGTTTGAGGTTCGAACACAGTTTGGTAAACAAGTGCTTTTGAGATGTTTTTATACTTCCTCTAATCAATTTGTAATGCTTTTTGATTAAATTAAAACTGGTAAAAGTATTTTATTAATATAATAGTGCTTGTCATTTAAAAATTAAGATGTAAACAAACAAATTCATCACTGTTGACCATGTGACTTTGGCGGTTGTGTAGAAATGGGGTAGGTCTATGTCGTACATGCGCAGAAGACGAATAAGCGGTCTACCTCATCTCTAGTCTATGGTTGTAACCCCGCTCGGCCCCAAATGATACTTTATCCGCTCACGTGTCACAAGCGTGAAATATTTCGCTGTGAACTGTACTTGTGACGCGCGTGCTTCTCACAAACAGCGAACAACGTGCCGAGTGCTCGGTGTTGCCGGTACACTGTAAAAAATATTGGGAAAATTACCTACAAGTGTATGTAAATATTCGCAAACTTATGGGGGAAACAAATAGTTTTCCTTACAGGTTAAGATAAAATTACCGTACTCTGGAGTAAAATTCACGTACATAGCAGTGGAAAATCCCATAAATGGATAGGAAAATTACCTTATGACGGGTGCATTTCTTCAGCATTGTCATAACAGCTAAGTGGGGGAACGGGCGGAAGAAACAATCTTTAACACGCTAATATTCACTTTTGCTGTCAATGTCGGGGATTTTAGTGATGAGGTTTCAGTTATTATTCGTTAAAGGATTTAGTTAATATAAAAATTAACAGTAATATTACTCCGGGGTATTTTTAAATATAATATTATTATACAATATAGTTAATTTTCCTTTACGTGTATGAGATTTTTCTCTCACTTTTTCAGTACGAATAGGGAATAGTACTTTACTTTTGTAAATTTACATTTAAAAGGTAATGTTACCTAACATGTAGAGGTAATTAATTAGCTTCCCTTACATGTGAGAAAATTTTACCTAAATTTTTTTTCAGTGTATTTACCAATCACAAATGAGATGCGCTGAAGCTTTGACGATTCAGATTACTAACAAGGCAGACGCCCAACAAACCGAGCACTGGTTCCTCGCCGTGTAAAGCACCGGCTATAAATGCTCTTCATTTGCAACATGCTTGTAGGCATGGGGACCGAGCGGGTTAATTTATGGTTTCGGGTGGTGAAAAAAAATTTATATCTGTTCTGGGGCCCGTTTCACATAACTACAAGTACACAAGTTATTAGTTACAAGTTACAAGTGCTACTATCTACAAGTATTTGTAAATACCGTTTCACGAACAGCACTGTAATTTGTGTTTCTTGGAAATTTTCGGTATATTAGTAATTACCAGTTCTTTGCTACAAGTGTACCAAAATTAAATGACAATAAATTGACTGCATTAAAGAAGCTCAGAGAAGCAAAGATATGTTCGGTGCTTTTTCAGATAAGGTAACGAAGCCCGATAAATTATAGACAAGGGAGAATATTCAATACTGCGATGGCTTATGGCCTTATATTTCGGGAAACAGCTGTAACCTACATAAGGGATATATTTTAGTCGGATTGAAAAATAATTAACATGGGTAAAAATTGAAAAAAAAAATGTTATTTTGCAACAACATTAGAATTTTTTAATGTTACATGGGCCCAAAAATAAAATATCAAACTTACAATAGT
This sequence comes from Dryococelus australis, assembly GCA_029891345.1. Taxonomy (NCBI): domain Eukaryota; kingdom Metazoa; phylum Arthropoda; class Insecta; order Phasmatodea; family Phasmatidae; genus Dryococelus; species Dryococelus australis. Next base: position 340,312,561 of record CM056993.1, on the reverse strand, counting down.
TTTAGCTGATATATATGTGACATACACATTTATGTAAAAGTTATTTTGCTCTTGCATCATACATTCGTCAGTCGACATTGAACTGGATTTGCCAATAATATAAACTGCAAATATAAAAAATAATGTAATTTTATGCAGGGTTTATCAGTTGTTAGTAAAGCCATTAGACTTTGTTGTCTGTTTCAGGCAGAATTTGATAATGTGAAGAAGACATCTGAGAAACGCTCATTAAATTTATACACTCAAACTACATATTCACTCTTTACCTAAATGGTCTTCGACGTCGCTGATAAGTTCATTGTATGCTTGTTTAAACTTTTTCTGAATCACTACTAAACATTTGTGTTTATAATTAACAAAAACCAAGCATGAGAAATTAGATTTATATTGGATTAAACGGCAAACATACCGTTTTTAATAACCTTTGAAATTTCTACATAACTGATCACCATTATTGTAAGAAACTGATATTTATTGCAAGTGTTTAGGGCAGGCTTGTACATTTGTGAAATCAAAATACTTGTAACTATTAAAAATTCAGTTGTAACATATAAACATTGACTTTAATTACTAGCGAATGCTTGTAGTTTTGTGAAACAAAAATTGCCTACTACTAACTACCTACTAGTGTTATTCACTCGTAACTTACAAACTTGTAGTTTTGTGAAATGGGCCCCTGTGCATCAGTCGGCAAAATACATTTTCATTATCAAGGCCAATCAGTTGTAGGCTTTGTGCACGGATACGTTAATATAAGCCACTTACAACCTAGAGCCTTAGCACGGTTTACGAGTGAGTTGACAACAAACATGGCCATTGGGCACTTAGCCTAACAGTGCACAGTACTCGACAAACATAACTTTCGTGTGCATCATGTACACAAACTGGGTCTGAATGGGTTAAGGACCGGCCTCATGCGCCATGTTGTATTACTGGTCTCCAGCTTGGTTCAGCTGTTTAGGAACACTTATCTGGATACTACTTCTGTATCTCCTTGGCTGTTGAACAGATATATATTGTGAACTTTTTACACGTAATTATGATGTAATTAGATTAGTTTAATTTTTAAAATAACATATTCTGGCCGTTTCACGATTACCAGATAACGCGTGGAAAAAGTTTGGTGACTACATACTGAAGGCAAAGTGTAATCGTTCCATGATGAGATATAAGTTATTTAATTGAAAATAAAGTTATGGCGTGTAAAACAAATTCAACTTGACGAATGAGACCAGATCTTAATGAGCAGCAGACGATTGTGGAGCACATCTCGCTTATTTCACTGATATAGAGTTATTTTCACTACTTCAGGTCTAGAGCGTAGAAGCACTCAAAATATCTATAAATAGGAAAATTTCGCGAATTCATTTCGTGACAAGACAGACGTCAAAAACATATACAGTGAAGTCGCCTTCGCAATTGGATCACAGTTTATTAGACCCGCCCTGCACGCCTCTGAGCCAATAAAAGACTTGCAAGGAAACACCTTGCGAATCCCATAACTGCCAGGTGTGGGACAATAGCCAATGAACAGGCAGTTGAGGCTCCATTGTGCACAGGACGGAGGAGTTTTGCCTACAGGTCATTGAACTCGCGAAATTTTCCTATCCCTAAAAATATCTAACTAGATAATTATTTACAGTTAACTATATGTTTTAAAATATTAATTTACATTCAAAAGCAGGCTATTTAAGGAAAATAGACAGTATTACCTGAAAGAAGTGATCCTGAAGAGTTAGAGAAGGTTAAAACATCGCAAGAATTTACACAAGAGTGGTGCGTGCAAGATGACTAGGGTCCAGTCTCGTTGTCGTTGTCGTCTGATGTAGGTACTATTACTCTTCCGTCTTAATCAAATGGGAAATTATATTCTTCTCTTGCAGTTGCCAGTGAGCGCAGAAGCTCAAAACTCCGAGCAACGCGGCTGGTTTACGTTAGTCCATAGTCAGGTACTCAAGCTTACAAAATGTATCAGGCAATAACACTGAAAACGTTAGTATAATTTTTACATTTACGTCCACTGATAACTTAAATGTTTGGTTTCAGATAACAAAGAAGGAGGCAATTTCACATAACGTATTATATTATGCAAAATGTACGTTTTTTTTTTTTCATTTGAGTAATGAGACAGCGGAAACTACATTAAGTATTACAGTAACATTTCTGAAAAATCTTAAAATCTTTCTAAGTAATTTGAAAGCTCCACAGAATTTAGCCCGTCATTTTATGTTATTTATTCGAACATGCTTAAGAGTTTTATTTTTCTACAGATTTGAATTTTAATTTTCTTTAGCGACTTTCTTGTGAGCCTATTTGAAAGTTAGTGGATTATCGTAGATTAAAACCTAGTCACTTTTAAACGTACCATTTTTTTTCAGAACAATAAGAGAGTCAGTGAATTTGATTGCCCTAATCTATCTACTTAGTCTTTTTAAATAGCCATTTATGCGAGTAAGCTTTCATGTTTCATCCAAGGCAGGGGAAGGTAACAACTTAATTTCACTCCAGCTTTATCAAGCTCTGTGACCATCAAAATGTGTGAAAAGCAGTTTAAGGAGCGCCTAGCGTCTTATAACAGTTACTTAGAGGTCTTTCTCCTCCCAAGGCTAGCTCGTGCTCGATGTGGAGTGCGATGTCAAATCACGGTGTGCCATTAAACGGCCGCGGCTGAACTGCTTTGAAAGAGGGAGTTGTGTCGTGGCTCACCTTGAGGTTTCGCTGCCTGTGCTATTACCAGCACAGCCGCCAGGCTGACTAGCTGTACAATCACGACCTGAAAACGCTTGTGTCTCCTTTCCTCGCGATGTAGGAGATGTTGCAATAACGTGCTGACTGCGAGTCAATTTGCTTGCGCGCGCAGGTGTGAGCTAATGCTACAGCTGCTTTGCGAGGGCAGAATCACTAAATGAAAATGAAATCATGTTATTCTCTCAAGATTTTTTGATGATCAAAAGTTAGGTTGTCGACAGCCTTGAAGTAGTGACACATTTTCATTACCTGCAGTGTGACAATAGAAAGGAAATATAAACCGAAACGTTATTTTTGAATTTTTATGAAAACTGATTAATTCAATTAAGTTCGCATTTTAATATAACAACATGCATTGCCTAGTGTGATTTAACACGGAAATGAAAACGACGGTAAAACAAACAACAGAATGAGAAAGTCATATAAACATGATAACTGCTACTGCAAAACATCCAAAATCTGATAGGAAATAAAAAGATAATTCTCTGTTTACAAACAAATCTCAAGTAATAAATATGAACATGAGTAACCAAGTAGCCACAGATAAAAAAAGGGGTAACAAATGAAGAAAAGAGAATGAAAACCTAGAAAGAATATATATACTTGGTATAAAACAAGAACACCAACATACACGACATTTCAGTGCTACAATACACGAAGCAATAACCACCGCGCTGTTTTGGAGAAAAACATGTAGCAGAAATATGAGGATGAAATTTGTTGGATTCAGTCCAAAAGACACGGAAAAAAATTACAACAAAAGGCACAAAAATTAATAAGAGCAAATAAATCAAGAGCAACTAATTATGTCAAAACAAAATGAAGAAACTTGAGAAGCCTATCATTACATTTTGGAAATGCGGTCTGCTTCTATCCTTAGAAACAAGTAGTTTAAATAATGTTAACCCAGACAATGATGCTCCTTCCTAAGAGAGGTGCTATAGAAAAGGTGATCCTTGACTAACCTGATGTCCTGCCCAATGTTGTAGGTGGGTGTTGTTATTAAACAGCGGCCATTTTATTCCTTCCAAACATAAATTATGTTCTCAACTAAGACAGGTTTCGTGATTTCAGCATTCTGTTAGCTGACAACAAGGGACTTAACAAAATTCGCATTATTATTTGGCTACAGAGTATACTTCACACACGTGTGATTGTATTGTTTTTGTAAATGGATCACAGATTATTTGACAAGTCCTCCAAGACTTTGAACAATAAGAAACAAATCAGCGATAGAACTTCTGAACAACGCGCAATCAAGTGAGAACTTAAACTGGGTTCTCCTTGTGCCAAAGCCAATGAATGAACGACGCCGACTCCAGATTACAGATAACGCGAATTTACGAGATCTCCGATGATGATATGTTCGTTGAAAACTATATGGTACCCGCTATCTGGAGCTATCGTCCTCTTCTGAGACAGATAAGCTTAAGCTCTGCAATGGTGACAACAGTAAGTTTATCAAGTATTCGTCTGCCTTCACGCACGAGTGCAGGTTTCTCGGCATGATGCGTGTGTATACAGAACTTAAAGTGATAAAGTTGTAATATTAATGGTGAAAATTACATGGCGAATTTCAATGTAGTCATTTATAAAACTCTATATTCTATTTTAAATAGTTTCGAAGCAATGTTTGCAACACACCTGAGGCCTTGAAAGCTATATTCAAGAATAGCCTGTGCTGAGATCACGGAGTGAGAACCAGTAGTGTTTTAAAACGTGTTTTTCACATACTTCGTATCGAGTGAGATGGCGCAGAAGTAAACTTTCGGACTGTCATTCGGGAAGGCCTGGATTCAAATCCCGGTCCGGTCTCACTGATTCGTGTTTTCCAAGGTTCTCCGAAATAACTCTAGGCGAATGCTAAGGTGGTTACTTACTACGGGTCATGGCCAATTCCTTTCTTGTTCCTACTTTTTTGAGTATCTTGCTCCGTTTTTAATGACGTCACTGTCGACGAGACGTTAAGCCCTACCTAAATTCACATGTTTCGCAACACATTTCGCTCGTTAGTAAGGAAGGCGATGGAAAATTCTGTTTTGTAGTCTTTAAACCTTGAATGTAATCGGTCAATATTACCTAATTGAAATTTATTTAATGACTGTTCCCTAATAGTTCCACAATAGGATAAAAATAAACATTCCTAAACAATTATTCAGCATAAAACAGGTATACTGGTTAAGATCTAGGTAGAATAGAGGTCAATGTAAAGCAGATATTTGAGCCACATAACTAAACATTCAACTGTCCCAAAATGTGACCAGCTTTTTGTAATCCTCTCGCATATCCCTACAGACATTTGACCTACTGAGGTAGACTGTCGGATGTGATTTTGGCAGCTTATTGACTCGTGCAATACTGGAGGGAATGTAGGTACAACAGAAAATTCACAGTGTGAATTTTTTTAAAAATTGAAATGTAATTGAATTTTACAATAGGCTCTGATGCCAGAATTCATAATGATGTTAGAGCATGAGTGTGTGTAAATATATTGTGTAAGGTGGTGTGTTGGTTTAGCTTACAATGATTGAATAAGTATTACATAACATGCAGGACGCACATGATAAACTGTGGCAAAAATGGACACTTGGATACATGTATGTCAAAGTACAGGTAGGAAGGTAGGTAGGTATGTGGACTTAACGTCTCGTCGACAGCAAGGTCATTAGAGACGATTCAAAGTACAGAGATGGTGTTCAGCAGACTAAAGGAATGCAAGTGCTGCATTGTATAGCAACTACATAGAAAATTACCTTGAAACAGCTCTCCTGAAAACCAAAGTATGTCGGAAATGAACTGACTTGCAGTGTATAAAATGGCAATATAAATAACATTGAAGTAACATGAAGTTGTAATGTGGCACTGGCAGATTCTATGTGAGAAACCCTCAGTTCACAAACACTGTACAAAGCTTCAGAAACAAGATAGCAAAACAGGAGGAATAGCTTGTATCACCTGATGGATGAAATCTATTAATAGATAATGCAATAGATGTTCTAAATTCTTCATTAGTCCCTATCACCTGAAACTGTACGTTCGTCAAGTGTAATCGTACCAAGGATTGTGTAGTTCGTAATAGTAATAACACCAATCAGGTGGATAAATGGTGTGACAATATAAATCTGGTCCATGTTTTTAAGAATGTCTGAGATTATTTTTGCAATTTTTTTCTAGGGTCCTGCAATTTTGTACATTAAGTAGCATGCATAGTTACATTTAAAAAAAAATCTGCTCACACTTTCCCCTGCCATGGATTCAGTCTATATAAGCGCAAAATATGGTCTTGAACGTACCGTGTATGGGGTTCGGCTGAAGCTGCTGTAGTTTGGCCTCTGCGGTGCTTGCTCGGGGTAATATGGTTGGCGGTTGGCGATCTCATTTTCACTGACGATCTCTTTCACGTCGGAGTTGGGGAATTTCCTGAACACAGTGTTGTTGGGGAAGATGCCAAAAATGACGTAAGGAACCGGGGTCCTCGAAGTCCTGGGCAACGGTGGCTCGGTGAGGAATCGGTCCCGGGCCTCGACAAAGGCCGGCAGGTTTATCGAAGCCCTGTTAGAAGCAAATATTGGGCCTGGAGGGGTATTCAGCAGGTTAAATGTTGTATAAGGTCTCTGTGTGGTGACAACATGTTGACTTGGGCCATCGTATCTGGACGACACTGATACTAAGGAAGATCCCTGCTCATCCACATCATCGTCCTTCCTCCTCTGGAAGGACCAATACAATGAGTTGGACTCTTCGAAATGCCTAGGAGTGCTGCCAAATGCACCATTAGGTGCTATGGTGACTTTGCTCGAGAACCTAGGGCCAATTGTTGAAGAAACTCCAGATAGCCAGTCGTTACCCGGTGCTTCCTGTCGTGAGTCTAGAATTGAATTGGAAATTGGTGTAGTTGAACTGATTGTTGTAGTTTCTGCTGTAGTCGTCTGAGAGCTGGTTGTTGTGGTTGTGGCAGAAGATGTGGTTGGGGCTGGGACTGTGGTGACAGCAGGGGTTGTGGTTGGGGCAGGGCTCGTAGTTTCTGCAGAAGTTGTGGTTGCTGCAGGAGTTGTGGTTGCTGTGGGAGTTGTTGTAGCAGGTGGTGTTGTAGCTTCAGGAGTTGTGGTTGCTGCAGAAGTTGTGGTTGCTGCAGGAGTTGTGGTTGCTGCAGGAGTTGTGGTTGCTGCAGGAGTTGTGGTTGCTGTGGGAGTTGTTGTAGCAGGTGGTGTTGTTGCTTCAGGAGTTGTGGTTGCTGCAGGAGTTGTGGTTGCTGCAGGAGTTGTGGTTGCTGCAGGAGTTGTGGTTGCTGCAGGAGTTGTGGTTGCTGCAGGAGTTGTGGTTGCTGTGGGAGTTGTTGTAGCAGGTGGTGTTGTAGCTTCAGGAGTGGTTGTTGCTGCAGGAGTTGTGGTTACTGCGAGAGTTGTGGTTGCTGTGGGAGTTGTTGTAGCAGGTGTTGTTGTAGCTTCAGGAGTGGTTGTTGCTGCAGGAGTTGTGGTTGCTGCAGGAGTTGTGGTTGCTGCAGGAGTTGTGGTTGCTGCAGGAGTTGTGGTTGCTGCAGGAGTTGTGGTTGTGGCAGGAGTTGTGGTTGCGGAAGGAGTTGTGGGGGCAGCAGGTGTTGTAGTAAGTGCAAAGTCATCTGCAGAATCTGCCCTGCCACTAATTTCTGTATTTGAAGCATCTGATTCCTCCACTGCGAGAGTTGTTACAGATAATATGGTGGTATCTGGAGAATTTGTGGTAGTGACAGATGCTTCATTAAGTGATGAACCAACTGACAAGAAATCAGATGAATCATCGATCACTGTCTTTTCCCCATGAACATCCTCACCCAAGCGGACGTTTGTAGTACCTTCTGACATCACGACTGTCGTAGTCTCTGACCTAATTGTCGATCCTGAGATCAAATTGTCATCGCCGATGGCAGGGATCTGAAATTAGGCAAATCGACCACAACCCGATATTTCAATTAATATCTACAAGAGTACAAATAATAAAAAGCCAAACATTCGATGATGCCAAACAACTTTATTTTGACGACAATACATGATACAGATGAGAAACTGTTAATGATTACTGATGAAATGTTTAAACCATGCCACTTATTTCTATGTTAGCACCATTTATTAATCTTCAAATTAACATTTCTAACGTACCTAAAAGTAATACTGGCTATATATTAAATAAACATGAAACACGCATGTTGAAAATACTGGTATATTGGCTAAACTAATATCATTTGTAAAATATAATACTTTTTCAGTCTCCACCGAGACAAAAATATTTGTACCCCTTAGTGATTCTCATTTGTAGACATTCGTGATGAAGAATGGATGCTATGAGTCTTTGTGATTGTGATGACACTGGCTCAGTTCGGACTTGTCAAGTCGTTTAAAGTCTTCTCATTGGCTGCGCACTGCATCCTCACAACCGGTTTGACCAATGGATGTGCTTCCGCGACCGGTTGCCACGAGGAGATGCCAATTGCTCCATCCCCTTGGAGGGAAAAGAGAGAAAATTGCATAAATATGCAGATATAAGCTCCCAAGACTATTTCCTTAGAAATCACTTTACTCCAGGTATATGTTAAACCTTGTCATAACTCCTCTTGTCATTCTGTAGTCGAGGGTTGTGCCAGCTGTTTTCCATCAGCGTCGTGTCCAATGTCCATTTTTTTAATGTGTCGGTTGTTGTAAGTCTTCAGTGGGGAGTTAACGCTAATCAGTCACGCTTGCAGTATTATCCTATTACTTTCTGCTGTTAACATGTATTATGTGGAAATACAGCTCATTTGGGCAAATTGTGAAGTCTTGTTCGTGTGGTCTACAATACAATTTTGAATTGTGTTCAGATGTTGAAAAAAATACCCTTCTTAATGCTTTTCCACAAGGTGCAGTCGCAAATGCCATGCAGTACATGAATTTTAACAGATAGAATTCTGCTGTCCTTTCCAGTCAAGAGCATGCTCGTCAGAATTAGAGAAAGACAGTCAAATGTCATGATGACAGTGAAACAGGGCCTAAAGATGTGGTGCAATTGGGTGCGTTGACAAGAGTCAGAGAAAAAACTGAGTAACAAGTGTTGGTCATCATTCGTGTTTGGCTTTTTATTACTTACAACTACAACAATTAGTACAGGTGAAAGGTGTTAAAGTGTGCATTTAATTGAACTACACAAGGCACTATTATCTTAGAAAAGAAATTAAAAGTAAATATTTACTTAGTACTAGAACTTGAAACTACATTTTAAAGTTTTTCCAGCAGAAGTATTTATTTTGCAGGAAAAGTTTTAAGAGTTTGTACAAGAAGATTGCAGTGTTGCTAATACACTGCGAAGTTGATAAACAAATAAAAGAAACTTACATTTAAAGATTACTTTTTTTTTTGTTAATCATGCATTGGAAATTAAAAAATATACAAATCAACAAATGATACAAATATTACATTTGAAAAAAAACCACCAACATTTTACTTGAAAGCTTTACATTATTTTAAACATAGTCCCTAACATCTAGGAATGTACTCTCTCTTCGGTAAAATTTGGCACTACGCTAACAGTTCTAACGCAGCAGCGGAAACCATGTATCCTTAGATCACAGATGCAGCTTATGGTCACAAACAGGATATTGATAGTAAGAGCGACAGAAGTGAGGTTCGAACAATAAAGCCTTCTGGTCTACTTCAAAAAATGAAGGACGTGAAAACAAATCTCCTAGTCACGTGCTTATGGAAGCCATTGCGGCGATTAGCTCTTTAGAATCTTTTATCCTAACGGGATGTTGACCAAGTAGTGTTGCTTAACAGACAATCAGTGATTAGCCTGAAATGCACTTTTCCTTAGTACGCATTTCATGTGAAGGCGTTTAACATCGTTTTTGGCTAAACGAAATGTGTCTTAGGCTGCATTAGTTCATTTTAAGTTAGATTAGGTAAATTTCTATTAGTTTTCTTCAGAAGATATTTTATTTAGTTGGGTTAAATTTAGTTAGACTATTAATGGCTAGGGTTACGCGCTGGGTTGTTTCGCACTGAGTATTATACAGACTTGTGGTATTTAGCTCGAAATATTCTACTTGAAGTCGTAACTAATACGCATTTGTCCTGAAAGGTAGCTGTTTCGCATACATACGTCAGCCTATAGTTTATACTATTAACTATTTAATGTAAATGACGAATAAATCCCTTTCGCGTTTTGCGTGCTGGAAGAAGCAACAAGATTGCGATATGCACTTGCGTCTAGAAGAATTCTTCCTCGTGCAATGCCCGCAGTAGTGTCACACCGACGCATACGACGACAGAACGAAGCAAGTGCATTAACCGAATAATCTCTATCCCATTAAGAGAAGTGCACAATCCTGCTGTAATTGCGGCGATTTTAAGGCCACTATCCTTCATTTCTACAAATTTTGCGAGAATCAATTTTTTGTACCCAAACGGGAGCCGATATTCTACAATATTGTTACAATTTTTTTATTATGTAGTCTAATTTTTTCAACATAAGGACTGTACATTTTGAACTACTTATTAAATTAACAAAATCTTCGTTAATCAATTAAACTGAAAAAAAATACATTTTTTGTGTTGGAAAAATTAGACTACATAATAAAAACAGTTTGTAAAAAAATTGTTATAGGATTTTACAAACTCGGCTCCCGTTTGGGTACAATTCTCGCAAAAGCTGTAGAAATAACGGATCGTGGCCTTAAGCAAATTCTTCCATTCGTACCGGACGATGCCATTGGTCGGCGAATTTTCTCGGGGATCTCCTGTTCACCCCACCCTTTCATTCCGGCACTGCTCGATTATCACCTCGCTTCACACTCATCGGCTACCAAGACCGCTATGTCAATAGCTCCCCAAATCTCACCACTCCTGACATAATGGCATGGGGGGCAATAAGCTACAATTCCCGTTCATCACTGGCGTTACAAAGGAGTTATGTTGAACAGTGTCCGCCACATCCAGCACATTGTTCGACCCGTCCTGCTGCGATTTCTTCAACAGGAAGGCAATGCACTGATTTAGCAGGATAATTATCGTGCACTTACTGGCGCTATCACTCTAAATGGGCTTTGCGGTGTTCGACAACTACTCTGGCCAGCACGATCCCCAGACGTCTCCCCCATTGAACATGTCTGGGACATGATGTGGCAATGTATTACCCAGTCTGCACTGTCAGCTGCCAATCTTAACTCTTTTACAACAACATGTGCAAGACGCTTGGGACACTATACTTCTGGATGGTATTCGTCACGTGCGATCGTCTGCGTGCGAGATTACATGCCAGTATTGATGCCTGAGAGAGGGAGGGGTAGGTACTATATATATATATATATATATATATATATATATATATATATATATATATATATATATATATATATATATATATATTGTGTGTGTGTGTGTGTGTGTGTGTGTGTGTTTGTTGATGTGGCTCTAAGCACGTTTAGTACTTGGTTTCTATTGCTTCGTTTGATCTGCATTGTTGATCATAGAATGTCATCAAGCTATATTACCTCTACATCGAATAAAGTGACATACACAGTGAAAGTATAGCAATTTTTTTTTTCCGCCAGTGTAGTCATTCAAGGTTTTCAATAAATTTTTCTAAAGCATTTCATTTTCACGGTATTTAGCGCAACGTACTAAGTAATCGTGTAGATACGTATTTAAAATGGTAGAAAATTAGCCAATTCTGTCCTATTTTACTTTTATATGTATGCTATTTCTTGTTTTTAACTTAAGGCTTTTGCGTGGTTACGCGCACAGACGCATTATAATTTGATACTTAGCGTACGTTAGCAAAGGAGTGGGAATGTTAACACCATCCAAGTTAACTTTCTGAAGAATAAACACGACTCATTTTTTTTTTTTAATTGCTGTATATTAACTTTCCGCCTTTGTGCCGGTGAGATAATTGAGTGCGGGGGATGCAGATAACCCAAGAAACGAACAATATTACGCCTTTAAACAGCACACGCATCAGTGCCTAATCTATGACCGCTCTCAAGGAAACAATTTCTAATTTTTTTTACTCGGTAAGTACAATGTGCTGTTCATTGTAGAAGTTTTGGTTAAATTACACTATCACTCACATGCCATTAGTATGGTACCGAGATATAAGAAGTGAATAGAAAAAGTTAAAACTAATGAAGGAAAGGATGATAAGGTAGCAACATAACATTTTTAACATTTTACAAATAATATTTCGAGGAAATATTCTTATCAATTACTTATCTCTAAAAGTTAACACTAAAACAAGTCTTCTATTAATGGTTAACTAGAAAAATACTGCTTACATGCAACGTCTTTGCCACACGTTATACATTGAGAATTAAATGAATGTAATAACTACATTGCGTTTTTAGCCCGAAGCTATAGTTTCATCCGAGTAGAGTTTAAGGAAAGATCTGTACACGCCATATTTTTGTGCGCAGATTGTACAACATTTATCAATATTAACAGGCTTAAAATCCATAGATGTTACAGGCAACTGCAGGAGGTTAAAGTGGCACACATTACCAAAACTATAATTTATAACTACTTATTTATTTGTACAGAAAGTAAGTCTGCTATAAATAAAATTACAAATAGTTAGTAGAGATTAAACGTCCCATGTACTTCCCCTGACGATTTGTAAACGCCATTCGTGTATTGCTACTGTATAGAAGTTGCGTCCGTAGCAATATTCAGGCGTTCGGTGGGATCCGAAAACAACTGGTACCTGTGTTGTACTTGGTTTCCTATCAAAAGCGAAGGGCCCTGACGAATTTGTGAGCTAATCTTGGGTGGAAAAGCCCTGAGTGTGTTTGGATAATGGCAAGTAATAACCGTTACAATCATCTAAATTGTTTGCGGCAATAGTTTGTCTGACAATGTTGCGTGACATCAAAACTGGAAATGTTTGGTGGTCCGGTCGTTATACTTCGTTTGCATTCAGTTGGTTGTTTACCCTCGCAGTAATCCATGTCCATTGCAAACCGGTTTTTTTTTAAATTCCTTACCAAGTATTATATTTTAAGGTCGCTATATGTAGGGTTTAAAAACCCAGTTATTAAGGAAGATATGAATTAGAAAACCATACAAAATAAGTGGCATTTTTAGCAGTAGCTTTTTATTAGAACCAAATTTAAAAATCTCATTGTATATGTCATACAGTATATAATATTTATGTAATATTTCGGTAAATAATATGGTTAGCAAAGTTAATTTTTTCTGTGTGCATTTTCAATGTACCTGAGCTGTTTTGCATGTTCAAGGCTCTGAAACGAGAGAGCGATACGGGCGAAATTAACGCTCACGCTTAGTGCCTTATCGCTTCTACGCGCAAGCGTGCTGTGCTTCCGTCGGTGCACTGTAGTGTGCAACAGTGGGACTTCATTAGAAGCGATTAAATTACGCTTTTATAGCAGTACTTTAATGCTACCGCTTTAAGAAACTGCGTAGGCAATCTTTAAGAAACGAAATTTATTATGTCTATAATTCCACGATTGTTTTCTTTCAATACACTTAATATGATAAAAGAAAGAAAAAACTGGTTTAGATAATTGGTTTTTGCATTTTCTGGCAGAAAGTCGCAGCCCCAGAATATTTATTTACTGAGATACGTGCAACAGCATAGGCAACGAATAAAGCAACATTTCAGGACTACCACTCCCTGGTCAAATATTGTGGAAAATCATCGTTTGTACGTATTTGCGTATATCAATAATTAAATGCTATAGTAATGTGTCATTATCAAGGAAAGGTAAAACAAAATTAGCTGCAGTCATTGGTCTATACTTTTATCGTATAAAATATACCCCAAGTGAAAAATGTAGTTAAAAAATGAACTATTTCTAGTGTTTTCCTGCTCAGTTTCCTTTACGGAAAGAATAATGCCTGGTTCACGTGTACGCGAATCAAGACGAACAGACAGAGCGGAAGACTATAACAGCCGATCAGAAGCCGTCCTCGATTTCCGCGCGAGTCGCGCAGAAAAGTTGAGCTCACGCCGATATTTCCTGCTCGTGGAAAGAGTAAACATCGCCGATATTTCCCAGAAGTCAGTTGGTTCATATATTTTATGCTACTAATTTCTTGGATAATCGACGTGTATTGATGTACAGTAAAAGTATAGAATAGTTTAGTGTACGTATTTATAAATAAATACGTAAATATAAACCTTAATTTTATTCAACATTTTGTATTAAATAAACGTAGTTTAAATATGAACCGATAGGTAGCACTAAAGTGTCAAATATTTTTGTATATAGAAATATACATAAGATCTCTTGAAAATAATTTAGTAAATAAATTGCACTATAACGTAATTAATAAACTAGAGTCGAAAAATAACAGCATATAGTTTTTAATCCATAATAGGTTTTAGAATCTTGGCCTTAAAAATCACGAATTCAACAGCAAAATGGCTACGTAAAAAATATGAGTACATGGTTCTGTCTACTCTGGCTGTTTGGCATGATTGGAGTACATGCGAACAAGTCATGAAAGTACAATCTGTAGTTAAATTCACTGACTTACATCGTGTGTAATAATACCCTACTGTTATAGACACGACCGTAGAAGACAGGCCTGGACACTCGCCTATCAAAAAATGTTAGTGAATTGACCCCTCATTGGCCGATTTAGTTCATGGAGTAGCCACAGATCGCTCCAAGCAAACTAGCGTTGTTACCATTGCTGATATAGGGATAACACCATAGAGATATGAATTTCATTTTTCCATGTTAAGAAAGAATTGCAATTCCCCTTCCTATACTAGCCATGTAAACAGCACTACTTCGGTAGCAGCGCTCTACGGTTGGGTTCATGAACTAAGTGGGTCAATAAAGGCGCCAGCTTTTCAAGCTAGTGTCCAGGCCTGTCTTCTACGACTGTGTCTGTAACTATAATTTAAGAAGTTCAGCCTCGCGGGAATCCATATGGTGGTGTTGGCAGCGCCCGTCGCATTGCTTCAATAAGTCTAGCCTTGACCTTGAGTAATATAAAATTATTTACTATGGATTCTCCTCATGCAAACGAAGATAAACCAAGTTAATGTTAATTATACTCAGGTTTCGAACAAAAAATTTTTCTTATGGGAGAGTTTGGCATAAGCAAAATTTCATCCGCTAGGTGCGCAGTGTTCCAAAGAGGCCACCCTTAATTACAATTTTAAGCTACTTGAATAAAAAAAGGGGAAATATTTTACTTAGTTACGTAGTTGTTTTACATTTAATTCATAATTATCGTAATTATTTTGTTTTTATTAAAGAAAAAAATCCGACACACATGCGGCACTAGCGCTTACCTAGTGGCGAAAATTTTTATTTGCCATACTAAAAGCATTTAGCTTCCCAACGTGGGTAGAATATGGCTTAAGAAAGTTTAGAAGATATCACCCGAAGGGACAACGCACCGCATTCGTGCGCATTTACTTTAGTAATATTCTGCATCATAACTATTTGTTACTAGCCATTACCAACGGACCTATTTTCTCTCCTTTTTTATTCGCATTAATTATAAATGAAATAACGTAATCTATAGGTAAAATATAAGTAAAGGTTTAATATAATCAAATTTAAGATAAAAGCTGTTCACGATAACGTGAGCACTTTTAAAATCAAACTTAGAAAAAGTCACTGCTCTTACTTGCATATATTTAAACGGGCGCGCCGAGTGACATGCACCCAGTAAAGATGGTAACGATGGAGATGAAGTAGTTCCGTATCTTAACGTCGAATAAAAAGTGTTAGGTAACTATTTGTGACAACTTCAATTATTGCTTTCGCTTTCATTTTTTTTATGAATCGAAGTGTAAAAATTAGCAGATTTGTTTAATATTTACTTTTCTAATAATTTCGCAGTTTCACTTGACCGACGCATGAATAAAGTGATGCGGTCCATGACAATGTTAATCTTACATAAGGCGGGCGAATGCACATCGTGCGTAAAAGTAGATCTTAAGCAGGACTTTCAAAAGTGCTCATTTGACCGTGAACAGCCCGGGGTCGTATGTTAACAGTTGTGATACGCGTCATATTTAGGAAACAACTAAACGCGCAATACTCAGGGTATGTTTTTTTTTCAAAGGTTTGATTTAAAACAAACGCGAAGATGTTGGGAGTGGACTATGTCGTACTCACGGTGGTGGTGGCGGACTCCGGGACGACAGTGGTGGTGGCGGACGGGCGCACAGTAGGCACAGTGGGCAGGTAGGCCGGGGTGGGAGTCGCCTTGAAGCCCGTGGCGGCTCGCAGCAGGTCGCTGCGGTAGCGCGCGCTGAACCTCGGCGTGCTGGGAGATGCCGCAGTCACCTGCGCCCGCACCTCGTTCTACACACACACGCACATATCTCAAACCATTCGATAATTACGTCAGCGCATACGATTAGAGACTGTTCACGATAAACTGACCGCTTTTCGAATCAGCCTCAGAAAAGAGCCACGGCTTTTTACCTGTACGTATTTTAACGGGCGCACTAACTGACATGCGTCAAGTAAAGTTGGTACCGATGGATGGAAAGTAGTTCCATATCTTAACGTCGAATAAAAAGTGCTAGGTAACCAATTGTGGTAACTTAAATTATTTATTTTGCTTCCTGCCTTTTCTTATGCAAAGCAGTGTAAAAATGAGCAGATTTGTAAAACATTTACGTTTATAATAATTTCACTGTTTCACTTGACCAACGCTTTAATAAAGTGATGAGGCCCGTGTCAATGGTAATTTTTCGTAAGGTGGATGAATGCACAACGTGCATACAATTAGATCTTACGCAGGACTTTGGAAAGTGCTCAGTTTACCTTGAACAGCGTATAAATAAAAACTCGAGTGGGGAGTGAACCCAGGGCGAGGAAACACTCTCCGAGCGACGGGCTTTCCAGCCGGGAGCAGTAGGTGCCCGTCATCCCCAGACATGACATTTAATGAAACCCTAGGATGGAGCGGCGCTGGCACGCAAGAGCGGAGGGAAACGGAAGTACCCCGAGAAAACCCGTTGGCAAGCGGCATCGTCCAGCACGAGCACATTCAATCCTCAGTATATATCCCACTCGTGGTTACTTGAAACTTTTCTGAAGCCATTCTCAACTTTTCTGAAGCTATTCTCCACCTAAAGCTCCTGTTACACTGTCACATTATTCCGTCAAACTGCTTCCAATAAGTTTTGTCAAATAGAGTTGGACAGTTATGATGTCACTGAAACGTATTGAATGCCGCCATATTTGTCTGAAAAAGTTGGATGGCTTCATTTTACCATCAAACATTTGAAGGTTGAACCGGTTCTAAAATTTATTTGATGTTTGACGGTCTCAGCCAATCAGAATCGTGCACGACACAAGTGGACGTCAAAAAAAATACGAACAATATTCCTGGAAAGGAAGCAGGTATTGAAGATAATTAATTTACTTGGAAGCTGTCTGGGTATGAATGCTATTTTAAGTGAATATTGCACATAATATTACGAACACACAGGCGTTAAATTTCATTGTGCAGGAAACATTTCCGATAAATAAAAACTTAATTTAGTAAAGAAGAGGAAATAAATTACAACATTTTTTACATTTCTTCCTGTAATGGTCTGCATGGGAATCAAAAGCAATATCTCACTATGAAAATAATTTTTAAATAATTCAAATTAGATTATTCCAATGAAAAAATTTGCAGCGTGACACATTTTCAGTCACGTTCAAGATTATTTGATAAAATTTGCTGGCAGGAAAAATTTCATGGCCTTATATTGTCTTCAAATTTGATTGTCAAATACAGTCGAAGGCGAAAATTCGACAGTGTGACAGGGGCTTAAAGCTAATTAAGCTTAACCTAGTTTACAAAATCACACCAGAGTGATAACGCACACTCTATTTATACGCACTCGGATTAATAATAATTCCCGTGAAAACTACTTTTCGGTAGGTATTACCAACACACTTATTTTAGCTCCGTTTCTTTTCATATAAATTATAAATATTGAAATGTATAAATGAAATATAAGTAATAGTTCAATTTACCAAAAATAAGATATCTACTTGTCAACAGAAATATAAGATGCTTGTGACAAATGGCACACTAGGAAACAACCAAACAAGACATACAGGAGGTGATTTTTTCAAAGGATTGATGCAAAAAGCGTAACGATTTTACGAATAGACACTACCTAATCAAAAGTATATCCGGACACTACTCTGTAAATGCAAACTCGCGCCTAATTGACTTTATGACCGCCGTTGTCGCTATAAAAAGAGGGAGAGGGCTAGAAGTTAATTAGTGCTGCGCGATACCGGCAGAATGGCTGGAGTAAGCGTTAGAGGGGGCAGGGGGTCAGTGACTCCAAACCGTCACGTCATTTAGGCCATTTCCGCCCTTCTCAAGTTGCCCAGGGGTTGATTGTCGGGGGCGTGATCGCGAAGTGAAAACGGGAAGGCGCAACCACCACAAAACCACGGTCGGAGAGTCCATGTGTATCGACGAACAAGGACCGTCGACCATTGGTGAAGGTGGCAAGGGAACTTCGCATGTCACAGTGTTATACCACTACCCATGAATATACCACAGTGCTGCTCATCGTGCAGCTAGGTAGGTAGGTAGGTAAGTGGGCTTAACGTCTCGTCGACGAGGTCATTAGAAACGGTTCAAGATGCACAGGGAAGAGGGATTGGGGAAGGATTCGGCCATGGCCTTTGTTTGGGACCCACCCCAGCATTTGCCTGGAGTGATTTCGGAAAACCATGGGAAACCTAAATCAGGATGGCCGGATCGGGAATCGAGCCCGGGTCCTCCCGAACGCGAGTCCAGTGAGTTACCACTGCGCCACCTCTCTTGGTCGTGCAGCTAGCACCGCGACTGTGCGTCGGTAGTTAACGAGGATTGGGTTTGAAAGCTCGAGCACCTGCCCGTAAACAGCACACTTTGCCTGTGAACACGGGGCGCCATGTTCGGCCGTGTAAAGAGTGCCGCGACTGGGATGTGGAAGACAAGAGACGAGTGACTTGGAGCGATGAATCACTCTATACCATGTTTGTGTGTGGAAAGTGCCAAGTAAACGCTACATGCCGGTTTGTATAGTGCCCATGGTGAAATTCGGTGGAGATGGGGTACCAGTGTGGTGGCGTTTTTTATAGAAGTGATTTGGTTATTTCATAATACTACAAGGCACTTTAAAGGCGGAAGGCTATGAGGATATTTTGACCGGCTGTGCGTTGTTCTAGACCAATTTGTTTCAGCATGGCAGTGCCCGCTGCTATAGAGCACAGTCTGTTTCTGAGTGGTTATTGGACAATAGGTTTCCAGAAATGGACTGGCCAGCCCAGAGCGTCGAGCTCAAACCCATTGGAAATCTCTGTGATGAACTGGGACGGCGAATGCACGCTAGATCCCAACTACCCACATCGCTTAATACACTTTCTACAACGCTGCATGAAGGATGAACGGACATTCCATCAGGACACTTGGTTGACAGTCTCCCTTCCAAGGAATAATACTGTAATGAAGGCCAAAGGCGGGCTCACTCTGTATTAATGTCCGTATTGATGTACACTAATGGGCAATATATCAGAGGGGTACTTAAAGGACAGTTTCGTGTGGGTCTCAGGATAGGCGCCTACTTTTGATCAGATAGTGAACATTAATGTTCTATAAACACAAGAAAAATTCCGGAAAATATGTAAACCACAAGCGCTTTGCTTCTCCCCCCCCCCTTTTTTTTTCTTATCAGTCTAGCGGCTT
Source organism: Dryococelus australis (assembly GCA_029891345.1). NCBI lineage: Eukaryota > Metazoa > Arthropoda > Insecta > Phasmatodea > Phasmatidae > Dryococelus > Dryococelus australis. The sequence goes on along the minus strand of CM056993.1, from coordinate 340,293,128 downwards.
GAAGGTCGCGTAGACAGCTCGGACGAAACATGAACTAGCGGGTTGCATGCCAACCGGAGATTTTCCAACTACTTGTTGTCAGTAAACAGTAACAGTAACACGAACAGCGAGGCCACACATGACAGCACACATAAGTCTAATGTTGTGCCTACAATATGTAGGTTACCACTGCAGTAATTTTTCCTTGTCCGTGAGCCGTCAGTAACTAATGTTGCTATTAATGTAAGATACTGTTCGGCTAATAATGCAAATGTAACATTAAGTAGTTTTGCAACGACGTTACCTCCTTACTCTAAACATTAGGGCGGTGCTTATGTTACAGGAAAACAAACTTTGTGTTGAACTGACGTTAACAATTGTGATAAGAATTTCCTTGTATTTCTTTTGTTTTTAAATGAACATCCGGATGTAAAATAAATTAACGAACTGGGAATGACAGATCTTCAGAACAGGCAAACTGTGAGACATATCTTGAAAAAAGCCCGTGGATTTCAAGAAAAACCTCTGAGGAAAGGTGCCCCCTGGACAGAAGAAAGAAAAGAGTTACACCGGGAGAATATGCGACAGTACTGGGCAAAGATTAAAGCCCAACAGTTGAACAAGCGTGGTCCTAAGTAGGCCCATTCGATGCAACAACGGGAAGAAGAAGAAATTAAGTACAAATGTGTCACAAAAAGAAATATTTCCAACGTAGAAAAATATCGTGACGGCCGGGAGTGGAATCGTAACGGCGCGGCGCGGTGCCTCGAGTGCTCAACGTTCCCCACTTTACGAAACCTAACGTCCTACCAACTTCTTTATTTTAACGTGTTTGTCTATGTTTCATGTTGCCGGTGTTCCGTACAATATAACGACCAACTGTAATTCTCTTTCGTTATATGGAAATACTTTATGCTGTACAAATAAATGCATATTTGGGACACCGTAAACTGCTTTGAAAGGCCTGAGAGCTCGTCTAAGCTACATTTATTTCTCATACTATACTTTAAAATTGAAATATTGTGGTTTATTTTACGAGGTTACCGCTGTTTGCTAGCATCTGCCATTTTATATCGTCAAGTCAGTGTAACTTTGTTTTAGCTGGAATTTACCCTAATGTCGTATAACACAACATACTTTGTTAATGCTGTTATTTTTAGCGTAATACAATATTTGATTGCGGTAACGTTACTTAAAGTCTTTATTAGCACTAATGCTTTTGACAGTATATTAGTATTATTGTAAATAAGACTTTGTAAATTGTTAACATTACTAACGTTGTCACGACATTATTAATCTTACTAAACATAAAAGTTTAAAGAAATGCCTAAATAGTAGTTTTTTTGTTGCAAGAACATCAAACATTTTTCTGCGCAGATGTACCCACAGGGAGCAAAGAAATGGCATGAGTTGAAAAAAACGCGTTGTTACAATTCTTCTTGGTTTGTAGGTGATTGAGACATGTGAGTTTTGTGAAAGAAACTATTCTGTTCAGCTCTCCAAACATCCCCCACGCCTTCGGCCTGACATTTAAACACGTAAGACATTAACAACGGTCACAGCGCTCAAGCCACCTGAAAACATTTAAAACCCGGGAGAAATAATGCACAATCGCGTAAGAATCAATCTGCTTGCAGAATCATACTACGCCAAGAATTCACACTTGCTTAACACATGATTGCCTTGTCAACTTTTGAAGACTGTAATCTGTAATTTTATTGTATCCCCCCCCCCCCCCCCCCGTAAAATCACCGTGCAACTTTAGTACGCTTCTCGTAACCACCAGGGTTTCTAATTACTTTACTTTGAGCGCGAAATAAGTGGTAAAATTTGTTTATGGCTCTGAAGTTACTGAAATTACCATGCAACATAAATAAGTTCTTTATTCGAAATTTAACTTTCCGCTTTTAGCCAAGTGTTCATTTTACTCCCTTGCCAGGTCACTGCGGGGCCAGTAAATACACAAAAACTATACTGAATAGAAAATCGCAAAATAAATAAATCTGTTTACTGTGAGCAACGAGAAGTACATTGTTAGTCCATTGATGCTGGGTTGAGTCTTGATTCTTGATATTTGCCTCTGATCCGTATGTTTACTCCGAACACTTGTGAGTTTTCGAACATAATCCTTTGTTACATTTGGTTATATTAATTTAGATTTATTAGCTAAATGAAAAACGGGTGAGCAATCAACACATGATCGCATGCGATGATTACAAAGTCTGCTGAAGGTTTTATCCAACTTCCCTTAGGTGTACGAATAACAGTTCTCACACGACGCTTTTAGATGGTGTAAATAAATATGTGGCATTTTATTTTCACTGCTGTAGGAAACAGGCGTGTGTGTTGGCTTATTTTCATAGAGTTATGTATTTTTCTACGTGTTCTACCCTGCTAAGATTCTAAGAAAACATTAAAATTTTCGTAGGTTATACTACCAATTTAGATGATTAAGAAGGGCGCATACAGCTAACTCGACACTAAGTTTTTTTTTTAATTTTAGTTTTTTCCTTTTAACTAAGTAAACAGAGTTCCATCTTACATAAAAATGAACACTGCTACCAACTTAGCAATTAGTATTCATGCATGAACAAACCGACGTTACAAAGTATCTACTAGCCTAAAGCCTGTTACACAAGGTACACCTTCTTGTGCAAGAAGGTGTACCATTCACCTTTCTTATTCACGTCAACTTGCATCGTGTGACTGGTTAACTTGTTTGAAAGAGGCTTGCATGCTTGCTAGAATCATTTAGGAACTGTTCTATTTTTCGTTCTATCTTCTTGTGCAAGTCGTTTGTTTACATTTGCGTTTTATACGTTAATGTAGTTCCCGTAAATTGATTTATGCTGGTGTTGTTTATGTGAGAGTAGAAAACACATTTTAAATCTGAATTAGTTATTTGTTTGGTTTGTGAAATTCTTTTGTGTTGTGGTTTTAAACGAGTGACTGGCGTACTTCAACATCACTGTGTGTACAGTATGTACATGCGACTTGAATACAAGGTGGTGTTCACCTTCTTGATCACAAAACATGTCCGTCTGTATCAGGCTTAAATGTTATCATTATCGCCAATTCTTACTCCAAGGAATATGAAACAAGTCGATGTTAGCTATAAATGATCAAAACGTTTCAATCTTAAAGGGGCGTTAATATACGATAATACTTTTCTAAATTCGCTGTCAGCACAACTAAAAGTACTGCAATCAGTGTTTTGTGTGTAGTCGAGGAAAGTGATTTCTATCAAAGGTTGTTTCGTGTGTTCACGTAACCGTGAAGAAGGTATACCAGGCGTGTAATTGGCACCTCGTACAGATAACAATACGCTCTTTAGTGCAGCTAAAATAAGGTTATTACGGTTTTAGTTGCAGGGTGGTTTGTGTTGTAGTCGTGTTATCCAGTTGCGAGATACTGATTTATTTACATGCAGCAATAAAAGAGCTGTACCCTCGTGTCTTGTGTGGCACTCTATATAACACTCGTTTTGACTTGAATTTCGCAGCGTTGCTCTCTACAGCCGTTTATTTATTGGCAACCCATTTCGCGAGATGTGTGTGTCGGGGCGTGGCAACACGAGACCTGCTGGGCATGGCCATGCGAAGAGAGGCGAGGAAGCCCTCGGTGCCAGGTATTCCCAAGCCACTCCCCAGTTCTCTTGTCGACCCCCAGCTCCGGCTACCATGTCCCCGAAGTCACGCTGTTGTATTTCTACCACGAATTTCTAGGTTTTTATTCCGGGCCACTAATCATTTTTAAATGTTAGGAATGTTATAGTTTATTCACGTTATCTTCATATTATTGAATCAAAACTTTGAGAAATCACTCCATTTACTATGCAATGTATGGTTGTTTTATAAATTAGTCATATATCACAAGCGTTTTATACTTCTGTTTTAGTTAACTAGTTAAAATGAAATTTTCATTTACATTTGGCCTATAAATTATAATATTGTATCTATTTCATAGTTAATATGAATTATATATATATATATATATATATATATATATATATATAATATATATATATATATATATATATATATATAGAGAGAGAGAGAGAGAAAATAGGGATGTTGGTAGGTGGAAGTAACAATAAATTCTTATGTCAAACGTTATTAAATCGTGTTATTTTACAAAATACTAAAGACTACCGAACGATAATCACAAAGAGAATGTGTTTTACAGACAATGCTGAGTACATACGAGCGCTCCTAGAAATGAATGACAGATAAAAACTTGGCTGAAGCTATACAAAAACGAAAGTGTGCTAGATCGGAATCTATGAAGACATAAATAATTAATTTTCAATGTCGGCAAGAGTTAGATGGCAGAGACATGAATACATAAACATTAGAAAAACATTGACTAGTCCCACCAAATATTTTATCGAGCAAAACGACAAGAGGTTGCCTAATGATCAAAGATTTTGTACAGCAGGTTTTGAACCAAAATGAAAAGAGGTTCGACTACCCCCCCCCCCCCGTCTAAACAAATCCTGAAGACTAATGCATGTCTAGTGCAGATTATTGTAAGTATTTTCGGAACACCCAATACGCATTACCTATCCAAAATTCACAGTATATACCAACTAGGGATATTAGTAGACTACGTTTGCTATCAGGAAACGCTTTTCAAGGTCTTGAATAAGATAAGTTCTATCCCTTAAAGTCCACTGTTCCAAATCAAATACAATAAAATAGCTAGTAAGTAAATGGTAAGAGGAAATAGCAGAGCAAAGAAATACAATAAAATAGCTAGTAAGTAACTGGTAAGAGGAAATAGCAGAGCAAAGAAATACCAAATTGGAAGAGCGTAAATGTCAGAAGTTCAATAAAAATTTAAGAATTGAAATTCAATGCATCCTCACAAAGTAAACCTTTCTGAAATACACGAATGAGGATGCTATTCTCAGTTGATTTAAGAATTTAATCAGAAGATGATGCTGTTCTGACGAACTGGACAACATTAACGTAAAATGCGTAGAATGTTTCGAATTTTTTTTTGCAACAGAGCTCTTCACATCAAGACTGGATAAGTGCGTTAATTACAATTAACACTTTTATGAAATCTGCACGATGAGCACTATTGACTTTAATGACCGTTAAAGGAATAAAGGAAGAAAATAATCAGTGGAACTCTTTGTAAGTTATGTAAGTTTGTGTATTGTTTCAGTTCTTAATACATGTGTGTATATGATTAAGGTAATATAACTATGGTAGTCTTACCATAATTTCTGGACTCCAATCCCGGACATTTTTGGAAGGACTTTTTTTTTTAGTAAATAACATAAAAAATATTTTTTGTTTAGTTATTAATCATTTTTTCCACTTAGTTAAAATACATTGGTTTACAAGTAACGTAGTTATTTTCTACATTATTATTTTTATAGTAAAAATGTCAACTAAAAGCAGGCACAAAATATCCAAATATTTACTTATAACTGGGTCCTGCGATTGTAACATCTGTACCATCGGGTTCTTGCTTTTGCCCTGGAGTTGGAAGGGTGTAATATTTCTCAGATGATAGTAGTTTTCCAAGGAACACCTTATCAGTTTTAATTTTCTTGTAAAAGTCCACACAAGACATCTTTTAATTAACTTTTATGTTGAGTAGCTCTCTTATAACCGAAACGTACATTCTTGCCCTCCCCGCCGTCCAAACGTTTCTAGAAAATACTCTTTGCACCGGTGCTGATTTGCTTGGCCGGCACATCCCGAACTCCGCCAATTTGAAAGTGTTTTTGAACTCAATGTTGCACTTTAACATTGAACCAAAGACTTCCTTCTACTTCTCTTGAGTGCTGAGCTTTCTTTCCCCAGGCAGGCCTTGCCACTTTGGCTTCAATTTTCTAATTATGTTACATCATAATGTAGGCTCGTCAAACAACTGGTCCACATCAATTGAATCGCGCACTATGCAGTTTACAGTCACTCCACTCTCTTCCAGTTCTGACCAGGTAATTTCTTCATTTTTCAAGGACAACCATGAAAATTTGTCTGCTTTGTTGAAACTAGATCACCACAATATTAAGAAGTTTATGCCAGCATCATAAAACTCTGACACACTCCCAAAAAACTTGTCTTCTTCAACTTCACCTACAGATTGTAGTAGTTGGTTGAGCAGTCGTTTGACCGCAAACGGAACAAATCTGTGTGACTTCCTCTTTTCCAGCTGCCTTGCCAAAGCAAGGTAGACCTGTGACGCCTCGGAATCAGTCACGTCCTCTCGATATACTTATATGATAGCTTTCTGAAACATCTGCAATGAACCATGAACAAACGTAAGGAAGAGTTCATTAACTGGGGTTTTGAAAAAATCCACCATCAGTTTTGGGTTATGTTCGTTAGCTAGAAAGTGCAGCGTCAGTTGCTTGAACTGACTAAGAATTCTTTCGATAGCTGGCAACAAACTCAAAAATCTGGTGCTGCTATGAGACAAAAGTTTTTGGAACTCAAAACTTGCGAATTCGCAGAACTCTTTCATTTTGGTCACTCTAACAGTGTACTGATAAAAATACTTCTACAATTTGACAACGATTGCTTCGACGTCAACAGGAAGCACATCACATGCTGTTTGTACAGCATTGTGCGCGATGTGGGCTGAGCATCCAATTCCAAGAATAGGCCTTTCTAATTTGACCTGCAGTTTCCTGAAAACATTTCCTTGACCTCGCCTATGGACACCACCAAAATTGGTGTTGGTGTTGCCATCAGCACACATGACTACTATTTTAGACTCAATGAGATTAAGGGAATATTAATTGATTCCTTTTCAAATGTGATCAAGAAGAATATCACTTGTTTCACCAGGAACGTCTTCAAAATAAGGCAGTTTCACATTGACCTCATCATTCACACTGAAATACCTGACAACTACAGGGGTTAGTTTTATATCTTTTTCGGTTGGAACAATCAATGGGAATTGTAATGTAGTTAACACCTTTCAGATCACTCAACAATTCGTTAAAAATGTACCGAGAGATTACACTGACTATTATGGCTTCAGTTTTTGTGCGAGATGCTGAAAGTTTGGGTTCAAACAACTTTTTAATAAGTTTAGAAGTGCAGTCACTGGTGTTAAAACTTAATTCATGTTTTGCGGTGTGGTAGGCAAATGCTGCCTCTTCTGCAACACATTGCAATTCCTTGTCTCCTGAAACTTTATTTTTGAAAAAAGAAGTAATTTTAGCAGATGAAGCTGCACTTACAGCTTTTTAATGTTTATCACTTTTCACGTGATCTTCAATGTCAAGTCGTCCTCTGCATTCTACAGAAAATTTTGAGCTACATGTCAGACACCGTACTCAAGCACTGCTGTTTTCACATGATTAGGGAAAATTATAATCACTTTGAAATTTTTCATTAAACAAACACTTTCTTTTCGGGCCCATTTCCAGCAACTAACTGACAATTCACCACGTAATAGATACAACTAAAGATTTAATATTAAAACGAACGAAGTAAACAACGGCTTGTCAACGAGCGCTTGCCAGTGTCGACTGTCTGACTGTCTTCTGCTTGGTTTTGACGGTCTAGCTGAGCATCGCTGCATGCAATGTTGCCAACCGCTAAATCAAAACAGAGCGAAATTTGTCGACCGCCCGGTCTTTCACTCAGATATCCGAAAAACCCGGACATTCGTTAATCCCGGACACTTCCCCGGACACATGCTTGAATCCCGGACTGTTCAGGCTAATCCCGGACGTATGGTAAGCCTAACTATGGGGCATAATCCTAGTCCATATTTGGTAGTTATTTCTCTCACATTGAATGGGGTCTTATAACCTAAAACATGTTTTTCATTCTGGTTTTTTTTAGAAAAAAAAACAGTATTGAGAATTGCCTACTTCAATATTTGGTCTACTGAAATATATCAATTAAAATTTAATGCAATAATTTTTTTAAAAGTAGTTTAAAAGTTCCAATAAAATTACATAAACATAACTGTAAAATGAACCTAATTATTATGTACTTACAACGACTCACAAAATTGTGAATATATTTTTGTTTTGATGTGTTATTTCGTACTAATGAATGCAGTGGAAATATGATTGTTTTATAAAACTGCAATCCTTTAAATTCGAATTTGAAAAGGTAACTCAATTTTTAAGCTAACCCAACCCAACCTAACTTCTCCTTACCTAACTTAACTTCAAATAATGTTTCTAATTTATTAAATATGTCTTACCGTTCAAATAAAATGAAAACAATCTGAGTAGAATGAATCTGGTTTATTTCTGTATTATGCATAGAAAAGTAATAATTGCTGCAATGGTAACATTTTATATACATTTCTAATATTTTCTCAAAATCACTTCACCTGCGCTACTGTGTGACATGCGGCTATTGTATGATAGAATAAATTAGAAAGTATTAACTAAGCAGGGCTTTCAAGTGTCCAATGAATCGTTATGTGTTTAATGCTGTTTTTAAACGTCCCCGCTTGATTGCTGGGGCGTGGTCGTGGTATGGCTTACACACCTCACTAAACCAACTCTACGTGTGAAAACCGTAGGATGAATGTGGAGTAGAGTACGCATGCTAGTTGAGCAGTGACCATCCCTGTGCCACAACGAGAGAGCGAGTTAGTGCAGTGGGAGGACCCGGGTTCGAGTCCCGGTCCGCCCATCCTGATTTCGGTTTTACAAGGTTTCTCCAAAATCACTCCAGGCGAATGCTGCATGGGGAAGTTCCTTAATTCGGGCCCTGGCTGGTTCCTTCCCAATCCCCGAATATAACGTGTACACTTGCTAAGGTCTCGTCGCTGTTCACGGGGACTGAAAAACACTGAATAATAATAAATATAAAACTTTGACATGCTTTCTTCCTACAAAATTTTCAAAATCACGTGACTTCGATTAAGGGTTTAGTACATAGTTGACTAAACTAAGTGCTTCGAAATGCAAATAAGTCCTACAGTATTTTTTTTTATAAGTTGTAACATAAATATTGTATAATCAAGTTTTGAAAAAAAAAAAAAAAAATCCCATGAAATTGCAGGTTTCAGATTAATATCAAATGTAAATTTGTTGAAAGTTGCGAGTTTTATAATTATTTTGGCAATTCTTGAGCAAGTGTTGATGACATGCGCACACGAAGAAGTAAGTCAACATCACGCAGCTGTACTAAAACCTGTTCACGGCAAATTCAGAACATTTGAAAGCCCTGCTTAAGATCTACTTGTAGGTATGTGCATTATGCATTCTTACGCCATATGAATAATTAACATTACCATAGGCCTGACCACTTTGTTCATGGGAAATTATTAGAAAAGTAAATACTTTACACACATGCTCATTGTTACACGTACTATATGCATTGCGGCGCTAGTAAAATTGCTCCTCTCTCCATTTAATACAATGTCCTTTTCCAGAACGAACGCCCTCCATTTTTATCCTAATCACTGAGGTCAGTTAGGAAAGGGTGCAAGGGATAAATCTGTTGCCCGCCTTTCTAGTCATACTAGGGGACGCTATGGCTTTCACGAAGGGTTATCACAGGGAAAACCAAGCAGATTAAAATCCATACTTTACGTATAGTTACCTTGAACTGTGGTAAAATAGCCCTACGAATAAAGATGGAAAGGTCATTTACTGAAGGAAGAACGAATTAAAATGTTATACAATAGAAAAATACAAATAGACATGGATTACAGAGCAGTCAGTGAACGCATAGAAAAAGAAAAGTTTGATTTTAAAGAAGTAATAGAAAAATCTGCCTTTGAGGTAATAGTAAAACGGAAACCGCGAAGAAAAAAGAAAGGATTATACATTTGGAACGAGGAAGTAAAAGTTTCCATAAAGGTGAAGAAAAATAAATACTTGGCATGGTTATCTAAGACACCAGGAGCACTAGAAGCACGTAAAATTAGTTGTAAAAAAAACAAGGAAGTTAGTTAAATGAGCACATAAAGATAGTTGTAGTTGGGGCAAATATGTAGCTGATGTTGAAAACGATATCGTTGGAAAACTAAATATAGCCTAAAATAGAACAATAAAATATCTAAATAGTTAATGAAGACGATGTTGCCAATCATAAAATGTTTGATCCGGAAATATGGCTTCAGTATTGTAAAACTATTTGACTAAAGAACATAAAGAGGCAGAGCAAGAATCACAAACTTGCATATTAACCGCTACAGTAGATAGATTATAATTATGGGAACTTGGACATGCATTAAAGCACTCTTAGAACGGAAAACCGCCTGGCCTAGAGAATATTAATATCGAATTACTTAAATACCTACCCAAATAGATGAAACATAGATTATTAGATATTTTGAACCAATGCTGGGCGCAAAGAAAGATCCCAGTAGAATTTGAAAGACTTGTTGACAATACCTATATTCAAAACCAGAGATAAGACCCAATGCGAAAATTATAGATGTTCTGATGAACACGACTTATAGGGCACATGCAAGAAACAAAGACTATGTAAAATATTTTAAACAAATCTCATTAGGATTTAGAAAAGGAAGATCATGTACTTATACCTATACACATTGTGGAAGTATCTGAGAATATAATATAATATAGCAAACACGAATGTCTGTGTGAAACAACAAAACGGCGAACTGAAGAATACTGGTATTAATATGGAAGTACGACAAGGGTGTGGTTCGTAGCCTATTTCGTTTAACATGTTTTTGACAACACAACGAACGAGGGTGGAAACAGCGGCGTAATGTAATGAATATACAAAGTGATCTTTGGGAGAAGAATTTAGCAATGACACTATTATATGCAGACGATCAAGCTATTGTATCAGATGACGAAAGCAGTATTTTAACTTTCAAAATAATACGCAACAATTATTTTGACATCTCTATAAATAAAACTAAATCAGTGGTATTTCAAGGACTCCAGCCCTCAAGGAATAAAATCGTTATATATAATAATATAATTGAACAAGTGGATAACTCTAAACTTTTAGGATACACATTATCATATAAAAAAGTAGTTATAGCAAATGAAATTGAAAATTCCTCCAAAATGTGCAGGACAATCAATAGAACGCTAAAAAATAAAGTAAGGAAGGACACAATGTGAAAATTTTATAAGACTACGGCAGTACCAGGATCATTATACGGCAGCGAAACTTGGACAGTGACAAATAAAGACGAAAGTATGTTACAAGCAGTGGAGATAAGATTTCTCAGATAATAGGAGTTTCAAAAAAGGATGACAGATACAAAATATCCCAAGCCAATTATATAAAGCAACAGGAAATAGAAATGCCGGATGACCGAAGAAAAGGTGGTTAGATAAAAACTAATACTTGGAGATCGTAACAAGCCATAAAAGGCTTAAAGCATGAAGAAGAAGATGTATAGTTGCTAAATAATTATATTAAATACGTAGCATAGTCAACAAGCTTGCAGGCACTATGGTGCGTGGCTGCCAAAGCTCCGAGTGCCAGTCAGTCCACGAACTTATTGACAGCGGTTGTAGAAATGGTATGAGTAATTTGTGTCAAAATATAGGAATATTAAGCGATTTATGTGTGTAAATGGAGTCACAATTAATATCGAAACAAAATTTTGGAGTAGGGAGTGTTTTGCAGCACCAGGGGTGCCAACTTCTTTACAAGATCGTGCCCCCTACCCCATTGAACAAAAGTGGTTGAAATGTCCCCTGATCCTGAGTGTGTGGAGATCCCAGGCAAGGCGCTCTACGCGTCACGGAGGAACTGAAATTATCTCACGCCTCATTTTCATAGGGTTATGAACACAAACTAACAGAGATTTTCGTATCCTGCACACGTGGCCCAAACTGACTCACCCATCACCAATACGACTGTCAAATTCATATGGTAAACAGTGATACAGGCTTTTCACGGTAAAATTAGTACTTTTGAAAACCCCGCTTAAAATATACTTGTATGCACGTTGCGTTTTCCTCCGCCTATGTAAAATTAACACAACTTTATTCATGCGTCGGTCAAGTGAAACTGTGAAATTATTAAAAAAGATAATATTTCACAAAATATGCTAATTATTACATTTCTATGCATCTATACAACTGAGTAAAACAGAAGTGTCTGTCTGTGATTTTCGAATTTTCAACTTTTAATTATTTTTTCATATAGTATAATTGATAACTAAGCCATATCTAATGTTAATTTTTTCCATGTTTGTCTGTCTGTCTGTATGCCTGTCTGTCTGTCCGGCCGGATTTACCTCAAAAACCACTGAACGTATTTACATCAAATTTACACAGTCTATAGATAATAACCCTAGGACCAACGTAGTCTTTGTTTCATTGAGATATCTCAAACGGTTCCGGAAAAAAATGATGATCAGGGATGTAAATAGTTACTGGATTGAGCTTTTCTCGGGATTACTGCTACCTGTGGGGGAAGTAGGGCCGCAGTGGTTTAATGGATATAACTGTCAAGTGGGGCCGTAGTGACCCAGTGGATAGATATATATCAAATGGGGCCGCATTGGCTAGAGCGATATGACTATCGGCGATGTGAATATGTACTGTATTAAGCTTTTCTTAGGACTATTGCATAATAAAAAATAATAGTTAAAAAAAATTTTCCTCCATTTCTTCTTTTTTTTTTGTATGGACTTTCCTTCCCAAGAGAAGTGGATACATCGATTAAAAGTCCTAAATATAATGCTAACGAAGTAACACTGGTCTGCTAGTTAAAAATAAACAGGAAGCGAAAGAAATGATTCAAGTTATCACAAATGGTTACCTAACACTTTTTATTCGACGTTAAGATACGGAACTACTTTCCCTCCATCGTTACCAACTTTACTGGGCTCATGTCACTCAGTGTGCCCGTTAAAATACATGCAGGTAAGAGCAGTGTCATTTTTATAATGTTGATTTCAAAAGTGCTCACTTTATTGTGAACAACCTTTATAGGTGCGTGTTTACATTTACATTTTCATCAGACCATAAGTATAAACAGCGTTCTGAACTCAAATACTGCCCACGTTGTTTCTGATAGCGCTGTTGGTTGAAAAGCAGTCCAAGGTTGGGCGAGTACTGCGCCCCATGTTCTCTTTACGGTTGAAAAATCCTGCTTGCCTAAAGCCCTGGTCAAGTTCTCATCTCAGGCTGTTAATACGCCATACGCCAACAAAGCTTAATCTCGTCTTAGAGAATCACACTTAAAATTACAATGCATAGTGTTGCACGAGAACTATTTGTTATTGGCCATTACCAAAACACCAGTTTTCTTCCTGTATTTATTATTATTTCCGTAAGGGCATCTGGGGACCACATGTGAATTTCGATTCCTTATCATTTGTTCATTTCTATTTTCCCAATATTCTTTTATTTTTTCACAGTGTTTCTTTTCTTTTTTTCTTTATTTTTTTCTCTCCGCGCTTGGAATCCTTACATTTTTAACTCTCTTTCCTTAAAAACTCTTATTTCTGTGGCTTATTATTTTATTTTGGTTCTTTATAAATCCTTCTTCGCTTCTTGAATCCAACTTGTTGTTGACTTTTTTTCTCCAAAGATATTTCGGAGATCTGTTTTTAGTCAACATATTTTCGTACATTTTGTACAAATATCCAAAAGAGATCAGTCTTTTTTCTCATCTCGTCTGTTATATCTTATATATTTCGATATATTCGATCAATTTCCAGTCTTCTGTATTTTTTCTTGGGCCTAGTATTCTTCTAATTATTAGTCTTTCTAATATTTCTAGTTTGCCCAAACTATAATTCAGTGCTAGACATTTAATTAATTATTCATATATTTATTAATATTAATAATAAATACAATATTTTATGTTATAAAATTAAACATAAGTAAAAATCCATGCTAAGCAAAAATAAGAGACAAGTATAAAACGCCCGTGATATATTTAGGAAACAACCAGAAACGTAATGCATGGAGTGAATTTTCAAAGGTTTGTTTCCAAAAACGCAAAGAAACCATCAATAGACCATAGTGTATATATGTATGTAATAGACTATGTAGAGAGGAGAGAGAGGGAGCATAGTCTATTCACGATTTCTTCGGCCTTTTTGAATTAAACCTTTGAAAAATCTCCCCATGTACGGCGTGTTTAATAATACCCTAAATACGCCCTGTAACACAAGCGTTTTATACTTGTGTTAAAAAAAGTTACTTTTTTTTGTTAAATTGAAATGTTATCATATTTTATCTATAAATTATAATGCTTAGTTTATAAATAATCTGAATAAAAATCAGGGAGAAAATTGGTATGTTGGTAGCGCCTAGTAAGAAATAGTCCTTACACAAAATACTTTTATACTGAGTGCGCACGAATGTGGTGCGTTGTCCCCCTGGTGTAAGTCTCCAGGCCTAGTTCAGCTTAGTTTGCACGAGGCGGAGGAATATCCTGGAAGTAGAACTTTAGCATGGCTTCAAAAAAGGCCGAAGTAACTGTGAATGGACTATAGCAGCTACTCACCAGGGTGGCGGGTTGGATGCTCCTGCGAACACTTGCTGTGATGCGGGTTGTCTGCGTGGAGCGAGCCAGGAGCTCGGGAGACAGGCTGGCGGCGGAGGGCAGACGACGGTGGCTGCTGGGGGCGACGCGCGTTCCGGCGCCCTCCGGTGACGGCGTCCTCTGCAACAAACACACACCCCTCCCCTACATCAACTCATGTTCTCTAACATACATAGATTGTTCAGTGTAAACTGAGCATTTTCGAGAGTCCCTGCGGCACGTCTACTTGCACGTACCTCGTGTGTTCTTCCATCATGTAAGTACTGTGAAATTATTACAAAAGTAAATATTTTACAGTTCTGATAGTTCTTACACTTACGTGTGTAAAAAAACAAAGGAAATAATTTAAGTATTCACCGATGTTTACGTACCACTTTTATTCAAGGTTGAGACGTAGGACAGCTTTTATTCCATCATTACCAACTTAACTGGACCCATATCACTGTGTCCGGTTAAAATAAATCCAACTAGGAACAGTGACATTTTTTCAAAGGGTGTTTTCAAAAAGCGTTTGCTATACCGTGAACAACGTATATAGTCTGTTCACGGTAAATTGTATTGTAAAGGGCTTTTTAACGTCCCCCGGTTTTATGCTTGAAAGCTTAGCAGAGGACGGCTTAAATACTAACTTATAACCTAACTTAAATTAACACCCATAGCTTACCAGGGATTAGAACCCAGAGCCTCCAGTACCCCAGATCAGTGGCGCACCTACCGATGTTCATGGTAAAGTGAGTACTTTTGAGGCCTTAGTTAATTTTTCCTTTCAGCCATTTTTTATCCTTTAACCACCTATTTAAAATAAATATTGCTATGTATATAATAAATACAGTGTATATGTTTCACCGCACTTGAAAGTTTATGTCTAAGCCTAAAATAAAATAAATTTATTGAC
Organism: Dryococelus australis; assembly: GCA_029891345.1. Lineage (NCBI taxonomy): Eukaryota > Metazoa > Arthropoda > Insecta > Phasmatodea > Phasmatidae > Dryococelus > Dryococelus australis. The sequence goes on along the minus strand of CM056993.1, from coordinate 340,277,813 downwards.
TGTTATTCAAAATGAGAGGGCTTCCAAAAGTGCTCACGTTACCGTGAATAGCCTATACTCACGTCGTATCTCCTGGCCATTACCAGAAATACTTGAGCTGTATTCGAATTGATCATTTAGTATTGTAGTATTTAATACTTGGCGTTCGAATGAGGCGCCGTCGCCATCGTTGGTTACGACCATACAAAAAACCAAATACAAAAATACCAAATTTAGTCGACTAATTTGGATCACGTGATAATTAACTGAAATAAAAGTGCCAATTCGGACACGGCCTTAATATAGTATTGCTCTATAATATATTACAAAAAGAATGTCTACAATTAAAAGCCATGTTCAAAAATGTTGCGTGATAACGTGTCAACGTAAATGTGGTTAAAGTTATGCGAATTCACTTTTCATCTAATTTACCATATCCTATTATAGTCTCTACTTGGTTGTTCTAATGTTTTTAGTTTATCGTTAAATAAATCAATACCTTTGTAACTAAATAACATAGTTTAAGAAGAGTTGTCGTTTCTAATTACTTATACTTCCGAAAGAGGAATTGGTGTTCTTAATTAGTGAAGTGTTGTTTAATGAAAAATTATGTTAGCCCCTAGTAACTGTACAGAGTAAGTTGAATGAACTTAACCCATAAATTTGTAGCTGTGAAATAAATTTATTAGAGTTAGTATAAATCACAAGGGAATCAGCACGTTTCAGTAAAAGCTTTGAAAAGAGTTTCTCAATGATTCAGTGAGAACAGTTTTCACTGGTTTAAGTAATACTGCAAAGTATTACTGGAGTATTTCATACAACCAAGTGGAAGAAGTTCTGAAAAAAAAACACTGATTTTAAATAATAATAGCAACTGCCACATGATAGTTAATGTATTTTTCAATGAGTCATTCTACTTTATATGGTGTAATATTAACTCATTCATGGAATTTTCAACTGTTTGTGTAGTGCTATACGTTTTTCTTTTTATATTTATTACAAGTACCCCAAAATGCTAATGATGCATCTATTTTATTACGTGGGAAAGTCCGAAGATAACTGCAGTCTAAAGGTTTACCTTATCCTATATTAAAGTCTATTTTATTTGATCATGTCTTGAGAGGAGCATTTTAAAGCCATTTGTCACGTTTATATTGAGTGAGAGAACAGTCATGTTGAATTTAGATAGAAATAAACGTATACCTGTTTGTTCCTAGAAGTGTAACTCTGCGAAGACTTCTTCGGGGTCTCAGGCTTGACGTCTAAACTAGAGCGGTACTTGTTGCGCAAGCTGGCCAACCTGTCGAGGCGACTGGTAGTGACGTCTGGAGATGAATTAGGTAACTGAAACACGATAAAAAGTAATTTGTATTGAAAGATTCTGCTAGCAACATTACATATCTAGGAGTGTGAATTTTTTTCACGGTTAACTGCATGTAAATTATCAAAACAAACACAAACACATTCACAATTGAACTGCAACTAGTACAACGACATAGCACATGTATCAGCACATCTCTGCAAGACACAAGTTCAGACTTGTCCTAACATGTGAGTCCACTTATAGTCGACGTACTTCAATACTGCTATTATTATCTTTCTCCCACAGCAAATAAATGTATTTAATATTCTGGAATTTTGGTGTTATTTAACACTTTAGAATATAGTAAATCGTTTGGGAGCAGCCTTGGCAGCTAGGAGCAATAATTGTTTCAAATTATAACTACATTAAAATTTTTAAATTTACTAAGAACCTTTTTCCGGAAAGGTACGCTATTTACTGATTTACTGTACCTGTAGAACTTACCGCAAATCTCGTATAACGTTTTCGTATTAAACACTCTTTAACGTGTATTTAAAAGAGTAATTTAAATATGTGATCATCAACGTTTTAGGGTAATGAGTAGGTTGCCATTATATATGTGTTATCAGCATAAATCGTCACAACTATACTGCGTTGGAGCTCAAATATTCTACTTCAAGAAGTAAGAGTTTTTCAACGACGCAACCGATTGCTAGCAGATTCAGCGGTGCTTTTACCTGCGTTCAAGTATGAATCCATATCTCACTATTTTGTACACGATAACTCACCATTAAGTAGTCGCGAACTTGACTAAGTTATGTCATCACTATACATGTAATTTCTGAATGGCTGTACATAAACAGGCGTTCCAACAAAACGTGTGTTGAATACTTATAATAATACATATATTTTACCTTAACAAAGTCAACAAAAATTTAGGGAGAAGAAATAAAAAAAATCAAGCCACGTTTTAAATATTTATGCTATGTTTCACATCTTGCCAATTAAAGATTTTATAATTTTCAGTTCAAATACAATCAGAAGTTGTCTGTTTACTTCTCGTGCTGTTTAGTGAAACAAGACTGCGAGATCGTTAGTAGACACTGGATATAAAAGTAAACAACAATAATGTAACCTAAACGTTGTTCTATGTGTAACCGCCTGAATCAGTGCGCTAAACGTAACAACACAAAAATAAATAACTACGCATAAATACATTACGGCAAAAAATTATGAAAAAGAATAAACTAAAATACTGGGATGGGAATTCTTAAGCACTGGCCTGTCTGTTATTATCAAATACGCCTAAAGCTGATACATTAATTGTTTGGAATATCATATTATGTCATTAATTTAAATACTATAACACAAAGAATATGTGTAATATGATATGGCAAAATCAAATTAAATTCGTAAAGAAATTATTACAATGCAAATATTTTGTAAACAAAATATTCAGTTTCGAGCGCGTTCTAAGTACTGCGCTTACCTGCATCCATTGCTCATGTTCAGGTATTAAGCAAGTAAGTGACAAGGGTGACACCAGAACGCACATTTAGTACAGTATCGCCTCTAAGCTCAAAGCAAATAACTACTAGCCTACTGTCTTTTTGTCATGTCACGTGCAACCAGGAGACGTTTAACAGTGACCCTGTCTCTTGACCGGGTACAGCCTAATCTGCGCATGAGTTTCGCCATACGCAAATTGCGATTGCCAAGTTATCTTATCATTCGAAATTAATAGTTGTGAGATCACTCTTCTATTTGTGCCAGTGTGTATATGTTTGTATATGGCTTCCCCTCGTACTTTTTTGGCTGAATAGTCTGTAACCTTCGGCTCTAGCCAGTTATTCCTCCAAAGTGGAGGAATCATTACAGTTCATTTCACCAATCTTGATATACTTGAAGTATGGAACCCAAAAAGGACACACCAACTTTTTTTATAAGTTTTGACTATATCGAATGATTATATTCAAATGGATATCATTCGTTTTACTATGGTTATGCTAATACAGGTGTCCCGTTTATCTTGACCATCCACAATAATGCCTTACCGGAGCTCCAAATGTAAAAGTGTGTCATAAAAAATTTGTATAGTTGGAAAGGGGAAATAATGCTACAGGGGAGTCTGCCTTGCAGCATTATTTAATAGTGAGATACGAGCATTAACATCAGTTTTTTAAATGGCACAATTTATCTATTGGTCAAAAGTTCTATGAAGCTTGTCAAGACCTATTTGAACATGTAGCACAATGTTCAATTTCATAAAATGAACATTAAATACGACACAGAAAGGAAGATCTATACTGTCCATTTGTAGTACTATCCACATGTGTACTGCGAGGAGTATAACATCCACACTGGCAGCGATACACAAGTTCAATCGCTGGATGAATGAGAACACTGATTCCTCCAGTGTTGCCAGCTGAAGAGTATTACAAGCACCCACAATACGTTGCTGCATGATCTCTGGAGTTGTTAGAATATCTCAACAAACAGTGCCTTTGCGGTAACTCCAAACAATAAATCCAGAGGGTTAAGGCCAGGAGATCGAACAGGCCAGTAAATTGGTCTTCCACGACCAATCCACCTACCAGGATATTTTCGGTCCATAACACTACGAGCATACACGGCATTATGTGCTGGGCGTCCATCATGATGGTACCACATTATCATTATGTTCCTAATAGGTATCTCCTCCAGAAGACCAGGAAGAGATGTTTATGGTGGCATACCCTCCGCCGTTTCGGTTACCATTCACAAAATATGACCCTATAATTTTATTGCCATCCATCACACACCAGACGTTAATTCTCCATTGGCGCTAACGGTCCAAATGTCGAAGCCTTCGTGGGTTCTCGACGGCCCAATAATTAGGGATAGGAAAATTTCGCGAGTTCAATGACCTGTATGTTATACTCCTCAGTCCTCTGCCACTGGAGCTTCAGCTGCGTTTTCATTGGCTGTTGCTCCACACCTGGCAGTTATGGGATTCGCAAGGTGTTTCCTTGCAAGTCTGCTATTTGCTCAGAGGCGTATAGGGTGGGTCTAATAAACGGTGATCCAATTGCGAAGATGATTTCACTATATATGTGTTAGACGTCTATCCTGTCCCGAAATTATTTCGCAAAATTTTCCTATCCCTACCAACAATGCATGTTCGTCGTATTCATTTGGACAGAGTTGGAGAACGACGATTCACCAGTAAAAAGAACACTCGAAAAAAAGTTGGCGAACATTTTTTTACTGTGCCCATTGGCAGAACTCTTCACGATTCTGGAAATCATTCCCGTGCAATTCTTAGTGTAAGTTTACACGATAGTGATGGAACATATGGCACTTAAGAACGCGATGTGCACTCGTTTTTGGAATGTCAATTTCGGCTTCAAGTTGGCGTGTGCTGACGTGTGGATTAACTGTTACAGCAACGAGAACAGTAAACTTAGCAGCTTCACCTGTGCGAATCCTACGACGCAAGGAATGGGTGGGGTCTTGTCAGGATATCTTTCTCTGCCGAGTTTCTCCTCCTGACTAGCATTACGCCGACCTTCAACAGAATGGACGATTGAGCAAACCAAGCTATTGATAATGGCAATAACATAACTGTGTGTGTTTCAGTACAACTCACTTGAACGTAATACACTGTACTGTGACATAATACGAACACATTCATCTGCTAACTTACATTCTCCATATACGAGGAGCATTCCTACCTTCTCGCTGTTGGAGTAGGCCTACATTTCCGTTGCAACTGTCACCTTGTAGTTTACTACATTCGACTGCACAAGGATGGCTGATCGAGTAGTCGTCACGTCATATGTGTTCCTTTGTTTCCTCTAAGCGCAACCTCTGTGAAATGGGGTACACAACCCTGGGTACCTGCACTGTTTACATCACCTCTACATCAAGTACAGAGCTTCAACGTCATACTGTACGTGCCATGCAGCGCAATCATGCATCAAGGCATCCCATAGCGAGAATTCATGAACCCTTGTGAATTACAATGTCTGTGGCGTTTTTTAACGATCTGTTTATTATACTGGTATATTGTGATACACTTTTGAATAGGTCATGACGAGCTTCATTTAAATTTGGAGCCCTGGTATGGAGATATTGTGGGTGGTCAAGATAAATAGGACTTCCTGTATATGGCAGTTAGAAGTATATCGCCGATTTAAAACAAACTTGATATGCGGGTTGTGCCTGAAGCGAGTATTGAATATACGAGTTAATAGCCTATCTCGTCCACCATTTTTCATATAGGGCCTTGTAAAGTTTTAAGTTTATTTATCATATCTCGGAAACTACAGAGTCGAGTCCCGTCATATTAGGTATCCAGTTAATGCTACAAAAGGCAATGAGTAAAATGAATACAAAATAGAGGCATTGGGAATATTTATTGCGATATACCATATATCACAACTGGACGAAACTTGGCATTCTGTCAACGCGAATACTAGAATTAATAATTAATAAGTCGTCTCAGCGACAAGCTAGGAAGACAACGCTATCTCGTATCTCGTTTTCTTTTAGTAGAGATACATTTCTGTCACTGCTGCCCTTATTTCCAGAACGTGTCACAAGAAGAGCGGTAACATTTTCAAGAAAATAGAATTGTGAAAAAAAAAAAAATTGTGTCTTGTCATTGTTTACGTTTTTGGTTTCTTATTGCGGGGTTAACACGGCTTGTCCACGTACGTACATATATCATAAGACAGTGGTTGCACGATACGCTGATCTAGTCAATGTGAACATGTTCAGGTAGACACATTTAAATATGTTTAATTGAATGACTTCCAAAGTAAACTTATTCACGTGTTTACACGACAACTTATTTTAATCTTTCCGTTTGGCAATGAGGTGTGTGACTTTTATTTATAATGCACGACAAATTTCAGCTAATCTCAGACATCTTTTCGCAATGATTTGTCGACGTTTAACAACTCAGTTGCAGTAAAGGGTAGAAGAATTGTCGTTCTTATGTACTTACTACTTTAGATTAAATATGAAGTAACTACTATCGGAACAAAGTCAGACGCCGTGTAAACGTATACAAAGCTGGAAAAAATTCCAAACGAAGTAGTTGAGAGCGGCATGTAACCGCGGTCAAAATCAATCAAACTATTTTTAACATAACTATCATTATGTTAACGTCGACATGAGTTTGCCTTTAAGCGAATATTACACGATACCTGATGCCGTACTTGATTCTTGTACAAGCTTATATAAGGCCTGATGTACGAGCCGTAATATCAGCCGCTGTATGAGCCGCCATGGAATATTCATATTACACGTCAGCAGTTCGCGTACTAGCATTTGGCACCCTCGGTGGGTGCGCAGTGTGTGGTTTGTAGTGTAGGTGAACCCCATTCGTAGAACTGCTGCCAGTTAGTCAGATGCGCAGGCCTATAAAAGTACTAGCTAGCACGTCTTAATATTGCTATATTACTATTCGCGTTTTACTTAAATTATTTGCTTACTAGTATAGTTTCATTCATTTTCTTGAAAATGACGTGCAGTCACTAGTGTACGAGTGTGTTATTTTTAATGTTGACGAAAATTACTGACCGGTTGCCCTAGTTTTTTCTATGCGTACCGGGATATTATCCGCATGTAAATTAGGTCCGACGGAGTTTCGAATTCATACCCAAAATTTACATGTTCTCCACGGGCGCCACAACTTTACCACTGTACCATCAGACCACACACCAGACATTGAGATTTTATACGATTGATAATATTCATTTTTTAAATTAAGTTTTTCATGCAGAAGGTAATGTTTTAAGTATTTAGAACGGTTTTAGACAGTACTTAAAGTTTTCATCGCCAATATTATTCGTCGTTGTCGTGTTTTAAACCTATTTGAAAGGGTTTCAACCTCACGGATGTAAATTCAAGACGGAGGCGTTCTTTTCAGTTTCTTCATCAACTTGTTTCAAGTGGTAGCCGTGGGAGCGCCCTACACTCCGAAACTGCAATGTGATTGGCCAGGTACGACAGCCGTTATGGAACCTGCCACGGAAAATAGGACTGGTCCGAATACCAAACCTGTGATGAAATCTGGCAGCGCCAGGCGAAAAATGCCGCGACGGGTGCCGTACAGGCCGGTATAACGGCAGCTATGGCTTTTACGAAATATTGGACGGTGTAATATGGCCTTTTAGCGACAGGGCGGCAAAGGCAACGTACCTGCAGCAGGGTGGAGGCGGTGCTGGGCAGGAGTGTGACCGTGACGACGCTCTGCGAGCTTCGGCTGATGAAGGCCTCTTCACTCGGTGGCGAAGACGGCTGAAACAGTCACCGCACAACTTTATACTGCAAGTCTCTGTCCTACTGCCCGCTATACGCTCTTCGCGTTACAAAAACCACTTCTGAAATCAACATTTGAAAATTGTCGCTACTTACATTTTAACGGGTAGGCTGTTCACGGCAAAAATGAACACTTTTGAAAGCCCTGCTTAAGATCTACTTGTATGCACGTTACATGTTCATCCGCCTTATGTAAAATCAACATTGCCACGGGCCTCATCGTGTAATACATGCGTCAGTCAAGTAAAACAGTGAAATTTTTAGGAAAGCAAATGTTATGCAAATCTGCTCATTTTCACAATTCGATGCATAAAAATAACAGAAAGCGAAATAAGTAATTTAAGTTGTCACAAATGGTTACCTAGCACTTTTAATTCGACGTTACGATATGGAGCTCTTTTCCATCCATCGTTACCAACTTTACTGGGCAAACGTCACTCAGTGCTCCCATTACAATATATGCAGGTAGGGGCAGTGACCCTTTTTTAAGGTTAATTTTGAAAGTTCTCACTTTATCGTTAACAGCCTTTAGTTACTCTTGACTGGCACGCGCCCAGTTAAGGTGTTAACGACGGACGGGGAAATAGTCCCACGAGTCCCTTGACTTAACGCTGAATTAAAAGTATTTGGTAAACATTCCTGAGTATTTAAATAATTTATTTTTAGTTTAGTTTTTCAATGCACTTCAGTGCAAGAATGAAACAATTTGCAAAATATTTACTTTTGCAATAATTTCACATTTTCTCTCGATCGGCGCACTAATAAAGTGATCAGGTCGATGGCAATGCCAGTTTTACGTATGGAGGAGTTATACACGGTGTCCATACAAGTACATATTAAGCAGAGCTTTCGAAAGTGCTCAGTTTGCCGTGAACAGCCTTTACAAAGGCAGTTGAACACTTTGCACAATTCAATTTAAAGAATCCCTTTCGCACAACCCGACTAAAGCACGCGCTCTCGCTCTGTGTAACTGAGAAAACCTTTCTCTTGTTTTTCTCCGACGTCATACAGAAAGCTGATGCCGAAAAGCGGAAAATAATGTTAAGCCAAAATCGTAATGATAGCTAATGTAAATAACATATATGTGTTCAAAACACTTCACTAATAATTATAACACTATCAGAATAATTACTAGCCGATAAAGTACTATTATTTTGGTTTTACATATTACTATCATATTGCAGCAAAGTGACAAAACGAGACTTTGTCAGATATCCGTATTTATATATATATAAAAAATTGTTACGTAAGTTATTTCGGTGTTTAAAGCAGTTGAAATTATTCACTTATAGGTAAATTGTGACGAGGTTTCGGCTCAGAAAGCTGCTATAACCTTATTCAAACACAGAAACAATGTAAACAAATATAGTGCGTGGTCGGAGAGTGCGAGAGAGCACCAGCGAGCACAAGATTTCGTGCTCCCTCTGTGCTTTCGCTCTTTCGCACTCTCCCCGACGAATTGAGACGACCGGAGACCGTTCTCTCTGACTTCATAATGACGTGGTCGCGAGAGCGAGAGCACGAGAGAGTGCGCTCTGGGCCAATTGAGACACGGCCTCTTAGTCCATGCATGATTACCTCCGACTTTTCTGAAGTCCCGCTAAAGTTCTACTTTCTGTGTATTCCTCCGCCTCATACAAACAAAGCTTAAACTAGAAAATTACACCAAAGGAACAACACACCACGAGAACTACTTATTACTAGTCATTAACAAGTCTATTTTTTTTTCTGTTTGAATTCATATTAATTTAAATAAATTAAATATTATGGTTTACTAATTAAATGTAAGTAAAATTAAGTTCAACCAAAAATAACATGTTGACGGGGTACAAAACGCTTGCAACGCATTGCATACATATTATTTAAGAAAACTACCAAACACGTTGTACATGGGATGTTTTAAATCCACAATAATTTTCTCATTTGGTTTCTTTTGCGTATGTAACCGTGATACAGATTAACTCATAACTTATTCTTCTTCAGTCTCACATGACAAAATACAGACTAAAATAATAGTCCATTCTGATTTCCTCGATTCTGTTAAGAAGTTCTGTATGTAATAATAAGGTTTGAATTTTAGTTAAGTTATAAAGGAACGTAAATAAACACAAGCTGGCCGGAATATAACCACCTTAACGTCTCGTCGACAACGCGGTCGTTGACACGGAGCGAGTAAACTCAGAGAAACATGAACGCGAACCGAATCGGACATAGCCTGTATAGCCTGTTCACGGTAAACTGAGCACTTTTGAGGCACTAGTTACTTTTTCCTTTCAGTCATATTTTATTCTTTAACCATATTTTAAAATAAATATTACCGTGTAAGTAATAAGCACAGTGTGTATATTCCACAGCACTCGGAAGATAGCGTATGACTAAAATAAAATATATTTATCGACTATTATTCCAAATGAGAGGGTTTTCAAAAGTACTCACTTTACCGTGAATAGCGTATAGCAGGGAGTTATTTCGGGAGACCATGTAAAAAAGAATTTAGTATGACGGGACCGTCTTGCTCTGTACTGCAGAAATGCTCAGATAACCATGAATAGATATTGCCGAGACCCTCACAGGAGATGTTCTTTCCAAACAAGGCTGGGTGTTACTGCCGCAATACTTCTGGTAATGTTACACGACCAAGTCACGCCTCTATAATACATTCACAATTACTTCACACTTTTCTAAAGCCCTGCTAAAGTTCTACTTCCAGCATATTCTTCCGCCTCGTGCACATAAGCTTAATTAAGTCTGGAAAAATTACACCAGAGAACAACGCACCATGTATTCCGGCGCACACATTCGTAATAATATTTTGCATGAGAACTATTTCTTACTAGGTGTTACCAAAACACGTGTTTTTCACTGTTTTAAATTCAAATTAATTATAAATGAAACATTATAATTTAAATAGGAGAATATAAATAATATTTCAATCTAACGGGCTCGTGACGTCACGATGCTCTTACTAACACGCGCCGTTGGAAAAGCCGCTTTACGTGCACGGTGCGTGAATTTAGCCGGCAGGGTGTTACTGAACGGGGCTGCTGTGATTGGCCAACTCCGCTGCTGCGTTACGGTGCCGCTGCCCCACGGCCGAATTTAATCTAGTATTCAAAGGAGTTATGCCTGGTTCACATGTACGCCGATCACGCCAACCAGAGACAGAGCAGGCAGAACCGATGGTAGTTCTCATGTAAGCAGAGTTTCTACGTAGCCATTTTGGTGTTGAATTCGTAATTTTTAACGCCAAGACAGTAAAATAAATTATGAGTAACAAACTAGATGCTGTCGTCTTTCTACTCTAGTTTTTTTAATTCCATTATAATGCTATTTCTTTACTAAATGATGTTCAAGAAATTGTAATTTTACATCCAAAAATATGTTACTCTTTAGTGCTACATTTCGTTTCATTTTCAAACTACGTCTTTTTAAATATAAACGCTGAGTAAAATTAACGTTTATATTCACATATTTATTTCATTATAAATACTTATATTGAAATATTCTACAGGCTGTTCACGGAAAAATAAGCACTTTTGAAAGTCCTGATTATGATCTGCTTGTATGCACGTTGTGTATTCTGCCATCTTATGGAAAATTAACATTGCCATTGGCCTCGTCACTTTATTCATGCGTCGGTCAAGTGAGACTCTGAAATTACTGCTAAAGATAATTCTTTGCAAATCTGTTTTTTTACACGTCGACGCATAAAAAAAACAGAAAGTGAAAGAAATAATTTAAGTTATCTCAAATGGTTACCTGGCCCTTTTTATACGACGTTAAGATATGGAACTACTTTCCCTCCATCGTTATCAACTTAACTTGACGCATGTCATTCAATTTGCCCGTTAAAATATACGCAGGAGAGGATAGTGACTTTTTTCTAAGGTTGATTTCAAAAGTGCTCACTTTATCGCGAACAGTATTTATACATTTACATCAATACACGTCAATTATCCAGGAAATTAATAATATAAAATATGTGAACCAGCTGATTTCTTGGAAATAACGACGACGTCTGACCTTTCCGCAAGCAGAAAATATTGGCGGGAGCCTAACTTTTCTGCGCGACTCGCGCGGCAACCGATGACGGCTTCTGATTGGCTGTTATAGTTTTCCGCACTATTTGTTCTACGTGATCGGCGTACATGTGAACCAGGAATTACAGAAAGAAGTGAAAAAGAAAATAAACTAAAGTTCTCCCTATAATCGTAGTTGTTTAACGCAAGTTATGTTTTCCGTGTGAATAAAGGATGTACGGTGTACCATCATTATAGCCACACCGTCCAAAGTATTATGTAGATTGAAATCTCAGGTGCACATATTTTATGAGGGGAACCTGACGGATGAAAAATATTATTGGACGTAGAAATGATACAGAATGTTTTTGGCTAGTTCTACACTAGTAATTCTTGAGGAACTTCTATGCAAGATTAACCTAATTTGTATAAACGGTACGAATGTCAATGAAATGCCTGGAATTCTAAATCGAAATCTCGTCACGGCAACTCTAATTACGGTCATTTATATAACTGAAAGTACAACGAAACCCAAGAATTTCTGCAGCTGCGTGAATGAATGAAGAAGACTCGGTCCTAAAGAAGATTGTGGAACACTTCAGGAGATCGTTCACATATTAGTTTTCGCAGCGGCCAAATGCCATGCAAAGAAATTGCTGGTTGGATCCGGCAAAGTTACATCGGTGTGGAGATTTAGTTTACTGAGTGTAAAAAGCACTGTAAGAGTCGACTGCTTTGCTGGTGGAGATACTCCCTTGAGCTTCGCAATCTCTGCTTGTAACTGCATCTCAATTGCTGACATCGTTGGCGTCTGGGTCAATATTGCATTTACGCTCCTAGGAAGTGTTTCTGCACACTTGCACACTTGGCTTGGAATTACAGCACCCATGAACCAATGTGACTCGATTGTAAAAAGACAGGTCTGACCAGAGCGCATACGATGGTTGAAAAACTGTAGCTATATCAAATCGCTTTTAAAGACTAGGCAAAGTAATATATATATATATATATATATATATATATATATATATATATATATAAATGTTAGAAGGATTGTTAAAACATCATGAACGTGAAATATTTTTGTCAGGAAATTTTGTGAGCACACGTGGCGTAAGAGAAATAACCACAACGTTTAGTAATGAGAATAAATCTTTTCACACTACTGATGGCTACTAACGCAAATATTCAGTATCAACGAAATAACAAAATGCATTTCCACACAGAGTGATGTACGCCACGCATGGTTCTTTTGTGAACTACACAACAAGCCAATAAAGGGGCTAGTATTCCACGTTAAGAGAACGGGCAAGCGTCCAGAGTTCTATTTTCAAGATCATGATTCGTGAATCCTAGATTCCCTCCAAACGCACGCGGTGTACCCAATCCTAGGATACTAGGTTAATGTTGAAGAGGTCTTGCTACGTTGATAACGCTAGGAACTAAGAGGCCACTTCAAAAATGTAAACCATATTACCAAGAAATTTGTTACCGTGACCTGTACGCTCACTCGTTCTGCCACTACACATTTGGTAAAAGGTAATAGCTAGATTGTATTTCAATATCCGGATTTATTTATCTTGTATCAGACATCTTGCATCATCACAGCTCAAAAAATAATCTATGCATTATAAAATGGCTGGTTATATATATATGGCTAACGCATAAAGTTAAAGATTTTAAAAACATTTTTTTATAAAGGACTTGAACGTAAAGAGCTTTCCATTAACTATTAAGCCTACAAATGAACCACAAGTGGATGATGAAGAATACTGTCAAAATATCTGATTACTCTGAACGTGTAAATCCTACATTTCATTTAAATGTTACTTACATTTTTTAAAGTGTTGCGAATGTCATCAGTCTGCAACAGTTCCACTTCGTTCTTGGACATCCCTGACTCAATCACAGCATTTGTCTGTAATGTAGAATAAAATAAGTTTACAGAGACAATTTTACAACAAACTCGTAAGCAATATACACTGGTTGCCATAAAAATGTTCGCAGCCTGCTATTTGTTTATCGTAAAGGTTGGTTGATAAGAGTATTAATTGAAGATATTCAAATGGATATAGCTTCGTGATAAAGTGTGTGTGTGTGTGTATATATATATATATATATATATATATATATATATATATATATATATATATATATATATATATATATATATATATACACACACTTTGTACTTGGTATGTGTGTGTGCATACTTTGACGTATAAGATTAACTTATAGAACAGTGAATGTAAAGTGGCACGAATGGTACTGCCTATGTGTGGTAAATAAACGATATACAAGCCGAGAAGACATACAAAACATCCGTAAGAACAACTGAGGTAGTTTGAAAGAGGCCGGATAATAAGGTTCGAAAATCATGGCGCATAACGCACAAAATTTCCCGTTATTTGGATCATCCCAACTTGTTAGTCAGATGTTATTGGTAAAGGCTGTTCATTATAAAGTGAGCACTTCTGAAATCAACCTTAGAAGAATGTCACTGCCTTTGCCTGCGTATATTTCAACGACCTCACTGGGTGGCATGCGCCCAGTACAGTTGGTAACGATGGATGGAAAGTGTTCCATATTTAACGTCGAATAAATAGTGCCAGGTAATCATTTGTGGTAACTTAAAATAATTTTTTACGCTTTCTGTTTTTTTTATGCTTCGGAAGCATAAAAAATAACCATATTTGTAAAATATTTACTTTTCTAATAATTTCACAGTTTCAGTTGACCGACACATGAATAAGGTAGTGAGATCCCCGGCAATGTTAATTTTACATGAAGCGGAAGAATACACAATGTACATACAAGTAGATCTCGATAGGGGCTTTCAAAAGTGCTCATTTTACCGTGAATAGCCTTTAGCAGTGTACACACGGAGGTGCCCATACGCTACCGATCAGTTCTGGACAATCCCTAAAGACTGTCAGAAAGGCAGGTCATAATATAATTATCAGATAGTGACGAAGAAAGCCAGCACCTTTCTTGCCCGCCGTCCAGCGAAGTGTGTCACATTCACTAGAGCTCTATATCTCTTCCAGAAGCATTTACAAATGTCTATCACAGAAAAATGTTCGATCCCTTCGGCATTTACGTGTTCCGCCATTAATCCCTCAACATCGCTGCCTTCATTTACAGTAGTGTCAGTAAAGATCAAGATAGAATGCTACGTAATGGTGACGAATAACGCTGTTCTTTGGGAATGGATTACTACCATACCAGAATTTGAAGATTTCTGCTTGGTACACTAATTGTTATGGCAAGTGAGAGCAACTGCCTTTGAGTATTTTGGCATATAATTGGAATGCTAATTTAATGGTGTTTGCCAAAGAGGTTTTCTTAACTCTTTAGTCAGTTCTCTTAGAGCAGCACAACCACTCAGGTGGAAAAACTAGAAGGTGGGGATTTTTCTTCTCCATTTCAAAATACGGGCGCCTGTGTCTTCCAACCCTCGTAGCTACAACGCCGGCGTTGGAGTTAAGCAGAGAGATTCTCGTCGGCGGTGAAATGAGGTGAAGATGGAGCAGCAGCGGAATGCAAGAGTGGGAGAAACAGAAGTGCTTACCAACCGCAACATCCGTCACGTTTTCCATAGGCGAATATCGGGTGACCCCGCCGGGAATCGAACCCCTTTCGCCTAGGCAGGAGGCGGGTAGTCTGACCACCACATCACCGCGGCCCCTCAATAAAAAGTAATATTTCGAGTTGCGTAAATTCGTACGGTATGGCCGCCGTTTCAGTCAGCCAGATGAATGTATGAGATGGAGATGGGGCACCGGCAGAATAAAGACTGGGGAGGAAAACAGGAGTTTTCCGAGAAAACCCCCACACCACTTCCTTCACGTGAGACACACTTTCGAAATATCCCTTGTCCGCTGGGGCCGGAGATCGAAAGTACGACCTCAATGTTGGGAGGCCGTATTCTAAGCTACTGAGCCGACCGCAGGCCTGAAGTTAAAGATGGCACTTGTAAGTGCGTGAGCAGTGCGCAGAGCCTCTACCCATCCCCTTCCACTTTCAGCTCCATGAGGTTTGTCAAGAACAGTTCCCGAGATAGCAAGCGAAGCAAATACGACGACAGCCGTGTTGTGCGAGCAGCGGCAGTGATGGTGCTGGACTTCTCGAGAATATGCAGTACGCTACTACCCAACACAAAAACAACACACATTCATAAAATAACATTTTCTAGTCAAAATACCAGAGTACCTTCAAAATACCCAAGAACATTTTTTGAAAGATGGCAGTAGAATGATTATGATGAGTCGGTACAAGCGGATGGGGTATAGGAGCATAGACTAAAGGTGAGGTAGACCGATCTCGCTGGCTGCCACAACCATTCTCCGTGTCCCAACATTGAACTGATTTTCTGCCAATATGGCTATTAAAAAATACATGGTTTGGATTTTAGGTTAGAAAACTGATTTGTGAGAAAATTATTTAAAGTTTGTGTATACTTCCTCTAACACATTTGTAATGCATTTCTATTAAATTAAAAATAATACAAGTATTTCATTCACATAATAGTGCTTCTCATTCAGAAATTAAAATATAAATAAACACTTTCATCACTGTTGACCATGTGACTTTGACAGTTGTGTTCCTTTGGGGTAGGTCAATGTTGGGTACATGTGCAGAAGACGAATAAGTTGTCTACCTCAGCTTTAGTCTATGGGTAGGAGCTAGGAGCCGGCTGGCCGCCATGTTGTGACATCACCCGACCACCATATTAGATACAGGTGATCTTTGACCTTAACTCGTGACCTTGACTCTGACTCATGACCTTGGATAACCATGAACCAAAAAGAAAATCAAAATATTGCAGCAAAATTTTAAAATCCCAAAAAAATATAAAATAATTTAAAAAATTTAAAAAGAAATTTTAAAAATAAAAAAAATTATTAATAGATGTACATGCAGAAGATCTGGGTTTAGAAAACAGGTGGATCGACTTAGCTCCCAACACGGCCAGTGTCCATATCGTCAGCCATGTTAGATGTGTATGACCTTGACCTTCACACTTGACCTAGGATGACCTTGAAGTCAGAAAATTCTAAAAACAGCCAGAAAATATAAAAACTTTAGATTTATAAAACTTCCGAAAAAAAAATGTATTTAAAAAACATCAAATATTATTAATGAAAAATGTACATTACCAGAGGTCTCACCACGACCGACCATTGTCAATTTTTTAATTGGCTATTTTATCGGTCAATTACTTATATTCTCTTTTCCCCTTCCAGCCTCCTTCATCATCATACTACAACTACTGACCATATCATGTTTAGCTTCACCCCCTAGAGCACATTGTTAAGTCATGTTTCAACCACCAGAGATAGTTTACTGTGGACAAGAGTGATATCGGCCTGTACTGAATGGTGACATTGACTACTCCTGCACGAATACATAAATTGTCATATTTAATTTTGTTGTATTTTTCAGTGTATTTTTATTAAAAATAATTTTTATACAAAGCAAGGGTTTTAAAATAAATAAAACACAACATATCTTTTTACACAAAATTTTTTCAGTAAATTACGGCATGACTAAACACATATACAAAGGTATATTAATTGCAATCTTCGGTGTTCACCACTTGATGTCTGCATCATCGACCCAGGAATTGTAGCGGGCCTGGAAACCCCGCCACTTGATATAGGACCATCCATTATGTCGTTTCAGCACCTTCTCGACCAAATACATATCTGGAAACTTTGTAGGCACGATCTACTCTGCGTAGAAACCTCCATGGATGGGAACATTATTCAGATCCTCAAAAAAGTTTGTCCTGGGAGCATAGTTGCTTATATGTCGAACAAGAAAGAGTTCGGGGGTTCCAATTTGTTGTAAATCGTTTCTCGAAGATGCCATTCTGTTTGGAGATGCACACCAGGTCTCCAGCCTTGGCTTTAGGATTGCATTGGTCTCTCCTTTTCACATCAGTGTACAATGTTCGAAGCAGGGAGTCGTCTTTCGTATCTTCGGGGTTCATGCATGTGGTAGAGTGAACAATAGAATTGTACTCTCGTACGAGTTTTGGGAGTATATCCAACTACTTGTAGTTACCATTCGCAGCGAAATGCCTCCACATATTGCCCTTCAGAGTCCTTTTTAAACTCTCAACGATAGAAGCTTTGAGGTTGCAGTATGTGGAATAATGATTTATGTTATGTTTCTTCATCAGGGCCTTGAACTTTGCATTGTAGAATTCCTCGCCGTTGTCGGTTTGTAGATTAGTCGGTTTCATCCTTCATGCAGCACACTAGTCATGGCCTTGGTGAAATCACAGGCATTCTTCGACTTGACAGGCCTGGCCCAGGAGAATTTGCTATATACATCGATGACAGTCAACATGTATTTGTAGCCCTTGTTGACCCAGTTAAATTGTATCATCTCGACGAGGTCAACTTGCAATAGATCGTTTATCCCACATATCACGACGTTGCGGCAGCAGTAATTGTGTCTCACAGATGTTCGCAGTTAATTGACGATTCCCAATTGACTCATTATATGTAGCCTTCCTCCTTTGGTTCTTCAATTATTGGAATTATCTTGTTAGTATGGGAGTAATTACCAACCCTTTAGGACGCAAGAAGTATTCATAGTCTATCTACCAGCTCATTCATGTCGTCCCAGAATACATAGTAGGTGTTCTTGTCGTCGTCTATTTCAGTGCTAGGCCGCTGAAGAGGCCTGAGAGAATGTCGATTTTTTAATGATCTTCGTCCTTATAAACACCTGTCTCGGGATTTATATCTTGATAAGGTGCATGTGTAAGCTCGAGCTGCATCTTGTAATTCAGCAGGTCGGATTCTGTAAACTATCTAGGCATCTTGCGAAATAGAAGTTCGTTAAGTCCAGTGCTCCCACATGTCTTGTAATCGCCTAATTGGATAATCCCACCAGGTAGGAAAATCTATGTCATTAACACCGATAAATCATTTATCATTATGCCTGTATATGCCGTATATAATACCATTATTGTGTGATGTGTACGACTGTAAGTAGCGAAAAACCATAGCATTGGGTTTGAAGACTCTCTTCCATACCTTTTTATTGTGTGGCAAATCTGCATCTGATCCATCGTCCTGATCTGTTTGTACATCATGATGTTTCTGCTTCTTCATAGACTCAGTATCGTCGATTTCGGTCTTCACGACTACGGGTGCTCCATTTCTATCCCTGAGCACTTGGAGACGAGTAATGGGCTTAAAAATGTCTTCATTTATAAGGTCGCGTTTAATTGTAGCCCTTTTGGCGAGTAAATACTTCGAACGAACAGACTGAATTGTCCGATGTAAGTCGCTAGCAATGTCCGACATCGCACTGAATAAAAATAGTGATTGTTGCTCTCTTTTGTAGGTTTAGTCGTGCATCTCCATCAAAAGACTTTCTATCTTTTCCAGGCCTTCGCTACAGGCATCCAATATGCCCCTGCTGTGGTATTGAATATCCATTTTCGTGGTGAGATGGGAAATCAAGGTAGTGAATGTACGTGTCATATATCCTTCCAAGTTATTTTTTTCAAATTCTCTTCATTTTGCACAGATGCCACATTCAATCTGTCTGCAATTTATCCTTCGAACACTCATTACGTGCTCATCCATTGTTACCATATCGCGGATGATCTCAGTCTTCACACGCACCATTGTAACTCCGAGCTCGGACAGATAGTTGCGAAATAATGTGTTTTGTTCGGTCAACATACTGCGCAATTCTGAAATGATGGCATTGCCAGTTTTGAGGACGAAATGTTTAGTAGCAGCATCCTCAGATCGTTTGGGTTCCCCTACATTTCTAATTTTTCTTCTACCTTTAACACAGATACTTAAAATCCAACAATGACATTTCTGTATTTACATGATCTTCGTAAATATTCTGCAGATTCATATCGTATATGCAAAACAACACCAATATGTTTGCATTGTCATGGAGCAGCTGTTTCGGTATGCGCGAATAAGTCCATTTTTGCGCACGATCCCATGCTAAAGTACTGCAGGATGCACTGTTGCTTCTCGAAGGCAATGTCATAAAAGAAAACACTGAGGTAGGCAATGCTTCACTCGGTGGCACGACTGCGTCTTTATCATTGCAAGGTAAATAACCCACACCATCCACAGCTTGCAGTAATCATGCCAGTCGATAATATTTCGGTTACTGGAGCAATTTTGAATATAGACACATGTTCCCGAACCAAAGACCATTCTCTTCTTCCAACTGGCTCAGTAGGACACACGTTTTCCCGCAATTTGATGGTCCAGTGACCATGCAGCATACTGTATTCGGAAATAGAATTCCATCTTGCAATCCGTGGGGAGATGGTTTCATCTTCAGCAGTAATGCATATGGGTTCAATAACCGCTTGTTCGCTAATATGTAGGTATGTTACCACTACTATCTTGTGGTGTGTGTGGTGCTGATTGTCGTGCATGTGGTGCTGATTGTTGTGTATGTGGTGCTAATTGTTGAGCATGTGGTGCTGATTGTTGTGTATGTGGTGCCAATTGTTGAGCATGTGGTGCTGATTGTTGTGCATGTGGTGTGGTGCTGATTGTTGTGCATGTGGTACTCATTTTTGTTCATGCGGTGCTGATTGTTGTGCATGTGGTACTTATTTTTGTTCATGTGGTGCTGATTGTTGTGCATGTGGTACTTATTTTTGTTCATGTGGTGCTGATTGTTGTGCATGTGGTACTGATTGTGGTGTGTGTAGTGCTGATTCTGATGCACGTGGTGCTGATTGTGGTGCATATGGTGCTGATTGTGGTGCATGTGGTACTGATAATTGTGCTGATTGTAGTGTGTGTGTGGAGCTGATTGTGGTTTCATATAATTAGTGCTGCAAATTTTACAATGTTTCTTTAAAGCATCCCTACAAGTAAACTGTCTTTGGCAGAGTTTGCAATGAAATGCAATTCTTGAACTTTTCATTCTGGAGGTCATTATTTCATGTAGATGCATACTGCGCAAAGCTGTAAATGCTTTACTGCAGAAGCGACAAAACAGATACATCATTAGTACTTTGCACCCGTACTGTTCTGAGTCTAAAATGAAACTGAAACAAAAAAAAGTATAAAAGGAGCATATTTATATTTTTCTAGCTTAGTTCACCGCGATGTCTCAAAGAATTACGATCAAGCTCGGAAAAGGTGTCGTCGATATGCTGATCAACAATCTACCATTCCAGCTGCACATTCCCGGATACAATTTCTGCAGGTCGGGAACGAAGATAGCTAATAGGCTGTCACATGGTGACACAAGCATCAATGCACTTGATGACGAGCCATACAAGCAGCACGGCATCACTTACTCCCTAAACAAGGATCTGGAAACCCGACATCAGGCAAACAAGATACTTAGACAGGAGGTCGATGAGATAATAAAATCTTCAAACACTGGACTCGGAGAAAAAATAGCCTTGTGGGGTGTATGCATTGTGATGAACGTCAATGTGAAGATAGGAATGAGTGATAATAACAAGAGAAAGACTCAAGTTAAAATGGGAACAGGTACAGAGAGCAAGAGAAAAGCATAAAGGTGACAAAGGGAAGAAAAGCATGCAAGACCAAGAAAACATCTACCAGTGGATTTTTTCCATTGATTTTGCCTACACTCAGGGCCCTCGCGGACCTAATCGGAGTCATAAGTGGTATCGTCCGAGCCGTAAACACAGCATCGAACGAACAGAAGCAATTATCCGTGGCCCAAAGACTTAATGAAAATATGGAAGTTATCGCCATGATTAAGAAAACGGCCAAGGCCTCTACCTAAGGTCACACCCAGTAGGAGATGGAAGTGCGCAAAAGCGACGCAGCAGGAAGAGGCAATAATGAGATATCTACCGAAACGACCGCTCACTAATATGGGGTTGTAATTGCATGTATATAAATTGAAAATACCTAATTCTAGAGGAGTGTTTATGAGAGACGAATTGCCACAGAAACCAAAATGTAATGAGCACATCATAATTAATCTGGAAACGACAGCTGGACTCGGACACACTGGGTGGCTTACATAAAAGAAGGTAGCCATACAGATGATTATGACAGTTTTGGGAATTTGCATCCTCCACCCGAACTTCGACAGTACCTGAAAGGAACGAAGCTGGCTTACAACTATGAGATGGAGCAGATGCCTAACACATGATATTGCGGACATTTGTGACTCCGTTTCCTGGTTTGTTCGTACAAGTAATTGTATAAAATGGCTGCATTTCGAAGGAAAACCATCAGTGATGTCGATAACGCTTACCTTGACAGGGCGTCGTAGCTTCGAGCTGTATGCGGTACACTTTCTGCTGCTCGACCTGGAGGGGGAATGGTGCATAGGCCTTGTCGATTTTCAAACCTACTATACGATAGCGAACCTCCATGAACAAAACTATAAGATATACCTCCTAAAAAGTGGCAATGTCTCCAACTACGTAACATTGCCGGTAGGCTCTTACGAAAAAGACGACATTGCAAGGTACCTTGATGATTCGCTGTCCCCCGACATGAAATTCGAACTATATGGGAATCCCAATATTCTGAAGAGTGTCATCAGATACAACGAAGATATCAACTTTACGAGGCCAGATACTATTGGACCAATGCTGGGGTTAGAGCTACACATCTAGGAAGCTGACAAAACACACGAGTCGTCGTGGACTGTAAACATTTAGTCCAATCAATGTGATACGAATAAACTGCAATTTAGCGAGTGGCACATGCCTCAATGGTAGGTAGAGCAACACGCTGCACGAATTTTAGCCAATGGTCCCTCCAGATTTTAAACTGGTCGTAGCACCGTAAAGCAGCATTTATGTTCTAGTTGTTGTGAAGAGAGCACACGAGGTGGTCGTGACAGTCTGTGACCAACACGGAGAGTTGGTGAAGATGAACTTTCAAAACGAATAAATCACCCTACGCTTGCATTTAAGAAGATGCGAATAAGATTTATGGCAACCAAAACCATCAAAACAAAGTGTCGTGCAATACCTGCAATCAGTACATCGCAGGTCTCCAAGGAGTTAACATATGCTAGCGAGATTTTCCATCGCAGTCTCAGCTTCAAAGTCAAACGTTATAGAAGATTACCTAAACATCGAAGAGTCGGTCGTTTTTGAAGACAGCATAACGAAGGTGGAACTTCATGCTTACCCGCCTTTCTTGAACGGCCCATACACACTACCATAGGAAGTTCGGATAGCGGTCAAACACCAAGATATCTGCTGTCTTCTTTGCCAGTCATTCCTGAAAATTAGGGGAACTGTAACGAAAGAATATGGGTCCAACCTAGCATCGACGAAAATAACGAGCAATGGAATTCTTCGATCACACATTTTCTCAATGGAGTCGCAGAATGTGGGCATAACCTCAGCGATCAAATATTATTTTATGTTCATGCCGAATGAGATGTCTGCAGTCAAGATGGCAGGCTGGGGAATCGAAGATAACTTTAGTGTTCCTATTTACACTGAAGGTAAGTTCGAAGTGTGCATCCTGCTCTCCATGCCACTGGAATTTGCCGAAGACTACAAACGAATTATCTTCAATTCGAATCAGGAACTGGTGCTGTTTATAGCTAATACATACGCAGACACCATCGTGGGTACGGGAGAAAACCTGGAGACAGTGGAACTGAAACTACAGTGCATCGAATGGATGCTGCCTCATGTGCAGTTGAGCAGTGCAGAATGTATAAAAATGTTGAAGAATGTGGAAGATGGCAGAAATTTCGATATGGCTTTCAGGTCGTGGAGTCTCGAGACATATCCTGGATTGCCATGAAGCCAGCTCATTTACTGGATGGTGAAGTCCAGCTTTACTTCTGACAAACTGAGGTACATCATCGTTGGGCTACAGACTGGAAGACAGCACAATGTGAGAGTGAGATGTTCGCAGTTCAACACACGTCAAATAGAAAATGTGAAAAATTTTTTCAATAGCGAAAGCTATCCGTACATTAACATGGACATGAACTTTGAAAATGGGCACTACCTGCTGGCATATCATATGTACGCTCGATTCCAAATTGTATATTATGGACGCCCTCAATCTACGATGCTGAGCTCTGGTACTTTCAAGAGTTTTGCTCCACTCATGGTATTCGATGTGAGTAAACAGGACGAACGCATTACCTCCACTATGATCGAATGCAGGATCTAATTCACGACACATGGAAATATTCTTGCCAACACGTATGCATTCTGCCTGATACTTCATGACCGGCTTGCATTGTACAATTGGCGAGATATGACTGTAAAAATACTATCGTGAGTTCAGCTGAGGATATATAAATATAATTGTTCACACAGTATAACTGTTTATTTGTCTTCGAGCATCTTCAGCTTCAAGTTGTACTGTAATCTGTGGGGTTTCTGGAGGCAAAATGGCTTCGCGCTCAAGGAGATCGCAGTGTCCTATGACGACGATGGCAAAACACGAACCCACAATTTCCACCCTCCTTATTCGTGGATACTATTTGACGAGAAGAGCAAGAAAACAAACGCCTGACTAACCAACTACTACCACGGACTGGAGTGGGACGAAGGCAAGATTCCATACATCTGGTGGGAAACGTGCTGCGAGACTTGCTAATGCAATACCCGAAAGCCCCGATTTACATAGCAGGACCTTAGCACAAAAAATGGCTTAGCAACTTGTGTAAATTTGAAGAGGGCATTATCGACATGCAGGCCAAGTATGGATGTCCTTCGTTTCGCAAGCTGATAAAACTTTACGGCGATTCGCATCGTCATATCTGCAACAGATCAGAACTTGACTGAGCCTGCTCAATGAAGAACGTGTAGCTGCTGCGCAAATGGTGTGCCTCGTATTTGGACTGGGAATCAGCTACTTTTGATTAGACACGAAGTCTCCCGATATTTTCGAATCGTGAGGAAATTTAGTTTTTCGTATGGTGGCACACCTGATCGACCTGCTCATTATATATAAGTGGGAAATATCTACGAGCTCGTTTAGACATCGCCTAGAGGCCTGATCGTCACCATTACTCCATTCTGCCCTACATGCATTTATGCATGCACCAAGCCAGACTACAGTAGCATGGAGTATAGTCTCATCGCAGAAGATGGATATCTGTGCACCTACACCGAGACTTGCGATGGTATCGGCATTCAGCACCGGCGATTCGCATATTTTTCCAATTTTTCTACGAACCAACGCAGTGTTCCATATGAGCCCGCAGACGCCGCGCCACTGCATGCTACCATCCACACGCCAGACTGACGTGGATTCGCTCCTCACAGGGCAAGAACCATATGTCCACTGCCAGCAACCTGGGTCCAAGAAGGATGCTGCCAGCCAGACGACCAGACGCTGTCGAGTGCATCGCCGATGCCAGGCACTCGTGTCAGTATCCATTACGGATGATTCTACTTCTGGTTCCAGAAATGAACCCGCACCCACTCGTCGACGACCTGCAATGTGTAGGTACTCCTGAGGCTGCTGATGATGGTTCTGTTATCAACTGACCTGGTGTCGATGAGCCGGATGTTGGTGCTAGTATCATAGAGCTATCGATCAAAAATGAGTAAAATCTACACTGCAATGATAATGTGATGGATGGTGAATCGGAAGCAAGTACTGCTTCTGCTGCTGCTTGTGTCGAAGGTATTCATAGCGATCTTGTGATATGTGCGGCCCTTCGTAGAGCACTGTTACTTACTGCCTTACATGAATTGCTCAACCTTCTACGAGATACAAAAAAAAAACATAATTGAAGATCTGCAGATGAAAATATGTTAGTCGGATTTTGTTCGAAAAGATTAATAAGAATTATTTAATTTTTGCTGATAATGCATATTTAATTATGTTTACAATCATTTTTGTGTAAAAAATTATGCTGTGTTTTATATATTTAAATAAACCCTTCTGTACATAAAAAACATTTTAAATAAAAATAATTCCATTTAAAAATCAATCAAAAGAATTAAATTTAACAATTTGCATCACCTCATCACCATTCGGTACAGGCCGATAGCACTCTTGTCGATAGTAAATTAGCTCTGGTAGCTGAAATATGAGCATATATAGTGCACTCTAGTAATTTAAACTAAAAATAATTGGTCAGTACATAGATATGGTATGGTGTATAAGGGGTCCAACGAAGTGAATGATTGACCAATTAAATAACCAATAAAAAATTGACGATGGTCGGTCTTGGTGGGACCTCAGGTAATGTACATTTTTGAACAATAATTTTAGTATTTTTATAAATTTCAAATCTAATCAGTTTTTGGAATTTTTTTATAATTTTTTAAAGTTTTTAAATTTTTTGAAATCTTTAGAATCTTTTTGAAATATTTTTTTGTAATCAAGGTCATCCAAGGTCAAGGTTGAAGGTCTAGGTCACCAACATCTAACATGGCTGACGAGTGGACACTGGTCGACCTGGCGAGGGCCGATCGTGTTGAGAACTTAGTCGATCCACCTGTCATTGAACCCCGTACCTATTACATATAAATCTTAAAATAATTTATTAATTTTTTTTTTTAATTTTTCTTAAATATTTTTTTTGGGATTTTATCATTTTTCTGCGATATTTAGGATTTTTTTGGGTGCAAGGTTTTCCAAGGTCACGGGGATAGGATCAAGGTCATAGGTCAAGGTCAAATTTCACCTGGATCCAATATGGTAGTCGGATTATGTCACAACATAGCTACTGGCCGGCTCCTAAATCCTATCCCTATCCCCTTGTGTCCAACCCGTCAAAATAATTCTACTGACGGCTCTTAACTTGCATGTAAAAGCGATAATAAATGTCAAGGACGAAGGCTGGTGAGTATGCCCAAGATGCTCTACGCATATTTCTGCATTACGCTTTCACTTCCTTCCTCAGAGTGTGTGGATCAAGAGACAGAACAACATCCAGTCCTGAGCTCGGGAAGGAAACTGTTCACACTCAAAACTACTATAAGGACAGAAATAGAGCCCATGGACCTCTGCCTATCTGTGTATCCTAACCATTAGACCGAAATCAAAAGTATCCAAATAGAACTATAAATAATAAATGTGTAGTTACGTTGAAATGGCGGGTGGAAACTGTAACTGCAACTTTAGCTCGATCGTGTGAGGTAATCCCATTGCATTATTTCGCTTCTATACCCACATACTGAGTTACAGAATACCATTTCGCTTAATGAAGATAATTGTGTCGTAACTGTCTTTACTTAAAAACAGCAACAATTATATAATACCGCTCTAGGAAGGACGACAACTTACGGAGGATACCCAAAAATGCCATCAATACAGTAGATGCTACCTTCGCACTAGAATGCACTTATTCGAATGTATTAACATTCATGTGCAGCCATGTGAAGCTCTCAGATGCCACAGAAAGTGTGTACTCTAGCCTGAGAAGTGAAGATTGCTCCAAATCAGTGAGGTTGTATTTAATTGCGAGCCAGAGAAATCTGCTTCACTGGACTGAATAAAATACTACTAATTACTTCAGTAACAAAATTTCACTCTTATGGCGGTTATTTTAAGTACTCACTCATTTGACAGTTAGAAGCATCCTATTAATATACTGTTAATTTAATATTTTTAAAAATAACTGAAATCAGTGGCTCACCTCAATTGTAATTTTCACCATTAAACTTAATTTCCTATGCAAAATTAAACAATTTTGCAGTCATTGTTGTTGTTTCATAACGACTTGCAAATAACGTTTACCTGTTTATCTGCTCTGAAAGGTTTGCCAGTAGATTTTCGTGGCGGAGAGAACCTGGTAGACCTCTGGACATCTGGTGTCGAAAGATCCTGGTGAATATCTTTATCTAACTCTGGCTCAGAATGTCTTCTGGGATATTCCCGATTACGTTTCGGCTCCACTCTACTAAATGAATCGGGTTTGTTTCTTTGGGCTCTTGATGCAGGAAACGCCAGTGTGTCCGCAGTCGGTGATGGGGTGACTCTAGAGGACTGCCTGCTGCCTCTGGCATTTTCGGATGAGATGCTTTGCCTAGAAGTGCTGAACCTTGATGAGGGTCTCATCCTTTCGATCTCTTTTCGCTCCACATCCTCTGGGTTCACATCGACGGACTGAATAGGGACTTTTCTGACAGCCAGAGGACTTTCCTGCTTGAACCTCGTGTTGGAGACGTAGGCAGCGGCTTCAGGTATGATGTTGGCCTCGGTGGGGACGACGACGAAGCTTTTGGTGCTGGGCAGTGGCAGGAGGTTCACTTCCTCCGATGGCACCGCCAGCTCGAAGCGGGACGGGGTCTGGGCGACGTTCCTCCAGTTCCTCGTCGTCTGACTTGCCACTACGCCGTCTCCGCTGTCAGCTCGGGGACCCCCGGCTCTCCTCCTGCCGGACGAGCGTGCCTGCGAGTCCACTTGGTTGCTGTCCCCTCTGGAGGATAGCTTCTTCCTTCTGTTGTTCTCGGGGACATACTGCTGTCGCTGGCTACTTCTGCCCTTCTGACCAGCACTAGGTTCATTTTCTTGGGCATCTGGAGAAATCCTCTGTGGTCCAGTACTTTGAACTGGTTTCTTCGAAACGGGGGCATCTGCTACCTGTTCGGTGAGTACTGGTGTCTCGTCTATGGTCTCCATAACGGGTATGTGGTCTCTTTTCTCGGATGCAGCCTCCACTATGGTCCCGACTGTAGTTTGCTGTTCATCAGTCTCTTTGACTGTGGGAGGGATTGGTGGCAGTGAGGTTGTCGTGGTACGTTCTGCTGAGATTCTGGGTTGATCCAGCTGCTTTCTGCCACCATTGCGAGGGCGGAGCACTGCGACGTCATCTGTGGAAGGTGCCACAGAGACTTTAGGGCCCTGCCGTCGGCTAGTCCTTGCGACTTCTTGTTGGACTGGAGCCCTCCTGCCTTGGGACGGGCTTCTCCTGCGGCTGGTATCTTGCGTGTTTTCGCCGGCAGAGTCACGTGGAGTATTTCTAGACCTCGATCTGTCACCCCGAGACTCGAGAGGGGATTCGTTGGTGGAAGCAGCTTTCCTTCTCGATGGAAATCCGGACCCATCAGTGGGGTTCCCCCTACTAAGAGGTGATCTCAATGGATTCTCTGATGATACGTAAGGTGCACTCGTAGAAACTCGTCTTCTGCTGCCACTGAGTCTCGATATCTCTTCTTGGACGTCCGCAGTAAGCTGCTCCAAGTCATCGCTTCTCCGGCTGACGAAGGCTCTGCTTTCATCGCTGGAGCTGCTTGCTGCTTGTCGCCTGCCGATGGGCGCCTGGTCGACCCTCTGACGGCTACCCCTAAGTCGAGGGGCTGCGTCCAAGGAGTTCTCCTCCGTGGCGGAGGGAGAAGTCCTCCTCTGGGTGCGGGGTGACGGCAGCTGCTGAGAAACTGGCGTGATGACCGACGCGGCAGCTTCGCGGTCCACCTGTGCAGTGACAACACAACACACCTGTTAGCAACCGAATCAGTAAACTGTTTATTGTAAGCACATTATCAATTATAGAAATTCCTACTTTTATACCATTAAATTTACGAAGGGACACCACATTACTTTAATGTGAACATCTATAGTACAACTTTTAACAAAACCAAGAGTCTGCTTAATAAATTCCAGATTGCCACTCTTATTGAGTAGATATTGTTCTGGAAATTATTAATACAGGAAACTGTGAAATATTAGCGGAAGTCAAATCTTTATACTAAAGGACATCACAATTCTCGACATACAAGTATGTATATAAAAAAATTATGGCAATGAAGTGATGAAATTTTATTCGATGCACTACGAAGATAATGTGATCGTGAGAATATAAATTGATATACAGTACACTAATATCAATCATTTAGGGCGTGGTTACTGTTAGATTTGTCATAATATCGGTCTTTATTGTTACAAAAACCACATAAATTAAGAATATTATGTTGAAAATTCTTTTTTGCACTGACTGAAATGTTGCTAAATAAAACTTTGTGGAAAACAGGTTATATTACTGTTACAGGTATAATGGTGTCACAGTTTACAGTCAATATTTGGATGAATATAATACATGTTTGTAAAAAATATGCGTGAAAACAACGTAGACGTGTTAGTGGTACTGTTATAATAATAATAACGAAAAAAGTAGATTTTTTTTTAGGTCAGGCCAAATGACATTACAATTAGTAAAAGTTTCAGTTTTTTTCGCAGTGTCAGTGTGTCTATATATATATATATATATATAACTGTCCATTAGACGAATCGTCATCTCCAACATACGAAAACTGTTTTGCGAGTATATCGTTTTGGAAGGAAGTGAATTAATCACAAGAGATGGGTTTTTGTTCGATCACCGTATATGAAGGTGTACTTTGTTTCTAAAGCACTGAAATACAGTTTCATACATTATTGTTTCCTTTAGAAATAAGTAACTAAACACTAGATCATTGTGAAACCTTTCGAAAACTTCTTTTACTATGTAAAGTCTTGCTTTGTGTGCCTTGAAAGGCTTCAGGGTACAGCCTTCTTGTCAGCACAGCAACCAACCAAACTTGGCTTGCGGGATAATGTGATTGTGGCAAGTAGCTAGCTAGCAATTGTAAAATTATCCTTACATTTCCTGTTCATTGGCAAGGAATGCTCATTGTCACTGAGCTAATATACTGGATGTTTTTATGACAATAATAAAAGTAATTATGTTTTATACATATTATGTAGAATATAATTAAAGTATTAATATATTAGGCGAGAAACTGAGGGAATTGATTGTTTGCAGTCATCACAATTCAAGATCTTTCTTCGTATAGGATATGATTGGTTAATTGAGCAGTTTTGAAAACCCTGCTTAAAATAGACTTTACTTATCATTTCTGTGTCCTGATATGGCTACAATTAAGATTGTCATCGACCTGATCACTTTATTCACGCGCTATACAAGTGAAACGTGGAATTGTTGGGCTTTTATATATGTTATTAATACTGAAAGTCGCACTTTACTGTGCACGAAAAAAAAACTTGTTTTATTTATTCGCTAAGATCTTGACGAGGAGCCTCTGCATGCCAGCAGTGTCTACTGTAGATTAGAATATATATAAAACAAAGTGAGCACTCCTTTTAAAGTAAACCTATAAAATAATCACTTTCCGTAACCATATACGGGAAGTGATTATTTTATAGGTTTACTTTAAAAGGAGTGCTCACTTTATCTTAAACAACCTTTAGATTCTAAAAAAATGAAACATTCTTCTGTAGTAGCTCAAGTCGATATTATAAACACAATAGAAATAATTTATTATGCCCATTTTTGCTACCAGGGGCTACTTTTTGTTATTATTTGATTAAATAAATTCTTTTAGTTTTTGTACATCTTCAAAGTTCCTGTTTCCGTATGTTTCTTCAAACGTGTTGACGATAATCTGAATTACTTGTTTATTCTTATACCAAATTTTCCTTTGGAATGATAATGTACGTCCCCAAAGAGAAGTTATTTTGTTTGTATATTTAGAAACTATCTCATATAATTGCCAAGTTACTGTCTGATACACAGGTGCCAGCACAAAATCTAGCCACTACCATAAAATAACAGGATTGGAAGTTATCGACCAACCATTTCGTCTTAATGCAACCGAAGATTCTAGCACGTGCGTAAACTAGCATTTACGAACAAGTATCGAAGAAAATTCTTACCGAACCGTAAAAAAGTAACAGGCAGCAAATCGAGGATATTTCGAAGCAGCTGCAATGCGACGGCCTGATACGGTTTAACCAATAAGGTAGAAGCCATTGCTATATACAATCACCCCTCCTGCATGTATCCGGTGAAAAAAAATATTTGCAGTAGTTGCAGAAAATATACTAATATACGCATGGTGCTACGCTTAGTTAACATTTTAATACGTTTCCAAAGACAGGAAATTTGGCCATAAATACAATACTCTTACATGGACGCCTGGGGGGGGGGGCGTAACTGAGTTCGTTAGGGATGGATGTCTTAATAGAAATAAAATAACTAAACTGATTTCTAATTTATTCACACACCTATTAGCTACAGCATTAAATCATCTATCTCCAATCTTACTCTTTCTATTTCTTAGTGAGCGCAATTTTTAATGTCTATTTCAATTCTAATTAATGTCCTCAATGTCGCTGTTTCGTTAAAGTCAATTAACTCATATGCATCATTAACACACTTTCAGCCTGTATGTTGCCCTCATTTGTAATGTATTTCACGTACGCATCTAATCCAATAGCTCAGCCTACTAGCCACACCTTCACTGCTTGATACTCGCAGTTGTAGATTCCCCTTCCGCTGGTCACCTTTCCCTCCGCTCGTTGTCCATCGCTGAAGCTCAGTCACTCATCCATTCAACAACCACAGCCACCGGGTCGGAGGCCCGACGTGCTTTTTATACTCTGCTGGCATTGACCTGGAAAGTTCGAAGCACCTCGAGTCACGATTAGAGTAACTAGGGCAGCAAACCACTAGAACATTCTTCAGACAAATATAGAAACTCAATACAATCAAGTTCAGCCACGTGTCAGCTAGCTTTTTGGTAATAAATACGTGGCTGTTGGTTTAGCGCGCATCTGTAATTCAAAACATTCCAATGACTTGCTGCCGCCGCTATCATATAACCGCTGTCCTTCACTTCTACTCGCTAGCGCGGGATGCCAAACTGTGAGCGCGTAACAATACTAACGTTAACAATTCAATTTGCAGCCTTTTCAAATTATTCTGTTGAACTCACCGAATTATATGAAAAATTAAAGAAAAAAAAGTATTTTGGATAATGAAATGGAATCGGTAAGATTTGTATGTTAAATAAATTTACAGGCTATGGTGTTTGAGAAGGAACGTGGGGATGGGCTCGTCGATTAATATCACAGCTGCAGCCACAATTTACCATAAAATTATACCATAAGAACGAGGAAAAGGTTACATATATAACTGTAGAGAGAGTTTGCGTTTTTAGCAGCCACGTGGTAACACATCACGTTCTGCACACAGCAGCCGCGATAGTACTCCCGAAACAACATGAGCTGTTCTTATTCTCGTAACTTACGAGACAAATTATTATAGTCACGTCATATTGCTTGTGTCCGGTCGGTGGAGGTGGCCAAGCCAATTGATTTCTTATATTTTTTTTTGCATTTATCAATAAACCTTTCGCAACACTCGACAGAAGGTTTATCAGCCTCTTCGACTATATGACCACGTGACACCAAGCGCACATTTCTTTACCGCGTAATTTATCAACAAGGCTGTCTGCTGGTAACTCAACAAGGCAGTCTGCAAGTAGCTTAAAATTGCTCCAACCACCTCCCCCACCAGCACTTGAAGTTGATCTGGTCGACCTCGGACCTTCCGTTTGGTACATTTCCGAGGAAAGAATTCAAGGACACGAAATGCAGCCTAGGCAACTTCAAAAGTACTCTCAGTTCAAAAGCTTCACTGTGTCATATTGCAGTGTAGATCTGCAGGTAGGTTAGGTAAGTTACATGTTTGGTATAATTCACACTCAGAAAAGAAGGAAAAAAAAATGTAAATAATTCAACGCTCTTTTTAATTCTTATCGTTTTAATTTTGAATATGTAAATTACGTTATTGTGGGGAGGTTAAATTTTTTTTAGATACAACAACATTTCGAGTTTAAAAGTATCATGAAATATTTTCGTCGCGTGATTAAGAAGATAAGCATTTAATCATTTCGAAGAATATTCCAAGAAATTGTATTTTTCCTTGTGTATTGCATGGTATTGTTTTTAGACAAACACAGTTTGTTTTTAAAGATGGTAACATATTTGGTTTCCAAACACCGATGACAAATTACATTAAGCCAAATATACCTGCAGGTGTTTTGTGCCTTTGAAGAACTAATGTAAGCAAGAAAAGGACGACTTTGGAATACCCATCAAATATCTCATCGCTCAGAAGGTAATGAATTTTATTGCAGTCTTGCGGTTGTCTAATGTCTATCCCTTCATTTTCTGACATAACAATAAATGTAAAGTTATATTCTATAGCACTATAAAATTTCCCTATCAATATTTTCTTCGAATTTCCGAAAATATGCTTCAAGAAACTCAACACATGGATTCATATATTCTTTTAAATATTAATCGCAGTCAAATCTCACAGGAAAATGCGCGACGATTTTTCAAGTATGGACGGGTTGCCTCTCTGTTTCGTCAATAAGTGTAACTCTTGATATCGGGGGTTGGTAAGTGTTGCGGTTACGCACATAGGCGCTCGAGGCGATGGGACCTCCTGATCACAGCAGGCCCTTAGCCACACTACCGCCGATCAGATGATCATAAATAACGAGCCGTGCTGGTAGTTCTCGAACCATTACAAGCGCAGCTCGTGAACGTGGCGCCTTCAGCCATCACAGCACAGATTCCCCTGTGCGACAGCGGAGAGCAATTGCACTGTACACGTTCGTACCAGAGTGTACAGCAACTTCGCCTTTTACACTGTTAGGAATAGATCCCCGGCCGGACGATGCCGTTGGTCGGCGGGTTTTCTCGGGGATCTCCCGTCCCCCCTCCCCTTCATTCCGGCGTCTCACCTTACCCACTTCAATCACCCTCATCGGCTCTCGAGACCTCTCTATTAAGAGCCGCCCAAATCTCTTCATTCACTGTTAGGAATGGGCCAAAGTAAGTTTACTTCTACTCACGTGGGGAAGATCAGTGTTGGCAAACAAAAATTTCCCCTAGTAAGTAAGCGTTAGTGTCGCATGTGTATAGGCTATTCCCGGTAAAATGAGCACTTTTGAAAGCCCTGCTTAAGACATACTTGTATGCACGTTGTGTATGCTTCCGCCTTATGTAAGATTAACATTGTCATGGGCCCCATCACTTTATTCA
Source organism: Dryococelus australis (assembly GCA_029891345.1). NCBI lineage: Eukaryota > Metazoa > Arthropoda > Insecta > Phasmatodea > Phasmatidae > Dryococelus > Dryococelus australis. The sequence goes on along the minus strand of CM056993.1, from coordinate 340,243,422 downwards.
TGCATCGGTCAAGCGAAACTGTGAAATTATTAGAAAAGTAAATATTTTACAAATCTGCTCATTTTTACACTTCGATGTATTGAAAAAAAAAAAACATAAAGGGAGAGAACTAACTTGACTGATCAGAAATGGTTACCTAACACTTTTTATTCGACGTTAAGATACGGAATTACTTCTCGTCCATCGTTACCAATTTTACTGGGTGCGTGTCCGTCCGGGCGCCCGTTAAAATATAAGGTTGATTTCAAAAGTGCTCACTTTATCGTGAACAGTCTTTACCAGATTTCTTTCTATTTTCTACGTTGAAAAAACAGGATAATTGCAATAAACATAAATTAAATATAAAACCACTTCGTAACTAGGTAAAATCTTCCTCTTTTATTATTCACGTAGACTAAAATTTTATTTTAAAGTAACCTCTTGGAACACTGCGCACCTGGCAGCGTAAATTTTACTTATTCCAACCTTTCCCATAAGAAAACTCGTTCAGTTCCTAACATGAGTAGAATTAACCTTAGCTAAAATAACTAAAATGGACGTTAGAAGCAGGAAGAATGATACGTACATACCATTATATTGTCTATTCGCGGTTTTTTTCACACATTTTGAATAAAACCTTTGAAAAATCACCCCATGTATGACGTGCTAGGTTGTTTCCTAAATATGCCAAGTGTCAGAGGCGTTTTATACTTCTGTTAACATAAAAGTACCTAACTTCCGGTTAACTTGAAATTTTAGTTATGTTTTATCTGTCAATTACAATATTTAATTTATAATCAATATGAATAAAAAAAGTCGAGAAAAAATGAGTATGGCCTGTATCAACGAGGAATTCCCCCTCTACGTTCCCACATATTCGAACAATGTTCACAAGAACTGTGCGTCACCACCTCAACACAACGCTTTTCGCTAGGTGGATTGTAAATGGTCCTGTTGCTTGGCCACCACGCTCGTCTGACCTGAATACATTAGACTTCTCGCTATGGGAATTTGTTAAGTCCTACCTCCTATGTGTACGAGACAATCGTCGAATCTGAAGAAATCATGGCTGTATGTAATAAAGTAAAAAGTACACCTGGTATTTCTTAAAGGGTAATATATACTGCGTCACGTATATTGCAGTGAGCTTGGACGAGAGCACTTTGGAAATTTTCTATGAAACTGTTCGTATATACAGGTTGAGTCATTTAAAAGACACATGTCCCACGGGGACTCTTTTAAAGGACTCATCCTGTAGGTGAGTGAAGTATCTGTGATGACTGACTTCGTACTCTTAAGAGAGTGTGTCAACACGTTTATGGTAACCTAAAGATAATAAATGCATTATTACATAAATACGCAACTGACCAACCAATATTTAATAAATCCTATTTCCGTCGTATTAGGAGCAGGTAAACCAAAAATGATATTCATTCATAAATCATAATATGTAATTTTGCACGATTTTGTTACGACTAAAGATTCAGTTATTAAGTTAGGAAGTAGGGTAAACGTAGAGTACAGGGTACCTTTAATTACTAATGAGTGAAAATTCCAATCAAGAAGTTGTAAGGCCAGACTTTATGAGAGCACTTCTTTCCCACTGTTTTAATGTGCGTTTCAAACGGTTCATATGGTGACACAGTAGAGACCGGGCCTCCAGAAACTTGCGCCTCCATAGTTCTATCTCCTTCCATGGTTTCGGAGGAAGAGAATCCTAAATGTGGGGTGGTCCAAGAGAAAGAATTGGAATAGGTATTAATGTGGATTTGAGGTCGACTACACTCACCACTTTTTTGCATAACTAAAAAATTGACTTTTTTTTTCTTTAGCAAAAACCTTATATCCTTCAGTACTGCAAAAAACTGACGCAGTGATACTCGCTGGCAACTCATACACGTTGTTTGCCAATACAAAAAAAAGAAAAGGTTTTTAATGTGTGTTGCAACAGTGGTAGTACTTTGGCAAAAAAAATTTGTGATAAGGTTTTTCTCTTAATATTTTTGAGTATGAAGTTTTTCCTTTATATAATGTTTGCTGGTAAACTTGATAAAAATGTTTCCATTTACCCTGGTACAAATTGTATATTGCTATTTGTAATCAAGTAAAAACTCAAAAAGTTACTAGGCTTAAACAACACAAATCAACACCTTTGTGTAACATTATTCGAACTACTGACGATTCACTCAAATTTGTTTTGCCTAAGCATATGATATTTTTAACCAACACCGAAGATACTCCTTGACGAATACGTTACCACTTATTCTGTAACCATGGACCACACTCGTCTACTGTCGCCAGTATCTGTGAGATGTGATTTGAGATGCGTTATGATTGACTGTCGGTGACGCATTAAGAAACAACGCTATTTTTAAGTAATGACAATGTAATTAATCTGAATAGGTAGTTTCTTGCTGTTGCTCAATTTTATGCATGTAAAGTTTATGCCGTGTACTGCGGGATAGATTTCAATAAATATTTTCTTGTGATAAACGTGATTTTGCTGACGAGTTAGATGACGTCACGAAAATAAGCAAATTTCCATTGCTGTGCTCACTTCATTTTATGGCGTACTTACAATAACGCTAACACTAACGGGTTATTTAGTCTAGTATGCGCTGAATGATCAGCCATGTATATGATGCTGTTCGATATACAGAATGTTGCAATACTGCAATGTCAATACTTCAAGGGAACATTCCTCACATCTGGAGGATGAAGAATTGTTATATGAACATAGGTCCGCAAACGCTTAGATTCTTTACTACAGATCGTAATACATAACGTACAGTGTATGGCCCGCTGTCTGGATCATGTTACTGTGGAATGCCATCGCAGCGTTCTTTTGCATGATACACGAACCTCACACTACGAAACTACACTCAGAACAGTAGCAACCGCAGATGAATTATTTACACATGTGTGAGAGCTTATCATCGGTAATAAAGTAAATGTTCAAAACGCCCTCCATCAGAACGAACATATGCATCGACCCGCCGTTGCATGGGCACCCGGTTGCGTTGATGAATCCCTGGTAAATTCCTGATTGTTTCGCAACCCGCCTCAATGCGGTTACGGAGGGTGCCCATATCATCCACTGGGGTTGCATACATACGCGCCTTTAAATGTCCCCACAAATAAAAGTCTAGTGGATTAAAATCAGGGCTCCTCGGGGGCTGGTATGGGGCTGCCAATTACAGCTGCGATAGCATTCCACAGCAACATGATCCAACCCGCGGGTCATACGCTGTACGTTATGTATTATGGGCTGTAGTACGGAAATAAAGCATTGTGGACCTATGTTCATGTAACATTTTTTTTCATCCTCCAGATGTGAGGAATGTACTCCCGAATATTGACATGGAGTATCGCAACATTCTGTACAATTGGAATAACGTTTATTGCAGCAACACTGTCTCTGGCCTGTGATTAGTTTTGACAAACAGGCCCATTACCTAGTCTAAACAGCCTGCTGTGCCCGATTACGGAGTGGTGAAAGGCACGGAACAGATGCCGGACTCTGGTGTGGGTTCGAATAAAGGAGGCTCATTAGGTGAACGTAAATCTTTTTGACATTTGGCTTTTGCGACGTGTGTTTCTAAGTCGTGATCCTGTAAGTTAATTATTTGAAAATGCCCTTACTGGTCTTTGTAAACATGGAGTATGCCGGAATCAGAGTAGCCTATTTGTTGACGTGGCGACTCCACTCGTTATAAATTTTCGAGATATTAGAGGCATTAAATACCAGACCTATTTATTTCATATCTGGCCAGACACTGTGCAACTTGTAGACATCGCATACGCTGTTTCAAGCAAATAAATTATTGTATAGTTTTCCGCATAATCACGTACAAGAATTGCAGTTTTACTCGTTTTGAAACACGTATAGTTAAAGCTACCTCACTCGCAGAAATGTGGCACTTTAAATCCGGAAGGATGGCCTGGGAGGGGGACGAAGTGGGTGCCACTATCTACAGTAAGATATCCGTGGAATAATTGTTTTTTTCGTAAATAAAAAATTAATATAAGTACAATATGCATATTTTTAGCCCGTATCTGTTCCTTGTTTTATAAAAATAAACTTTTCTTGTACATTTTTAAAAAACATTTAAAACAAATTAATTTTGTACTTACTTATGAAATTTTTATAAGCTGTTCGACTTATTTTGTGTGTCAGAAAATTGATAAAATTGGAATTTTGACATTATTTAAAAATACAAAATTATGATACACAAATTTCCTTTCAATTGTAAGAAATTGCAGCAAATGTAGTGTCTACGAGTTGCACAATGACTGGTGCAAAATATGACGTATTATCCAACTGTACTTAATGAAGCGTAGTTAAAATGGAGCATCTAAGTTCTTCGTAGGCGTGAATCCCGTTCACTGGCTTATTCGACAAAATTACTTATTTCCGTGTCATGCCGCGCACTCAGGCGGCAATCGCCTAATTAATATTCCGCAATCGTTTTAATCGTGACGGAGTTGCTCAGGCGTCCAATCACTTTCCTGGGCCTGGTGAAGGGACCAATGCCTGAGTACCAATTCGCACAGCTCTCGCGCAACACGAACTAGTCGCATCGCTTCCTTCTATACGATTCCTTAATTATTGGTTATATATGTTATTATCTCAAGGTTTCTTCTTTTCGATTGGCCCATCCACGACGAACGGCGTGGCTCATTGAACATGATGGCAAACCGAAATTGCTTCATTTGCAGGTAAACATGCCATATCAATTTTAATTAGTCATTTAATTTGTACAACACTTGTACTGATTATACGTTAAGCAAATATATGCAGAAGAAAAACGGTTTGCTGGTATTACGCTATTTTACTTTGGCTGCAGTCTAACAATAAAATACATCCTACGAGAATAATTAGTACGTGATTCCACTGCAGGTTGAGAGGAAATTCCTCATTTGTTTTCCTCTAGAAATGAACGGCGAGCCACAAGGTATCATAATGCAGATGAGTGTCAAATGTTACAAGGGGCCAAGGGAATGATAATTGTTCTTCCCTCCTTCAGTTATTCCCCTGTTGACGTTACTTAGGTATATAAAAAAACTACCTGACAGAGAATGTGGCGGGTCTTAGCAACTCTTACAGGGTACGACGTATTCTTAGGTACACCAGCTCGAACTTTACCTTTGCAGCTTGACGTACCGAGAGTCCTAGACTAGCGTTCAGCTGTCTTATACCATTAATACATGCTACTGAAACTCACTGAAATATAAAAATTAATTCAATTGACTATAATACCATTATATTTTTTTATTACGCACATACTAAATATCTATAGCATTGTGAGAAATCTTAGAAGAATTTAACGACAAACTAAAAAGCACTGACATAAGTTGTAACAAAATTTAAGTTAAGATTGCTTATAAATGATTTCATAAAACTCACTGAAATTAATTATTACTAATCTAGACCTACATATATTGCAGACTTAACGAATATATTTTTGATGTGAATACGTCTTAAAATTTCCAACCATAGTCGGACGCAATCCATAAAATCCGATGATAACAAAATCGGGGGATACAGTTTGGCATTGTAGCTCAAAACTCAATTACACCACTCGATTGCCAAAGGATCAAAGAATGTGTTACGTTCAGTGAGGACTCCGAAGCATCGCGCGTGGCCGGGGTTGGGCGGGGGGAGGGGTGGAGAAAGGCGCGCTTTTAAGTTCGTTTCGCCGCGTCTTATAACTTCCGCATATTATAACTTTTGACTAGGATAAGCTACGATACTCGTTTGAGTTTCAATCGGCAGCTCTCGTCAAGATCAATCGATTAAGTGTATAAAAACATTTGTGTGGCGTGGTTATGGTGGACTTGTATGAGTTTAATGTAAATAAAACTAAAGAAACTTAATACAAAGTCAAAAAGCGAAGGAGAAATACAGAAATAGTAAACGGTTGGAAAGAGCATCTATAAAACAATCCAGTGATACCCATAAAACCCCATATGATGGAGTGAAGCGGTGCCGGGAACGTTAAAAATCGTCAAGGCGTTCCAGCGCGTCAACGTAGACGTATTCACGCAAAACAAACGGCCCTGTCCCCACCACAGCCGAACACAATATTTTTATAATTAAATTCCAGCTGAAAATAAAATGTGTAGACTATAAGGCAATCGAACAGATGTCATTTATTTTTATTAAATCCCAGCTGATACTTCCCAACCTATACCTCCCTCGTTGTACACTCCTGAGCGCGTTTGTTAATTTCGAAATGTTCCACAGTGTAATGACAGTACTGTGACATTACTTAAAATTGTAAAGTTAACAATAATTTCATAAAAACAATTTATTGCGAGGAAACTTTTAGAATAAGATTTAAGAGGATTTCGTTATTTTACGCACGGAATATGTACTGCTGACAGCAATTTTATTGTAGACATTTTTCACTGAAATAAATGCGATGAAATTGTAAACAGTTATCATCTCCGGAGATACTGTTTTTACGTGGAACTGTTTTAAGGAAAGCGGTATAGGTTACTCAAATAATTATAATTTCCAAGTTTCTTTAACAGGGGAAAAATTAATGAATTGGCGAGATTCCAGTCAATACACGTAAGATTTTTGGTTTGGAGATATTTTCTTTTTGCCGTTATGTAATATGAATATTTCTCAGAATTTTTTATTTCTGACAAGAGTTTTCACGAGTGATTTGGTTTACTGATTTAGTTATATCGTTGTAACAAGTATTTGTTAAAGCAAAAATTTTCCGAGTGGGTATTTTCGATAATAGCACCTTACACGTGATTAATACACACTTTGGTGAGCTTTAGTAGAGCACGCATATATACACTATCTACCGAAAAGTAATTGGGAACCTGTCCATAATGTTTGCTCAGTGGTTGTCATCCCGTTAGAATCTCGTTGGGCCACCTCTTGCGGCTATAACAGCAGCTGCCCTGTCTGGCAGGCTCTCTACGAGTGTTTGCAGGACATCCACGGGGATTCCTCGCTATTCCTCTTGCAACCATTCCATGAGTTGAGCAATGTATTTTGGCCGCACCTGACGAGCCCTCACCCTGCGATCCAATTCGTCCCAAAGATGTTCTATAGGGTTGAGGTCGGGGCTCTGGGCGGGCCAATCCAATCGGTGAACATTGTTGTCGGCGTACCACTGCATAGTAGCCCTTGAAACATGGCACCTGGCATTGTCATCCTGGAAGTAACACGAGTCCATTCCGTAGAAACGCCACAATATTGGGAGCATTTCATTATCCAGAATGTTACAATAGGCCTCTGTGCTCATGCTACCACAGACAAACGCCAGCGGTCCTGCGCCAAAGGCCGTGAAACACAAGTCAACTGACGTACTGAATTACCTATCTTCACGGGTGCCCAATTACTTTTTGGTAGATAGTGTAGTTGCATTCACATTATTATGACCACTGACCTATGTTCAGAATAACAGTATTGTTCAGCACGAACAACAGTTTGACACCAAGATGGGAACTTGAAAAATTCGTGTGATGTTGGAAGGTTGCCAAGGATATCTGAAATCATGCTGACATCAGTACATATGACAGATGATGAAGATAGTATGGTTGAGGATACATACAGAGAATATGACGGATAAAGGTCACAAAACAGCTCGATTGGGTTCAGGTCTGGAGAATTAAGGGGCCAGGGAAATAAACGGAAGTCCTGGTCGTGCTCCCACACCCACCCCCGGACGATTTTGACCGTATGACGCATCACATTGTCCTGCTGGAAGAGCCCATCCTCTTTAGGGAAGACAGAAAATAAGTTTGGACGTACATAAACCCAAGGATGTGGTTAGATAACCAAACGTGTTGTGCGTGCTTTCCAGAGGTGTGAGTCGATACAAAGAACTCCCCCAGACCATAATGCTACCACCACCAACTTGCTTTCTCCCGACGGTCTTTGTGGTGTGATTGTTCTCGGAGGTTTCCCACTGGATTCACCAAAGTCCATCTGTTCGGTGGAGTGGAAAACGTGACTCTTCGGATAAGACAGCTCTTTGCCAATCAGAAGACGGTGGACTTCTGGCACTGTCGTGCAAACTGAAGCCGTTTCCTCTGATGAGTTGTCGTCGCCACGGGTACAGCGATAACCTGCATGCCTTGTACCTTTTACTGTCGTTTTCGATACACCTACTGCAGCTCCCTGGTTCGATTGAACGGCGAGTTGCCCAGTTGTAGAGTTTCAGTGGGCTCTCACATATCTTCGCAGCCGACGTTCACCTCCCGTGTTATTGGTATAGGCCGTTCACGGTAAAGTGATCACTTTTGAGGCCCTAGTTACTTTTTTCTTCCAGCCATCTCTTATCCTTTAACCACATTTCTAAATGAATATTGCCTTGTAAGTTATAAACAGTGTGTGTATATTCCACCGCACTCGAAATTTAAGGTCTAAGGCTAAAACAAAACACATTTTTGGACCATTATTCCAAATGAGAGGGCTTTCAAAAGGGTTCACGCGAAAATTAAAAAAACTGCACTGTTTCATAAACACTGTGTGATAGTTCGCACGTTTTATCCATGACGGCAATGACGAGTATTTGTTTGCAAAGTACCTACACACAATCTTATGTATCCATCAAGCCTTGTTTCGTTGGCTACGCGTTGCTAACGTTGAAAGTATCGAGTGGTCACAATAATGTGACTCAGCTGTTTATAACCGTCCAGTGTGTAGACAACACTTTTGAAGCCATAGTTCAACAAACAATAACTAAAACAAAACTGAATAAAATTGCTGTAGTTCTATAACATTGATCTTAAAATACATAATTTTTATTTCTTAACTTATTTGCATAATTATATTATTTTAATCGAAATATGGTTTATCAATAAGGAAATTTCATTGTTGTAAAACTAACCTCAGATGGCACGCTTACAATATGTACTTTAATAAATAAGTGTGTTTTAAATGTGTATTGTTGTGACTTGATCACATAGTGCGGCAAACAGGAAATTTACACAGCAGAAATATATCTCATGATCGTGTGATTTCTTCAGCCAGCAGTGCTATTCCACTACTAGTAGTACATAGCGATACTATTGTGTAAAATGAAACCATGAACTTATTTGGTGTATTTTGGTCTTTACGTTTATTCGAAGGCTGTTCGCGTTTATCTGAACACTTTTAAAACCGACCGATCTTTGAAGAATTTCACTGCCCGTAGCTGCACATATTTTAGTAGGCACCGTCTGAATTACTCGTGGTTACACTGGCAACGAATTAGAAGGAAAAAAATAGTTCCATGTCTTAATGTGTTAAAGCGCAATGTGTAAAATTTGTGGACATTAAATTTATATCACTATTTTTTTGTTTCGTGCTTTTAAGAGTGCTGTTAGTATATTGGTACAGGCTGTTCACAGTAAAGTGAGCACTTTTTAAAGCCCTTTGATTTGGAATAATAATCCATAAATATATTTTATAATAACTATAGACTTTAAACTTTGAGTGCAGGGGAAAATACACACTTTGTTTATTACTTACATTGCAATATTCTCTTAAAAACGATGGTTAAAGGATACAAAATGACTGAAAAGGAAAAGTGACTAGGATGTCAAAAGTGCTCACTTTACTGTGAACAGCCTATAACATATTTCCGTGCACAATAATTTCACTTATTTACTTGGCCGACGCATGAATAACGTGAGAGGGTCCATGATGTAGGATACAAACTGAGCAAGGAATTGGATTCTAAGCAGAGCTTTTAAAAGTTTTCAATTCACAGAGAATAACTTATAGTGTATATTCCCTTTCTATCTTCCTTTATGCCCACAAATGGTTACCCTACTCGCGCAAGAAGGGAACGCTGAAAGAGCCGCCTCGCTGGAGGCATTTTTCGTGCTGCGACATATAAGCGTGGAGTGGGGTGGAAATATTTAGGCGGCTCTTATTCTTAACATCGAGGTCTTGAGAGCCGATAGCGGCGAAGCGAGGTTAGGATGAAGCAGCGCCGGAATTCAGGGGCGGGGGAAGCGGGAGATCCCCGAGAAAACCCGCCGACCAGTGGCATCGTCCGGCACGATTCCCACGTGCGAAAATCTCCTCCGGGAATCTAACCCGTTACGCCCATGGGAAAAGCGGGTAGTCTGACCACCGCACCACCGCAGCCCCCAACAGAAACGCGAAGATTAAGGGTGATAATTGCACGTCCATAAAGCGCTCCATCACCTCTATGTACAATACACTGAAATGGCGCGCTAGTACCTCACTTCGTGGGACTTGAAAACAAACAATCATTTAATGACGTGACAATAAAGATAAAGCTGTGTTGTACATCCATATAAAGGCTGTTCACGATGAAGTGAGCACTTTTGAAATAAACCTTGGGGAAAAAATGCACTGTCCCTGCCTATATATCTATTGTATATTGGCGCACTAGTGACATGCTTACAATAAAGTTGGTAAAGATGTATGGAAAGTAGTTCCATTACTTAACGTCGAACACGAAGTTTTAGGTAACCATTTGTGATAACTTAAATTATTTCTTTCGCATTCTGTTTTCTTCAATGCATCGAAATGTAAAAATGAGCATATTTCTAAAATATTTACTTTTCTAGTAATTTCATAGTTACACTCAACCAACGCATGAATAAAGTTACGAGGCTTATGGCAATGTTAATTTTACACAATGCGGAAAAATACACTAACCTGTATACAAGTTGATCGTAAGCAGGGCTTTCAAAAGTACTCATTTTACCGTGAACAGCCAATAGTACTGTAAAAACTTCGTGCCGTATTTTCTTCCCTAAAAATGATTTTGAAATGCCCTTTCTAATAATGTTTACTCTCATAAAAACTACACATTCGAGATTAAAAGAACAAACGAAACTGGTATGTGGACATAACATTTAATTAAATACTAGCAGGCTAGCGCTACATTGTTAGCATGATATTTAGGACTTTGAAACGCTCTAGCCACTTCTCTTGGGAAGGAAAAGAGGACAGCTCATAGAAAATTAATCGGCCTCAAAATTTTAATCGGCCTCAAAAAGAATTTCTTGCCAATAACTGCGTAATTTTAACGTTGAATGTTTACAATATTGTTAGTAGTGAATTAAGTAAAGCAGTTCCACGTGTTAATGCTATTATTAGAAGTGCAGTGTTTTACTAACGACACAATAAAAGTTTCCGTATATTTATATACGCCAGAATGACGCGAAACTGTAATGTATTGGGTGTTACTCTTCGCCTTGGATATCTGGGTTAGATTCCCGACACAGTCCCTTGGAGTTATTTTAATGGAAGATAAGTGTGGCTTATTTTTGTACTGCAAAATAAATGGCAAACTGTCGCACACTCTTTGTCGTCCCGTGTGCGAAACTATTTCCATCACTCCACCGATGTCTGGTTTACACTAGCTTTCGGGCTGTCAATTTCATAGAGTGAATATTATTACTAAAGTTAACATTTCAACTGCGCAGTAACCGTATCTGTTTATTATTTCTACAGAACTGTCAAAATAACCTGGCTTCGACTAAGGTTAGTACACTGTTAACTAAAATAAGTACTTTGATATGCTAGTACACTACTTCGGATTAAATTGTTTACACAAATATCTATAATCAAGTTATAACAAATGTTGTTTTCGTAAAAGTGCGGGTTTCAGATGAAACAGAATGTAAACAAAGTTACGTCGTTGTTGAAACATGTGAATATAACTATTATTTCAACAACTCTTGAGATAACGTTAAGACTTGAGCAGAAGTGGAAACTCAATCTACTTTATATATAGCCTATTCTATAACTACTGTATGTAATGTATAGTTAGTCCATTATACATATTATCACATACGAGAGTAACTATCTGATTTAACAGTGATATTTTTGATCTTTTGACGGTTTCACAATCGCATTTGTTGATATGAATAATATTTCTTAATGCCATTGCAAAGTCAATTTTTACATTTGAAAGAAGAACACACAATTGCCGATAGTGAAGAAAAACCAAGGGTTTCAAAGTTATTGCCAGAGGAACCTCGGACATTAATTTTCTTATGCCAAACTTTCCATTAACAAATGAAATACGCTAAAAGTGACTGAATATGTAGTCATACAGACACTTGCACATTTATTCTGTCTTAACAAAGGTCCCAGGCTCTATTTCTAATTAGCATGCGGAATTTATATTCCCGAGATATCCTGTTATCCTTTAACTGTCAAAATATGAGAAGCGATAGGGAATATTTGGAGATTCATTCACATAACACGCTTAGTGATAAGATATCTTCACAATGTTAATATATGTTAAATAAATATTACTTAACACCAAAATTAAATATTTATGTTGTGTTTGAAGATAACAGGAACTCATATGTTCTGAGGATATACTTGCAAAGCATTTAAATTAGAAATAATAATCTCACATTTATAAACAAAACTGCGAAATCTCGTTCGCGATATGGTTTTCAGTCGTATTACATAGTGATTATAAAAATTTCTCACTACATATTTTTTTAGGTTGATTTTATAACTACCAATTGATGCGGTTGGAAAATAAGTGTTGACTTGTTAAATCTAACAATTCCCATGCAATTTAATAGGGTATCGATTACCTATTATCGTGTTGGTTGCAGTGCTGATTTGCTGGACAATGTTTCTGCATTGTATTCGTAACTTACCTTATTTACTTCAGACTTGAGTTGGTCGTCCCTCGTGCGACACAGCAAGTTAGCAAGCACAAACGGGGTGAGAGTTGTGGAGGTAAAGGCTGTTCACGATAAAGTGAGCACTTTAGAAATTAGCAAATCACTGCCCCTGCATGCATATATTTTAATGGGCGCACTGAGTGACATTCGTCCAGTAAAGTTGGTAACGATGGATGGAAAGTAGTTCCATAGCTTAACGTCGAATAAAAGGTGTTAGGTAACCATTTGTGAGAACTTAAATTATTTCTCTGGCTTTCCTTTTTTTTTTTTAATACGTCGAAGTGCAAAAAGTAGCAGATTTGTTAAATATTCACTTTTCTAATCATTTACGCTTTCAATTGACCGACGCACGAATAAAGTTATGAGTTACATGGCAATGTTAATTATACATAAGGCGGAAGAACACAACGTGTATACAAGTAGATCTTAAGCAGGGCTTTCAAAAGTGCGTATTTTATCGTTAACAGCCTACAGCTGCCATGTACTTGTTAATAAAGCTGCTATGGCCGAGGTATCTTGTGAGCAAATGTTAATCGCGCGCCTGTTTCCCGTTACTCTAATACCCCAATTACAGAGCGTGTTGCCTATATGTGCAGGCATTGCGAGTCTTGTTTCGTTAAGTTTGAATTATTCAAACACGGCGGGCGGGGGGGATAACATTAACACAATCTAATTTTTCCGTTAATTTTTATCTGCCGATAAATAAGCCACCTTTTAGAACATTTACAATACCGCTACTCGAAATTCAGTTCCAGTGTTCCTTTTACGTAGTCTGAGTGGCATTTATAGTAATTCTGGTTTCAGGTCCTGCTTCAGAGGCTTATCCTGTCCTTAGGACTCATTTTGTACCAAAACAAATAAACATATATTAGCAGTTGTCGTTTTTCATGAAGAATATGCAACCGATTTAAGTGATTGCTAACGGCTCTATACATAATTAAGTAATTATTTAATTAAACGAATTAAGAAGTTAGCACAGGTTTTACTTCACGAGACAGCCACTCCCCAATTTTTTTTAACTATTCGTTGCCAACATTATGGGCTGTTCATGGTAAACTGAGCACTTTCGGAATCGCTGCCTAACATATAGTACTTGAATACAGGTTGCGTATTCTTCCACCATATGTAAAATTAATGTTGGCGTTGGTCTGGTCACTTTATTAATACGTCGACCAAGTGAAACTGTGTAGTTATTAAAAAAGTAAAACTTTTTTACAAATTTGCTCATTTTTACATTTATTTGCCAAATTAAAATATTGGAAAGCAAAAGAAGTAATTTCAGCACTCACAGATGTTTACCTAACAATTCAGTGTTGAGACATGGAACTACTTTACCCATAGTCGTTACCAACTTGACTGCGCGTGACCGATAAAATTATATGTAGGTAAAGACAGTGACAGTTTTCAAAAAATTATTTCCGAAGTGCTCAGTTTACCGTGAACAGCAAATACCTAGTCAAAGTTGTAGTAAAAAGTAACCTTGCACGTAAGTTTGGAGGAAAATTTTTATTTTTAATGTTGACTTCCGGAATGCGGAGTTGAGGGCGGCATGGGGATGACTCACCAGGGCGTGATCCCTGACGATCCTGCCGGGCTGCCAGTCCTGAGGAGGGGCGGAGCTGAACTTGTGGCTGCCCCGGGACATCCTGAGGCTGCCTTCTGGGGCGCCGTCATCCTGCAACACACACCCGTGCTCCCGTCACGACTACAAAAAAAAATATTTAAAATGTTCGTCTTTCAACGTTTCTTTTTTTTTTTTTAAGTTTGAAAGTTAAGAAATAATAATGTGTTACTCAGGGCTTATATTCTCTAACATTCATGTGTGATATTTTTAATTACAGTAGGGCTGTAGTGAAGGTACAGTTTTCATACAATAACTACGGCTTGCTTCTAACACTTCATAAATATCTCCACAATAATTTGACATTGTAATTACACTGCATTATTTTTCAACAGGCTGTTCGCAATATATTGAGCACTTTTAAAAATCAACATTTGAGAAATGTTACCACCCCTACCTACGTACGTTATAACGGGCACATCGAGTTGCATGTGCCAAGTAAAGTTGGTAACGATGGCGGGGAAGTAATTACATATCCTAACGTTGAGCTAAAGATGTCAGGTAAACAATCCAGATTAATTAAATTTTTCTTTAGTTTTCAGTTTTTTTTAATGAATATTCGTTTAAGAATTAGCAGACTACACATTGTGCATACAAACAGATCTTAACCAGGGCTTTTAAAAGTGCTCAGTTTACCAAGACTGGATATGAAATGTCGGTAAACTACGTAAAAATTGGTAACATAAGATCCGGCGCAAGTATTTTCCTAATTCCTCGTTCCGAATGAAAAGACGCGACTATGGTAGTGTCGCTAGCTGGCTAGTCACGTAAAAACGAACTGACAAACCCCAGTGCGAATTATTTAAAGTGACATTGTTGGAGTGTGTCAAAAAATTTCCCAAGAAGTCTTCATACGCGAAACTTGAAACAAAACCTTCGTATAAGTATAGTATAATGTCAAGAGTGTTAAAAATGAAGCGAAACGCCCTTTCAGTTAATATTAGTATTTTTTTGCGAGTGAGGTAGGGTAATAAACGCCCTGTACTGTCAAAACTAACAAAACTTTCTTGATTGGCAAGAAAATTAAAAAAGGCATAAAAGTATTAATACGGTGAATTTTTAACTATAGTTTATGATACAGGGGCAGGCAAAACAGACTAGAGCTAGAGGGAAATACAACTCACACTACGTTATTGATAATTCTATAATAAGATTTAGGGGGGAATAAAGAGAAGGACGATGAGAAAGATTAAGTTGGACATTATTATATAGAGTACTAAATAAAACTGTTCTTATTTACAACAGCGTTTTAAATGTAATGCCTGATTGGAGATCTTGTACATTACATAGTTTCCTGTGCTTGCAAACAATAATGACCGACCATTAAATTTATTTACAACGTATGAACGTAAGTCATGTTTTTAATTAACTTTTATTATTCACTAGAAACAATCAAATGAGCGCATTCGAATAAACAACCATTTTTATCATACTCGGTGTAGCATTACATATTGTCAGAAATATTTTACAGTATAGTGTTCAAACAGAGATAATTATTACTTTCTGTAATATACACTTTTCATCTAGAGTATTTTTTATAATTATCCAATTAGTGACACAGGTAAAATTTCAACTACGATCTAAATATAAGTGCCTTAATATACCATAATATCAGACTTATATAAATTTTTTTTTAAATTGCTTAAACAAAGGTGTTATAGAACATTAATTTCATTCTTAAGTCAATACCATGGTTTAGGTAGTCAATACGTTTCGTACAGCTATAAGAAAATTATGGTATTAATGGTATACATATTACATAAGTCTAACATTATGTTTTTAGCAAAATCAAATCTTCTAGGTGTAAGATTGTTAAGCTCATAAATACAGAACTGCATTAACATTCATTACCAGTCATGTAGTGAGAACTGAATGGTGACTAAAGAAAAGCGCGCGCATGCACGCACGCACACACGAACACACAAGAACACACACACACATGCGCACCTCTGCCTCGCTGGCAAACAGTACACCAATCTCAAACTCCATCGTGAGCAGCCAGCAGCTACACATATGATCAAAAAACAAAACTTTAATGGCGTAATCTCTTGAGAGTTCAAATCATTTGCCATTGTGAACTAGAGTAGCGAGACGATTAAAGGCTGTTAACGATAAAGTGAGTACTTTTATAATGAACCTTACAAAAAAGTCACTGCCCCTGAATGCATATATTTTAATGGGCACACTGAGTGACATTCGTCCAGTAAAGTTAGTAACGATGAATGGAAAGTAGTTCCATATCTTAACCTCGAATAAAAAGTATTAGGTAACTATTTGTGATAATTAAAAATAATTATTTCTTTCGCTTTCTCTTTTTTTAATGCATCGAAGTGTAAAAATGTGGAGTTTTGTAAAACAATTACTTTTATAATTATTTCACAGTTTTCCTTGACCGACGCATGAATAAAGTGATGAGGCCCATGGCAATATTAATTTTAAATAAGGCGGAAGAATACACTACGTGTATAAAAGTGGATACTAAGCAGGGCTTTCAAAGTGCTCATTTTACCGTGAACAACCTATACTACATTAAGCATTTAGTGTAGGTCTATGTACTTGCTGAAAACCTAAGCAACGCCATATTTGTAAATCGTACCCGAGCGAGGCCGAGGCGGGTCACTAGTTATTCATATTTCTGATTTTATATTGCGTTGTTATAATGGAGCCGTATGTGAATAAAGTCCCCATTCCACTATCTCCCAGTATATATTGTCACTGGAGTTAGTAAACTTAAGGTATAATTTTATCTACTTTCTCCTTATAACATAAGCAGCACACAGCTTTAAAACGTTTGTAGATATTTAGCCGGGTGTGATCTTCAAACCATTGCCAGAATTAATGCATTCCGAGTATGGCCCGTGCTTCCCCTTCCTTTCCTTTGATACTTGTGAGTGTCCTGAAATCAATCAGTCTCGCGCCAAAGTTAAGCCAACTCCACGCTAGAGCCAGCTCCCAGAAGCGCAGACATCAACTGCCCTCTCATCCAATACCATACATATATTTTAATTTCTTCACA
The DNA here is from genome assembly GCA_029891345.1 of Dryococelus australis. Lineage (NCBI taxonomy): Eukaryota > Metazoa > Arthropoda > Insecta > Phasmatodea > Phasmatidae > Dryococelus > Dryococelus australis. The sequence continues at coordinate 340,226,164 of CM056993.1, read as the reverse complement.
TTGAAATCCATGCTTGGGGTGACAAGAGTGATCGCCTCACACCAAGGCGAACCGTGTTCCGATTCCAGGCGAGGTCACTCCCGGATTTCAGCTCGTGGGAATCGTGCGGGATGATAACGCTAATCGGCGGGTATCCTCGGGGATCACCCGTTTCCCTCACCCTTGCATTCCGCAGCCACCCAAATCTCTCCACTCCACTCATGCTTGGGCCCAACTGGTAGCTCTGGTTAGAGAGTACCCGGGACAACCGTATACTAGGGATGTCGAGAAATTATCGATATATCGAAATGACCATCTTATATCGACGGTATATCGATATAAATCGCCAATATATTTCAAACTTGTTTTACCAAAATCAATATCTTTTTCCAAGTATCAGAAATAAAATATGTTTAAAATGCTCTTTTAATAAGCTTTCTTTTCAATACAAAAAAAAATTGCTATGTTTACTTCGATGCTTCCAAGAAATTTTTACATATGTCAAGTCTTTTAATAGTCTACATAAATTATCGGATTCGAATATATCGAAAATCGATATTTTTCTCGATATATTGTTTCGTAAACGATACTTTTATAAATAACAAATATAAATAATATCGATATATTTTCCGATATCAACATCCCTACCGGTTACCGACTGTCTGCTCGGTCATGGCGGGGATATACCCAAGCCTTCACTTGCACCAAACACAATATTCGACTCCTCGCCACAGCTATAGTCTATTCACGGTTTCTTCACAAGTTTTGAATAAAATCTTTGAAAAAACACCCCATGTATGACGTGTTTGGTTGTTTCCTAAACAACTCGTGTATCACAAGCCTTTTACACTTGTGTTAACATTACATTACATTATTTTGGGCTAAATTTAACTTGTACCCTTATCTTATCTATAAATTATAATATCTCATTTATAACTAATACTTATAAAGACAGAGAGAAAATAGGTGCGTCGGTAATGCCCATGGAGGTAATAGATGATGGAGTGGCATCATCCTATCTTATCCACGTTTATCAAGTGAAACCGATACCTTGTCCACTTCTTTCAACTGCGCATGTGCAGACCGATTGTTCACGTCAGCACTTATATTATGAGTGGCAAAAGTTACTAGTAAGCAATGTAAAACATGCACCCTTTTGCCACTACTAGCCTTGTCCTTGCCTTTCATTTTCGGCTTCACTTTCGTGACTCGCTTTCCATCCATGGTAATGTCCAGTGAGGAATAGTTTTTATGTAAAACGTTATTTCACTTAGCGCGCACGAATGCGATGGGTTGGCCCTCTGGCGTACATTTATAACCTTTGTTTGCACGAGGCGGAGGAATATACTGAAAGTAGAACTTTAGCATCCACGTTTTCAAAAATTCATCGATGAATCCACCAGTGGTTGATACACCAGTGTACACTGGTTGAGGCATTTTTCGAACATCAGCTTGATTTTTAGCGGAGTTATCGTCTGCTTTCAGACACATATTAATACCATTTAAATATAATTTTAAAGATTTTATCAGCCATCTGTAAAATTCGGCGTCTGAATTATTTTGGTACATTTTCGAATTCTTGAAAATTACTAGTTGTGGGTTGTTTTTAACTTTTATTTTTCAAAGAAAGCGTTCGAAAATTCATCGGTTGAGGTTTTGGTCCATATCCTACAGATCCACCAGATTTTCAGGCCGGTGGAACAGAAAGGATAGACCGGTTCAACCGGACTCAACCGAACGATTAATTTTCCAACGTCCGTTGTACATCGGTGGATGCACCGATGTTTTCGAATATAATCAATTCACAGTTACTTCAGCATTTTCTGAAGCTCTGCTAAAGTTATACTTCCAGGATATTCTTCCACCTAATGCAAACTAAGTTTAAATAAGTCTATAAAATTACACCAGGGGCTCAACGCACCGAACTCGTGCTCACTAAGTGTAAGAGTATTTTGTATAAGGACTATTTATTACTAGGCGCTACCAACATACCTATTTTATCCCTGTTTTTAATTGAAACTACTTATAAACTAAACATTGTCATTTATAGATAAAATATGAATAACATTTCAATGTATAGGCTATTCACGGTAAAGTGAGCACTTTTGAAAGCTCTCTCATTTGGAATAATAGTCAATAAATATATCTTATTTTCGCATTAGCCGTTAATTTCCGAGTACGGTGGAATCTACACATTGAATTTATTACTTGCATGGCAATATTTATTTTACAAGGCGATTAAAGGACAAAAAACGGCTGAAAGGAAAAAGTAACCAGGGCTTCAAAATTGCTCACTTTACTGTGCACAGCCTTTAACAGGAAAAAAAAAAAGTAACTTTTCTGAACACAAGTATAAAACGCTTGTGGATATAGGGCGTGTTTAGGAAATAACTAAACACGTAATACATGGGGAGATTTCTCAAAGGTTTGATTCAAAAAGGCCGAAGAAAACGTGCATGGACTATACGCGGCAGGGCTTCAGAAAAGTTGGAAGTGACCGCGAATGGAGTGTAGAGCAGTGGCCGCTGGACGGACGTGGCGGGTGCAGAACTGTGAAAGCGGTCGGCTCGGCTCGTGGGGCGGATGTGGGTACCGCCTCTCGTGTTTCGACACTCGCGGCAGTCGTGTTGACCGGCCAAGGTGAGCGGCCTGTCTGCGGGGGGGCCCCGCCGAACACACGTACCTTCACACACGTCTGCGCACACGCGCGCGCGTCCAGCTGAGAGGTTCCAGGGTCCAGAGTCGAGAGATCTGGGCGGCTTTTAAGACGCTCGTAGACCTAGAGCGTTTTTCCGCGTTTGATGACGAGAGGTGAGGGAGCGTTAAAGGCGACACTGCCACGCGCATCAAGTCCCCCATCGCCGCTAAGCGCAAGGCTCTGAACTGGCGTGCAGTGTTCTCGTCACACTGCGTGTGTCTATGGGACTTTCAGCGGCGACCCTATTATTTTAATGATGAAAAGTGTATATAGGCTATTGACGGTAAAGTGAGCACTTTTTAAGACCCTGCTAATTTTTTCCTTTCAATTAATTTCTACTTTTTCGCCACATTTTAATGTAAACACTGTAATATGACTAATAAACACACTCTCTAAATTTAATGTCTGAGACTGTAATAAAATATGTTTATTAGGTGTTAATGCATTTTGGGAGGGCCTTAAAAAGGGCTCACTTTACCGTGAACAGCCTATAGGAATGTTCAATGCATGCCCCTTGACTAGTTTTGTATGGATCTGACACGTATATTTTGAGATACAGCGCTTTGAAAAAGCCCTTTTTAACCATTTTGGCGTGCTCTTAAATGGCGTTTCTAATTAACGTGAGGTCTTAAAAACACTCAACAAGCCTCGTCTGAAATGTGTGTTATTTTCGTAGGTCCGTACACTGGAAGCAGGTTTAACAGTTTCGTAGAAAAACGTGTGTTTCGAACACTCTGCAACGCACTTCAAGCGCCAGGTAGACGGACGCCTTAACATCCAGGTATTGGGAGCCGATGAGGGTGAAGTGAGGTATGGACAGGCACCGGAACGGAAGATCCCCGAGGAAACCCGCTGACGAGCGTCATCGACCCGTGCGATTCCCACGTGCGAAAAATCCGGAAGTGACCCCGCCGGTAATCGAGCCCGGTTCGCCTAGTTGGGAGGCGAGTAGTCTGACCACTACATCACCGCGGCCCCGAATGTGTGCCGAGAGAAAAGTATCTTTGACATAGAACATTATCGTCGAACTATATACGTGAACCATATAAGAAAACAGTTTTTTGATGTAAAGGAGGTTCACGGTAGAATGAGCACTTTTGAAAGACCTGCTTAAGAGATCTACTTGTATGCACGTTGTGTATTCCTCCGCCTTATGCCATTGGCCTCATCACTTTATTCGAGTGTCGGTCAAGTGAAACTGTGAAATTATTACAAAAGAAATTATTTTACAAATCTGCTGTTTTTACACTTCGATACATTTAAAAAAAACACAAAGCGGAAGAAATAATTTAAGTTATAAAAATTGTCACCTAACACTTTTAATTCGACGTTAAGATATGGAAGTATTTTTCATCCATCGTTACCAACTTTACTGGACATGTCAATCAGTGCGCCCGTTATAATATATGCAGGCAAGAGTAGTGACTTTTTTCTAAGGTTGATTTCTAAAGTGCTCACTTTACCGTGAACAGTGTATAGCATTACTACGGTCATTATGCTGGAGTCACGTAGCTCCAGCGAGCACTACACTGGACGACGAAAACGGCAACGATGAAAAGACGAAAATATTTTCAGTGTGACGGCACGACAGTTTACACGAAGGTTAGGATTTTTCGTCACCGTGTACAACGCTCTTACAGAATAAAAAAATTTCAAAGGCTGTGGACAGAAGGTAAATTTGGAGCACATGCTGACAAAGAGTGCAGTTATTACACTAAAGCACTGCAAGGTAGGGAACTATATAAATGTTAATTTTCCTTCGTGACACGCTAATTTTTCCCTGTAGGGAACACAAGTCGACATACGTATTTTGTTTTGCAACGTTATACGTGCTTCACGACACGACTGACGTATAAATATCGTTTCTTAATTTAAAAAACTGCTGCCCGTGCGACGGTTTTCATCGTTGCGACGTCAGAAGTGTCTGTGTATGATTAGCTGCTTCGTTCAAATTATCGTGTTGGACGTAACGTGTTATGCTTATCGGAGATAGGTGATTCCGGCATCACTCTAATGCGCATATAGTAAAAATGACCACATTTCAGCCATCACCATAAAAAAATTGGAGTTGTAAAGAGGCGTCAACGCCTAATACGTACATATTTCATAATTCGCTGTAAACGTTCAAATAAATATATTTTTTAAGGCAATAATTTTTTTTTTTGAAAACTGACTCAAATTTTTTACTTAAATACTAACCAGCTATAAGGAAGTTGCAACAGGAAGTTTTTCCTAATATAACTGTTTCTGGTCGCATGTTCGCTCCGCGCCTTGCCGTCCTCCACAGAGACGTCTGGCCGTAAGAGACGCGCGCTGAGGTCAGCAACTCTAACGCCCGCTTGCACCATCGTGGTTCGAAACTCGATCAGAGATCGAATTTAAGATCAACACAGAAAACTGTTGCGCCATTAGAGTTCAGAGCTGGACTGGAGATCGAGATGAAGTTCATTTCGAACCGCCGAAATTGGCGGTTCGAAATCTCGACCCGAGATCAGCAGCCATCGTTGATAAATGTAGTTTGAAAATACGCCAACAGATAGAACTACGTTCGATTATTTTCTTGGGAAATTAAAACAACATTACACGCACTTGCATATTATTAAGTAAAATTTGTACAAAAATAATTCACTTAAAACAGATAAAACTTCGCACATCTAGTTCTATCTACTTCCATGACGTCATATATTACGAAATAATAACAACATGTGTCTAATACTTAGTCTCGATCTGTCACTTTGAAACCAAGATCGACGAATCGGAGGTCCCGAATCATGACATTTCGTTGGTGCAACACTTTTACATTGGAATCAAGATCAAATTGGATCCTGCTACGGAACTAGGATCATTCGATCTCGGATCGGGGAAGATGTTGGTGCAACCGGGCATTACTCGCATTGGGGCAGGTCGTGGCCAGCGCCGCGTTCACCTTCTTTCTGCCACCCCAGCTCAGAAATCGAAACTCACATCGAGAAACGGCCCTAAAGGAGGAGATAGAAATCATTACGGTGTTCCCAGTTTTTAAGCCATAAAAAGTACTCAGCGTTCATTACTGAAATTTATTCTTTGACAAGGCATAGTATATCGCCAATATGATTTAATAACTTGGACTGCCTTTATTTGTTAACCATGTGGAATAAATTACAAGTAATTATTGATTACCTTCTGAGAGTGACTACAGAAACGATAGTAGTACAAGAAGTCAAACAATAACAGACTAAAGTTTAATTAAATAACATTCTATACCCTAAAAAAGTCACATTTTAAACAATTAACCAGAAATATAAGTAATGACAAAAATATATAAAACAAATATGGCGTCCAACTTTCCCCAGTAAGTGATTCTTACGTGTGATAACCAGTTTACTTTTCATTGCCTCGAATGTAAGTTCTCTGTTGCCACAACAGGATATTTAAGTTTAACTACTTGTCCAAAGAAGCAGAGAAAATAGAAATATACTTAATACAGAAAGGTTCATGCATTCCATTATCAAAATTGGTGACAGAATGACCCAAAAGTACAAATATGTTGTTCTTGCCCTGAAGTAGAGACGTGGGATCACAGTCACCGCTGAGAAAATGTTAACTCGCTGCCACCGATGTTCTACTTCAATGAACTTTCCAATGGCGGCATCTACCTTCGAACTGGATATCATATGGTTCGTACCACAGTGCAGTCGTATTGGTCATAGGGAGGGGCACCACGTCACTGGATACGTTATCATTTGCAAGTCAACGATTAAGGATTATGAATAAATAATTATCTCATGAGTTTTAAGCGCCAGTATACCAAAGTTAATGTTTGCAACTAGATTAAGTGCCCCTGTAATTGAAACTTGTTTTTAATGTAACGTCAAGTGGCAGTCTATACAATGACAAGCGATAGCGCTTACAGAAACAGCTATGTTGTGCGACGAACGCAGTACGGTTAGTTGGTCTACAAAATGCCGTAAGACACTTTTGTCCGTAATTTTCCAATGTATAATACAGAAAATAGACGGCATGTTCACATCTCCTATGTTGTATGTGCCTATGCCATTATTTTCTTGCTTTCTCTGGAAACTACATTTCATTACGAAATTATGTTATTAGCCTAATGTTAACCTACGAAACCATTTTGATAGCAATAGACTTAAAGATAATTTTAAAATATATATTTAAATAACTAATTACTACGAATTTAATTTTTAGTTCGTAACACAAATATTTGAGCGCTTTCGTACCAAGAGCATGCGCATGTTGACGCCCATTGGACTTACATCCTGTTCAGAAAACATTTGGTGTTACCGTTGCATCAGTTCTTTCCAAGTTGCTGCACGAGCTTCTTTTTCTTTCATGTTATTGTATTTCGATTTCGTGTTACTACAAGAGGATCCAGCTCCAAAACTGCAGACAACTTATCTCGCAGCCACTTCTCACAACTTGTTAGATTCAGGCGTTGGTTATCATATCTGTATCTCTCTGCCCACGTATCAAGTGCTTCTTCTAGTGAACAGGCTCCTTCTGCCAGCAGAAACAGTGACGAGTCACTGCTGCTTTCCTTCTGCTCTTGTTTTCATTGCTTGGGGACACTTTTGTTTTTTGCACGAGTTGAAGAACAATTTATTACGTAACCATGTAAAACATGGTTCAGACAGTCTCTTTTGTTACGAGGTATCTGCCCAGAAATTGGTTTTTCTTACAAGTCACTCTCTCCGGATGTGAAGAAAAGAAGTACACAACTCGAGTAGGTCCCTCGGGCCGCACGACGACGAGAAAAAAGACTAACCCTCAGCAAATTATCTCTCTCTAATACACACACATATACTTTCTCTCTCACTCTCTCTCTCTCTCTTTATCTCTCTGTGTGTGTGGTATTTGAGTGCATTCGGTATGTACTTTTAAAATTAGATACCTATTCTTATTTTTATTATCATGCAGATATTTTGTTTCCTGTTCCAGACGAATTCCGTGTAGTGTGGAGTCCTTTAATACTACCTAAACTTCGTAGTTACCACTTTGTGCAGGATCCCGATTATGCTTGGTGCATAAAATTATATTGTTATTATTATTCATTACAGTCGCTGCATTGAATAAGCATTCTGATGTACTTATAAGTAATACTTTATTACACAGGAGAACCAACAAGACATGTCTTATATAGCTGAACTTCAGTGGCAGTGGCCAATTACACGCACGTAACACAGCCAGCAGCTGCGCACGCCTGTATGTAGCCACTGGAAAAACACTGTGCTTTTGCTTGTTCTTATAGCGCTCAACTAGTCATAAACTTTCTGATTGTAGTATTTGGAAAAAAACTGAACGGATGTATTCGATATACTACATGTGTTTCATGTTTAATTTGTAGCTTGAAATAAGACTAATTTTAATACTATGATCTCCTGGGTTCACTACAACCTGAACTCTAAGAGTACAAGTGCTGTCTCCTCAGGTTTCGGCAATGCCTCCGACCTTCTTTCCTAACAGTAGCATAATCAACGGTCAGCTTGTCGGTAAGTCTGGCGCAAGGAATATTAGCACTATACATGCCACCAACATGTGTGAAAAAAAAAAACAAATTAAATTATATACGCATTAAAAATACTACGAAAAGGCTTCCCTGGCCACTAATGAAGGCGCATTAATAATTTTACACCCTGACTATGCTAACACAGTTTTCAGTGACCCTAATGAATATCCAGCGCAGATATTACTACATATAAGTTCTGCATACTGCCACATACTTAAAAAAACATACATATATGGTAGGAAACAAATTAGTCTATCAAAGTAACCTTTAATTTTAAAACTATTTTATTTAAAAAATGTACTCTGAGTAATGAGGTTAAGGGTAAAAGCATGCTGTATCGCTTACTTTTGCTGCACAAGAATAAAGCCTATTATTTTTATTAGTAAAAACTAATAAAAAGAATGCGAATATATTGCCACAATCCAGGAACATTGTGTACTATATAAGTCCCTAATCACGTCCTAGAGTAAGATATTTTTTATTACAAATGTGGAATTCCCATCAAAATACCAACAGTACATCGTAAAATTGGCGGCAAATTAAAAAAGAAAACCACGGACCATACTGAATCTACATAATAATTCTTTTGCAACATCATTTCGGCAAAAAGAACTTTAATTTTAACCTCTAAAATCTAAGAAGCTACATTTATATCATAAGATTTGGGCTGAAAAGTTTAAATATAAATAGGAGCATAAATACAAAAAAAAATAATAATTTTATTTACTGACGTAATTTTAAATTTATTAAAGCCTCAAGCCGGAGACAAAAGTAATTACAACTCTGAAGTGTTGTTACCAAAACTTATATTCCCATATCATGACACTGACTCCATTTTGGTCATATGTGCAACCCTACAAAAATATTTTGGGCAATGCCAACGTGATATTAATAATTTCTCATGTGTTAATCGATTTATTTACCAGGGAACTTATTCATATTTGCAATAAAGTTACACCTCAAATTTTCGTTATTTTGTGCTCCATCACTATTGTCTAAAAATTAATAAATAAATGTTTTGCTTATAGTTAATCAAATTTATCTCAGTTTTCTTTGCTTGTAATTTAAAGACCATCCTTTTGATTTCTGTATCTGAAAATGTCAGAATGTATGTTCAACTTCACAGAACATGAATATGGTCATTATGAGACTCGAGGAAGCCATAACGTTTTCATTTCTCAAAAATACTCGTGCAAACTATCCTAAGGAAGCACCCCCCAACGATCCTTGTAATTCGTCCGCTAAACTAAGTTTAGGTCGTATACCTTCGACGCGGCTAAAAATCTTATGCTACGACTTTCGTACACAGCTTGTCAAAGTGTTTAGCTCGTAGACTATAATGAGTTTCGTCTTCTGTGCATGACCGTAACATTGGTTCAAGACTTGCTTTAACTGCTGAAATCATGTGTACGGGCAATGATGTTCCTTTTGTTAAAATTTTGCTTTGCGACAAAACTAGCTCTTACGAAAACAAAAAACCTTTTGTACTGATTGTTTGCATCGGATTTGATTTACAACTTTGTCAAAAATATTGTAACAGCATATAAGAGCCTTTATTTATGTAAATAGTGTGGTAGGTTTAGTCTAAGCCAAGTGGATTTTATAGCTTATAAGAAAAAAACCAGTTCAAGGTTAGAACACGGATTATTTTTATTGTGCAAATAACGTGCAAACTTTATTCCTTATTCACTCTACGATACACCTGGCTTCTCGCACCTCACCAGTAATGCCAACCAAATGCTCATCGAAGCAACACAAGTGTCGAGTACTGTTACTGGCAACCGTACACGAACATTTTCGAGAAAGACATTTTAGCTCTATGCAAGGTGCTTGCATTGTTACGTGCTATAAAATTTATATCATGCAACAAAATAAATTAATTATATTATGGTAGTAAAGGGGAGTGATAAATTTAAAATTTCCCGTTTCAGTTGACAGAGATGACGAGGGAAGATGTCACGCGTCAATAATTATTTTTAATCATATGAAAGTAAACTAATTTACTTGTCCTCTTGAAAAATAAAGCTCAATAAACACGAATTCCACGAATACTTTATGCTAACCCGAGGGGAGTAGTGAGTGGATCCACTATGGTAAGTATAACTTTGTTTCGTGCACATATTTCCAACTGGAACACATGAAGAGAGTGCAATGCTTTTAGGTAACACTAACCACATTTCCTTATATATTATGTATTCATATCTGCATTAATTCGAACGTTGTAAATCAATTGGAAGAAAATATGATCCAACTTCAAAATTTTTTGGGAAAAAATACTTATATTTTTACTCTATGACGCAATGATTGCAATTCTGCTAGTTTATTGATAAAATGTTGATTTCTTTTGCAGAAAATCTGCAACTACTATTCTCGTAACTCTGTATAAGTTTTCAATCTGGTGACAGATTCAGTAAAAGTTACTGGTGAACTCCAACATTTTCATTTTGTTTCAACCTAATCAATTGTCTAATCGAGCTAAGCGTATAGATTAATTTCTAAAATATTCAAGGACACGTAGGAGAAAGCAATAGCGTGCAAATTACATAACAAGTGCAAAAGTAAATTTAATACAACAAAATATGTGTGCTCGTATGGGGTTTATGTGCGTGTCTAAATACACACACATAATGTGTTTTAAACGTACCACTATAAAACGCGGTATAAAATCTGGAACTGTGGAAAAAAGAAGATTAGTTTACAAATACTTTTTTTTCCGAAATTAAACTTTTATCATTTGTTACGCATTGATCGGCTGACGAGGTGCTATAGAAATAACTGTGGAAGGCAAAGCTATAATCGTTTAATTTGTAGGCATACGTATTGCAATGTTTTCTATGAAAGGTATACGTCCAACCACGCTAACAAATATTCCCACAGAACGTGTGGTATGGAGGTGTGGGATCAACCAAGGCTGGAGTTGGCTGTGCAGGCAGGGAAACACGAGCCCATCAACCATAACGTAACTGACCCAAATCCGCAGCCGAGTGCAGCGTCAATGTCCAATGGCTCGCAAGTTGTCCACGTCAACCTTTTAGCCTGACGTTCTACTCGAGGCACCGAGTCTACGCCTACGATAAACTAGGACATTAGATGCTTCGTTTGATCATCCAAATGACAAGAAACGTCTACCCACCAATCGCATGAACCCTTGACGGCAACATATTCGACTCGTATTACATAGTTCATTTTACTCACCAGTCCTTGATCAGTCTCTGCGCATGAAATTAATTGAATGAATTTGAATTATTGCTTTAACTTTCCCGCTCTTATGTCGGGAAATTTACCGATGGAAGGATTAAGTGCGTTGTTAACCTAAGCACACTCTAAAAAATTTTGTAATTTTTACTGAGAAGTTCTTTGTAATTTTACAAATGCTTGTAACAGTACGGAAATTTATCTTGTAAAACTACTCGTTTGGAAAACTACGAGGTCCGTGTTTGTAATAGACCTTAGCAAATGTTTATACTATACTGAGCCGTATCCACAAGCTTCAGCAAAATGGCGGACACTCGACAACGTAAACCTGTATAAAGCTGTTTGTGCAAAAACTACGGGCGCACAAAGAAATGTATTCCAAGTTTGAATTACGTAAAACATTTAAAACAACTGAACTACTCATAATAAAACGACAAATTCAATAAAGCGTGACCGTAGTATTAATTATTTATTAGTGTTTCCTAGCTACACAGAACTCTTAAATCGATTCTTAATACCCCATTATTAAGAGGCGTCCAAATCTTTTCACAAAAAAAAAAAAAAAAGTACATATTCCTCTTAACCGTATAACTTAAATATTATTTTCTATGCACTTGTAGATATATTTACAGTAAAAATAAGCGTTAATATCGTAAGTCAAGTTTGTCTTGTGGGTAAGGATATGGACTAGTAAAACAAGGTGTATGCTTTCTAATCCCTGTGCCGGTGTGGTATAATTTTTTTTTTGTAAATTATATTTTGAATATATTTTTTTTAGTTGTTCTCTGTTACTAATTCATTACATTTGTTTTTAAAAGAAAAACAAATTATGTACACTTCTCAAAAATGTCAGTTGTAAAACTATGCTACCATTTGTAATATTACAAAGAAACATTTGGCAGATTTTACAAGAAAACTCTTTGTAGTTTTACATACGATTTTCTTTGGCAACTGGGTTTCCAAGGATTTTTCTTGTAAAAGTACAAACCATACCTAAACATTCCACACCCGTCCATCACTTACAGTAAACGGAATCGGAACGCGGAACCTCGTTGGCCGAATATACCTTATCGATTCCTTCCACGTGGGTTGCCAAAAGGAACACGAATTATTATTGCTGTAATTTTCCCCAGTCAAAGATAAAGTACTGTTATTATGAGATATTTTCTTCTTCATTTTAGTGCCTTGATTCAAATCATACCTTCTTATTGCAACGCCCTTATCTCAAGGACGTGGCAAAGGGGCATAACACTGCCCAAATTCGATCAGAAAAACTAACCTTTCTCAATCCATACTTTCATTATATACCAAAATTTGTGTCAAAACATAGTTCACAATTCCTTCAGACAGGAATACCAAATACATGTAAAATATTTTGTAATACAATTTCACATTACTGGCACAACAACACGTGGCCAACTTTAAGTTTAAGAAATTCATGAAACACATAAAATCTTCGAATTATCAAGTTCCACGTGGACAAAGTTGAGGCTACAGGTTCAAATTTATTTGTACCACGATACGTGGCCACCTTTAAGTTGAAGAAATTCATGACACATATCAAATCTTTGAATTATCGAGTCCCACGTGGACATAGTTAAAGCTACAAGTTCAAATTTATTTGCACAACGACACGTGGCCAACTTTAAGTTGAAGAATACGCCAACAAAACAATATTTGTGGTATATTTAGCCAAACTGACTGGCGTACCAACGAGTAGGAAACATTAAAATGGTCATTTCTACTCAGTATGTAGACTATTTTCTGATAAAGTCCTGAATGGACACAAATGGATCTTAAAATAGTCAAGCATAGACCATGACTAAAACTAATTAAAAAAGAAATTGTTTCTCCATTTTTATGACCGTTAAATTCTCACTTTAAGGCTCGCTCTACCATGCGCAAAAGTGTTTTTTCCCCGGCAAAACTGAGACCTGCAAAATTCGCGTTATTTGGGGACAAGTTAAACTGTAAACAGGTGTATTTTTGGAATACGTTTGCCATTGGATCATACTTAATCTGACACTCCCTGCGTAACTCTTCGCCAATGAATGAACACATCACAACTGTGTGTCCCAATCACGTACAGTTCAGTCAGAAGGGTGTGGCTTCACATCTATGCAGCAGCCAGTGGAGAAACGACGCCTGCTCCAGTACAGACAATAGTATGGAGTTTAGCGTGGTGCCGAATAATAACGCGAATTGTGCATGTCTCTAGCTATGACATAAAATATGTCTTTATTTTCTGGCCGGATGTGCCATGACTCTAGTTATTTACAACATTACAAATAAGGTTTTCAAATACTTATCTCATTTGTAGACCCCAGGCTGTCCTTGCCTGGTCTGCTAAGGCAGCCGGCTAACTATTTATACAGAATTTATTTCAATAGTCCCTATCGGGGTAGTACAAAATAATTAACCAATCAAGAACCGTGGAATATTCCACTGTATTTTTTAAGTTTTGGTTACAGCTGTCAATAATAAGAAATGGCGTCACGGTGCGCCTGCGGTTTGCTTGCCTACTACCATCAGCGATGGCAGCGCCACACAGCGCCACTAGCGCGAAACACCAAAGCCCTTGTTTTCCAGCGCTGAGCGGACGACCGTGCGAGAACGACGTGTTTGTAGTGACAACACCCGTGTCGGACATCTTGTGTTCCCTATCTAAACAGGGGACAACTTTTCAACGCAGAGTCGGCGATGGATATTGATTTTAGGTTAGTATTATTATATATTGCAGGTAAAAAGTCTTTCTGGTATTATTTATAGATAAAGTTTAGGAATGTTTTTAAGCACTTTGCAAAAAAAATGTTTCGTAGCGTAGAAAGTCCAGTCTTCTCGGCGTGCGTGATATCGTCAACTTGCGTATCAAGTACGTGTTGTTAAAAAAAGGGGGGGGGGGCGAATTTAACGGTAAATTGAGACACCTGTTTCATTACTTTATAATTCACCCTTTAAATTAAACTGGTAACAGTTATGATGCCGCTGGCTAGCATGAACAGTTGTGACCCTATAGTTGAGGGTCGTTCAGTGTTTTAATTTCCTGACAGACTTGGGCTCTTGACAGAAGAATGGTTACAATGTCAAAATGGAAAAGTTTTCGGGTACAAGTTTCACCCCTCTTCTTCCACGTGAATTCCTTTCTCTGATGGCTATCGGGTGTCGAGCTCCTGTGACGTGAGAGCCTGCGAGCATAGAATCGAGAACATGAAGAGTGGGATAACAGAGCCGGGGTCGGGTGAGGCACTGCAATCATAGGACAGGAAACACGAAGAGAGGAAACAAGCCGTCAATGGACGTCTGGGGAAGTTTGTAGCCACAGATGTGAGATCACAAACGAGGAAAAGACCGAGATGCGAACTAAGGGCAATGGCCATAGAGTTTTAATCGCAAAGATACCGTTATTCAGGCACGGAAGGTAGAACAAGTATAGTCTGATCGCCATAAGGAGGTACACAGAGCTGTGCATCCTACCGGCCAACGCTATACAGTCAAATAAAGTTGTTCTTGTTCGAAATACAATTTTAACAGTTGAGTAATACGTGTCTTCGAAATTTACGTATTGCATTACCCTCCTATTATTTTAAAAACATTTTTATGTACTTATTTAATTATTTTGAGTTACAAGATTCACGTTTAAGGTCGGGGAATTTTTTCATAAAAAATGTTTCCTACCCTAGTCCAGGACACGGTATAGTTTTGTTCTTTCGTCCTCTATGTGCGGAAAGCCATAGTAAACCACTGCAGACATCTGTGCACGCTTATGGGGTAAAAATTCCGCTATGATGACAACTACCGCCAACATCGTATTCATGTCAAGATGCCTCCTGAATCTTCCATCCTGCAAGAACGTGAAATATGATTAAGGTTGGGGGGAGGGGGGTGGAGCAGGAGAGGGAGTTGGTAACTGGGGCGCGGTGAAAGTGGCTGGACCCAGGGGCGACCACTGTGGCCGCCACACCTGCAAGGAACAACGCAACCCTCCCCCCTCCCCCCTTCTCCGTATGGACTGGTCCGGTCATGTGGCTGCAGTGCATTCGCCAGCCACACTACAGGAACTCTGCAGTCTTAAGGCGCTTTACTACCTGGATATATTTTTTAACGCTTGAGACAGAGAGGTGGGCCGGCGATAAGGGCTACCACTTCCTGGCTCATCGAAACCACTAAGCGCAAGGCCCTTAACTGGCGCGCAGTGTTCTCCTCGAGCGTGTACCTTTTGGACTTAAGCGGCGACCCTATCATTTTTCCTGTGGAAAGTCCGTATCAAACTTCAGTGCAGGGCCCTTGATTATGCTTGTATCTATCTGTCGCGTATAATTTTAGATATAACACTTTGAAGAAGTAGTTTTAACGATGTCAAGAGTTCTATGAAATTACATTTCTAATGTGCGTGACGTCTTGAAAGCAGTCAACAGGCCTCGTCCGGAGAATGCGTTATTTCCGTAGATCAGCTTATTGGACGCACGTTCGGTATTTTCGCGGAGAGACGTGTGTTTCAAGCACTGTGTAGAGCGCAGTTCAAGCACCAGGTTGGTGGTCCCCTTAATGTGGAGAGATCCCAGCCACCTTCAATTACTATTATTTTTTTCAAAATAATCGTAGTCAAACTTTATGACCACATTAACAATCAAAGTTTGACATCATATGCAGGATTATTCAATATGCGGCCTGCCATACTCGTATAACTGGCCCGTGAACAAAATATTTTATTAGCAATTATTATGTGTATATATATATATATATATATATATATATATATATATATATATATATATATATATATATATATATATATATATATACTTTTGCATACGATTGCTTAATTTAACGTCAACAGTAACTTTCATTAGCGTAAAAATTACAATAAAATGACACATAAATTAATTTATTAAATTTTTACATTACAAACTGTATATAAGAGAGTCGCTTTGAAATAAATAAAAGCAGCCCTTCAAACGTAATTATTTGTAAGTTTGAGGGCTACTTTTGAAGTATGTGCGGTTTCAGTTATATCCGTATTTTCTCATGTGGGACGAAAATCATTAAAAAATGAGGGAACATTTGATTGCGTTTATAGACGTTGAACGAGTAACGGGAAAAAAACAGCTGGATTTCTAAGAAAAAATGTTAGAGACGTTCCCTCCTCCTTGACAAGTTTGGTTTTTAAATACTGATTCTGGGAATTAAAGTATTGAGTAACATATACGTAAATCCAATATGGCGAGGATCTCAGCCGGTTTTAAGAAACCTTTCTTGTTAAACGTATTTTGCGTGTCCGAAGCCTACAAGCGTGGGAGCGATAACGGCGACCTAGTTGCACGCTTGGAATGTCGTATCGCTATTATGTATGGGCCAGCTATTGGACTCGCGCGCAGTCTCTCTTTCTTCGACTCGCCTCACGGGACTTTCAGTTGCGATGCTTTCATTTTGTGGTGTAATAATACATACAAACGTGCGTGGCATTTCCATATTGCACGCGAAGAAAATTTACGTGAAATTTCGTACTTTGTGAAAAATTCCTGTTAAACTTTTTACACTTTAAATAAATGCACCAAAGACGTAAGATGAAAACAGAAACTATAATTATGACGTGAAAAGTATGTCAAATGCTTAATCGTAGGTATAGACTTTGCTCAAAAATATTGAACAGCTTTAAATGACAACTATACAACCAGAAATCTGAGCTCTGTTCAGGGTCCTGGGCAGACGGCGCCCTTAACTTAGTGATTAAACTGTTGCTTTTAGTTTACGCGGAATAAAATAGATTCTTGTTCCAAAACAAGAAGTAGTCAGTGGCCGTGCGGGCTAGGGAGGGGCGTTCATGAAATGTCGAGTCCGGACCGGTAGCTTTCTGCGGCTAGTCCCCCGACACCGCTCGGTTTATAAACACTGTAGCTATCATGTGGTTCGGAGTCCACTCTACTCGTGAGAGTTCCTATATGTTTATCCTCTCTCCGTAACTGCACAACGAAGAATCATGAGTTTAATTTTCCAACATAACAGTTTGAACGACAGTAATTTAAAGAAAACGGCGATTGTGTAATTGATATTTAATTACTAGACATGAAAAATTCGCGTTATTATTGGGGACACGTTAAACTTGAAACACGTGTACTTTTGCAATATGTTTTTCATTGGAACATGTTTTATGCGACATGCCCTGGGTAACTCTGCGCCCATGAAATGAACGCTTCGCGATTGTGTGCCCCAATCACGCGGTGTTCAGTCAGAAAGTGAGTGACTTCACATCTATGCAGCAGCCAATGGAGAAACGACGTCGGCTCTAGTGCATACAGTACTGTGCAGTTCAGCCTGATGCCAAATAATAACGCGAATTTCGCATGTCCCTATTCATTACACTCTTTCCTTTGTCTAGGTTTGAGAGAAACATTAATGGTACTGTACGCCCACAAACTTTCTCAAAATAACCAAGAGCCGATAATCATGAACTGTTCAGTCTGGTCAGAAAGCACAATGCAATCTGAAACTTGTGTTTTTACTCTGTCTCTTATTTATCAACAAAGTAAAGTTTTTCTTCTTGGTCCTATCTTCTAAACCATTTCAAACAACTGATAAAAAAAAGCATATAGTTAAGCTATTACAGCGCTTGCGTTAAAAGTGTTCAGACAGGTGACCTTGCTCTTTTTTTCGCGCAGTTCCTTTCTTTAAATCACTTGAAAGTCCTTGACTCTTGAACGCTGTTGGCAAAAATTACGTCAACACTGCGCCTGCATGCAAAATAACGGAATAAAAGTTGATAGCAATTTAGTAGTGGTAAATCGCTTTAGAATTACTACGGAACTACAAGGCCTCCTAACTCGCTTCTCGGAGTGTTCGGAATTGCTTCTGCGTGTGGGAATCAAATTGTTCACTGAGGCCAGGAGTTGGGCGGTCATTATCAACTTGAATGCATACTTTGTCTCTTGCCTTAATAATCAAATAATACACTTACTTTGACCACAGTGATGTCTTGAGTGTTAGAAATCCCACTATCGAGAAGAGGTAATTCTGAAGATACATCGGCTCTCAAGTCCTTGATGTTAAGAGCCGCCCAATTCTCTTCACTTGTTCACTTCACTCAATATGTAAATTACCAGAGACATTTGGTTGTAGACTATGAGGTTTGATTCGTCTGTTAGTAAAAATATTGAAGCATTTAATTCTTAACGAGTTAGGTTATATTATTGGCGGTGACCAAAATAAATACCAAATCTACAATACGAATGGTTGTACAAAATTCTGCTGCACAAGATGATACCCACCACATAGTCGATCGTATTTCAGGGCTAGTTACAAATATCATTGAAGATCTACAATAAAACTTAATTGTGGAAGGAACGGGAAAGTTTCCGACATCAATGTCCATTTTTTTTTTTTTCAAAGGGTATCTAGGAAAATGGGTAATACCAGTGCAAAGATAAACTGGAGTATGAACCTTGAGAGAAAAATGGTTGAATACGAAGAGAAAGGTGGCAAGTGTTCGATTCGAATGGCTGTGTCACGTAGTGGGAATAAACAACACGAGAGTGTCGTGAATTGCAGTGTCTGTCGAAATAAAAGGCAAAAGGCCGAAAGGAGAAACGGCGTGAAATATGGCACGACGTGTTCATGGAAGGAGGAGAGCAAGAGGACAAGAATGAAAACATAGGCTGTTAGGCGGAACACTGCGAAGCGGCGGAAGGGGAATGTTACGTACGCGTGCTGAGACCAGTGCGTACGCCCATGGACACGCAGAGCCTTGTAATTACCCACAATTACTTGCGACGTGACCGCATTAATTACCGCACCCGCCCGCCTTGGCCTGTCGCGGCAGTCGTGAGTTAACAAGCTGACTGAGTCCTTTTCTATAACCGGCTGGAAGTAAAAGTCTTCGGTAAATCCCTGGTTGATGTTGTGAATCATTGCTTCTAAAAGGGGCTGAATACGTAAGTAGTTTTGTTTACCACCAAGGAATTCCTTTGAAACGTCCAAAATATTGTCTCCAAAATATATCCAGAAAGTTGAGTTGAGTTGAAGTGATTTTGGTCGGCGCTCAGCAGTGAGGCCTTGAGCGTCGGTTAAGGTCAAGTGGAGTGAATATCGAGCAGCGTAGAACGTAAGTTCTTGGGAAAAGGGAATGCCCCGAAAAAACCTGCCGGCGTACGGTAATGTCCAGCACGTCTCCCACATGCTAAAATCCGGGCGATATCTCCGGGAATCGAACCCGGCTCCCACCTTATGATAGGCGAATAGTCTGGTTAATATACCACCGCGGCTCCCGATGCACAGAAAGAAAATTGTTGCTGCTACGAAGTACACTCATTTTCATAAAAATTAGCGCATCTGTAGAAATTATTGTGTAAAAAATTGAAATTGATCAATAGGAAAATCAATGGCTGACACGCATACTATTGACGTTCCGTGCTCTGGGGCGTACAGAGTCGTACAAAGGAGTTACCATCGCTCTTCGTGTGGCGTATCTAAACAGCCCTCATAGTAGCATCTGATAAGACACACAAAATAGGTATCAGGAGTGATTGAAGAGGGATATGCACGTCAAGAAAACGTACGAAATCTTCGCACTTACAAATGGCGGATTTTGAGAGAGGCGAGGTGAATGGTGCGCCGATCTGCACCATCCAGCGACACGTGACGACTTCACTAGATACTGCATCTCTATCAAAGGTATTTTTCGATACCCTGACGACTTTTACTTATTCTGCCATTAGCATTTCAGACTTAGTCGCTGTCAGTTGTATTGCTGCCAGTAGAGAGCAACAACTTATAGTGGCATTGTCTTGCGGCGTGTTGTCTCTAGCGATGACTCATTCTCTTCTTTGGGAACGGATGACCACTGTGAAAGAGTCTGAAGGGCCGCAGTTGAGCTCTACGGTACCTTCCTCACTTTGCAGCGACATGCGTCCCTTACGACTGGTCTGATTATCTACAGAGCCTTCACGTATGGTCGTCCTTCGCTGACGGTAGTGACGGTACGTTGACATCCTGCGGGTTCCCTTTGCTACTTTCCACAGCTGTGTGCCAAGGAGCCAGTTGTACACAGCTATGGTTTCCCATGGTCAACATTTAAACAGTTCCGTGGCCTGCCCGTTCACCTGGAGTGTCATTCACAAACATTTATTGGACCTGTTGGGATGCTAGCTTCAACCATACGGAATGTTTGTGTTCTGGAATTATGACTTTAAGCAACCGTGAAAAAATCTGTTACACGATAACATACACGTAGTTTGTTTGGTTCAATGCCCGATCGTGTCTACGCATGTATTCAAGCGCGAGGTGTCTCGACGAGGCACTAAAGAGTGAAGATATTTGAGCGGCTCTTAACAGCGAGGTATTGAGAGCCGAACGAGGCACTAAAGATGTCCTTGTAATGCCGCAAGTATGCGAACATTGTCCTGGTGTAATGATACTGTCGTTTATTATTTTTTTTATTACCACCACACGAATATTAAAATTTCGATGTTATACAGAGATTTTTCCTTGGGGAGTAAATTTTTATGGCAGTGAGTGTATTTTGCTGATATCCGTTGTCAAATATTTTTTTTAGATAATATTTTATTGTTGCTATTTAGCTGTATTTATAGTTATAAAAAAGTTTATTCTATGGTTACTAACAATCAGTTCTGCAAACATATATGTTATGTACTGACCCGCAAATTGAGTCTAAACTGTATATAGTACAGAACAGAAGTTTAGGAAAACGATTAAAAGAATAAGAGCATCCTATTTTTTTCTGATGTCCTAGTTTATTCCCATTATACTACATGTAGGTACAAGAAATAGAAGATATATCCACAGAGAAAATTATTTTCTGAAATGATTGAAAGTTCGCTGGTTACACCTGCAAAAGAAATGCAAATATATAAGAGGTTTTTTCTAAAGGCGCGAAAAGAAGACAGCAAAAATTTCTTGCTAATAACTTATGTGAATAGTTTGATTTCACTGTAATGACCAACCGAATTTCACGATATATATTCATGTGCATGACATTCTCTGAAAGATGTCAGAATGTTTCTGAAAATATCGATACTTCCTGGATGGAATACAAGATAGGAAAATAGGTCATGCCTATGCGATAGTTTAATGTATCAAGAGTGTCGAAAAACATGTTTAATGTTAGTGTCTCATAGGTCAATGCAAGAGAACCTGCTTTGTGTTCTGAGTAGTAGATTTTATTTCGTAGGAACAATTATATAATTTATATTGATGAAGTTTTCAATAACATTATTCATTAGTATTATGTGCGAACTTTCTTGATAGGCTACTACAAAAGATCGCTTTTTAAATATTGTTTTTATGAGACGCAATCTTTTCCACTAATTTCTTGGTTTACCACCTTCACGAATCTCACGTAATTACCATGCGTCAAAATCAATATAAATTTTAAAAAGTAATAATTACAGAAAATACGTAGTTAAAATAATAACAAAGCCAAATTAAAGCAGACGCTTAAATAAAAGTATTATTTTTTAACAGGCACGAAAAATAATAAATGCTTATGGTATTATGACGTTGAATCCACGGACAATTTGCTTAACTGGGAGATTTCACTTGTGCCAGAAGCTGCAGGTACACTGGTATTTAAAATGCATCGTAAAGTAGTCGTTCGGTTTCTTTACGTAATTTAGCTGCTTATCGCCACTGTGCATTCACAGTTAGCTCGTTTGTTTGACACCGGTCTCCTCCCTTTTCACTTCCTATTCCGACAGATCACTAACTTTCAGGAAAGGAATACGAATTTTTTAGCTTTCAACACAAAACTTCGTTTACGGTGAGTTCACCGGATGCACTGTGGCGGTCCCACGTTTTAGACCTTACCAATTTAGAACTGTAAGTTTAACTGTATGGTTATGTATGCAGATTGCAGAGTAATCACTAATAATTTATTCCTTTTTTTTGTCGAAACTAGTTCACTAAAGGTCGGTTACTATATGCTTATATGCAAAACTGGTACGTTAATCTGGGGTGATGACCAAGTAATGTTTCACGATATAAAAATTAGATTTAATTTTAATATTATGGCGTTTCTGCATAAAATTATATTTAACCAATAACAAAAGTAAGGTGAATTATACCCATAGCTGAAAAATGCTAATATAATAAAATTCAGTAGCGATTTTTTTACGCATTGCAAAATTTAAGACACAAATAATTTCAGTGTTATAGTATAAGGTCGAACGTATGCTTATTTTAATCATCAATGCAAATTGCGATAATATGTTATATGGTATCATTTTAGATTAAATTTTACCAGTGTAGTAATAACATGCCAAAATTTTATCAGTGATATTCTGAAGTACAGTTTCGCACTTCTGTGGTATACCAGTGAGTAATTAATTAAAAAAAAAAATTGCCAAATATTATTTTTGTATAATACAGCGTACTTCTTGTATATTTATTGGCAGAAAAGTGAAGGTATAATATTTTTAAAAAGTTTTTAACCGACAGATTATTAACTGTAAAAAAGCTAAATCGACAGAAGAGATTTTTCTAATGCATCTGCAATTTGATATGAGGTTAAATGAGGCAGACAAAACTATTGCAAACAGCAAGTGTCTTTATAAATATAAAGAATCTCTAAAACCAGCCAAGTAATAACCTTATTGGAAATGAGGTGCACGCAGTGCTAGAAAGCAAAGCAGTCGGCGCAATTACTCAGCAAGAATGTTATAACTAAGGAATCAATAGCACTGGCCTGCTTTCGCAGTACAGAAGTGAATTCCGTCTACTTTCTCGTCTGTCTTGCTGAACAGGCACAAAAGAAAGAAGTTAACAGGATATCGGATGACCGTAAGACATTTTTTAAAATAAATTATCTTTTGTTAAGTACCAAAAATAACTTGGACATAAAACGGGAAATTAGGTCGTTTTGGTGTTGATTTACATTTCCGCTTGAATGCCTTACAAAGGCATTTGCTGGCTGGTATTTACGTGCGTCGGTTCAACATCCACAAACCTACAAACAAAGCTGATCTTCATGTTAACTTAACTGAGGTCAAAATAAGTTAGTGTATAATGTACGCGAAAAACAAAATATAAAACATGTAAGTAGTGGTTCGTGATGTAAGTTTACATAAAGTATAGGAATAAACATTCTCCGAATTTTAGTATACAGTTATTGAGTACTCATACACTTTGCATGGGCCGCGGTGGTTGAGTGGTTAGCGTGCTCGCCTAACACCAAGGCGAACCGAGTTCAATCTCCGGCTGGGTTACTCCCGGATTTCCGCGAGTGGGAATCGTGCCGGAAGGTGCCACTGGTCGGCGGGTTTTCTCGGGGATCTCCCGTTTCCCCCGCCATTTAATTCCGGTGTTGCTACATTCTCACCTCATTTCACCCTCATCGGCTCTCAAGACCTCTTTGTTAAGAGTCGCCCAAATCTCTCAACTCAACTTACACTTTGCAATGTACACACTAAAAAGTAATTGAACACCTGTCCACAATGTTTGCTCGGTGGTTGTCACCCCGTTAGAATTTCGTAGGGTCGCCTCTTGCGGCTATAACAGCAGCCGCTCTGTCTGGTATGCTCTCTACGAGTGTTTGCAGGACATCCACGGGGATTCGTCGCCATTCCTCTTGCAACCATTCCATGAGTTGAGCAATGTATTTTGGCCGTGCCTGACGAGCCCTCACCCGGCGATCCAATTCGTCCCAAAGATGTTCTATAGGGTTGAGGTCGGGGCTCTGGGCGGGTCAGTCCAATCGGTGAACATTGTTGTCGGCGTACCACTGCATAGTAACCCTTGAAACATGGCACCTGGCATTGTCATCCTGGAAGTAACACGAGTCCATTCCGTAGAAACGCCACAATGTTGGGAGCATTTCATTATCCAGAATGTTACAATAGGCCTCTGTGTTCATGCTACCAGGGACAAACACCAGCGGTCCTACTTCGAAGGCCGTGAAACACAAGTCAACTGACGTACTAAATTACCTATCTACGCGGGTGCCCAATTACTTTTTGGTAGTTAGTGTACTTTAGGAGATATTGGTATTTAAAAAAACTGCCTCCGTAACCTTACACGCAAAGTGCGAAGAGGATGCCGAATTGGTAATGGTTATCCCATAGTCTCAATTAAAGGGCGTTCATTCGATATTCAAGTTGTTCCGAGCCCGTTATATACAAGAATCCTCCTCTCCCTTATTTTTTTTTCTGTGCTCACCTTGGGAAATGAAACCCTAATGACTGGTTCATGCCTGGTTCACATGTACGCCGATCACGCCAGACAGACAGAGCGTGTGACGGAAATCCCGTCATTGTACGTTTGTGAATAATTTTCACCTTCCTAATAAGTGAAAACACTGATAAAAATTAATTAGTGGGTCTGATCACGTCGCCATTTACCTTGGAGAAAATAAAGGTACTTACTGTGTCTGTGCTGGTAACCTGTTGAATTGTGCAGTGTACAACCACAACATGCGAACTTTCACGCACTTTGTTTTGAGGTTTAAAACTTACCGCTATAGTTTAAAAACACTCTAAAATAGAATTGTGATGTTAATGCCAGCTTCACATCACTTCAAGATACGTTAATAACATCTGAGGTATCCGGAAAATAACGGAAAATGTCCGTGCTTAATTTTCACGTACAGAGATATCAAGGCCCAGCCAAGAAATGCGCGTCGGACTGATGTTTCAGGTATCCGCCGTGGGAGTGCAGCACAGTCGCCAACCACCTTGAAAACCAAGTTGGGACAATGCGTGCGCAGATGTAAACGGGACGTTTCTTTACGTTACTTTCGTCATCTTGGTTAAGATGACGGAAGTTGAGGGCATATTTGTACTCTGATTGGAGCTTTTGAATGTAATTGCATTATACCCCCTAAGGGAAATTGATGTCCACGGCGTCTATCGCCATATAAAGTAACGTTTTAGGCCATTGGCTGTTCATTGCTGGCTCCCTCCCAGGAGTAATTGAATAACCCTCGAATTCTCAGAAAAACGGCTTTTGAGGGGAGATTAAAATTTGATTGGTAGCACAAGTGGACGGAGCGGTGTATTTAATGCCGGCTCGCGCTTCTCTCGGGGTCAGTTCAGCGACCTCAAGGAGGCAAGCTTCTACCATGAGAGTGAGATAAGTAATGCTTTATTTGAATCACCAATGTAGGCTCCAAAAGCAAACAGGTCACTTACGTCACTTTGACGTTAGGCAGGGGCCACGATGGCCGTAATTAATTTAAAGTCTTTTTGAAATTTACGAAATGTTGGCCTTTTAGCCAAAATTCAATACTTGTAGAATTTTGGTAAACAAGTTTTAGTGGCTATGTCGTCACCAAGCCGTAACGTTTGTGACCACTTGTAAGCACTTTCAAACAGTTGTAAACTTTGGTAAACAGTGGAATTAATTTTGTAACCAATCGTCAAATAATCGTTGATTATGGTCTCAGCCTCTGGTATTAAGCAAGAGCTAATTGAAACTCCTCATTTTCGTGAATTTTAAGAGATAAGAGAAAATTTTACGAAGTTTAGGGCCATTTAACATCCAATTTACTCGTCGGAGTTAAGGCTGGCAGTGCTGAGCAGTTGCTCCCATCCATTTTTCGATTGCGAGTAAATTACAAATTGTTTCATGACCAGTAATGTTTACCTAAAAATGGGGTCAGTAATTCCGATTGTAGGAATTAGACATGAAACAAGATGTAAGAATTTTAATGTTAAATGCAGGTGCGACATGAATATAGCAGCCATTGGTAATCATAGTTGATTGATATTTCCTGCTCAATATATTTTATGATGGCCTTTTGCTGTTTGTATTTAAATTTTTAATATGGCCTGTAAAGAGCAGAAATATAACCTCTGTAAGTATTAGCTGAATACCAGCGAAAGTATTCGGTTGCAGTTTACTCTACATTGTGGCAACCAGGGTTTTATGTAAATGGGTTTTTAATTGTCATATATGGGAAGGAAAAAAAACATATGTTATCCTCTTAATATCAAAGCTGACCAAAAAGTTTCACCAAAAAAAATATTCAAAATAAAAACTAAATTTGACCACACTTCTTTATTTCTGTTATAGATAGTTACAAATACTTAACTACCTTTACACTGTACAGGAAAATGTGTTTTTTGCATGGCTTTTGCCATTGTTTGTGTTCTGGTGGTTTTTGCTACGGTTTATGCAAAACCTGTCTTGCCGCGCCCTTGGGTTAGGACGCAGCAAGGTCAGAAGCGGAAGACTAGAACAGCCAATCAGAAGCAGTCTTCGGTTTCAGCGCGAGTCACGCAGTAAAGTTGAGTTCAAGCCGATATTTTCTGCTCGCGGAAAGAGCAGACATCGCCGATAATTCCCAGAAGTCAGCTGGTTCATATACTGTATACAACTTATTTCTTGGATAACCGACGTGTATTGATATAAATGTATAGAATAGTTAAATGTACGTATTTATAACGAAATACGGAAATATGAGCGTTAATTTGATTCAACATTTGTATTAAATAAATTGAATTTTATTGAAAATGAACAGAAACGTAGCGCTAAAGTGAAATTTATCTTCGGATGTAAAAATAATATTACAATCTCTTGAAATTCATTTAATTAATAAATCACACTGTAATATATATAATAAACAAGCGTAGAGAGACGACAGCATCTAGTTTGCTATCTATAATTTGTTTTAGTATCTTGGCGTTAAAAATCACGAATTCAACAAATACGCAGAAAATCTGCTTACGTGTGAACAACCATCGGTTCTGTCTGCTCTGTCGGTTTGGCGTGATCGGCGTACATGTGAACCAGGCTTAATTGGTTAATTTACACTTTGAAATGGAAAAATTAAATCATATTTGAGGTCACGGAATCACGAGTACCAATTAGCTTTCCCGCGTGCTAAATTAAATGTTGCGATGCTGTCGCCTCGGTAGAGGTATGCGGCAGCGAGTGAGATGTCTTCCGCAGTTACGTAAGCGCGCGTACAGCGAGCTCCGTAACAAGCACGTTGCGTCACCGTGACTTACCGCTTTCATAACGCGTGCAGGCGGACCCAGCTGGCCGCGCTGTAGAGCAGCTTCGTGGCCAGTGCTGTACAGCCGGCCGGTGTCTCGACACCACTGCTCACAGCTGTACTGCCGGTCGGTGAAAGCGGGTGGCAAGGCTGTCGCTTGCCATACTCTCCTGCACTGCTAGCATTTCTTATTTTTCCGCTAGACCGTAAAAAGAACTAATTTATAGGCCATATAATCGTCGAGTAAAACGAGTATTTTATCTTCTACACCACGTCATCGGATGACTAGCAACGAATAAAGAAAGTAAAACGTATTCCCATAAAAGGCAGTAATTTTTTTTTTTGCTCGGCGTATTACACCTACTTTGACGTCCAGACATGCCAAAATTGAAATTTAAAATGTTTTCTTGTTGCGAAAATGTTTCTTTGTTTCTGCTTTTGTGGTGGCTACAAAACAAAATTTATGATAGAAATAGAAGTCTATTTGCCGTTATCTTAAAACAGTATGACACTCGCCGTCTTGAATATATTTAGCCTCAACATTAGAGCGCAGATATCATATAATGTTTTATGAATTGATAGGTTACTATTGAAATAGGAAGAAATGCGAAGTTATGTTTAAGGGTTTGTCCCCCCACCAGCTTGAATTTGCGGATTTTCCACCTGAACTTCAGAGTGGAGATTTCATGATGATATTTCATCGATCGATGGGAAACAAAGTAGAGCTTAATACGTTTTTTGAATTCGGTATTATTATTCTTTTATGATAGTCGCCCGCGCAAATTGATCAATTTTATCACTTTTTTTTCCTTGGATGTTACCTGTTAGACAAACCAGGGAAAGTGTAGAAATATAAGATATTTCGAGAATTATTTATGTTCACCTCCTGAAATCGATCCACCTCCTGAAATGCATCTTGCTAGAAATTGATACATCGAAGATGATACGCATTGCATTTACCACCCGACACACGGTACGCAGGCGTCCCCTACGTACACAGGCAATCCGCACAACTTATTCGCTATGCAGATTACCTACACACAAAATATCAGGGGCATCCAGTATTTAAGCGACGTCTTCGCTAGGCGCTGAGAGCAATTAGCAAACTTGGCGAACATGATTTAAAATCCAAATTATCGGCATGGCCAGTTTCTACCCACGCTTCCCAAAAATCTAGTAGTGATTATAATGGCATGGACTCTCTACCGAAAACCACTACCAGCCAGAATCATAGCACTGCTGTTTATACCGACTCCTGATTAGTTAATACTTTGTTTACTCTGTAAAATTGACAACTTACATTTAATTCAACTCGTAAATACCAATAACGAATGTCTATTTCCTCACATCTAAATCAGTTTCGTACAATGACAAAAAGCGAAACAATCGTCTATTACATCCATCCAGATTTTATAAATAATTTTATTCCTAATGTCAGCGACGCTGTAATAAAACGGTCGCAAAGGAAAGCATTTTAATATCCATGTTGCCAAAGAATAAATACGAAATGTTTACTCCTCATAAAAAACATACTGATGGTGTACGAGCTATAATTTTTTAATTCCAATAATTGCATTTATATAATGACGTAGTAAATAAGAAAACCTTATAACTTTGCACATTTTATTAGTCTATAGCTGGAGCAATGAAGCTAAGGTGACGTTTCCGTGATTTTTAAGTACGTTGTCTGGTTTTTGAGACATTTAATTGTTAAATACGTATTTACATTTTGTTTGTGTAATAATGAGAGAGGTAATAATACAATATATTATTGCTATTGTTCCATAATCTCATAATCCTTTGTAAATAAAATGTTACAGGAACAACTAAACGCCAACTAGTCGCATTATCACAATAAAATACCGAAACCATGTATTGGTAGTTTAATGGAGTTTGCTTTTAATTGAATGAAGAAACAATAACTCATACATTAAAGTACTCAACTTTGCGAGATTTTGCTGTGACAGGAATACTTTCACTTGAATTTACGTGGTTTTGTGTTATGCTACAGCCTTTCATGCAGTGGGCGGCGGAGTTATGGCATTTTGAGCTCTCAGCGACGATAGGTGAAAATTTGTTTTACGTTAAAAATACGTAACTACCACTCGTGTGAATAGAGCAGTATAACAGCACATGCCAACTTTGCTCACGTGAGTGGAATATTTAAACTAGACTTATGTGTGCATGTATAGGCTGTTCAGCGTTAATTGAGAATGTGAAATCCCTGCTGAGGATATACTTACCTTTTCACTTTGTAACCTTCCGTCATACGTCATACAAACATCTCCATTGACCGTCTCACTTTATTAATAACACATCCGAGGGAAACCGTGGAATTTTGAGGAATGTGTTGATAACATGCAAATTTATACTATTATGTGTACAAAACAACACTGACCTCAGTAGCCATGAATTTAAACATAAACATTGCAATACGTCAAGAAATAGAACTATTTTCATTAATTCACTGCCAAATTAACTAGGAGCTTGCGTGTCAATATGTAATGTATCATATGTAAAGTATTAGGGAATTTTTTTTTAAAGGATGATCTCGATAATACTTACTTTACCGTGACCAAACAGCCTTCATAAAATATACTCGACAACTTGGTATTTTGCCTTTGGTTGCATCGAAGTCGAATATACCGACGTAAAGAAGTCGTCGCAGGACCTCGGCCGGCCATGAGTTATTAATAACCTCCGGAACAGATAAAGGGACAACCACGCAGCGAAGGCCGGGGCGCCTGGGGCAGGGCGGGCGTCGCGTGTAGCAATCCCCACCCGACCAGGCGAGAGCGCGCGCGCGCGAAAGCGGCAGCCGAGCGTCCTTGAACCGCGACTCCAGCTCCAGCTGGACACTCCAGCCCCTGCGGTCGCTCCACGCGACCTTCGCTACCTGGAGAAACCCGCCCCGCGATCGCCCGTTAGCGGCGACGCACATGACAACTGGCGGCTCTTCTCATCCGCGCCGCGTCGTGCACGGGGATGGCACGGAGAAACAATAACCTACCTGGCACTCGTGTCTGTACGCTGTTCACGGTAAAATTAGCACTTTTGAAAGCCCTGCTTAAGATCTACTTGAGTGCACGTTGTGTATTCTTCTGCCTTATGTAAAATTGACAAATTTCCTTTGGACATCATCACTTTATTCACGCGTAGGTCAAGTGAAGCAGTGAAATTATTATAAAAGGGAATATTTTACAAATCTGCTCTTTTCTACACTTGATGAATAAAAAACAGAAAACGAAAGAAATAATTTAACTAATAACAAATTGTTACCTAACACTTTTTATTCGACGTTAAGGTATGGAATATTTTCCACCCTTCGTTACCAATTTAACTGGCCGCATTTCACTCGGTACACCCGTTTAAATTTATGCATGCAGAAGCAGTGACTTTTTTCTAAGGTTGATTTCAAAAGCGCCCACTTTATCGTTAACAGCCTTTAGTAATCCACAGCAACTCACACACTGATATTCTGACAGTCACTAGCAAGTAAGTCTTGCTAAAGTTCTACTTTCAAGATATTCCTCCGCCTCATGTAAAGTAAGCTTAACCGAGTCTACAAAATTACACCAAAGGGACAAAGCACCGCATTCGTGCGCTCTCAGCGTAATAATATTTTGTAAGAACTATTTCCTACTAGGATTACCAACACACCTATTTTCTCTCTGTATTTATTTATATTAATTAAAATGAAATATTATAATTTAAATATAAAATAAAAATAAAACTTCAATTCAATCGAAAATATTATGTTTTGAACGGGCTGTGTCCATTGCTGATCCCGAGGCTAAATAAACAGACTCAGCAAGACACAAACGAAAAATACCCTTTACAACACCACAGACATATAATTAGGAAAACCCGTTTCCTTGTCAATAGAATATTAAAACGACAAAAATCCGGACAAACAACGTATTATTACAAAACAGAACAGACAACATAAGTAAATCAAAATAAAAGACGATACGATGTCGAAAATAAAAAGTGAACAAAACAGAGCAATAAAAACCCAATATCAGTGTTCACAGCTAAACAATATAAACTCAAAACAAACACGGAAATAAAACAAAAACACAATGAAAAAGAAGTCAGAAAAAATATTCCGTGTCAGATTGTAAAACCAAATAAATTAACACTACGGACAACACAGGAAATACAGATAATAACCAGAGAGATAAACCAGCAGAGTACACAGAATCACAAAAAAATGTTTATAAGTCTTCACGACGTTTTGGGGCCTGCAAACTGCCCCCTTCTTCAGGTGAGATACAGGAAGAACAATCGCAGTAGACAGTCCTGCTAGCCGCACTGACATCTTGCCGTGGAAAGTTAGGAGCAAGTAACTACGTTCTGTCAAAATCGCTTGTTTCCATTATCTACTACAGAGTTGTTTACAACTGTTGGTAGTAATGACGAAAAACAGACGTGTTTCGATTAATTAACACTGTTTGTGTTTAATGTCACAAAGTCTGATCATCTACATATATACTTGTAGAAATAAGGATTAACAATAAGTATATACGCCTTAGTGAAATTTTATACTTATGATTATATTTTGAGAAATTAAAAGTAACATTGGTGCACACCGAAATTTTGACTACGCATCAGGAATTTCCTACGTAAGTCTAGCCTTCTTCTGAATCTGCGAATAGTTCCACTTCCTAGTTACTACCTTCGTTTAACGTAAACGGTCTGAGCTCGGAAGAACAGTTTGCAGGCAAAGGCGTGACGTGACGTCACAGACAGGAAGCTGCAGTGAATTTCGCATGAGTATATATATTTTTAAGTTGTTGCTTTTTTCCCCCTAGTTATGTACTGTTAGGAGAAATTTGAGAGTGGGCAAGGGGGAAGGGGGAGAGCGAAGTGTTCGTAATCAACTAACCTAAGTTTACAGCTACAAGCTGCCACGTACCTATGGATTATACGGGATTCGAACCTGTTTCCTTGTGACCGAGGCAACGCCTTAGCGACCTCAGCTAACAGGGACGTTTTCATACCGCCAGAGGCAGCCGTTGTTTCAACATAGTATTTCTTTCCAGATTCTTCGAACACCGACGAGTGTTACAATCGTAGCTGCAATACTCGCGGGAACCACAGAGGCAATGCGCAACTATGATGTCTGCAATGTTATTTCGTTCCAATAAGACCAACGGGAACGAGAAGCAGGAAAGATAATAACGGATCACTTTAACGAGGCTACGTCGCTAGAGGCGACGAGCAGTTTGGTTCCTTTATGCCATTGGGGAAGATACCATCAGCCTCGGCGGGCGCGATTGATAACCAGATAGCACCGGTCTGTTGGAGGCCTTGGCATCCACACGCTACCCTCAGGCCCGTTGCTCGTGGCGAACATAAAGTCGATCCTGCTCGAAGGTCGCGGCTATGAGCCAACACCACTTTACTTCTACAGCCAATTATGCGCTGCCGTTAATCACATACCTAATTTAGTGCATGAATAAGCATTTAAGCTGCATCGGAATTTTGATAACGGAAATCAATGTCAAAACAACGATCGCGCACACACAAAATTAATGTCGGCCTACAAGTTTACAAGTTAGCCACTATACCGAAGGTAAAGGCTGTTCACGATAAAGTGAGCACTTTTGAAACCTTAGAAAAAGGTCACTGCCCCTGACCGCATATATTTTAATGGGCACACTGAGTGAAATTTGCCCAGTAAAGTTGGTAACAATGTATGGAAAATAGTTACATATCTTAACATCGAATTAAAAGTGTTAGGTAACCATTTTTGTAACTTAAATTATTTCTTTCGCTTTCTAGCTTTTTAATGCATCGGAATGTGAAAATGAGCATATTTGTATAATATTTACTTTCCAAAAAAATTTCAGTTTTATTTGACCGACGCATGTATAAAATGATGAGGCCCATGGCAATGTTAATTTTACATAAGACCGAAGACACAAGTAGGTCTTAAGCAGGGCTTTCAGAAGTGCTCATTTTACCTTGAACAGCCTGCAAACATATCGACTCAATAGACACCAAGCTATTAAAATATTAATTTGTGAATAATAATGAAAACGGAATATATTGTTTCCATATTTTTGCAGTTGGTATATTACCGCCATCAGCCGTATTTTAGTTTTATAAGACGCAACCGAAGTAGTAGCGGAAGTAATACTAGTAGCAGCTGGTCGACCGAACAGCGCATGCGCAGATACAGAAACTGCGATCAAATACAGGAAGTGATTGGATTATATCTGACTTACAGGTGTCGGACCGCTCAAAAGTGAATACTTATATATTTGTACCAAACATTGTTCAACTCGTACACATTGTATGTGAAGACATTTTCCTCTAATAAAAAAAATTATACATTTTATATTTTTTTATTAATTTGATGTCAAATACAGAATTCTTCTGTTTTGTTTCAGCCGTATTAACAGATAATAACTAAGTTGTATAGATGAAAAATCTACAAAGTAAACTAATTCCACATGCTATTGCATGACATATAATCACCAAATAACAAGCCATATATATAATATGTTAAATATTAAGAACTTTTTGCATATTGTAAATTTTTTAATGTATAAACTGTTATTTGGTGATTTCATCTGTGTTAAGCAGTAGCCCACAGTGTTAGTTTATGTTGTATTTTTTTCTTCATTTCTTTAGTTTAGTATTGGTTACTATGGCTGCCATAAACAGAAGAAATTTGTATTTGACATCAAATTATTTAAAAATATATAATTAGAAAAAAAAAATGTTATTCTAGGAAAATGTTATTACATACAATCCGTAAGAATTGAACAATGTTTTGTACAGTTATAAAGTAATCTATTTTTTGTAGTCCGACGCCCTTAAGGGGAGTATGTAGCAGCGCGTCCAAGGTCAAGAAGCGAGCGAGCGATATGGGCGACACTAACTCGCACGCCTAGCGCCTCATCGCTCGTACGCGCATGGCGGGCAGTGTTTCCGTCCAACTGTGTAAACTAGATCTGTAACTGTGGGTTTTTTTTACACGCGGTGAAAGTACACAGATCAAAATATCTGCGCATAATCGTACTTTTATCTTACCACGTAAAGCAACTCCATAGCCAAGCTTTAAAAATGCGATTTTTGACCACTTTCATTATTTTTTTCTCCATTAATACACTTAATATGATAAAAGTAAAAAGATAGCCACATAGACAATAGTTTTTTTATTATTATTTCTGGCTAAACTTCGTATTTCCAGAAAATTTATTTACCGAGATATGCGTTTACGTGCAAACGACGATTTCACAGAAAACGTTTCAGTACATAGGACCCTTGAGATTTACAGAGCACACGGTCGCAGTACCATTTACTAATTATAGCGAGGTATGGGCAACGTTCGGCGCTTGGCCAATCCGCTCCCACCACGAAGTCCTTTACTGGGGCCGAGACAACGCGCGTGCCTTACTGTATCACTGCCATATTCTCATGCAGGAGAGCTTCCTGAGAGTTCGCAGACAAAAAATATAAATTTCCTCATCGGACTTCAGCAACCAACAGTATTCGTCATCGGGAATTGAAACACGCAAATTGCAGCATTGCAAAAGATACGCTATTGGACACGGGGATCGTTACACCCATGAGGTGTCATCCATTTTCAATACAATCAAGGCCATATACAGTACCAAACGTGCAATGCAAATGGCGAAAGTGACCTCCCAGAAACATCACTGCAGCACGCGATACGGGAGGGCACTCATGGCCAGTACCCGGTGCTTAAGAGGCCATACAGCAGGCTGAAAAGGCAGAAGCCTGCGTTTTCAAAAGGCGTATCAGTATACCACGGAGTCGTGCTCGCGAAGAATATCATCACCAAGACCCATTTGAATGGGGTCGTGTGGTCGGACTGGACGAAGCAGGAGGGTCGGCTAAGTCACATAGACATTCATCTTGGCCATGTAATTAAAGGCTGTTCACGATTAAGTGAGCACTTTTCAAATCAACATTTTAAAAAATTCACTGCTTCTACCTGCATATATTTAACAGGCGAAATGAATTACATGTTCCCAGTAAAGTTGGTAACTATGTATGGAAAGCAGTATCGTGTGTTGGCATCGAATAAAAGTGTCACGACAAATATTTGTGGTGATTTTAAATGATTTATTTTGCTTTCTATTATTTAAATGTAGCGAAGTGTGAAAACTTGTAGAGTTGAAAAATATTTACTTTTCTAAAATTTTCACATTTTCACTTGGCCGATGCATGAATAAAGCGATGAGGCCCATGGAAATGTTAACTATACATAAGGTAGAATAATAAACAACGTGCATACAAGTAGATCTTAATCAGGGCTTTCAAAAGTGCTCATTTAACCATGAACAGCCTTTACCACTGTGACACGATGCGTGCAGGCATGGATACGTGCAGGTCCCACGTCACGTAGAGTAGGCACTGGTACTGCCAAACGACGCAGTACAGATAGAGCAGATCGTCGTATCAGCCGACGTGCAGTAGCAGAACGCGACACCACATTCACAGAAATCCTGCAGTCTGTGGGGCCTGTACTGTGCTGCATTCGCCGGTCTCATGAAGAATCATTCGTCGCCGTTTGTACGAGTCTGATCTACAGGCACGCCTTTACTGCACCGTTTGCCCTTGAACCATAGACATCGTACAAAACACCGTTAATGCTGCCAGGAACGTTAACATTGGACATAGGAATGACGCCGCATTGTGTTCTTCGATGAGTACCGCTTGAGTCTTAGTAAAACGATGGTCGCAGTGGGGTTTGGGGTCGCAGAAGGCAATGCGAGTATATCCTGCTCTGATCCGTGAACGCCATACGCACGGACACCAAGTGTTATGGTATGAGGTGCCATAAGTTATGACTCCTGGGCACAGCGATATGCCAGTGAGCATCTGCCGCTCTATGTTATGCTATTTTTGCACAGCATGCCCAACGTTATCATGCAGCAAGACAATGCTCATTCCACAGCTCGTATCATCCAACAGGCTCTACAAGATGTGGACACCATTCCTTGGCCTGTCAGAGTTCCAGATTTGTTTACACCGCCGTCAGCCACTTGTCCAAACACTGGCTGATCTAACTGGGTTAGGTCCCGGAAGTTCAAATTTTCAGAAATGGCAAACGTGACGGACGTTGCCGACAGTCACTAGATTTTAACGGGGAGCTCCCGTAAACGCTTTCAATAAATTCTGTCGCTGATCCATCCTACAGTCTCAGTCTCATTTCACGTCATACTTTTGGAATGAAATACACTTAACTGTCCAACTTCTCAAGCATATTAATTCGGTAATAATCGTCCCTACCTTATAGGCATTCATCCCTCACATGGAATTTAGATCTATGTCGTTGACAAAGAAGTTGATACAGTATCATTTATGGTGTATTCAAAATCTACAGTGATAAACAACTAAGCACTGCCATACGTTTTCTTCTTGGCTCGGACTCCGTAAAGACTTCTTGCAGCGTGAGATTCGCAACCCAGAAATGGGGCCGATTACCTTGGTTCATTGCAAGACTCGACACGGAGCTAGCCGTTTTGTGCTTGCTGAACCTTGACTGAATTGCGCAATGTGGTGAATGGCGCGTGAACCAATCCACTGGTGTATCTGCGTTCTGATATACGTGCGGGATATTACTTGCTAGTCAGGACCACGATCTCAGGACAGTTATGAATACTCGCCAGTCTATTGGCGTGGTCAGCTGACCCCGTTCCTGACCATTCGTTCATGCTTTACCGACCTCTCGCGCCGTTTTTTGTGCTGTGGATTTGTTTCTGTATGAAATTTGAAAACTCGCATGGTTGAGTAATTTCTTTTTACAAACAATATAGCTTGTTTTATGAACACAGTTCCACTTGGCTTTTACTTCAAAAATGTTATTGAGTAATATAATTGTTTTTAAACATTTATTATATTATAAAAATGTTATAAGTACCAAAATCACAAATAGGATGCGATGAAAAGGTTGAGAACTTACATGATACGACACAAACTACCCATTGTTTTCTTCCTTCTGGTCTTTCCATTTCTTTATGAAAATCTTCACAACTTGATATAGAAAACATCAGTATCTCATCTAAGGATATGCGCAATGTTCTCATGCTGCCAACAGGTACACACATTGTGGCAAAGGAGAAAATAGGAGCGGCACTTTCCACTTTAATAAAACTGTAGCCTGAGATAGTAAAACGCCTGCTATTCACATAGCAATTTTGGATGATCTGGTTGGATGTGATTAGATAAAGTGGAAAACTATGGTCCGATTTCGATTTTCAGATCAGGCGAAGAATGTGAACAGCACATGGTAACGGCTCAGACATCCGACACGATGTGCAGCGAGCGTTGCAAACATTCCCGAAGAAAATAAAGATAGAAAACGTCCTTACGGCCTATACACTAGTTTTTTTATTGGTGTTAGATGTGTCTAACGATCATGCTTGACACATAAGAATACGTTTTTAAAATACTAGCATCACTACTCGCACTCCCTCCCACAGTTCTTTGCACAACCCTCATGTGTAATTCTTTCTTACTCTCATCTCCATTCACTGTCGAAAATTTACTATAAATGGTTGATATTGGGTGTCAGTTCTTCATTTGTAAGTTCCTGAGTTATCTAGTAGAATCAACTTAGGTAAATTTCTGCAAATAGTATTTATTTTCGTGAATTTTTATAGCATTGCGAATCATGCAAAACATACAGTACGAAAGTAAGTATTTTGAGGAAAAGTATTTTGAGATTACTGCAAATATTTATTCAGGCCGTATTCAGGTACGACTACGTGTCGCGAGTGTGTGTTACATGAATGTTCTATGTATGATCTCATGATATTGCTCACATATTTAAGTCCATTAAATGCGATCAACATAGTTCCGGAAGGTCATATACCCTCTGACTACGCGTGCCGCCAACAGTATTTACAAAAATAACAACGCTGGGAGGTCTCCGTGCCTCTAGTATCCTTTCCGGTACCAGAAAATAATTTGTATCTATCTACGTCGCTTTTGTTTCGAAGGCCCGACCACTGGGTGCGGTGCTGGACATCTGAGCACTCAGGTCTTTGAGGCTTAGCACTCAAATTTTAATCTGAAGAACTTCGAAGGTCATTGTAATGGGCAGTCGACTTTGCTGGCTGTAAAACCCGCAAGTACCTTGGAAAGTCACGTATCGCTGCGGAACGATCCACTGGTTCGATTTGTCAGATCAAGTGAGATTAGACAGGCACTGGCATTGGTTGAAACCCGTATACTGGAATAAATTCGCAAGGAACTCCAATGATGGGTTACCCAGCGAGTAGTAACACAGTTTCGGTAATGTTCTGGGCAGTCTGAATGAGTGAGTGTAGCACTTTGGCCGTAGCACAGGTTAAATTTTGTGAAAGAATGTGTCAGAACTAGGTGAGGGTCACTTATAACACACATCAGCCCCAGATTGGAGCTTTGCTATTTGGTAGGTTGTGTTATGCCTTAGGAAAGGCGAAATAAATGTACTCTGTACGTCGCTGAAAATGCAAAAGAAGTGTACTCTGTACGTCGTTGAAAAGAAACGAGAAACTATTTCATCGTACACTCCGAGTTTCACATGCCCTACAAGTCAGCGAGACTACACTGGAACTGAGTGCCTTCTCCAAAGAGTAACAGCCCAGTGGTAGACAACTGGACTCGCATTTAGGAGAACATTGGTTCGACCAACCTAATTTCGGTTTTCTGTGTATTCACGAAATCACTCCAGGTTAATGCTAGTATGTTCCCTTCCTACAGGCGATGGCTGAGTCCTTCTCTGTCTCTGCTTGTCAGAGCAACTTGCTCCCTCTCTAATGACCTCGCAGTCGACGAGACGTTCAGCTCTGCCTTCCTACCTAGCGAAGAGTAACAGAGAGCTTGTCGCTGGTTGAGATGTCCGCCTGACTGCTACGTGCAGTGACTAGGGGCAATCGAACGGCCTTAGCCGACAGCTCGCGGCGCCGCCGTGCAGGTGGAGAGCGGCGTGACTGAAGATGCGCTCACGGCCAGCGAAGGAACCAGTCCGGCTACTCGAGGCTGCGAGTTGAGCAACGCTTCTGGGAACCGATAAGAAGTGACCTGCGCCTACTGTCCCCCCTCCTACGCAGTACGTGGCCGTGACTGTGATTAACCAACGCCGCCCCTCGCCTGCCCGCATGTGTTGCACGTTCTCTCACATGCTGAAACTGATTCACCATTTACAGAGGAACGGTCTTGATAGCTTCCCAAATTCCTTCATTTTGCTAGTTTGTATCCTTCCACAGTCGCATGCAAACATTGATACTACCATGCACATTGTGACTAGCATCTATGTATCGATTAGTTGCCGCTGAAAAATTGTTCCGAATACAATATACAGTCGAGTCAGTAAACAAATGCCGGAACTCTTGGGCACTATTTACCCAAACGACCATCCAGGATGATTAATTCTTATTTAGCTATTGCACTTTCTCTCTCAACACTTCGCTAAGACTACTTGCATAGGTTTATATCTCTATAAGGAATTCTTGACAACTCCCAGCACGAGTCCTGATACCCCACGTATCGATCTCATAGACTAAACATGTGATATAGTTCTTTCACGCTTTCTTCAGCCTTTTGGAATCGAACCTTTGAAAAATCACCCAAGGCGTATTATGTCAACCTGTTTTTCCAATAACTTGTATTCCACAAATATTTAACGTTGAGATTAACTTTAGAGTACTGTATTTGAATAAATGAAACATTACCTTAGTATATTTTATAACTTGTAATATTTATTTCGTATTAAATATTAATTAACAACAGCGAGAGCAGCGACGTGTTGGCAATGGCCGGTAAGAAATAGTTCACAGTTATAATATATTTTAACCTCGTTTTTATGTATACTATTTGTAAGTTAAACATTGCCAATTGATATATCTGAATTGTTAGGTAGCATTGACGGAAACACAATTCATTGCTGCAGTTAAAAATATCCGCGCAAATTCCCGTGTGTAGACTGGTGTTTTTTTTTTTCGTCGGGAATAAAGGTTTAATAAGCGAAGCATAGCGAGTCGCTCTCTATCTCTCTCGTTCTCTCTATTTCTCTTCTCTCTCTCTCTCTCTCTCTCTCTCTCTCTCTCTCTCGGGTAGATCGTATCACCTGTATAGGAAAGGAATACATTTTGTTATTTCTAATTTCAGCACATTTCATACTAATTGCAGCAACAATAATTATGTTTGAGATTGTAATTTACACTGAAACGAGATTTTATTGTTTAAATACCTATTATATATTATTTAGATGCGACATATTTTAGATGCGATGGCGCGACACAGCTCGTTGTGCGGCACTTACAAATTCAGCAGGTTGGCAGACGTGGTGTGGAAAGGAGAATCTAGAATTTGTTCAACGTTCCCAATATGGCGGCGGCGGGCGATTATACTCGGTGCATACGACTGGCAGCGGTGTGGCGACGTGTTAATGACACGGCGTGTTTCTGAACGAAGAGTCAAGTTCGTATTCGTGTTTTTGAAACGTTCTAGAGAAGTTACACTGTTGTGATAAATATGTTTCCACGGCACGGCAGGGTTAATTAATATACTTTAACGAGTGTTGTGATCGCTGTGTGTGCAAGGGCGTAGCCGCCATTTCCGTCTACGGTGGCTGCGTTGTAATCGTTAAGCAGGCCTGTGGATTTCAAATATGTGCAAATTTTATACGTTTTAACCATGAACTGATGTAATGACGAAATTAATTATTTATATTCACGTCTATTTATCACAATGTTGTACCCTCGTGCTAGGTGTTTGAAACACATTTGTGTAACGAGCTTACGTTTCTGTGATTTGAATGTCTGCGACAATTACAACGAAATAGTAGGCCCACCCAGATAAATTTAAATAAATAATAAAATAAACCTAAAAACCAGTAAGTACCAATGCATGTAAATATTAGAGGAAAAATGTTATGGTAGGCCTATGTGTTTGCAGGGTCACCACTATCTTTTACGTTTGTCGATGCTACTTAGTACAATAAATATGCGACACGAGTTGCGTGCTTGAATTTACTGTGTCGTTTCGTTGGGCTGGTTGTCCCTTCGTTTTAATTTTTATTCTAGATATATATAAATAACAACAGGTTAAATACTACTGTTGTTTCCGCCAAAGTTGTGACAAACATCGTCGTGGCAAAATATTGCGTATTATGTGTATAGGCCGTTCACGGTAAAGTGAGCACTTTTCAAGGCCCTTCCGAATTTTTCTTTGAAGTTATTTTTTATGTTTAAGCCACTTTTTAATATCAGTATTTTCATGTAGCTAATAAATAGGGTGTATACTTTCACCACTTTCAAAAGTTAATATCTGAGATTGCAATAAAACACATTTATTAGTGGTTAATGCCTGTTGGGAGGGCCTTAAAAAGTACTCACTTTATCGTGAACAGCCTATAACGTCCTATATCGTGTGAAACAAATAGTTATAAAGCTGACCTAAATATTTTAATAGGCCTAAATAGTGAACATTCGTAGGAAGTGGTCTATGCAATATGACATAATTCTTTGAACTGCTGTAAACAGCAACCAATGCATTTGACAGTTATAAAAGTAGAAGTCACATGGTAGTGTTTATGTTTACGTGTAGCGGAAGGATACGTAATCAGTAACCAAACGTATAAATTTGGCAGGGCTTCAGAAAAGGCTGAAGTTATCGTGAATATATATACCGCTTATTAGTCTTCTGCCCATGTACCCAACATTGACCTACCACAAAGGAACACAACTACCAAAGTCACATAGTCAACAATAATGAACGTGTTTGTTTAAATCTTAATTTTTAAATGACAAGCATTATTATATTAATTAAATGTTTTTACCAATTTTAATTTAATAGAACGAAAATGGTGGAAAGTGGAAAATTAACACCCGGACGCAATGGTCCCTTATGAATGAATGATTTACTGAAAAAAAAACAAACAGGTTGTACACTGTATACGATAACGATCACAGAGACGCGCACCTACGGACAGAGACTACAAAGCGTCTTGAACAACAATGTCAGTATTTTGTATAGCCTCCTTTAGCGTTTATTAAGTCCTGCAGTTGTGCATAGAAACGATCATAAAGGTGTTGGACGTCATCTTGGGGAATAGTGTTCCACGCTACTTCCACCTGTTGTTTGCAATCAGTGGAGGTTTGTTGCCGGTATTGCAGACCGCACCAAAAGCCGTCTCATCATGTCCCATACATGTTCAGTGCGGGACAGGTCGGGTGATTGTGCTGGCCAGGGGAGTTGACGAACACCTTCGGGAGCGCGTTGGTTAACACGAGACGTGTGTGCGCGGGCATTGTCCTACTGGAAGAGGACATCTCCTTGGCGTTGTAGGGAAGGCAACAAAATGGGATGGATGATATTCTGGCTGTAGCGGTCACTGTTCAGTGTTCCCTCAACAAACACCAGAGACGTACGGTCTTTGTAGTCTATTGTCCCATAGACAATGATCCCAGGAGTTGGTGCTGTATTTCGCTGCCGTATACACTCTGGTCGACGCCGCACTCGCAAACGACCGTCACTGGCGCCAAGGCAGAATCTGCTCTCATAACTAAACCCAACTCCGCGCCATTCATCCCTCCAGTTGCGTCGTTCACGACACCATCCGAGGCGGGCTGCACGGTAATGAGGTACGAGAGGAAGCCTGGCGAGCCGCACCCTTGATCGTAGCCCAGCGTGCAGAAAACGGTTGGTGATGGTCCAAGCTGACATCCTGGGTGCAACAGTGGTCCTAATCTGTACGGCGATCGTCGTGCGCTGCTCGTCTGATGCGGCGGTCCAGACGGGAATCCGTATGCTGCTGCCGTCCGGAACCAGACTGATAAATATGTGCACCATCGCTGGGCCACCGACAATACCAATGATGCACGGCAGACTTTTCACGTCCTACGCGCTGGGCAATTATTCAGAAGGACCATCCAGCCTCCCTCAGACCCACAATAAGACTTCGTTCAAAGTCCGTTGATTGCATGATGCGTGGTCGTCTACGCTGTTGTGGCATGTCTACAATGCTTATTACACACAGGCAAATGCTTGAAACAACATACTACTGTTTCACTGAGACAACTACAGTTATATTTGGCTCAGCGGTGTTATGCCTAGTACGCTGTTCCTACTCTGTCCACAGCACAGCACTGATAATCATTGCATGTACTTCCCTCTATCAGTGCCCCATGCGCATATGATTTTTCTACGTCGCCGCTTTGGTGGTGTTCATTTTTCATTTTTCACCAGTGTACATTACAAATTGGTATGGGAAGTATAAAAACGGAGATTGGGCGTGTGCAGCCAGCGAGATCGGTCTACCTCATATTTACTCTACTATTGTAGATCTGATTTTAAAGACGTACATATTCACGTCAGAACGCTGGGCACATCTATGTGGGACGCCGACGAGACAGCTAGCACGGGACAATCGCTCACACGACCAGCAACGCTCGCAAGGAAGAGAGCAAGACATCATGTTAGGGTTGGAGGGGGAAGTCGCGACGAGTTGTGAGAACTTGGGTTCCCGATCTCGCGACACCACTACGTCCGGAAGGCATGTGAGAGATCGGCGGACGTCGGGGGAGA
Source organism: Dryococelus australis (assembly GCA_029891345.1). Classification (NCBI taxonomy): domain Eukaryota; kingdom Metazoa; phylum Arthropoda; class Insecta; order Phasmatodea; family Phasmatidae; genus Dryococelus; species Dryococelus australis. Next base: position 340,182,289 of record CM056993.1, on the reverse strand, counting down.
TCGTTCTCTCGCTCCGTGCCACAGAACCTGGGTCACAGGCGACTTGAGATGATGTTGCCCCTCCTGCTCCAGGACGGCTTTCCCTCGCCGTTCGCCGACCCGGCCGCTCTTCCAAGCGTCCGCCACGTGACGTCATCACGCGCCGCCCTTCCACCCGCTCGCTCGCACTCGTTAAATACAACTCTCAAAACGCAGGTAGCTTAAAAAAAAAACATAGGCGCTGCTCACAGGACTTATAGCTATAAAACCAAAATAACACCGAAATGCAAGTTATAAACCGCCCAACACCGAAATTTCAGTTAAAACACAAAATAAATTAAATTTAGCGAGAATATATTATTTTAACTTTGAAACCATGACCAACAATTTGTATCCGAAAATGTATAAACTGAGTGATGATAAGAGTAATTTAACTTTTCAGATGATGGAAAGAAAAAAATCAATTTTGATCTGTTGTCATTTAGGTTGAGTGAATAACAGCAGTAAATACTGAATTCCATGTGGATGAGAAATGATAATTCAATGAGAATAGCAAAATTGTAAAAGCAAATATAAAAAGAATATTACTTCCAATGTTGAATGTTTTTTTAATAAAACCATATCGAAGCCATTCTTGTAAGACTGTAACAAAAAATCTACATTGTTTAGGAACCTCAACATACAAGTTATGAAGAAACAAAAACTTGAAAAAGTAATTTTTTAACCTATGGTAATGCTCTGTGTTACCTTCGTTCAATTTAAAATTTTATTCGAAATATGTATTTAAGAATAAATTATCAATAATTTTTAATAATAAAATTTTCATAAAAATAATACAGTACAGTGTTGGCTCTAATACTGGACAATTTTCTTTTTGGCGTTTCAATTTCTAAGACTTTCATAATAAAACCGATAACACCGAAATCAGGTATTTTTAAAAACGAAATTTTCCCTAAAATAACATCACGAAATCTTGCCCCTAAGTACAGTAAGTAATATATGAAGGAAATAACATTAGCAAACATATAGTGGGCCACGGCGTTGTAGTGGTTAGAGTGCTCGCCTCCTACCTAGGCGAACCGGATTCAATTCCCGGCGGGAACGTTCCCAAATTTTCGCATGTGGGAATCATGCCGGACCATACCACTGGTAGTCGGGTTTTCTCGGGGATCTCCCGTTCCCCCAGCCCTTTCATTACGGCGCTGCTCCGTACTCGCTTTACTTCGCACACGTCGGCTCTCGAGACCTCGATGCCGCCCAAATTTCTCCACTACACTCCTCTCAGATTCTCCGCCGCGTAATCTCCAGCCATTGATTGATGGGGAAAAAAAGGGGGGGAGGCGGGAGGAGCTTGCTACAAATTTTTTGAAGCTCTGCTTAAGTTCTGCTTCTAGGATATTACTTCCCTTCATGCAAACAAAGCTTAATCAAGTTCTAGAGAAAATTACACCAAAGGGACAACGCGCCGGGTTCGTGCGTATTCAATGTTATATTACTTCCCAAAATAACTATTTCTTTTTAGTGTTACCAAGACACCTATTTCCACCCTGTTTTTATCCAAATTAATTATAAATGAAATATTAAAATTTTACGATAGAACATAAGTAAAAGTTCAATTTAACTAAAATATAATATACTATTATGATGTTGGTTGACAGTACACCTCTTGCCACCGTTGTTTTTCTACTGCATACAATATTTGAATTTTTAAATATATGTCACGAGGAGGAAATCCCGTGATATAAGTTATTATTAATTCGTTATAAAAACATTTAATAAAACAAATATGATTTTCGTTGCCAGTTTTTTTAAATTGCGTGAATAATATCCTCCCCAACACTCGCACGTCGTTAAAGTGTTAAAACTGAATACAGACAGAAGATTTGATCTGTAATTTGCATTAGTATTATTTCGTATATTTCTCAGTTTCACCCTCACGGATGTTTGCATGTCTTGAGAAAAGCGTCTAAGTCGTATTTCCTTTTTTCCACAAGAAACCACCTAATGTATTTGGTTGCGAATCAAATTCACGAACGTCTTGCACGCACAAGCAGACTAAGCGACAACTCACAAGTTACGGCATGTACGACAACAGATAACAATTATTGTCGTGGAGGCCACTACGTTATCCATCAGGCGGTAAGGCTTGATTCGCGATAAATGTCGTGTACGCAAGAGACGTATGCATAGATCGTATGAATATATTCTATCTTCTTCTTCTATACATAGTATATACAAAAATGTCACCTGGCCGCGTGTGTCTGTGTATTCGGATAAGACTTCTGAACTAGTTGATAAATTTTGATGCTGATTGCACCATCATTTAAAGAATTTGGTGAGGAAGGTTCAGGTATATAATACATTAATGTGTAATGTAAGGATAGTAGAGAAATGTCGAAGTTTTATAATAAAGTCGGAAAAGGCCGCTCTTCGGGCGCTTAGGCCCACATGTCTTACGCTGACTAAACCATAAGATATACACCAAATTAATGTACTACAGAATTGTAGATCTCAAAAAGGTCTACAAACAAGTCCGCGACAGCATATGTTTATCGTTTAAGGTTGACACAGTAACCATTTTTGTCTTTTTAAAAATAGGGGTTCATTTACGAAGACTTTTTGAACAACAGAGTATTAATCCTATGTTAGTTATCTCACGCATTTATTGTATATACTTGTTGTAAACCTAAACAACGCCATATTTGTAAATCGCAGCCAAGCGAGGCTAGGGCGGGTCGCTAGTATATAACAAGTGTGGTTCATCTTAGTGGATGTACTAGTTTTTATGTTCAACAAAATCACGCAAGACTAGTAATCAACTTGAATGTTACCAAATCGTGACTTTTTTTTAAGTCAATTTCATAACTTAGGCGTATTTTCTGAATGAGTAAAGACAAATAAAAATTTTAGTTTTATTTACAACAAATTTTTTAGATAAGTCCGACACATAATTTTTTTTCTTATTCTTCCTTTCTGCTACGATCCTAATGAATGAAGCCTTATGCACATGGCACGAAATCAAATATCGCTTTTTCGTACAACTTGACACGTCGAGGATGCTTCGTACACGACGCGTACACGATGACCATGAACCACATCGTTAAAGTACAACTTTTATTTTCGTTTCGTAAGTGTTCATCACGTACCTGCATGTTTTCCACCGCAAACCGAAGCCTAATAACGGGTCCGAGAGCGATTGGAGCGTGGAATCGTGGCAAGGACGCATGTCGTGTGACGGCCCTGACGCTTAACTTGGCCACCTGCCTTCCTTCAGTGTTGTAGACCACTCACGATTGCTTACAACTTTTCTGAAGCCCTGCTGAAGTCCTTCCGGGATATTATTCCGCCTCGTGCAAACAAAGGCTAACCGAGAATAGAATATTACATGAAAACGACAAGGCACCGCATTCGTCCGCACTGTGTAGTAATCGTTTGCACGAGAACTATTTCTTAAAGGCTGTTCACGGTAAAATGAGCACTTTTGACAGCCCTGCTTAAGATATACTTGTATATACGTTGTGTATTATTCCGCTTTATTTAAAATTAACATTGTCATGGGCCTAATCACTTTATTCATGCGTCGGTCAAATCAAGCTGTGAAATTATTAGGAAAGTAAATAATTTACTAATATGCTCATTTTTACCTTTCAATACATTAAAAAAAAAAAAAAAAAAAACAGAAAGCGAAATAAATAATTTACCCTATCAAAAATGGTTGCCTAACACTTTTTAGTCGACTTTAAGATATGGGACTTCTTCCTGTCCGTCGTTACCAACTTTATTGGGCGCGTGTCACTCAGTGCGCCTGTTAAAATATACGCATGTAGAGGCAATGACTTTTTTCTAAGGTAGATTTCAAAAGTGCTCACTTTATCATGAATCGCCTTTACTAGGAAATACCAACACATCAATTTCAACCCTATTTTTATTAATATTAATTATAAATATAATATTTTATTTTGCACAGTTTTAATTTAACTGAAATCAAGGCACTTTTATGTTAGCAGGAGTATAAAACGCTTGTGATATGCATGACATATTTAGGAAACAAACAAACGCGTCATACATTGGGTGTTTTCTCAAAGGTTTGATTCAAAAAGTGTGAAGAAACCACGACTAGAGTACACAACTGTCATTCCGGCAGTCGATCCTCGCCTTGCGGCACACAATGCAACTTGATGAGAGAGCATGCTTCTCTCATCTTCTGGTCAGAGCCGCATGTGCAGCCTGAGACATATGGCTGTCCTCGCCAAGCTAGTTACTGGCAAGATTTTAATAATAAACAAATAACTATGAGCTGTTCACTGTTGACTTAGCACTTTTGAAATCAATCTTTGAAAAACTTCTCTGCCGCTAGCTGCATTTATTTCAACGGCCGCACTGACGGGCACACTGTAAACATTTTTTTTTTTTTTTTTAATTATTGTACAAGGGAGTTCCTTCGAAACTAGTAGCTATAGGTATTTTTGTAACACTACAAATAAATTAGAGTAAAATTTAAGAAAACCGTAGTGTAGAATGTGTAAAACTAACGTTGAATTTTAACAGGGTAGTTTGGTAAACCTTTACGTTTATTATGAATAGTGTATTACTATATAAATAAGTTTCTATGATTTCTAAAATAATATTTTGTAAATATGCAGTATTTCAGTTGTAGAGCTACAAGAAAGTCTTCGGCAACTACTTTCCCAAGAATAGTTTGTAATAAATAAGAAAAAAATTTACTGTGCTTGCGCCCAGTACAGTTGGTAACAACGGAAGCAAAGTAGTTCCATTTCTTAACGTCGAATTAAAAGTGGTAAGTAAACATTTCATTTTACTTTCGGATTGAATTACTACATTTTAAAAATATAAACTTTTCTAACAATTTTACAGTTACAAGTAATCAAGCTGATGACAATGCTGATTTTACATTTGACCGAAGAATACACATTCGGCATACAAGTAGATATTAAGCAGAGTATTCAAAAGTGCTCTGCTTACCGTGAACAGCCTGTAGTATCGAGGTAGAAAGCAATGGTGTGTGATATTTTCCTTGGCTTAATTTGGGGCCGCTGTGGCTGAGCGATCAGCAGGCTCGCCTCCCACCAAGGTAAACCGGGCTCAATCCCCGGTTGGGTCACCGGGCTTTTTTCGCAAGTGGGAATCGTGCCGGACGATGCCGTTGGTCGGCAGGGACCTTTCATTCCGGCGCCGCTCCATATTCACTTCAATCACCCTCATCGGCTCTCAAGACCTCGCTGTTAAGAGTCACCCAAATATCTCCCCCGAGTGTAAGGAACCTGGAGTGTCCATTCACGGTTTCTTCGGCCTTTTTGAATCAAACCTTTGAAATATCTCCCCATGTATGACGTGGTTAGTTATTTCTTAAATACGCCTGTATCACAAGCGTTTTATGCTTGTATTCATAAAAGTTACTTTTCTTCCTGTTAAATTGAAAGGTTGTTCATGTTTTATGTATAAATTATAATGCTTCATTTATAAATAATCTGAGTGAAAAACAGGGAGAAAATAGGCATGTTGGTAATGCCTAGTGAGAAATAGTCATATAAAATACTGTTACACTTATTTCCCACGAATGTGGTACTTTGTCCCCCTGGTGTAATTCTCCAGGCTTAGTTAAGCTTAGTTTGCATGAGGCGGAGGAATATTCTGAAAGTAGAACATTAGCAGGGCTTCAAAAAAGGCTGAAGTAACCGTGAATGGACTATAGTTAGGCAACGTTCTGCGTGTATAATGAGCCCGCCCATGTGCGAATCCCGTGGTCGGGGCAGGTGTAGATCGGTATGGACGCGGCGGGCGGTAAAGGTGAACGAGTGGTGAGGAGCGACTGTTCGCCGGGAATGTGGCCGAGTGTCCGGGGGCAGGGTTTCTCTCGCCGCCGCCAGGTGAAGTAGCAAGCTGCCGGAGCACTTTCACGGCGCGGTCCTCAGCATGACATCATCTGGAGCGCGCCTGCCCGCTTGCCCAGGCATTCTACGCTGCGGCGTGCAGCAGGGATGATCTGTTTGTCTCGTGTGGGTTCCCTGCTGCACCCATCAGATAGGTTGAATTTGTGAAAGCCGCGGGAGGTGGCTCTGCATGTTGGATAAAGGACAATTCACATTGAAGCTAAACACGGCGCTCAAAATACTTACTTCGTGTTAATTCTATGCAAAATTTTGCATAAAGTCGATTTTTTTGCATTGGAGTTAATAATGATTCGTTTTTGATAAGACATTACAAAATTCTACCAAATATGCTGTATCTGGAGTCTGGAAAATCCTTGCATACCTATATATTTATCTAAGTGTGCATATATAAATAAATAGTAAATGCATACATGAAAAACTGTTATTATTGTAGTATTAAAAATATTTGGATTAGATGTTGTGAACAGTTCTGCATACGACCTTATGTTTCTTGACGTTATCTGTTTTTCGGTGTTGTGACTAGTCCGATCTGTTGCACGACACTGTTTGCATAGTTTAATCGTGTTCAGACCAGCCAATGGCGACGTAAGTGTCCAACTGGGATGTGTTACAAACTACTTAAGCAGCCAACCTGTTCTCAGGTGCAGAATCATATTTTGAGCGGGTCTCAAGCCTTCACTGACTTTATGAGCGACATGTGTTTCTTCGGTCACTTGTAAACCTGGACCCAAGTGCTCCAATAATTCTGTATTGCGAAGCTTACTGTTAAATAAGCACATAAACGCTCATCCTTCGTAATAGTTGGAAATGAGGTGATTAACTCATGAGTTAATTTCAGGTGGTGAGGGGAATTTTCTATTAATTTATAGTTGTTTTAATTGGACAAACTGCTTGCATGACAGTTTTCAGCGAGAGAGGCTCCAAATTCGATTCTCAGTTAAGATAGGGCTGCATATCTTGTTTTATATATACATTTACATGGTTTATTTATCGGCCCCTTCCTCATTTATCATTTTGGTGTTAATCCAGGAGTATTAAATGTTGTAGTTGCCTTATTGACCGCATGAACAACAATGTAGTCTTTTGTCTTGAGAGTTAGTTGCAAACACTATAGAACAAGTATATAGCCTTTGCTTTGTGTTCTTGTGGATTAATATAATTGTTGTCTATGAATAAAACGTTATAATTTAAAGAACAATAAAATACCAAAGCTAATTTACTGAAAACTCTTTAAAGACGTAACAGAAGTCTGCTAAAAGAATAAGAAATCCCATGAGCAAAATGGAAGACGCCAAATATCATGTGGATGGGATGGAGTGATGAGACGATGCCCGCAATGTAGAAGCGACAGAGTGGAAACATGGGAATGTAGAAATGGAAGCAATCCAATTAAACCCGGCAGCCAATGGCATTATCTCGCATGCTTATTAACACTGAGAACAGTTTCGTATCTACTAGGAATGGGACCCGTAATACAGCGGTGACAGGCCAGCGTACTAACCAACCACCAAATCGCCGGGGATTAATTCAAGTATGGGTCCTTGGCTTGTTGTTCCATTAGTGCGCTATTAGAGTGAGTATTATCAGCAGAACATGCCTGTTTCCTTTATGACTTTGGTGAAGATGTACTTTTCTCTCTGAATACTGCTATCGAAACACGTCATTGCACAAACACACCATTTCGGAAAATCCTGTACGAAGAAACTCATTTCAGAGGAAGCCTAGCGACACGCACGAAGGGAAACTTAGTTAAATGTGGCTATTAACGACTCTGCTTTGTGTCGATAGGAATATCGGAAGTGGCCTACATGCTAGAAACAAGCTTAGCGGAGATTTCAAACCGAAACCATGTCTCTTAGCGACCACGGAAGTTAAGCTGGCTAATAGTGTTATTGGCTTGGTTACTGTGTTTCGCATTTACCGCAGTTTCTCCTTCCCCTGAATAACATGAGCGAAGATGCGCAATGTCAAACCACTCGACACGTATAACTTGAAACTGGTTTGATTCATGGTCCGGCCATTCTGGTTTCAGTTCTCCTTGGTTCTCCGAAATTGCTTCAGATGAATGCTCTGATCTCGCTGTCGACGAGACATTTAAGCCCTACTTGCGTTATTACAAATTACGTTGTGATATGTGAAGCTGCTTCGTAGTAAACTACATACGTTCCCAAGAAATTGCAAAAAAGTAGTGTTACATTCCTGTAACTATGTTTGATACAAATCTGTGTTCCAAAGTGTTTCATGACGATTGCACGAGTGAGCGATCGTCATTGAGCACGGAACTACACAGCTTTTACGCTGGTTTGGTGTGTGACAGTGCGTATAAGAATTTTAATAACATTTGAGACAGCAGTTATTTTTGAAAGGCCGTACAGTGAAGAGATCTGGGTAACTCTTAACTGCGAGGTCTTGAGAGCCGATGAGGGTGAATGAAGTGAATATGGAGCAGCGCCGGAATGAAGAGGTGGGGGAAACGTGAGATCCACGAGAAAACCCGCCGACCAACGGCATCGTCCAGCACGATTCCCACTTGCAAAAATCCGGTGACCCGGCCGGGGTTTGAACACGGTTCGCCTTGCTGGAAGGGGAGCGTGCTACATAACACAATATTCTTCATATATCAAATAGACTAAGGTGTAAACATTGATTAAGAGGAGTCAAAATAACTGAAAGTTAATCTCTGTCTAAAAATTAAAAGTGGCATAGGTGTTAGAAGGTGACTAAGCCGTAAAAAAAAAAAGTCACCAGTGTGCATGTACAAAATTTTTCCCAAATAAATTGTCGCCAGAGTTTAGTCACCTCCGCTGCTCATGTGTGAAGTTAAAAGATGAAATAAGCGACGTGAGTTGTCTGGTCGAGTTGCCTCTGTTCGTGTGCGAGGCAAGGCGAGTCAGAGAAACACGGGTGCGTGAGCGAGTCGCCCGCATTTCACGTGTCGACATATCCCAACAACTTGTTTTCTCGGAAAGGAAGCGCGTCAACATCGCGTGCTGCTACACTGTGTTGCGGTAACGACCGCCGACAGAATACGTGCGTCTAGTTCGCAACAACGTTTCCGCTCCTCACGACTGTTCGAGTTACCAGGCTCGGCATATATTCCAATTTACACCCTATAGGCACACGGATTGCTACTGTTTCCAAGTCCGATGATGTATAGCAAATGCTTACATAATATTGAGTTAAAATACCATAAATTTGTGTTAAGCTATCTTGAACAATCTAAAAAGCAATTAAACTACCCCTCCCCTTCCCCCACAAAAAGTGTAAGGTATCAAAGACCCAATTTAACATTATCCACAGATTGAAAAGAATAAATAAGAACATATAAATGAAATGAAATCAAAATAACTTGGAAGTATAATTAAAGCGTTGTGTTTAAAACGTCATTTATAAAACTTCAAAACAAGGCTCACAACCCCTGCAATTCGTCCATGAATCCAATGCATATTCTGTCCCAACTGTGAATTGAATGTGTTTTTTTTTTACTGGATTTTAGTGTTTGTTAGTTACACGCGAAGGGCCGCGTTCTTCTTAAACCACGATAAGATCAAAACAATAAACAGTTTTTCGCAAATGCGTTTGCGTCAGACACATTGAGCTCCAAACTTTCAAGAATGTTTCCGTGAGGTAAAAGTACGGATGTAAGCCAGACGAGCGGCTGTGAATAGACGTAGCCACCATTGCCGCCTGTAAGCTTGTGTGAGGAGTACGAACGTGGAAGATATATTGTTCATGTATAACCTTACACAACCCCCTGATCCTCAGCATAAGTTTGTCAGAACAAGCATCAACAAGTATCATAAATACTACGAAATCAGATATTTGCCACCATCATTCTTCAACATAATATCCAAACTTAACATAGGCCTGGCCACCTCAACTAACACCAAAAAAAATCAGCGAATAATTGGTACTGTAGTCAAAATAATGTTAAATACCCAGCTAACTAGGGATAGAAGGTGTGTGTACATAGGCCTACATATATGTATATATACACAATCAGTTTAAAGTAATGCAAACACGTGAATTCCTCTTTATTGGTAGTTCATAAGCCATGTCTGCCCGCAGCCACTAATTACCCATGGTTATTATGCCTTGGCCGTTCTTTGTCTGAGACAAGGTCTTTTTTCCGTGGAAGAGAGGGGAAAGGGGGATGGAGGAGGGACAAGTAGTGCGAATGAAGGAACACGTCCCGTATAAAAGGAGAAATCGCCAATCTGTTACGAAGGAGCTAGTAGAAAAGGAATAAATAAAACTGTATTGGATACGGCTTATTAACGTCCCCCGGTGTTATGCCTGAAGGCTTATCAGGGGACGGATTGTAAACTAACTTATGACTGAACTTAAACTAACACACATGCCTTGCTTGGGATTCGAACCCGGAAACTCCCGTACCCCAGACCGGCGGCGCACCAACCGACTGGAAGAAATATAAAATATGTATTATGCCAAACAAATATTTCACATCCCAACATTGGGCTCTCGATAGACGTATAGAAAGCTTCTCATTTATGAATCTTACGGCACTTGTGTGAAACTGCATCTGTATTGAACATCTGATTACTCTACAAAACGACGAATAAATTCCCATAGTATTAAACCCACGTTATTATAATTAGTACTGGCGAATGTACTATAAATAGAGCCACCTGTTTTTCGCGAGAAGATTTACGCGGAGGCTAGACTTCAATATCCTATACGCACACTTACGGTCGTAATTTGTCTATTGTCTGCTTTTATTCGTGTGAAGACAAGTCTGTTACTTGAGTGAGCCAATCAGAATTAATTTCCTCCGATACTGACTGTCCGTGATTCGCGGGTAGACAGATAAGACGCATAACAATTCACTGGGCCCAATCACGAAAATGGTTCTCAACTAAAGTGCTTTGAAACACAGCTTGTCCTGAAATCTTTTCGCGAAAAACAGGTGACCTTAACGATAAAAAAAAACTGATGAAATGACATTTCAGCCTTGTTTTCACGTAACTCATTAAGAATGCGCTAGTGAAAATAACTTGCTAGCGTCGCCATTTTAAGTAAGTGTAATACCCGATGTTGGTGCGTAAGGCATATGAGTAAAACCAGTTCCTAAATCATAGTTGCTGCTGCGTAGAGTTCGTTTCGCCACGCCTCATAACTTCCGCGTAGTATAACTTTTGACTAGAAGAAGCTACGACGCTCGTTTGAATTTCAATCGACATCTCTCGTCAAGATTAATCGATTGCGTGTATAAAAGAATTTGTGTGGTGTGATTATGGTGAAATTGTATGCGTTTAATGTAAAAAAAATTAAGAAATTTAGGCATATACTCGTCAAAAAGCCAAGTCCAAATACAGAAATCATATACGGTTGGAAAGAGCATCACAAAATAAATCCAGTGATACCCATAAAATCCCATATTATAGAGTGAAGCGGTGCCGGGAACGTAAAATAAAGATCAAGGCGTCAGAGCGCGTCAACGTAGACGTATTCACGCAAATTTAACGGCCGTGTCCCCAACACAGCCAAACCCAATTTCTTTTTTCGAGCAATGTAAGTGGAATTTAAAGTGCCATTAGAAATGCTAGAGCATTATTGAGGTGTCGAGACGTGTAAGAATTACACGATTACATGAGAAATCCGAGAGGGACGGAACTGTGTGAAAGAACGATGCGGTAGGAAGAGAACGACAACTTGCGAAGGAAGTGTGGGGGCTGTGTTGCACACATTCAAACGTTCTCCCAGTAAGTTTCATTCGGGTGTGAGTAAATCAACAAGAGTCCATCGCATTTTAAAGCTAGTAAAGTGGAGACCGTACTTTCCCACGTTACTTCATTCTATGGATGTAGACGACCCTGAGAGATGCGTCGAATTCTGTGAGTGGGGTGTGAACATGTGAAACAACAACAAACACTTTACTGACGTGATTATTTGGTCCGACGAGGCAACCCTTGAATTTAAAGCAACTGTCGACCGTCAAAATGGCGTGTAATGGGCCGATGGAAATCCTCGCGTTGTGTTGGAGCAAGCAGTTAATCCTCCTGGGTTAACAGTGTTTTGCGTTATGCCTGCCAGTTATGGGGCGTTCTTCTTTGACGGAATAGCGACAAGTGAAAGTTACGGTGCTGTGTTGCAGGAAAACATTATGCCAGCTGTTCGCCAACTCTACCCAGGCGACGACTGATATTTTCAGCATGACGGTGGACCGCCACATTATCATGTTATAAGAGTCAAAGTTGGAGAAATGGAATGTATAGGATAAATGGGAGAATAGAAGACCTACTTGTTTAAAATATTTTTTCCCGGTGGTGTTTATGGACAAATATCAGTATTATATTATGGAGGTTTGGAAAGTTGATGAAATGATAACTCTAGTTAATTTAAAATGTACTTTCGGTTAAGAACAGAAAGGTACACTTGCTGCTGGGAGTTTGTATAGTGCATCAGAATAGATATTCTGACTATAAAAAGTTGAAATAGTTGCTGAAATAGATCTAGCCCACATGTTATGTTAAAAATGATTTAATTTTGCTTGTACACAATTTTATTGTCATCCATTTATTACTATAAGTCCTTGTGCTGTTTTGTTTGGAAAAAAAAAAAGAGAATTCGTATCTTTGAAACATCTGTTGGGAGGCGAATAGGCCGACGAGGAAGTGCTGAGTGTCCACCCAGCTCTCGTTAAACTTTTACATGTGGCGAACACAGAATAATACCGCGTACACCACGAAGCCACGGACACTGGGTGCCGCATGAAAGACGCAGTTGTGACCGCCCATGAATCCACTTACACGTCAATCGCAGCTAGTGTTTTCCGTTCTGTTCTACAGCTTTGCAGATTATGTTTTTCTGCTTATAACGGATATTATTCTTAACATTCGCACACACAGAACGTTGTCCTTATCCTTATTGCGTGACGTACAAACAGTCCCGTCTGGTTGTCTTTAATATTTTCTCTGTTATTCGCGTACAAAATGTGTGTAGTCCCGTCACGGCATCTTCGGACGGTTTAACACAAACCTTTGGGAAATCAGCCCATGTATTACGTATTTAGTTGTTTCCTAAATATGCAATTTATCACGCGTTCTATACCCCTGTAAACACGGGCGTATATAATTTTTCGTAAAATTGAAACTTTATCTGTATTTTATGTATACATTATAATATGTATTTTCTAATAAACACGAATAAAACAATGAGAAGAAAATCTATGTTGGTAGCGCCTAGTAATAAATAGTTCTCATACAAAATAATACTACAACAGAGTGCGCAGGAAAACGGTGCGTTGTCCTCTGGTGTGATTTTTCAGTCTTAGCTAAGCTTAGTTTTCATGAGGCGGAGGAATATCCTGGAAGTAGAACTTTTGCACGGCTTCAAAAAAGTCTGACGTAACCCTGAATGGATTATAGACGTTAATTTGGGACACTCGATATGCTTGTGTGCGCATCTGGAAATAAAGCTAAATTACTTTTTTTTACACTTCCTCAAAATTTACGGTGGGAAACATGTCATTAATCAATACATTCGAGGTAGTTAAAGAGAAAAACATACATAGTATATTCTCATACCAGTAGACATTAGAGAAGACACTAGGAGAGATATTTAAGAGTAGGAAAAGCGAGGAAAGTTGTAGGCAGAACATGTCCAGCAGGTTGCTGGCAGGATTTACTCTGTTCAGCGACGTTCACGAGAAGAGAGTTAGTTGGCGCGACTGAAGCGCGGCTGTGATGGCCGAGGTGAAAGGCGACGAACGGCCGATCGAAAGACAAGTAATTACTTTATTGGCTGCAGCGCCGAGTGCAACAGCCGTACAAGTGCCAACACTGCGACCGTTCCTTGCCTCTTCTACGTCGACTTTCGAAGCGGTGGTCTGCACTACTGAATAGACATACTTGTCGCCGAGGATTGAAACCCACACTACTCAGAAGTTATTAATAATAATAATGTTTATTTATTTTCCCTTCTTTCGCAGAAGTTTATATAAGGATATCAGTATATTGGCTAAGTAAGGACTAGTAAGATTCATATTGAAAAATTTCACCAGCATTCATCTAACTAGAGGATGGAAAACTCGTATCTCCACCACATCATATTAGAAATCTGATTCGTTCTAACGCTCGCATAAATACAAGTCCTGTCGTAATACGACCAAGGACAAGAATTTTCCTCGTGAACAAATGCTATTTTCGGGGGTTGTAAAAGTTTTGCAGTTGCAGGCGAAATGAGATCCGAATGACACGATTCCAATCTCTTTATTTTTCCTAACACATTTTTTTTTTTTACTTCTTGTTGAAATATATTGTTTATCCGTGCATGAGGGTGTTTACGAGAATGATATATATATATTTTTTAATTATATACAACATTGCTGTGCAATAGCGTACGTTCATAATAATTTGTTCATTCAATCACTTAACGCCATTAGCCATTATAACAATCATCCCGATACCACATAAGTTACGTGAATACGTACATATATTCATGCATAAATAAACTGAAGTGATGAATAAATTGGAATCACATTAACAGGGTACTTGATAGAGCAGTCCCACCAAGGAGAATCGGGTTCAAGCCCCAGCCGGGTCGCTACCGGATTTTCGCATGTGGTTGGTCGGCGGGTTTACTCGGAGATCTTCCATTTCTCCCACCCTTTCATTTCCGGTGCTGCTTCATACTCACCTCAATCACCCTCATCGGCTGTCAAGACCTAGCTGTTGAAGACCCGTTCAAATCACTTCACTTCATTTCACTTGATAGGGCAGATTCTACGAGATGTACAGAATTAGCCTAAATTATACCGACAAACGTCGGCTACGGGTTAGTCACAGAAAAAGAAGTAGAAAACATATATATACATATACATACAACTTATAATATAAAGGGAATCCTAAAATACTGGAGAAAAAAAATTAAAATATAACATTTGAGTGTCTGTATAATGTGTAACGGGACAAAAACCTGCATAACACTTTTAACACCTGTAGGTCGCTGTTTATTTCTCGTGGAAATAATCATGGTTACTGTGCTTATTTCCACTTAATCTCCGTGATGCTGTAGCATACTTGGTATTAAAAAAAATTTATTATTATTAATTCGCATGTCACAATTTACTTTACATATTATCCAGACTCTCGGTGTTCCATCTCCAGTAGGTATACCACCCTTAGGATTCACTTTCGACAATAGGTAGTGCATATGTGTGTGTCTATATATATACACACACAGTATGTTCCGCGACTCAACCGACATACTTCGGCAGCGTGTTACATAGATCATTGGCAACAAAAATATCACCTACACAAGTTGACAATGGAGTCCCATTTCAGAGTTACATGCCCGTAAATGCAACAAAAGCACAAATCGGAATTTTTGAATGTCTTTAACGCAACTGACTACATTCATGTTTAATGTCTCACACGAGCTGTTCAAAATGTACACCACCTGACTGTAAGCAGGCTGCGATACGTTGTAATCTACCATGGCGTGTTGCCACTCCATGCTTGCAAGTTCAGTTCTGAGTTGATAAGTGGCATCCGTTATCGCCTGTAGCAGCCGGTCTCATGTATCTGATCACTATCCGCTGTAAACCCTACTCTTCAGGCAGCCCCAGAAGAAAAAAATCCAACCGGGAGAGGTCTGGAGAGCGCGTCGGCCATGGGGCTGGCCCACCTCTTCCAATCCACCTGCGCGTATACTCTGCTGCTTCACCACGCCCATCTCCGTCACAGTATCTATAAACAAACTACATGTCTGAGTACTCTGCATGTGTAAACATTCCTGGCATTGTTACACAACCAATCGCCTTGGCACACTAACAAAGACTGGCCACCCCAGCCACACTAGCAGTGTCTGCTTATGGTCAGATTGGGCACATTTTGAACAGCTAGTGTGGGACTTACAACATGAATGTAGCCAATTGCATTATTAAAGATATTCGGTAATTCAATTTTTGTTTTATTTTTTATTGCATTAAAGTCCCTGTAACTCCGAAATGGGGCTACGTAGTCAATTTGTATATATGACACATTTGTTGCCAATGATCTGTGTAAGACTGTATAAAACGCTGCCGAAGTATGTCGGTTGAATCGCGGAACACAGTGTTTAATATGTATGTGTGTACATATATACATACATACATACACGCGGTGTTGCTTTTTCTTTTCCTCGTTAACTTGCAGCCGAAATTAGTTGGTGTAATTTAGAAACATCGTGTATGACAAAAAAAAAAAAAATGAATGCACGGAGGTGAAATGACGCGGCGCTTCCTTGGATCTGGGCGTGCATATAGTGTTCTCTGATTGACTGCGTGAGGCTCTGGAAATGGGCCTTGTATCTACTTCGCTACTGGCTGTGTGCTGCGCGAGTTCCCCTATTGGCTGAGCTGCCGGGCTGGAAAGTAAGTTACCACGCGCTGATTGGCGGACGGCGTTCCCAGGTGCTGTTAACCGTGACGTCATTCTGCAGGTGCGTACGACCGGAGTTCGTAAGCACGCTGCTAAAATTTTCCTTATATTCTCGAGGAAAAAAATTAAGAAACTGTGTAATTAATATATACGGAATGGTGCTCCATAATGACATAGAAAGGAAGCGAGCTCCATACACACAAAATACACGAACATCTCCGTATTTCAAACAATTTAGGGTTTCGTGAACGAGCAGTGGCGAGGCTACGTGGAACGTATTTTTTTCGCCACTGTGATCAGAAAATTATCGCTTCTGCGGTAGTTATCACAAAGTAGCACGAGCCACTTGTAACAGTTGACAATACTAAGAACACTAGCAGAAATGACTGCAAAATAATAGAAAAAATCATTGCTTTACCAGAAACGTTAAAAGTTTCACACTTCACTTTCCGATGGAAATTTTCTTTATACACTGGTGTGCACACAAATAATAACGAAAATTAAACAATTGTTTTCGTATTCTTTTTTACCCCCTAGATATACACTAATCCTAAAAGCATAGAACATATAAGTCCCGTGAGTTCACAGAAAGTTTTGGGAAATGTAACGGCAATTCCGTTGGTTAGAAATGTTGGGGATATTTCTGGATAATTTTTACCAGCACTTTTCTTTGAGTTTCACGTGATTATTTTCTATAGGCTGTTCACGGTAAAATGGCCACTTTTAAAAGCCCTGTTAAGATCTTCTTGTATGCACGTTGTGTATTCCTCCGCCTTATGTGAAATTAATATTGCTATGGGCCTCATCACTTTATTCATGCGTCAGTCAAATGAAAGTGTGAAATTATTATGTATGTAAATACTTTACAAATCTGCTCATTTTTTACAATTCGGTGCATAAATAAAAAAAAAAAAACAGAAAATGAGAGAATTAATTTTAAGTTATCACAAATGGTTACCTAACACTTTTTATTCGACGTTAAGATATGGAACTACTTTCCATCCATCGTTGCCAACTTTAAAGAGTGAATGTCATTCAGTGCGCACATTAAAATATATGCACGCAGGGGCAGTGACTTTTTTCTAAGGTTCATTTCTAAACAGCTCACTTGATCGCGAACAGCCTTTAACAGTGTAATGTGTGAGTGTGTTTGTGTGTGTGGTATAACTGCGACGCCGTAACGGCCGGCTCGCCAGGCGGAGTGCAGTGCCAGTTGCAGTTACCGTGGCCACTGCAACGCAACATGCACCAGCAGCGTTTCCGCGTCACTCTCAAGGCCTCTCCGAGTAACTGCCTGCTGCAGCAACCAACAGCCAGCAAACAGCCTCGTGACGTCAACGTGCCAACCTAACACTTTCACAGCTGCGACTTTAAATGGTGTTATTACTTACTTAATACTGGCTCATGGTGAACGCAAACTACCAGCTTTCTGCGATGACTCGTCATGGAGTGAGTGAAAAAAGATTTTGGGAGGATCTTAACATCGAGGCCTTGAGAGCCGATGAGGGTAAAGCAGGGTTAATATCACCGGAAGATCCCGAGGAAACCCGCCGACCAGTGGCATTGTCCGACACGAACCTCATATGCGATAGGAGTGCCGATATTTTCTATTTGCTGGATCGATCTAGATAGTGGCACACGATATCAATACTTATTAAAAATCGGACGGAAAAAATCTATATACTGGAAATCTATTTTCGATCTTTCGGGCCGATCGTACATTCAAACTTAA
The DNA here is from genome assembly GCA_029891345.1 of Dryococelus australis. Taxonomy (NCBI): domain Eukaryota; kingdom Metazoa; phylum Arthropoda; class Insecta; order Phasmatodea; family Phasmatidae; genus Dryococelus; species Dryococelus australis. The sequence continues at coordinate 340,164,284 of CM056993.1, read as the reverse complement.
TTTCGATGCAGTGTTGGCAGATTGAGGGAAATTTTCCGTTTTAAGGGAAATGTTAGTGATTGGCGTTAAAGAGGGAGAAAACTGACAAAAACGGGAATTTTGGCCATAGTGAACATTTGTTTAAATATTTTTTATCGATTTCCATAAGCCCAAAAGATGAGAAAATTGATAACATTAAGTGAAATGCAGTCGCTGAATCGAATAACGATTCTTCAATAAATATATCGATTCCGAAATAAATCAGCGTCTTTAATGTCGATCTAAAAATAGATTTTTAGACCAACTTAATTTCCTTTTCAAAAATTTCTATATTTAATCGGCATTCTAATATGCGAAAATCAGGGAGAGATCTCGACGGAAATCGAATCCGGTTCGCATAGGTAGGAGGCAAGTAGTCTAACAACTACACCAATGAGGTCCCTATTCCGTCATGGAAAATGAAGTAGAAAACGTAATACAACTTGTGACTCATCATGATTATTAAGAGAGAAATACACCCTTGAAATTAGGGAATTAACATTACTTCATGCCCATTGTAAACAACTGTCTCTGTGATGTACGGAAATGTTATATTTGACCGGCTCTGTACGCTACGATGCTCGATGTCTGATTATCTTCCATGGGAGTAATTGATTCGCAAACCGTGCACATCGGTTGTGATAACGGAACAAGTTATCTGCCAGCTTATTTACAGCACGCATTAATTAAAAACTCCTTTCTTGTGACACCAGAAACCATATTTTAATTTGGGAATGAAAGGTTAAAAATAAGTTATTTCCAAACGTCAACAAACTTTGAGACGAAACAAAAAATTTCGTAAATAGTATAAGTAGTAGGGATATGGCGACTTGGGGGCAAGGGCGTCGGGCGTCGGAGCCGAAGCCGCTCGGCCGCCATCTTGTTACGTCACCCGCCCGTCATCTTTTTTCCCTCAAAATTTCCCTTTTTCCCCTCAAAATTGACCAAAATACCCTAAGAATTTCCCTATTTCCCTAAAAATGTATTTTTCTACCTAAAAAATTCCCATTTTTCCCGGAGCAGGAGAGAGGGGTTAGTGACCCCAGGGTCAGGGATCAGCGACCCAGGTGCCAGGGATCTGACCCAAGGTCAGAGAGGAGACAGGGATCAGTCACTCAGGGGTCAGGAGAGCAGTACCTATGACCTTTGACCTAAAAAAATTCAAAACATTAAAAAATACCGAAAAAAATTTCACAAAAATCCCAAAAAAATTATTATTAAAAATTTTTAAAAATATTAAACTCATTATTATAATTTATTAAGAAAATATTTTAAAAATACTTAAATTTACCAGAGGTTACCCCTAGCCCATACTCACTATGCCATCTTGGTAGGCGACAACCATCTTGGTAGACGGCCACCATTCTTGGTATACATCACCCATCTGCCATATTGGAAGCCAATGACCATGACCTTGACCCCATGACCTTGAATTACCTAGGAAAAACCTTGAGAAAAAATTCATAAAAGTTAGCAAGCATAATACATTACAGACTACTACCGCCATATTAGATGCAGACTATCTCGACCTTCACCCCAAGACATTGAATGACCTTGAAAACAAAAACTCGAGAAAAATATATAAAAGTCAGCAATCATAATACATTAAAGACTACCACCGCCATGTTAGATGTAGACTATCTCAACCTTGACCCCAAGATCTTGAATTACCTTGAAAACAAAAAACTCGAGAAAAAATGCATAAAAGTCAACAAGCATATTACATTACAGTCTACGACGTCCATTTAAGATGCAGACTACCATAACCTTGACCCCATGACCTTAAAAAATCTCTAGAAAAAGTACATAAAAGTCAGCAGAATATTACATTACAAACCACTACCACCATATTAGATGCAGGTGACCTTGACATTGTATGTTTATGTGACTAAACGAGACCCATCATTCTAATAGCAACAAAATGCAAGATTATGTTATAATCATGGGATGGCTCAGCATGTGTATGGGCTCAATTAGTGTTAAATTTAAGTGTCTGTACTGCCAGTTCCCTGGAGACTCGTAATGTACGAGGGTAGCTAGTGCGATAATCATTAGTGCTCTTCTCAGACACCAAGCCGCCACCATCCTCCATCAATCCTCCTCAATCCTACCAATCCTCCTCAATAATCTTTCTCAATCCTTCTCAATACTCACGAATCCTCCTCAATAATATTCCTCAATCCTCACCAATCATCGCCAATCCTCCTTAATCCTCCTCACAAGTTCTCCTCAATCCTCACCAATCCTCCTCAGTCTCTAGAAATCAATGGTCTTGACAGGTGCCTCTACCCACACATACAAGAAAAAAGATTCACTTACTGTCTCCAAAATTTTTACATTTTGACAGAATTAATGTTTGTGTATTCAATTAACTATTCGTAAATTTTTATGCTAAAGTCTTTATTATCGTTAGATTTACACTTATTGATGTTAATACGCGAGTGCTCATAGCACCACTTTAAAGTTGTGAGATATAAAAGGATACGACACACAAAAAATTAAGGAAATAACATGTATTTTATAAGAGTAATTTATTATTATTTTGTAATTACATTTTCAGAAGAAAGCAGTTCATCACACCATCTGATATAACCCCGATCCTTAAGTTCTCTTACGATCGAAACCACCTCTTTCATGACCGAGTAATCCCCACATCGTTGCCTATCAAGCAAATATTTAAGTCTGTCTACAAGTTTGTTGGGATCTTCGGTAAACATACCGTCATTATACTAGATGTCTTCTGCCTTCTTCGCATCATTTGTCGAAGGAAATCCGTTGGGTAAATGTACAGGATCGTCAAGGGAATAATCATCGTCTTCTACACGATCACTGTCGCCATAGTCATCATCGATGCTACCGTCTTCACTGCCTGCTGCATCCTCAATATCACGTTTACTTTTCTGTGTAGCAGGAGTTGTATGTTCATCAATATTTAGAGCTGATGGTCGTTTATTTTGTAGTTCGTCGACTTCACGCGAACATCTTGCAAGTGTACGTTCCGCACAAACCGACTGTACTGCACTCATTCCGACTTTAGCATTAACTGTGGCGCCATTATCGTCTTCGGAAAGGGTACCCATCGATGTAGGAGAAGGTATTGATGGCATCACTTGCTGGCTCCCAGTAGATGAACCCTTGCAGATCTGACTATCTTCCTGCAGTGTATCATCTTGCAAAAGCTGCACGTGGCCATTGACGTCATGCTTCATCGTGCGAAAAGGTATCCTCGTACAGGCCGTTCTCTCATGTCGTCGAGCATTTTGACCATAGGTGAATACTCGATCGCAGAATCGACACTGAAGACAACCAGTTAGCGATGGTACAGGTCGTGGTTCCATGTTAGTTGAGGTCAAAGGCAAACCTTCGTATTCGCAATTCATCTTTGTGGTATAGCGAGAGAGCGCTTCCAAATCGATGTTTACATCGCGGAGTCAGAACATCAACAGCCATGTTTCTATATAAATGCGGTTCTTTTAAAAGTAAAGCGTTTATCTTGTGCCCATAAAACTTATATGTAAAAAATGGGAGCACTCTGAGAAAACCCAACTTTTTGAGTCTAACTTTTGAAAAGTCACCCTATACGACGTACTTGGTTGTTTACTAAACATACAATGTATTTAAAGCGTTTTATACTATCATCAAAGTACTTTATTTTCTGTTAAATTGAACTTTAACTTATATTTGTTCTATAGGTAAATTGTAATATTTCATTTATAATTAATATAAGTAAAATCACAGAGGAAATAGGCCTTACTTCGAAAATTCTCATGGAAAATATTACTAAACTGACTACTCACAAATGCTGTGTGTAGTCCCGTAGGTGTAATTTTGTAGACTTAGTTAAGCTTTGGCTGCATAAAGCGGAGGAATAACCTAGAAGTACGACTTAAACAAGGCTTCACAAAGGTTGTGAGTAATCGTTAGTGGACTGTATTCACCTGACTCTATTGTCCAGTTCTGAGTACAAATTACCAACGAGAGACCTAGGTGCTGACAGCACTACAGACACTGAAATCCGCCGTGACAAAGAACCACAAAGCTGTTGCCCCAATCCAAGGTGTGACTTCATTTGCTGTTACCATAAAACGACTGTGAGCTGATGCGCCTTTTAAGTCATTACTTACAGTGTACCATCCGGCACAAAAGCCTGATCGTGGTTGCCAGTGAGCGTACCTTAACCTTGATCGTATGGACCGGTAGTTGTACTGAAATAGATTATGAAGAATATAGAACTTCGCCATTCCATCCAGTTTCCAAATTTCCTTTTTAAACTAGTTGTGAAATCATCCATACACCACAAACAAACTCTACTTATTAAAACTTGTTATAAAAAAAGAAAATACTATGTATTTGACGTTTCCTGTTCAAAAGATCGTCTGCTCAGTCCCCTATAGAAGTCCTAGAAGTTCGTAACGGGAATTTCAAAGCATCCTATATAAAAGTAGTTCACGGTAAAGTGAGCACTCTTTCAATCAACCTTAGAGAAAGGTCACTGCCGTAACAGCATATAAGTTATTCTAACGGAAACGCTGACTGGTAACGTCAGCTGGAAAGTAGTTCCATGTAATTAACGTTGAATTTAAACTGTCTTGTAAACATGTTTCTACACTGAAACGATTATTTTTGCTTTCTTTTATTTGAAGGTATATTAAAGTATAAGAATTACCCAATTTAGGAAATATTCGCTTTTATAACAATTCGACAGTTTCACTTGACCGACGCAAGAATAAAGTAACTAGGTCCATATAGACTATTCATGGTAAAGTGAACACCTTTGAATGCAATTTCCTTTGGAATAAGCCAACAAAAATGTTTTATTTTAGAAACGAAAATGTTTTACTTTAGCCTTAGACGTTAACTTCTAGTGCGGTGGGAGTAAAAAAAATGTGTTTATTATTTACATGTGGCTATATTTATTTAAAAAGGCCGTTAAAGGATTAAAAAACGTTTGAAAGGAAAAAGTTACTAGGGACTCAAAATTGCTCACTTTACCGTGAACAGCCTATAGCTCTGTTGATTTTACGTATGCTGGAAGAATATACAATGTACATACAATTAGATCATATGCAGGTCTTTCAAAATTGTTCAGTTTACCGTGAACAGGCTATAATGATCTACACTGCGCACAGCTGAAAACGGCGTACAATGAGGGAATTTCCTTACGTTGCGAGAGACATCGTTCGTTTTAAGACCACATTATGCGATCTCTTAATCAAACAGCTGCTGCCAGTAACGTTTAACGCGCGCGCGTATTTATTGGTTCGGTGTATGAGACAGCGTTATACTGATACCTTCTTAGTGCCGAGCAAAAACATTTGTCCCCTTGCGACGCCTACACGTATGTAATTGTCTCTGACTGAAAGGTTTAAATAAATGATGCTACAGAATGTTCATGGTAAACTGAGCACTTCTGAAAGCACTGCTTAGGATCTACTTCTATGCACGCTGTGTATTCCTAAGCCACTCGTTGCATTAACATTGTAAAGGGCATGAACGCTTTATTCGTGCGTCGTCAGTCAAGTGAAACTATAAAACATTTACTGATTTCTACACTGATACGTATTAGAAAAACAGAAAGCAAAAGAAATAATTCTGCTATTCAAAAATTGTTACCTAACATTTTTAATCCAACATTAAAAGATAGAACTACTTTCCGTCCACCGTTACCAACTTTACAGCGTGCATGCCTCTCAGTGTACCCGTTACGACGTATGCAAAGATTGATTTCAAAAGTGCTCATTAAACTGTTAACAGCCTATAGGAGGGAGGAGAGGTATTTTTTAAAAGTGGACATAATAATGTTCAGTTAATGAAAACAGCAGGACTAGCGTTGATGGATGAAGCTACGACGGTCACCCTGGCAAGGCGCCCACAGCCAGCAGTCCATCGATCGGGAAAGCTGATCTCAAGGTCACGAGAGACACGCGCGGAAAGAAAACGCACAATAAAAGTGGAGGGAATTTCCACGCGGATGAAGCACGGCTGGTCACGGAAGAATAAAAGGCTTTTATTGCCTGTATAATCGTTTGGCTTTGTTCCAACGGCATCTGAAGTCTCGGGAAAACACAAGACAGTCGTGATTGATAATGTATAATAACAAGATATGGGTAAGAATGGATTTCACTTCATTACAAATTTTGCTACCCGGTTCTGAATGTTTTGGTTGAACTTTCTACACTGAATCTCAAAAGAAAATTGATAGTTTACCTAAAATGATTTCAAAAGTAAAACTAATCAATTTTTAATGGGTGAAGTTCTAACGGTGGCATGGTGGAAAAAATTAACTAAGAATTCATATTATTTATCGCGGTAGTTACATATTGTGAGTGCTATTGCTAAGTTAGAAATATTTAGCAACTTCAACGGTCGGCATGGGCGAGATCTCAGACTCATATATGTACAGAGAGAGATCAGATGAAAAATAGGTCTCTATTAATTCATATATATCCAAATTACAACTAAGAATATTTAAAGTGAAAATATTAGTTTTTCCACTGTATCCATACGTTAGGTAGATTGTCCACCAAAATATTCGGGGAGAAAATGGGTAATCGTTTATGCAGTACAGTAATGTTTTGTTAACATTGTTTTGAACATTGTATATAACTGCATGTTTCTGGGACAGGACTAAATCCACTAAGACACGGGTAAACCATAACAGGTTGTATACGTATACGAATTATTGGGCGGCTGATTTATCAGTGTGTGTTCACGTATATACATGCGGCATGTATAGACATAAAGGGAGAGAAAGAGAGAGAAAGAGAGAGAAAGAGAGAGAGAAAGAGAAAGTTGGTTGTCTTGTAACTACAACAATATTGTATTGTTATTGTAACAAATATGCCGCAGAGACACGTTCACGAGAGACCCTCGTTGTGCCCATTGTGACAGTTTCAGGGGCCATTCAGTATACGGAGGTTTTCCATCTTCGTGCGGCACTGTACACTGGGTGTCTAACCCCGGGTATAGCATCATTAAGCCTTTCCTCTAAATGTATTTTTAGTACGTATTTTAAATAAAACCTATGGAATGCTATAGTTATCAGCTCTGTTGACATGCGCTTCCTGCTATACCTTTGCAATGAGATGCCAACATTCGTCAGTGCTCTCATCGCTGCTGCACCACGTGTTCAAACGTGCAATATACCGCAGAGTCCACACACAGCAGCCTAGTCCGGCACCAGTGCCTGGCGTGTTGCCTATCATCACAGTCAGTAGCTACACACTTCTGAATCCTGCTAATCTGTTTGCTCGAGAACGGTAACTCGAGAGTGTTGTACCAAGGCAACCTCAGTTATTAATTTGGACATGTAGATCATTCAAGCATAAAAACATACGCCGAATTTCTTATGGTTTAAAATATTTTTGTGATACTAATCTGGCTACACATAATCTATTAATGAAGTGAGAAGCTTTTACGAGCTGAATTGTAGAAGTCTTTGGATCTGCTATCAACACAAAAATATCCGAGACCTTTTATGTTGTTTAACCTTTCTAATCCTAGCCACTTTCTACCACTTACAGTGTACAAGCATCTCTGCTGACTGAAAAATATTTTAACATCAAGGATCAAGCCCAAACTCTGTAATATCACTTATTTCAATACACGCATGGAGATAGAGTTACATATAGCTACATAAACTAATAAAATTAGTCAAACATAAATGTAAATACTACGTTCAAAAAAATAGTATGTCAGTAGTTGAACTGGGAACATTCAGGCTCATTACAAACCACACGTTCTTGACGTATAAGCCATTTTTGTTCATAAGAATTAAATGTCTCAAAAATGTACTTAATTGATCTATATTGCCGTCTTAAATTTATACTTTCAAATACCCCTCCCCCCTTCCTTAAAGTGTTAATGCATCCCCGCCTTAATTTTTTTAATAATAAATCGTCTCACGAAGTTTGTTAGTCTAATCCAACCTCATCCTGTATGTGTATTTCGTCAGACAACGAAGGACGTGAATTAAGGGGGATAACACGACAGAAGAACCATAACGCAAATATCAGGCAACGATATCATTCACTGCTGCATCGCCCTGGTGGTTCTCGATAGAGGTCGCAGGTGTGACATAACCCTATAACGAGTATGTTTACGGTCACCGTCAAACCTGCCAGAGCGCCACTGGCGAAGAATACAACTCCCGTTGTTACGGAAACTCTTCCAGACTCGTTTTTTTTTCTTTTCGTTCATTCTCTACGATCAGTGGTTGCTCGGCGCTGCTGGAGGAAGCCGAAGAAGCCCGACCTTCACATTTCCCGAGCCTCGCCGGCCGTGACGCAAGCTGAACGTGTGATTGGCGCCTGCTTCGCCGAGTTGCGTCTCGCCGCGACACGCTCACTCTACGATCCACTCAGATATCAATTACTTGTCCGCTTTCGTTCCCGGCCTAGCGAGCGATCGTACTTCCTCCGGGCAACTATCGAGGTAAGGGCTGTTCAAGATAAAGTGAGCACTTATGAAATCCTACCTGCATATATTTTAACGGGCGCTCTGAGCGACATGGCCCCAGTAAAGTTGGTAACGTTGGATGGAAAATTGTTCCATATATTATAGTCGATTAAAAGGTGTTAGGTAACCATTTGTGATAACTTAAATTATTTCTTTCGCTTTCTGTTTATTATTTTAATGCATCAAAGTGTAAAAATGACCAGAATTGTAACATATTTTCTTTTCTAATAATTTCACAGTTTCGCCTGACCAACGCATGAACAAAGTGACGAGGCCCGTGGCAATGATAATTTTACATGTGGCGGAAGAATACACAACGTGCGTACAAGTAGGTCTTAAGCAGAGCTTTTAAAAGTGCTCATTTTACCGTGAACCGTGTATATCGAGGTACCTCGACCGGCCTACTGCATCCGCTATAGTTCATTCACGATGCTTCCAACTTTTCTGAAGCCCTGCCAAAGTACTACTTCGGCGATATTCCTCTGCCTCATGCAACAAACCTTAACTGAGTCTAGGAAATTACACCAAAGCGACTACGGGCCACATTGGTGCCCCCTCGGTGTAGTAATATTATGCATAAGTACTATTTATTATTAGGTATTGCCAAAGCACTTATCTTCTCACCGTTTTTATTTAAGTTAATAAAAATTAAACATTATAATTTATAGGTTAAATATAAATAAATGTTCAATTTAATAAAAGAAGTAAGATACTTTTATTATAACACGAATATAAAACGCTTGTTATACACAGCATCTTTAGGAAACAACCAAACATGTCCTGCATGAGGTGCTTATTCAATGGTTTAATTCAAAAAGTGCGAAGAATCCGCGAATAGACTATAATATGTATTTTTCAACCATATTGCTACCACCGCCAAATACGTTCGCATGTTGCTAGCTGGTAAACTTTGGGGTGGGAATTGTATTTTATGATGTATAGCCATCTCTTTACCCTCAGAACAAATTAAAATATTCCGTAGTCCTCGTTTATACTGAAAGTAACCCGTAACGAAGGTAACTGCTTAGATATGACAGCAATCTATAACGAATGGCGCTGGTCACAAGACAGAAAGCTTGTTCTGTATTTGGCGATAACTGCATGTCGTGCACAGGCAACACCGTGAATTTGCTGACTTTGCAACATGTACACGTTTGCGCACGCTAATAACGACTATGAGGGTGTATTTATTCATTTACCTACGCAGGATCACAAGATATGGGGTGCGAAACCATCTCATCTGTGCATGATCAACTTCCTTATTTTGCATTTTAAATTCACGGAGGTCCAGAAGGTTACTCTCGTGAGAAATTTTTGAATGAAATACTTATATTAAGCTGAAACGATTTGATAAAGACCTCATTTACAATAGTACGAGCAACAGTATCCCTAATGTGACAGAGTGAAGGGAAAAGATGAGCAACGATTATAGGCTGTTCACGGTAAAATGAGCACTTTTGAAAGCCCTGCTTAATATATACCTGTATGCACGTTGTGTGTTTTTCCACCTTATGTAAAATGATCATTGTCATGAGCCTCATCACTTTATACATACTTCGGTCAAGTGAATCTGTGAAATTATTATAAAAGTAAATATTTTGCAAATCTAATCATTTTTGCACTCTGGCGCATTAAAAACCCTAAAGAAAAATAAGTAATTTAAGTTATTACAAATGGTTACTTAGCACTTTTTATTTCGACGTTAAGATATGTAACTACTTTTCCTCCATCGCTACCAACTTTACTTGACGCATGTCACTTCGTGATCACATTCAAATATACGTCACACAGGGGCAGTGACATTATTCTAAGGTTCATTTCAAAAGTGCTCACTTTATCGTAAACAGCCTTTACCATTAGTTACTTGGTCCACCATTTGGGCAAGTGGAAGCACTTATGTGATGGGCCATTTAAGTCTCTCCAATTATGTGGAACATATTTCAAATGGCTTCTTTTCTTCTAGATTAGAAATTACATTCATTGCGTTTACATAACGACTGAACGTCACTAATAACCTGCCCAGCTAAAGAGCATCTCACTCTTAGATTGCAGTGTGCGGTGTAATGGACATTCACTGTCTCTTTCCAATACATGGTTTCTGTCGTTAACTCTGCCCTTGTTCCTGTTTGCACTGTTCCCTGATGTGTTATCTTTATCCAGCTTTTAAAAAATGCCATTTTCTTTGCGTGCGCCATGCAATTACAAAGATAGGGTTTCTCACAGGCTTCAGTTTCAAAGGAGCCGCTTAGCTTTGCGTCGCGGGAATGGATTCCTTTACGAGTTGGCAGGGATGTAAACAGATAAAAATTATCTTAATCAGGTCGTTTCCTTCGCCGACCATTTATTTCTCAGCTTGCCAGTTACGTCACAAAACTGAAGCAATCTGGCAACAGTGAGCACCGTAAGCCCTGTACTGTAATCTAAGCGTGAGACGGACTATAGCAGCAGAACTTACGGGCTTGCGGTGTGAGAATGGATTGCGGAAAACATAACGATAGCAGAACTTACGGGCTTGCGGTGTGAGAATGGATTGCGGAAAACATAACGATACTGGCGGTTATTACCGGTAAGGGCGTCTAGAAACCGCCTAATCGATTCAATGAGCGCTCTATCCTGACTTGATTACCGAGCCGACCGCTGTGCAGCTCGACCCGAAGTTTCCCAATGTCAGCCGAGGATATAAAAGTGACGGCCTGGCTGGTGAAGTTTCTATATGCAGTATACTTGTGACCGTGCTATGATTTTTTTTCACCGTTATGATGCATCGGAGCCAAACAAGCGCTCACGTATTGCTGTTTACGTTGGACGTACATAAGATTCACTTACACATCATGAGTTTGTGATTTACGATTGTTATCTATTAACGGCCCGATGCGATTTTTGTGTTTTTAAATTTGGTTAGTTTCATCGAATACTGGAATACCCATGTCCGCCCATGAGTTGCAAAATGAACTGTTCACTCCACCTTGACTATCTCAGGCTAGCTGGCTAATCGCAGAAGTCCCGTTCACAACTACACTGCGGGTCGAAACGTCGTGTATGACCAACATTACGCTATATTTAAATAAAGCAATCTGCAGTTTCTTCGCTATAGCTTGTTAATGGTTAAGTGAACGTTTTGAAGCTAGCGTTCGAAAAAATAATCCCTAATCGTGGTCACTTTTAACGTAAACACTTTGGGTTATTTACAACAATGACGGCAGCAATAAAGAAAAAGTAATGTCTCATACGCAAAAATCTGCAAGAATATTTAAGCTGGATTTTCAAAATGGCTCTTTTTACCCCCATTATGTTTATAATATTCTTTTTTAACGTTCTCCTATGCTCACAAAATATTTTAGCAGCCGTTTTCTTATCGCTGTCCCAAATAGTCTTAGCTCGACGTGTCCTGCGGGTCTACGCTATAAATGAGTAACTGGTGTCACCGGACACAGCATAATTCACGTAAAAATCAACCAATGACTGTTCAGTACATACATGAGAACTGGGCTGAGCTGAAGAAAGTAGTTTCCAGGACAGACTCGTAATAAAATCATTTCATTCATGGACTGCATGTTGAAGGCTGAAATTAGGTGTTTTTATTCATTAAAATCACTAAACCTGTGGATTGAGGAGATGGTATGAATTCGCTCGGCACCCAAACAAAACTCGTACATTATGCGAATTACCTTGCGTACGTGAATATTTGACATTATCAGCAGTGCGCACTGTAGAACCTCGTATGTAACAGTGAAATTGCCTGATTCGTGATAGTTACACGGACTTGCTCGAAAAAAAAAATGAAAGGACATGTTCTATCTCCTAATCTTGCAGTTCAGTGTACTATTTTTGTCCTTGAGCAAATATAAGCTTGGAAACCAAACGTAAAAAATCCCCAAAATGTGTTACAAGAAAAATGTTGCAACGCTTAGGCTTCACATCTTGACAAATTTATTCTACGTTAACAACAGCTACGATCAGTTTTTGCGAAGTGGTATGGTGTTGGTTGTAAGCTGTGTATCGAATTTTCGTAACGATAAACCGTTCTATCACTATCCACACAAGTGCTAAGTGAATAGTTAGTGCAGGTTTAGAACGTGTGATGATGTGGATATGTAAAATTCTGTAATTATGTCTTGATACATCAGTAGGCCTACTAGGTCAGGAACAAAAGCTTCTCGCAAGGTTTTCGCTTGTTTGCAGAGCACTGTAAACAGGTTTCCGGCAGAAACGGGTTAGGTCATATTCCTCCCGCATTGTGAGTATTCCAGAGCAGTTGTAACTTAAATTATATATTTGTAGGCTCACGGATAATGTGGTCAAATCTGCCCTTAATACTGGTAATTTGGCTGTCGTGGAAAATCCGCCTACCAACGCATTGTAGTACGACTCTTTTAGGTTACAATAGCCTTAATGACATATTTTGGCGTGCTCGTATAAATGTATTTTTGTATCCGAGCTTGCTATAAGATACGTAAATTTCACACCATCTCAGCAGAAGTTTGTTTCTCAATCACATTTGCTCTGTACAGACGGGAGAAATTCGCGGGATAGTTTGATGTCAGACTTTATTTTTAAAAACGTGTCCGTTAGCATTACTTTTGTTACTAGACTAAGTTTTATTTGATATTGCTTGCAACACTTTGGACCTATCAATCACAAGGAAACTAAAGGACCAAATCGTTGAAGCACCGTTCTCGCTGTAACGGAAGGCGCGAATAGACGACAGCAGCTCGACCGTACACCGCACTGTGAACTCTTTAAGTATTGTATGAATTATCGATAGTAAATCACTAGACTTGCGAATTTTTCCCAGTCCCTACCATACATTCCTGTCGGGAAAAAATCTTGCGGATGCATTTGAGGACAAGTTAAGACTTCAGACGCGCGTACACATGTGTTCCTTCAACAGATGGATCACCGATAAATTCTGGAGGAATACGAGTCAGTATCAAATTCGTGAAGATGCAAAGGCCGAATCTCGTGCTACCTGATACGAGTAGAAACTGGACACCCACTGTAGCAGCACTCAGTGAGGAAATAATAGCCGAGGCTCTAGTCTGCATGTACGACTATGGAGTCTAGCCTATAGTCTATTCGCGGTATGTCTTCACACTTCCTGACTCACCTTTGAAAAATCGCCCCACGTGGACGTGTTTGGTGATTCCTGAACACGTCGTGTATTACAAGCGTTTTTACTGTACTTTTAATTAAAGTTAATATATAAATAATTTTTCATTTATAATTAATATTAATAAGGACAGGAAGGAAATAGGTGTGTTGGTAACGCCTAGTAAGAAACAGTCTTCATACAAAATATTGTTAAACTGAGTACGCACGAATTCGTTGCGTTCTCCCTTTGGTGTAATTTTCTATACTTAGTTAAGTTTAAACGCATGAAAATATAACTTTAGCAAGGGCTTCAAAAAAGTTGGAAGTAGCCGTGAACAGACTCTAGGTCTTCAGGGCAAGTCTCCAGTAATTATAAATTTATGCCTAGTATTCTAACTGCTCCTGGACGTGGCGGCGTTTGTAACGTATTCGCAAGCCCTCCCAGTCACCTTCGTGATCGTGATCAGGTTTGTACTTGTTAGACTCTCCTGTTAAAGAAACTGTGCGTCTAACTTCCGCGATAACACGGAAGACAGCCAAGAAAATTCCAGAAGAAATTTCCTTCCCCCTCCCCCTTCTTCGTAAAGTCTGTAAGCTGACCCCTGTAAAGAACCTGCGTGTCCTTTCTTCACATGTAAATATTAACATTCTGACATTGGCCTAGTTGATTATCTCCATGAGTCGCGCAAGTAACACTGTACAATTATTGTCAAAAATATATTACAAGTTACAATTACGTGTACGGCTAGTCTTCTTCTCGTACATATTTAAAAAAAAATCGAGTGACGTTTGTGGTCTTCAGTTTACATTTTGAACTTTTAACAAAACAATTTTTACTAACTCCCTATCAACGTTGCTGTAAGGTAAACTACAGTGGCCGGCAGTTATCTGGGCGCGTGGAAGCGGAGCAGCGGGGTCGCCGGAGAAAGGAGAAAAACGGGTTGGAAAGGGAAAGGGTACACCCCTCAAGACCAGCGAGCTCACGCGCCCAGATACCTGCCGGCCACTGTACTTCGACCAATGGTTACTTAAATAGGTTATAAGTACTGCCACCAATTTTTACTCTAAAGAGTTTCAGACGCTGGCTGGACTTAAATATCCTATATGTACACCTGCAACTTGCCTCTGGTTGTATATAGGCCGCGTGTTTCGTGAGAATATATTTTCTTACATGACAAGTCCAGTCAGAGTTAAGTTGCTCCGATCCTGAACGTCCGTAACGATTCACAGGCAAACACCGTACATGCGGGACTTTTAAAATCGACCAATCACGAAAGTTAATGTGAAGCAATGTGTTGTGGAGTACAACTAGTCGTGAAAAACAAGTATCTCTAGTCCCAAGCGATTTGTGGCAGGGACGATAGTTTTCAAACGATAACGAACGCCAGAACTGAGAATAGTGCCCCGACTCCACTGCAGGCAGGCAGTTCCTTAGTAGCTGTTCACAGTAAAATGAGTACTCTTGAAAGCACTGCGTATGATCTACTTGTATGCATGTGTATTCCTCCACCTTATGTAAAATTAACATTTGCATGGGCCTCATCACGTTATTCATGCGTCGGCCAAGTGAAACTGTGAAATTATTAATAAAATTAATACTTTACAAATCTGCTTATTTTTAACACCTCGGTGGATTAAAAAAACAGAAAGTGAACGGAATAATTTTAAGTAATCACAAATGATTACCTTACAATTTTTATTCCTACGTTAAAATACGGAACTACTATCCAGCCATTGTTACCAACTATACTGGGCAAATGCCACTCAGTGCGCCCGTCGAAATATATGCAGACAGAGACAGTGACTTTTTTCTAAGGTTTATTTCTAAAGTGCTCACTTTATCGTGAACAGCCTTTACACATCCGTGCCAATCTTTCACTTGTTAGGTTAGGAACATCGCCTGGCTAGTGCACGAAGTGTGTTGCAGATGTTTAACAGAAAAACTAGCTATTAATAAAACCGTTGAATATTTTGTAGTGATGTCATGACACGAGAAGCATTTCAGAAACGTTTCGTGCCCAGAGACAAGTTTAAAGCTCTAACTTAAACTTCCACGATTATATTCATCGGCGCTAAATGGCTAAAACCTACGTTTATCTGGTCATTTATTTTCAACTACTAAACATTTTAAACAGAAACTTTATAGTTGTCTTCCAGCATGTATCACACTTTTATCCTCATTAGCTGCCATAAGGTCGCTTATTGAAGTCACATTCAGGCGAGTCGCCGTTGGAAAGACAGCACGCGAGTTGAGCGCGCCTTGTACGTAGAGGCGATGAGGTAAGGAGCCAGTGAGCAAGAGTCACCTTAGAGCTCACGCGTTCCAAGGCCTGGAGCAGCGCAACGAAATAGCTGCAGGCAGGGCGGAACCATTAAAGTGCTGTGAAGTAGCGACGAAGACGTATACTGCGCGCCAGATACCTGCAAAGCTTGAGCAACATCACAGGACAGGGGAGGGTGACGTCACTACATATGCCTATAGAATTTGTTACGACAGGACTTAATGTGGGGGAGGGGGGTGGAACCGAGTAGATCAGTGACTAGCGCTATATATAGAGGACTAGCCCCCCCCCCCTCCCGGAGGTCTAAGTCGGATGCAATTTACACATACGGCGTTGTTTAGGTCTACAGAAAGTATATACGCTGAATGCTTAAGGTAACTGATATTGGATTAATTCTGTGTTGTTCGAAAAGTCTTCGTACGTGAACTTTAAAAGACAAAAATGGTTACTGTGGGTCATCCTTAAAAGATAAACATATGCTGTCCCGAACTTTTTTGTAGACCGCTTTGAGATCTACAATTCTTTAGTACATTAATTTGATGTATCTCTTATGGTTCAGTCAGCGTAACCTACGAAAGCGTACGAAAAGCGGCTTTTCCTTCTTGATCATAAAACGTCGACATTTTTCTACTGTCCGTACATTAAATATTAATGTATTATACAACCAAACCTTCCTCAATAAATTCTCTAATTAATAATGAAAACTGAATCGAATTCCATCAAGTAGATTAGAAGCCTTAGACGAATACACAGGCACATGCGGCCGGGCGACTTTGTTTTATACTAGGAATAGATATTGAAGATCATTGTCCGTGATTACCACTTTTGGTTCATATTCCCTCGTATTTTAAAAGCCTTACACAATTTTCGACGAGAGTACGCCACCATGGTCACTTCTTTCATTATTAACGCTACATAAATTTACTATTATTCCATAGATACTACGAACTTTAAAATCTCCTGTAATTTACCTTAGCAGTGCTGAACTTATTGAAATAGTCAATTATTTCCCGATTAGTTGGTAAGAAGAATTCCGCGCTGTGTTTTGAGTGGCGCGATTCTCACTCAAATTATGCGCTTATCGGAGCGCAACTACATGAGCATCGCTAGCCGGGCGATATTGTGACAGGCAGGTGACAGCACACTTCTTGTAATGGTAGCTTCCACCGCGCTCATTGTCTCCACGACGTAAATCGGCTCCCCATAAGCGGAAAAGAGAGTGATAATCGTGCCCCAGGTTACCTGCTCGTTCTCCTGCCGCCTTCCGTTACTGACAGATTTCACTGGTCAGTAATCTCAGTAACGTCGGTTATTGTTCCGATACTACTGAAGACACTGGTGGCCACTGATGGTCGTATCTGAGAGATACTCTGTGCGAGGCTACAACCGTTACTGAGATCGCGGATTTTACTGGCGCTAAAAACTTCATGCGTTGTCAGGCAAACCCTAGGTTTGGCGGTAAGTTCAAGTCATTTTTGAGGAAATTATACTCGCGGAATGTACAGGTGCTGAGACGTTCAGTTATAATAATGTGGTGCCATCAGAAGATGCCCAAAAAGCAGTAGAAGGTGAGTAACATTTTTTCTGTTTTAGTCCAAATGTTGTATGAAAATTAGGGAGGTTAGTATGTCCGTCATAGTTGTTTATATTTTCCTACACGCGGGAATATTACTGCCAGACAGTCCGAAACAGTCAATTTACTAACGAAGAGAAATGGATGCTGCTTACTGACGACTGTCACCTTATTGCTGTCGAACACTGATAAACCATCAGTGATTTCAGTGCTCGTCAGCAGTAGCGGAAGGCGGCTATAGTATCGCCTCCAGAGGCCTCGGTGGCTGAGCGGTTAGCCTGCTCGCCTCCCACCAAGGCGATCCGGGTTCAATACCCGGCCGGGTCACTCCGGATTTTCGCACGTGGGAATAGTGCCGGACGATGCCGTTGGTCGGTGGGTTTTCTCGGGGATCTCCCGTCCCCCCTTTTTCATTCCGGCGCTGCTCCATACTCACCTCAATCACCTTCATCGGCTCTCAAAACCTCGATGTTAAGAGCCGTCCAAATATCTTCACTCACTCACTGAGTTTCCCCTCCAAGAGACGGTAGCAGATAGCAAGACTGCTTGTATCCGTCATCGGTGGTCACAGATACGTGGCACACGGTATATTCAGAGGGCTTCACTGATAGAGCTGGCCTTGGGGCGACCTTGGGCCGGACGGGGCTCCCTGGTTCCCGGACAGGGCGTGGTCAGCGCCGACCAACCACGAGGTCACCGTCGACACCGCTGGACCGCATGTTTCAGAGCACGTAACAGTCCGTCCAGTACAGTACTCGCACAAACACACTTGCTCTTTTTCTCCATGGGGCCGCCCAGTTTTTCGCATGTGTGAAATGTGGCGGAGGTTGCCTCTGTCAAGTGGGTTTTCTCGGGGTTCTCCAGTTCTCCCCTCACTATTTGGTTATTGTGTTATTCCATCTCCGCTTCGTATCATCCCTAGGATCTCGGCTTTTACACGCCAGCCGTGCAAATCTGTCACTCGCGTTTTCTCCCGCCCCCTTCCCACTTGTGGCACAGTTGGTGCCGGGACGCCCACAACACATGCGCACAACTGTCGCCGTCGTACTAAACATGACACGTTCCGACTATTTTCCAGGTCAAGCACATGTCTCGCACTAAATGCGCTGGAACGTGCACGAATAACACGTAGGCAGACAACTCCGACGACGAGCGGCTACACGTGAGTATGAAAAATAAGTATGAAATTGCATGAAACTTCTAAGTTACACGGACTGTACAGTCGAGTGGATAGGTATTATATTATCCGTCCGTAAAATATTTTCAGTTGTGCACTGGGAGTTTCGTAAAAATGTAAAAAAATATGTATCACCGGCATAACTAGGGATGCCACCGTTATTCCGAATTCCGTTTTGAGATACGGAGGTATTCTTGGGTTTTGAAGGTTAATTATTATCAAGCTTGTAAACATTGACCGAAAGATTTATTGAATTTTTTTCCCCCCTTTAGCATTATATTTTAAAATATTTTTGGTTTTTAAGTGTTATTAAAGTCTGTTCACGATAAAGTGAGCACTTTTGAAATCAACCTTGGAAAAATGTCACTGCCCCTGATTGCATATATTTTAACGGACGCACTGAGTGAATGCACCCGGTAAAGTTGGTAACTATTAATGGAAAGTAGTTCCATATTTGAACGTCGAATAAAAAGTATTTGGTAATCATTTGTAATAATTTAAATTACTTCTTACGCTTTCATTTTTTTTAACGCCTCAGTGTGTAAAAACTAGCAGATTTATAAAAAAATATTTACTTTTATAAAAATTACCCGGTTTCACTTGACCGACGCATGAATAAAGTGATGAGGCCCACGGTGACGTTAATTTTACATATGGTAGAAGAATACACAACATGCATACAAGTATATCTTAAGCAGGGTTTTCAAAAGTGCTCATTTGACCGTGAACGGCCCATATTCGTCAATTTTCCGAACTTACAATTTTTTTCTCGATTCTGCCTTCCTTTACTTGTCCCGTGTCTGCGATCTCCTCCTCTGTCGCCGGTTCTTTGTAGGCCAATAACTGAGCTCTGCTGCACTCGTGGTGCAGGAAGCGAAACTGCATGTGACGCAACCGCCCCGCCGGTGCATAGAGACGTAACACGCGGCCCAGCTAGTTATAAGTAACACTTCTGCGCGCCTGAAACGCTCCCAGTTTATCCGCAGGCTCACAACTGGTCTCTATGGCGTACCAAATAAACTGTGCTAGTTATTCAAAAATAACAACTAAACTATTTGGAGAAGTGCCTGTCAGGCAACTTTTTCAGTTGAGTTGCAGCTAATTAAAATTTTCTGATAGTACTTCTCAGTTTCTTCTGCACGTCCGTTACGTGTTTTTTTTTCGCCTGGTATAAAAATTAACACTCACGCAAGTAGTGACTATTTCGTGTGTCAACTAAGCCAGACTACTAGAAAAGCTATAACAAAACCTATTCCAGTGGCCACCAGTTCAGATGATACTCTTTTAATTAAATGTGAAATGCATAACTATAAAAGAAAAAATTGTTCACCGTGAATTGAGAACCTTTGAAAGGCTTGCTTAAGATATATTTTACTCCCCATTCTCTAATATTTTACCACATGTAAAATAATACTGTCATGGACTCGATCACTTTATTCCATGTGCATATTATGCGGAACTGTGAAAATGCTAGAAAAACATATTATACTAATAACAAGATTTTTCTTACTTTCATGTGCACAAAACAGAATTAAATTAAATAAATCTTATCCTGTATCGAAAAATTACAACATTATTAAAGCACAAGACCTTCAATACAGCGTAAAGACATGGAACTACTTTTCGTACATTGCTATGAACTCATCGAGAACATGCTTTAGTAAATGTGTCCGTTAAAATGCATGCGGTTACGGGCCAGAACTTTTTTCAAAGTTTTACCTCAGAAGTGCTCAGTGATCCGTGAACAGCTTATACTATTATTAATGCGTTGTCATAAACTCTCCACTTAGCGTTTACGTTACAATACAGGTTGTTATTCTTTACGCGAACATCAATACAATGTTAACAGTTAAAACAAGCGGTATCCTATTGTCTTTCTTTCACGATTAACAGGTTTTCTCGCATCAGAATATTGTAGTTTGTAGACAAATGTTTCTGTACAGGTTCGCGATTGGACAGTATTTTGTATTCTGTGTTACAGATCCCATTGCAGTGTTAACGGCTAACTTAGTCGGAAGCAATGATAAAACAGGTTCACTATTCTACTCAAGGCTCTGTAAACATGCAGGCTTACTCCAGCCGCAAAATGGTGGACGCGCATCTAAAGAACGGATATTCGAGCACTTGTTATATACACTCATGAGCAGTTGAATTAGAGACACCCGCTTAGTGGCGTGTGTTTAACTCCCGTCGCCCTGATAGCGGTGGTGATATGGTGTGTCAAGGACCTCACAAGTTACCTGGAGCGATCGGGAGCAATAATGAACCGTAATTAGAGACCTGCAAAATTCGCGTTATTATTTGGCATCAGACTGAACTCCACAGTACTGTATGCACTAGAGCCGACGTCGTTTCTCCATTGGCTGCTGTATAAATGCGATCTGACTCCCTTTCTGACTCAACTGTATATTGGGGCATACAATTGCGATGCGTTCAGTTACCGGCGCAGAGTTACTCACGACGTGTCACATAACGTATGGTCCAATGACAAACTTGTTGTAGTGGTAAACGTGTTGGAAGTTTAACGTGTCCCCAAATAATAACGCGAATGTTGAAGGTCTCTAACTATGATCAATGCACAGCCTCCCAGAATGCACGGACAACGGTTGGAGTAGGATCCACGGCTCGCACATCCCTCTGGAGAGCATTCCAGGTGTGTTCGATAGGATCCAGGTCGGGTGACCTCAGAGGCCAAACACACAACCCCAAGCCACTCGGTCGCAATTCTGGAGCGACGGGAGTTTATTGTCTCACGCAGAATACTGTAGACGCAGAAATGTATTAGTATGAACTACCAGGAGGTCGCTGTAATATTAGTCAATGAGAGACGATGGCACGGGTACCAGGGGACCCATTTGATTCCACGTCAACAGTCCTCATACGAGGACACCACCAGTCCTGCCGTCGCGAGAGATCCGTATATCCATGTGCTTGGCGATTCACTCGTACCCTGCCACCGGCATGTACCAACGTCGAGTCATCCGTCCAGGTGACCTTTTTTCATGTTTTGAGGGTCCAGTGGTGATGTTCCCGCGCCCACATTAATATTTTTGCCCTGTGACGTGTGGTGAGCGGAGGTACCTTTGTGGGGTGGTAGCTTTGTATTGTGGGAAGAGATGGTCCTGGATGGCACGGCTACCCACAGGTCGTTGTGACCCAGCACTGAATCGATGAGTAATCAACTACACTGTGGCCTGTCTATCAGCTGTTACCAACCGAGCTAGCCAACGACGACAGCTGTTATCGACACGTCGTACGCCACAGTAGTCGTCACTGGTGACGGTGATTTTATCACAACCCGAAAGCCCACGGTACTCTCTTGACATGGTGACCCGTGGAAATCCCAGTGTACGTATGACTTCGGAGATGGAGTGCTCCATACGTCTGACCTCAGTGATTTGGCCACGATCAGATGAGTTGAAGTTTTGTTTCTCCTCAATTCTGTGCTGGACGACATCCTGGTTATGCCAGGCTGGCCAATACAGTATGCCAATCGATGATGTGACTTATCGCCGTTTCACCAACACGACATGTGTGTCTTATTCAACTTCTCATTAGTGTAGTTGCGGATTTTTTTGCTGGCACACGGGTGGGGATGTAACTACATTAACAGGTGTCTGTAAAGTAAAGCTATCAGCGATAGAAGCAGACCCTTAGAAGGCTTTGTGACACGCGAACGACCACGTACGTTGACGCACACGTAAGTGTAAACACCATCATGTAACCTACACTGAGTTGCGCTCCAGGAATAACCTGAGTCCAGTTGAGTTGTAGCCCGATATAAGTGGATTACATATTGACGATGCGGCCAGAGGCCGGGTGGGTCGTGATATGTGGAAAGTAGCTGCCGGTGAAGTTACGCAGCGCTCATAAACCGGAGTGGGCGCACGTACAGCTCGCCAATTAGTCCACATCGCCGCCGCTGGGAGGTATAAGAGCACCGTTACCAGCGCAGGTACAGCGTGATCGCAATCCTGCTTTCCCCCGCGGGCCGCTGATTTATGTGGCCGCGGGTTGGCCAAGCCTTGTGGTAGAAGGAAGAGGCGGGGGGGGATTGATCACGATGTGAGCGGTGGCAATAGCCGAGGGGCCTCCACATAGCCAGACCACCTCGCCGGGGCGACCCTGGTCCTCGCGCTCCGACACGGCTGGCTGGGCTGGTCGCCGCTCTCTGCCGGAGCAACGAGGCTGGACCGTGGTCAAGCTGCGTGCGTCATCGTGCCTAGTTCACAATAGCTCGTCCGCAGTTGAATGGTCCGCGGACGCATGTCCCAACGTGCGTGTCTACACTAACGTCTTCAGCAGCTTCGTTTTGATTTTTCTTTCATTTAACTTCTTTTGGATATTGTTTTTTTTTCTCTAGTCAGTAGATTTTTGTATTTTTAATTATTGAAGTTTCATTTTCGCGGTTAAGAGCTTAAAGGTTATTGCTTTGAACAAATAGCGAGTTTTAACAATAATAATAATATTTATACCTAAAACTCCCGCAGTTTACTTTTACCGTTTGCGCGCGATAAAATGTAAACAAAAACAATTCGGAAAACGTCCGCAGACCACGGTCCACGACCGAAAGTTGAAGTTGACGAATGATTTGGGATATGGGGCGTTGGGATATTGGGACGGCGAACTATGACGTCAGAGGATCACGCGCACCAATCAGCGGTTAGTCGTCCGCGGACCAGTTTTAGTGGACTAGGCCTTACTGACGTGTACAGCCCCCTCCATTTTCCGTCTCTTCTATACCACACCCTAAAGGTGGGATTACCATTAAAGACTGAATAATTAAGAATTGTACTTTACGACTCGATAAGCACACAGAAAATGGACAGTAAAAAGATTTGCAGTTTATGATTGAATTAGCAAGTGTTAAGTCTAGCCAATCAGAATCGTAGGAGACGAAAGCAACCGATATAACTTGGAAATATGGACTAGAGTGGAGATTATTTACATATGTTTAATTATTTGTGGTTGCTGCTTGTGTAATCATTTTGAAAAAAAAATCTCGTGTTATCTTATAGAAGGGTAAGCAGATTCCATAATTTTGCATTCACATCAATACAGCTGAAAATGTTAATTACAGCGAATTCAATTCCTCTTTAAAGAAAGAAAACATGACCACGAACAGTTATTTAAATTAAGAGGATACTGTCTCTCGATTAAAATAGCTATTTTCATACGATTTTAGAATATAACATAACCTAAATACAAGATGTAAATACAGTTTTCGACCAAAAACAAATGTCACTGGGCTCTGATTGGCTACTTTGTCTTAACTTGTACTTAAGATATAAAATATAACCACCTCTTAAGAAACGCCAAGATCGTACACGACCCATCAAGACCCGCACACAACAGTCATAAAATAATACCATTGAATACATTGAATCATATCTTAAGCACACGGCACACATATTCTGTTTCGTCAATCGCAAACCAACCTTAAGGCAGAAGAGATACAAACGTAGGTTATTAATGACGGCTGACAGTCTACAAATTGTTACAAAAATTTCGAAAGCGCGTCAGAAAACGCGCAAATGATGACACAGAATATAATGTTTTCAGTGAGGTATTAGGCTACTACAGTTTGCGCGCGCAGCTACCTCTCGCATCGCCGGCAGTTGTGGCGTTAACAGTATACACTACGTAGGGAAGTCAGTAGGTTGGTGGGCGCCGTCGTGCGTGGCTGCTTACACTCGAGGCGCCAGTCCACGAGCTTATTGAACGCCAGGGTGTGGCATGGCTGCCTACGCTACGGACACCAGCCAGTCCACCAACTTTTTTACAGTGGTAATAGTTAATTGTTGAGACTATACACTTCGTAGTCTCATAAACAGCTGTTGTCAGTAACACCAAGCAAAATAACTTTATTTTGTGCGCGATACATGGCAAAACGTTGTAATGATTGAACAGTTGCAACCAAGAAAGTTGTTTATTTTGACGCGTAAAGTTGCGTATTTATCTGCAACTAAATGGTTAGATGCGTGTAAGGCCAACGGTTGTTATGTTAAAGACATTATAAACCAAGCGCTTCTGGAGTGAACGTTTGTTACATTAAATGTCAGTAAGGCAAAATGCATTCACGTTAAACGCCTGTTAGGTAAAACCCCGTAAGATGTAAGGCTACATGTTTGTGCGCTGAATGTTATGTAGTTTAAATTACACGCTTGCGAGGCCATTATCAAAGTGTTTTTGATTTTCGGATTCGAACTGCGTCAAGTGTGACTTTACGTGGCTCGAATCCGAAAGTCACAAACATACTATGCCGTTGTTTCAAAGTATGAATTTTTACACATGAGTGTATATTATATAACTCGATTATTCTCACTGCGCCGTTAGTAACATGGCGACCTTGTGTACTCCTTTTAAGCCCTATATTTATTTTATTGTAGTTCTATTACTGGCAAGAGAATTTGCCTTAAGTCTCAGTCAGATACTAAAAATAGACAGTGGTCGAAACAAAGATGAGGTAGGAAAAGTGTGCAAAGCGATGAATAAACACCTAAAGTTTTATGATGACCATTTGATCAACGTATCTTAAAGAAAATGTTTTGACTCCGTACTACCACCCAGAACACTTCCCGGTAAAATAGGCTTTTGTTGATTTTTTCCGGCCAATCAATAGAGGAAGAATTGTCAGTTTAAAAAAAAAGAATGTTAAAGAAGTGATCAATTTAAGTACTACATAAGCACATTCTTGGGATAAAACAGAGTGTCCGACTTTGACCAGGACATCATGCGTCGTCTAGCAAGAGCTCGCGTCATGTATATTTCGCCGAGCTCTCCTGAGCCAGGGTCAGCGTGGATGAACGAGGCGAAGGCTTTTGCTCGTGAGATACGGCCGTTCTAACCTGTGGACAGCGCTGCCCTGTCTGGCGAGTATTAGATACGCAAGAGTAACAGATGTAACGAACACTGAGTGCGGAAGGCGAGGCAGACTGTCGACTCGCCTTTTCTATCATTGCCGAAGCTCAGAGCGGGGGTAGTCCAGGCCCTTGTGAGGGCCCTTAAGAGGACTATGTAGATGCGTGTCCGAGGTTAAGAAGCGAGGGAGCGATACGGGCGACACTAACACGCACGCCTAGCGCTTTGCCACTCCTACGCTCAAGGCGTGCAGTGTTTCCGTCCTAACGCTTTACTGTGTAAACTAGATCTCTAACTGTGGGGTTTTATTACACGCGATGAAAGTACACAGATCAAACTACCTGCGTGTAATCGTACTTTACTCCTATAACTTAAAGTAACTTCATAGGCAAGCTTTAAAAATGCGATCTTTGACCACTTTCACGATTTTGTTTTTCTCGCCATTAACTCACTTAATATGATAAAAGTAAAAAGATAGCGAAATACAGTAGACAATAGTTATTTTATCCTTTCTAACAAAACTTCGTATTTCCAGAACATTTATTTACTAAGACACGCGTTTACGCGCAAACAACGATTTCACAGAAAACGTTTCAGTACATAGGGCCCTTAACCAGCCAGTGGTTGCGACGCTGTTATTCACGCTGCTTGCCGAGGAAGTTCCCCTTCCGACTAGAGTTCTCAAATAATTGTAGTTGAGGTGCCTGCACGCCTCAACTGCAACATATAACTCGCCAAGTTGCCTCGGCGAGCTGGTGTTCAAATGTTTACCTCCCGTCCCCTCTGCGTGTGTGTGTGGGGGGGGGAGGGGGGGGGAAGAGAGAAGCAAACTCCCACCCTTTAATAAACCAGTCCGGAATTCTGGATATTAGTAGGGCTTTATTCTATCACTAGTCCCTGAAGGGGGATAGCAACAGTAGCAAAAAATTCGCGTTTTTTTTATAGCCAAATGAAGTTAAATTATAGCGATTTATGCAATATACGTCATTTCGTTTTCCAGCGCGTCTATACACACACAGCGGCGCGCGCATGCCAACCACAGACTTCGTGTTGCTTCAGGTGGTAAGACTTACTACGGATTCTTTCGTGCTTCTCTGTCAAAAACACCTCTGGAGCAATAAATTATAGCCAGAAGGGAAAGGGGTAGTTTTACAAAAGCATACTTTACCGCATCGTGCTGTTAGAGCCGCATCGTATTGTGCAGACAATGATTGGTTGCACACGGTTTGAGAAAAGAAGCGTTTGTTAAATTTATTCACACATTACTTATTCAATATGCGTGACAATACCGTTTCCTTCTTTGTCGAGGGCGCACGACTGACTAAAGACTGTTCACGGTAAAGTGAGCACATTTGAGGCTCTAAGTTACTTTTTCCTTTCAGCCATATTTTATCCTTCAACCACCTTTTTAAATATTTCTTGCCCCGAGTATAATAAACACAGTCTTTATATTCCACTGCACTCTGAAGTTAACGTTCAAGGGTAAAATAAAATATATTTATTGGTTATTATTTAAACTGAGAGGGGTTTCAAAAGTGCTCACTTTACCGTGTATAGCCTATATAAAAATACGTCCCAGGTTCAGTTTCTCACCAGGTCAGGTAATTTTTTTCGTTGTGGGAAATTTTCTTCTCCGGTCCAGCATCGCGTGTTATGTTGCCTCTATTACCTCGTGCTGCGGAAGGCAACGGCAGACTACGATAGCAAAATTCCGCCAAGGGAGTGTTGGTCGCGCTGTCGGAAGGAGGAAGGAGGGATAGGGCAATACCTAGCTGTGCAAGTGATATAGTGCATTCACGGTTACTTCAGACTTTTCTGAAGTCCTGCTTACGTTCTGCATGCAGGATAGACCTCCGCCTCGTACAAATTAAGCTTAACCAAATATAGAAAATTACACCGATGGGATAGCGCACTGCATTCGTGCCCATTCACCCTAATAATATTGCGCATAAGAACTATTTCTTACTCGGTATTACCATCACACCTATCTTCTCGCTGTTTTTATTTATATTAATTACATTTGAATTATAATAATTTATAGATAAAGAATTTAAAAATGTTTAATTTAATAAAAAATCGCGTGCTTTTAATTTAATGCAAGTATAAAACGATTGTAATACATGGTATATTTAGGAAACAACAGAACACGCCATACAGAAAGATTTTTCAAAGGTTTGATTAAAAAAGTGTGAAGAACTCGCGAATAGACTGTGCCACCATCGCCAACACATTAAGAATAGAGTTAAAAGAAAACAATAATTTAAAATATGCAGTAATAACGTAGCGATTAAAAGAAACTCTCCAATATTGATTATTGTGCTAAATAAGTGTTATCCGCTCATCATAAACATTATTGTGTGCAGTATTTGCGGTGTATGATTAAATTAAGATTGGCTTGTAAACAGTCAGCCTCCCACTCCCTCGCCCCCACCCCCCTAAGCCACCAATTAGTCACCCAGTGGAAACAGAAAGTATGGAGGGGAAAAAAAGGTTGGGGGGGGGGATACAAGAAAGCCACAATGACAGAAAATTCAAGAATCAAAGGAATTGTTTTTGTATTGAAACCAGTGGAAAAGCCGCTGCCCCTGCCTGCATATATTTTGACGGGTGTACTGAGTGACATTCGTCCAGTAAAGTTGGTAACGATGGCTGGAAAGTAGTTCCATATTTTTACGTCAAATAAAAGGTGTTAGCTAACCATTTGTGATAACCTAAAATTATTCTTTCGATTTCCGTATTTTTAATGCATCGAAGCTTAAAAATAAGCAGATTTGTAAAGTTTTACTTCCTAAATATTCTCACAGTTTCACTTGACGAACGCATGAATAAAGTGATGAGACCTATGGCAATGTTAATTTTACATAAGGCAGAGGAATACACAGCTTAAGTATATCTGAAGCAGGTCTTTCAAAAGTGCTCATATTACCGTGAACAGCCTATTTTTATTTATGTAAATGAGCGGATAAGCTGGATGCAATAAGTAACGACTAGCGACTGGCTTTATTGTGGAGAGAACTTGCACAATGCGGCCATCACGCTCCATCAGCGCGGCAAGCGGTCGTTAGCGACCGCGAGCTGACGAATGGCGCGTGCGCTCGTGACGTGAGGGCGGAGCGAGTGTGTCTCGACAGTTCCGCCAGCTCGTGTCTCAGCCACCTCGACCGCAATTCTTCTCCGCTCTTGGTTATCTCTGTGTGCTGGACCCTGTCCACGGTAAATTGAGCACTTCTGAAGTCAACCTCTGAAAAATACCGCTGCTCGTAAGAATGCACATGCTGCTATGTGCACTGGTATCCACGCTTCCGCATAAGTTGGCAGCGGATAAATAGAAATAGTTACATGACTTGATGTTGTGTCGCCAGTTTAATGTTTAAATTCACGGCCATATTAATTGTTCATTGCATTCCTAACAATTTCACTTGGCTTGCACTTTAATTGAGGGAGTGGATCCACGGTAATATGGCAAAAGGATAAAAATAGATCCTAAGCAGGGTTTTAAAAAAGTTTTAAATTGATCGTGAATAGCCTATAGAAGATGCCAAGAGGGTTTCCCTCACCTGAGACTGGTCGGGAGCATAGTTAGCATTAATGCTCATGTTGTGTCCTGGAGAGACAACAGGCTTAGTGCTGATCGCCAGGGCCTCAGTAGGCTACTTCTGGAAGGGTGTGAGTGATAGTGTGCGTTTGTGAATCAGGTTGGGACTTTTGATCTTAGGCGAGAGCTGAGCGATGTAAATGCGTGAACCCTTTCCCTCGCCGTGACTAAGATTGACGCATAAAAACAGCAAAAGACACTGTCACACTTTATGTTTACAATGTACGTATGTACGCATAACCTCTTGGATTCATTAATTGTTTAGTGATTCACGATTCGTAACATTTCGACTGAAACGTTTGCTTGCGTGTTTTCCCACAGAACTGAGTAGCATAAAATGTGGGTCGACCGAGTTTAGAGGCCAAATGCTAGCTAGGGGAAGTGCATGTAGGGACAGCATTTTTGGCAAATTCATGTTAGGTCAAATGTTTCGTAGGATTAACTTTTTTTAGGCAAAACTATTTTAAGCTAAATGTCTACAGAAGAGAAAGCACGTGAAAGGCCAAATACATGTTCCGCTATTTTTTATTTAAATTGAATTAGGTTTAACGCTGCAACACCACGGAATAATTCGCATTATTTTCACATCACGATGAGGCTGTATGATGTGGCATTTAAAAACTGATGCTAGACTCTCACGTCGTTACCATCCTTAATAGAAATATCCATCACATTTTGTGGCGTATATAATTTCCGTTTTTCTCAGGTGTTTGCACATATGTTTTGATATCACACAAAATACAACGGCTGGTAAATATTCTAGAGAGAATAAACAAAACTTGTGTGTAAATCATTCGTTGTTTGATACGGATCTTTTAAAATAAGTAGAATGTAACCTGCTGTGTACTGTGATTTTTTATTTCTATTCTAATTTTTGTAAGTTATTTATATTCATTATTTAGTGCAATTGTTTTATTTTTGAATTTTTGACGTTTTTTTTGGAATTGTTAGCAGAGGAATAAAGTTTATACGAGACTTAGACTGATCAAAGATATTGCACTCCTCTACTTCATAACTGCGAACCATCTTTAAATTTTGTACAACGTGAGTGTGTGCACTGAAGGAGCCAATGCATAGATATTTTCAGTTTGCGAATAACATGAATGCGGAGTCTAGCCTGCAGGTCAATGAACGTGCGTATTTCGCGCTGTTCCGTATAGCATACAGGATAATTCACGAGGAGTTACCGCAACTCACAGGGCTTATTCCTCACATCATTTGGAACAAAATATGTCATGTAAATGTAGGTCTTATTCCCAATATTTACAGAGTAATTCGACAATCAGCATACCCACCCTACATTGGAAATAAGTTTTCACCGCCGTTTCACCATCAATGTGTGGTGTGGTGTCCCACACGGCCAGCTGATTGGGCCATTTATTTTCCCGGGACGCTTGACTGGCGTGGTGTAGCTACAATTTTTGCAAGAATAACTGCAGCTGTTACTTGACATTCCATTAGTGAGACGTCGTATGATCTTCCAGCATGATGGTGCACCTCCTCACTTCCACCGAGCTGTGGTTGAACATTTCAGTGTGCATTTCCCTGAGAGATGGATAGGACGAGGCGGTTTTCCCCCCTGGCCTCCTCGAGCGCCAGATCTATCACCACTAGATTATTGCGTATGGGGATGGATGAAGGATATTGTTTACCAAAGGAGTTCGCAAACACGTGAGGAACTACTTGCGTGTATCATACATGCTGCTACAGAAATCAAATATAGTCGTGTGCAGCTATACATAGAGCAACACGTGCGGTTCATAAGCGTGCGGCCAAGTGCATTGAAGTAGACGGAAACATTTTTGAAACATCTTTTGTAAGCTTGCGGCATTCGAGTGAAACTTGAACAGCTAAAAAATGTCCTATCACGACCTCGAAGCATGCGCGTGAGCTCTCTCTCTCTCTCTCTCTCTCTCTCTCTCTCTCTCTCTCTCTCTCTCTCTCTCTCTCTCTCTCTCTCTCTCTCTCTCTCTCTCTCTCTCTCTCTCTCTGGGCTCTGCGCGCCTATGCTGATTGAGACTCGTAGAGCGGGTTGTTAATCACGCAGTAATAACCAGCTCACTGACTGTAGATGACGGTATTTGCACACGAGGTCAATATCAACTTAATTTTGTCTTACGGTGTTTATAAATGGCCTTGCTTTTCCTTTGCGCTAGTCAGAAAAGGAAGAGGGTTACATACTAAGCTCTACTTACTGCTGACAATGGCACACGTATCATTGTCTCAGGACTCCGACATAGATTCTTGTAGCGCTCATCTCTAACCCTTCGAACGCTGGCATGGTGGTCATCCATTCCCAAAGAAAACTTTTTTTTTGTCGCTGAAGAGAATAGCAGACTAAGAATAACAAAACATTTTATTTATGTCTACTAGCAGCCCTGCCATATATGGTGCCTTTCCGTACACGTTTGGTTTGAAACATTGTTAAGTAATTCTAAAACGTTGTGACAGTTCATAAATAACTACATACAAGTTTGAACACATTTTATTTGAAGAAAACATACAAAATGCTGATTGGCAAACAACCCATAAAAGACTATTAAAATTTAAATGCATAAAAATCAGGCGTTGATAAATAGTGGTCACAAAGAGTAACAAATCATTATATATGTATATGTATATATACACACACACGCACACATAACGCATCTCGGCTCCATTACAACAAGAATTTAACTTACATTGGTCCAAACTTTACTTCGCCAACACAACAGCTAAAGTTTACTATCCTTTCTTGAGTTATAATTATTCACAGCAGCCATTTAACTGTAAAATAATTCAAAAAGGAGGGCAGTAAGGATTGCCCATCAAAGCCTCAATTTACAATAAAATAATATTAAAACAATTAAAACAGTTACGGTGGGAGGCAGTCGTTTGGAACCCGTCAAAGCTCCGACCGATAAAAACTTTACAAGATGAACAACAGACAATTAAAAATATGAACGCCCTAACGATGAAGTCGTGGAAACAGTGAAACAGCAAACACTATTTATACTAGGGTGGCGGACAAGGACGAACACGACAGTTTAAAAATGGACACACAGTAACGCGACACAATAATTTGGAAGGGCAGCCAAAACCAAGATTTTTAAATTGACTAGTACTATTGCACACCCAAGGTGCAATACCACTTGCCACACAACACTACCAAACATTTAAAAACTTTGCCGCTAACTTAACGTTTTCCACGACTCGCCGTATTTTTAAGTTCCCCAGCGCTCTGTAGCGTGACTAGTAAAACGTCAGCTGGAAAACATTGTAGCGGTGTTTGACCTCAGCTGACCGAGGGGAAGTGCAACTAAATCCCAGGTTGCACCAACAACTTCTCAGATCCGAGATCAAATGATCCTAGTTCCGAACTAGGATCAAGTTTGATCTTGGTTCCAATGTCAAAGTGTTGCGCCAAGGAAATTTCATGATTCTGGATTTTCGATTCGTCGATCTTGGTTCCAAAGTGTGAGATCGGCATTAAGTATGAGACAAATTTTGCTATTGGTTCGTAATATATGACATCATGAAAGTAGACGTATTTTTTTATTATAGATAGAACTAGATGTGCGATGTTTGATCTGTTTTAGGTGAATTATTGTTCGAATTTTACTGAATAATATTCAAGTGCGTATAATGTTGTTTTAATTTCCCAAGAAAACAATCGAACGTAGTTCTATCTGTTGGCGTATTTTCAAACTACATTTATCAACGATGGCTGCTGATCTCGGATCGAGATTTCGAACCGCCAATTTCGGGCGGTTCGAAATGAACTTCATCTCGATCTCCAGTCCAGCTCTGAACTCTAAGGGAGCAACAGTTTTCTGTGTTGATCTTAAATTCGATCTCTGATCGAGTTTCGAACCACGATGGTGCAACCGGGCATAAGTCGTCAGGAACAAACGTAGATCTTGCAGACGAAGGGTAGCGGCGTAACGTAGCAGACGTCTCAAGAGCGTAAAGTAGACAGAGCGAGGCCGTAAACAACCACGACCAATCAAAAATTAGACGCAATAAGGGTAAAGGGTATGGCAGGGAGGGAAAACCAGGAGGAATGAGGAGGGAATCGGAGCCGAGCAAAGAGTACACCACCGCACAGAAGTAGATGGCGCTGATAAACTTAACGCGACGACGCTAACGACGCAATGTCAGTGGAGAATGAAATATTAGCTCCATTAGTCAAAGCAATGGCTGTCTGCGGTACACGTTTATGTTGACCTCATCGGCTAGGAGCGTTTTGGTGCTGGCCCTAGTTGTAATAAAATAGTGCCGGTACGCTGGCAAGAAGCAGATATCGCAGGAATGTACACTGTACAAACATTCTTTGTACTCTGACAAACAAACAATCTTTTTAAAACTAGCTGCCAATATAATTTCTGTAACAATACAAGTAAAATTTTACAAGAGAAGTGTGGTATGTACGATTATAAAGTCAAATGTTAATAAGCAAATACTGCAGACCTCAAATTTATTATAAACGTGGAGACACATAAGCTATTACGTATGTGTTATAAAACAGTGTTTTTGTAAATATGCGCTATTTTAGTTGTGATATAAGAAAATTTTGGCAACTAGTTTTTAAAGAATAGTTTATTTAACCATAGAAAAAAATGTTATAGTCTATTTGCGGTTTCGTTACTCTTTTTAAATCGAACCTTCGAAAAATCGCGTATCACAAGTATTTTATACTTTTGTTAACATAAAATGACCTTATTTCTGTTTAAATCGAATTATTATATTTTATCTAACTAGCGATCCGGCCTCGCTTGGGTGCGATTTACAAATATGGCATTGTTAGGTTTACAGCAAGTATATACACTAAATGCTTAAGGCAACCAACATGGGATTGATACTGTGTTGTTCAATAAGTCTTCGTAAGTGAACCCCTATTTCTAAAACAGACAAAAAGGGTTACTGTGGGTCATCCTTAAAAGATATACATACGTTGTCACGGATTTTTTCAGACCTTTTTGAGATCTACAATTCTTTAGTACATTAATTTGGTGTAGCCTATCTCCTATGGTGTAGACAGCGTAAGTCATGTAAGCACCCGAAAAGCGGCTTTTTCCAACTTGATTAGAAAAGTCGACATTTCTCTACTATCGTTACATTAAATATTAACGTATTATATACCTAACCCTTTCTCAAGACATTCTCTAAATGAAGGTGAAACCCGTATTAAATTCCATTAAATAGTTTAGAAACCTTAGCCGAATACACAGACACTCGCTGCCGGGCGACTTGGTTTTATACTATGTATAGATTTATAATATTTCATTTATAGCTAATGTGAATAAATACAGATAGGAAATAAGTGTACTGGTAATGCCTAGTTAGAAATAGTTCTTATGCAAAATAATATAACACTGAATTCACACGAATGCAGTGCATTGGCCATCTGGTGTAACTTCCTATGCGTTGCTTCCACGAGGCGGAAGAATACCTTGGAAGTAGGAACTTCAGCAGGGTTTCGTAGAAGTTGGAAGTAACGATGAATTATCTACAGTGAGCAAAAAAATTTTGCATAACCAATAATTTTGTTGCACGTTGTCACAGATTATGTTTTGTTTCTCGTATTGTTTGGTTTGTGTCGTCAGGTAAGGCGTGATATTCAGTACATATAACGTATATTTTAATCCCAGTCATCCTCTTTGGTCGTAACCAACACCGTATTTCACAAATCCCGAATAATAAGGGAGTATGAGCCCTTTAAAAAATGAGATTTTAAGCAGTATCGCCTCTTACGTTGAAAGTCCCAATAACATACAATAATGTTCTGAGCGTTGTCATTGTATTCTATTTCGTTACCGATATTTAGCAAAAATACAATTTAAAACCTCGTTTTTTAAGGGCTCACGCCATCCGTAATATTCGGTTTAGATATTAAGTGTCGCATGTTTTCATTTTACTTTTTCATGAAGAATCACCTCCCGAAGTTTGTCGGTCTAATTGCGAATCACTCTGTATAGTGTGTAACAGAGTGTTTCGTAACTTATGTTACAGACTTTGGGAGATGATTCCTTATGGAAAAACACTACGTCTAAGGGTTGAAAACACCCTCAACAACTGGACTTTAAATTCATTTTATCTAATCAAGTGGAAACAAATTAATATTAACTTAAGATATTTAAATATTGTAACGTAATATTACTTGTTTGCAATTTTACTTAGTAAAAAAATACGTTTAACGCCCAACTTTCGGGGATGTTTTCAACACTTAGACGTCGTTTCCGGACACACGTAAATCGGCATTTTCGTAATGTTCTTCCATAAGGAATCACCTCCCAAAGCCTGTAACGTAAGTCACAAAGCATCCTGTATGCATATAGCGGAGCGAGGGACAGCGCCCTGAAGGTCGTGGATTGCGAGTCGGTGGTCGGTTGTTGCGCGCGACTCGCCGGTCGCTGCCCTACTTCGGCCCGCCACTTTCCCGGCACCACCCGCTTTAATTCTCCTCCCCGCCGACCCGCGCGCTCTCGCGAGTTTCGTAACACACCCACTCGATACAGCCGCCACTCGACCAAACCAATCAACACTCTAGCTGCACGTATATGTCGCTCTGCCCACGCGGGGTCGCTGCTTCCATTCCTGCCTGCCTGCGGCAGCTTCTCACATTCTTCAAGCCTGTTTCCATTACCAGTTGCTCAAAATACACGAGCGCCTAACACAGCCTAATTTTTTTTTTCCCCACTCGAACAATTTTTTGGGTGAGAGATCTGGGCGGCTCTTAAGGCAGATTTCCACCCGCCACAGCCTATACAGTTTTGTATAGGCTGTTCACGGTAAAGTGAGCCATTATAAATTTTTCCTTTCATCCAATTTCCATCTTCCTGCTGCTTTTTTAATATAAACATTGCAATGTGACCAATAAACACAGTTTATACATTTCACCACCATAAAAAATTAATGCCTGAGGCTGCAATGATATATATGTATTTATTAGTGGTTAGTGCCTTTTGGGACAGCCTTAAAAAATGCTCACTTTATCGTGAACAGCCCATATCATGATTTTTGGAACGACAGAGCACAGAGTATTGCCTAGTGCATTGTCTGAGGTCAGTATTTTTTTATTACTGTTGATATCTTCGCCCTTGTAATCGTTCGTAAGAAATAACCTCGTGTTTCGCCTCGCCAGTTATCAGCTAAAAATTAATAAATGTAGCGAAGCTGTGGCAGTTCGATAAAGTATGGGAAGCTGTTATTTAGGATATGCCGTGCCGGAAATTTCAATACACCTTCTGTAATAGAAGCTTCGGCGAAAAATCGATAAATACAAGATGGCGGGTGGGAATCCACCTTAACATTGAGGTCTTGAGGGCCGATGAGGGTGAAGTGAGATGAGAATGGAGCAGCACCGGAATGCAAGGGCGGGGGAACCACACCCTCCCCCCCTGAACAGCGACTCCATCCGTCACGATTCCCACATGCGAAAAATCAGGTAGCGGCCCCGAATCTAAAGGCTGTTCACCATAAAGTGAGCACTTTTGCAACCAATCGTAGAAAAATGTGACTTCTCCTACCTGAATATATTTTAACGGGCGCACTGAGTGACAAGCGCCCAGTAAAGTTGGTAATGATGGAGGGGAAAGTAGTTACATATCTTAACACCAAGTAAAAAGTGTTAGGTAACCATTTGTGATAACTTAAATTATTTCTATCGCTTTCTGTTTTTTTTTTATGCGTCGAAGTGTAAAAATGAACAGTTTTTAATAATACTTACTTTTCTAATAATTCTACAGTTTCACCTGACCGACGCATGAAGAAGGCGATGAGGCCCATGGTAATGATAATTATGCATAAGGCGGAAGAACACACAACGTGCATACAAATAAAACTTAACCAGGGCTTTTAAAAGTGCTCATTTTACTGGGAACAGCCTATAATCCAGTTCGCCTCGGTGTGAGGCGAGTAGTCTGACCACCACACCACCACGGCCCCTCAAAAAAATTTTTACCGTAGAGGAAAAAGGGGTAGAGTTGCTCGTGCGAGATGAGAAGCAACAGCTTTCCGTGCCGCAACATCGGGCCGTACTGCCAACTACACAACCAAAAACGTGGATTGGATTTGAGGTTAGAGCACTGTTCAAGACAAAAAAAAAAAAAAAAAAAAAAAAAGTGCTTTTAGATATTTGTACATTTGCTCTAACCATGTTTTAATGCCAGTAGAGTATTTCTGGTCGGTCGAAGTACTTTGTCCGAACAAAAAGGTGCGTCCGGTGAAAATTTCAAAGTAGATAAACTCGTTCGACACTGTATACCACGTAACTCCGACAGTTATATTGACGATGGACAACACGTTCACAAGACTGGAAATAATGCGTCGACATGTACGGCACTATTACACAACACAGCAAATGACCGGAAGTTAAAAAAAAATGTGCTTCCAAAAACCTTGATTATAGCTTAATCGAATGTCGGGAAAATTTAACTGTTTTTATTTTTCTTAACTGAGGTCCGTAGGTCAATGAGGACGGCTTTCGCACTGAGCCAATCTGAACTTAAACCTATAAAAGGTACGCACACACCCTTGCCATGCCCAGTATTGAATACGGAACCTTCTACCTGGTCTGAAGTTAACGTCGCAACGGCATCAGCCATGAAGTAATTTTTACAATTAAGTCGCCGACTTAATTACACTCCAATTAACGATTCCGTAGCAAATAAAAGGGAAGAAAAAATTCAAGGCTGTTGCTGTTGGCTTATAAAGTAATTTTGTCAGCTTATTAGAAGTGTCTAATGAAGGTTAGCACCGAAAAGTGTTGCCGTCACACCGCTTACTGTTCGTTACATGGCCAAACTTAACCGCTTCGCGTTCACTTTTAGGTGGATCAGGTTTTAAGTTGGTAACCTTGCCTCCTACGGTAGAAACAAGTTGCGACTGCTTGATGAGATTTTAACGCAAGAAAAACAAACTTGATTAGCCAACGTAGGTGTTATTGATTGACACATCATGTAAACATGGTTGTTGTGATAAATCTCATGGGTGTTGGGGGAGGGGGACGTTGACTCTCTCAGACATAGTGTCCTATATATCGGACGTTGCATGATAAGTTGGTATTGACATCTGCACTGTACGCAGCAGGAAACAGCGTCCAACAAAATTAGTCCTTCAAGTGGTGAGAGACATCTGCCGCCAATAACATAAGACAGAAACACATTTTATGTATCGCGATATATGACAGCGTTCTACACTGACAACTTTTCAATACCAAGCAATAAATTTGTTATTTTCAACGCCTAAAACTATATTTTATCTATAACTGAGAAGTCAAGGCTTAAGTATTCAAACATCGTTTATTTATCAAAAAATTTAAACATTCCTTACAATGAATAAAATTATTTTGGAAAGGCAGAAATAATTGCGTGCATGATTTTTTAATATAAATCAATATTAACTGTGTAATATGTTATACTGTCACTCCAAATCAATTTGGAACTTCATGGTACGTTTGGCGTAAATTACCACCAGCATTTGGGAAATGTATAACAATTAACAAAACAAATTTTTGTCCCTAAACTTAAATATCTAAAATATTTCTGTACGTAAGAATAGATTACGAAATATTAAAACCATTCATCCTGTATCAGTTATCATCGATATTCTAACGTTAATGTATGTACGTACAAATCATTTGGTGTTGACTCTCAGAACTTGCACATAAATGACTTCTCAATCATTCAAATATTGACAACAATGAATAGAAATAAGCGTAACCAATTCTCGTGCCTTCGTTGTTGGTGCCATGCAATTTTCCGGCTATAATACCGGAATACCCAATAATTCACTATTTTTTGCAATGAAGACCATATCAAGTAGACAATTTGGTTGTTATTTTCCAGTACGATGAACGATGAACAACTCGGATACTCGAGGACTTTCAGTATGTATTCAGAGAGCACTGATGGGGTTCATATGTCAAATTTCAAAACTTTATGAATAAAGGCTGTTCACTATAAAGTGAGTACTTTCGAAATCACCCTTAGAAAAA
This sequence comes from Dryococelus australis, assembly GCA_029891345.1. Classification (NCBI taxonomy): domain Eukaryota; kingdom Metazoa; phylum Arthropoda; class Insecta; order Phasmatodea; family Phasmatidae; genus Dryococelus; species Dryococelus australis. Next base: position 340,125,254 of record CM056993.1, on the reverse strand, counting down.
ATCGATGCTCCAACCTGCATATATTTTAACAGGCGCCCTGAGTGACATGCGCCGAGTAAAGTTGGTAAAGACGAATGGGAAAGTATCTTAACGGCGAATAAAAAGTATAAGGTAACCATTTCTGATAACTTTAATTATTTCTTTCGCTTTCTGTTTTTTTTTATGCACTGGAGTGTAAAAATGAGCAGATTTGTAAAATATTTACTTTTCTATCAATTTCACAGTTTCACTTGACTGACGCGTGAATAAAGTGACGAGGGCCGTGACAATGTTAATCTTACATAAGGCGGAAGAAGACACGACGTTGTATGGCATTCAAAAGTGCGCCTTTTTCTGTGAATAGCCTACACCGCCCCTTATTCGTCCAGATACTGTATAATTTCCCCTGCTGTATAAGCATGCGCGACATACAAGGGGGAAGGGGATGAGACAAGTATCACTTCCCCCTACTCCTTCTCAATTCAGCTGTTATCAATCCTGTTTTTCAGCTTGGTTGAGTTGACGGGATGTAGAAAGGAAACCGAGTTGGAGAAAACCCACGGGGAAAAGATCCGAGCGCGTGGCTTTTTCTTTCTTTTCCACGGAGGACGCAGAGAAACTGTGTCAAGTATCTAGCAGAGCACGATGACTCTACGGTACGGGAGGAGGGGAATAGGATGACTCTGTAGCGAGAATTGAAAGTCTTCAGTATGTTGAAGTCTCTACTCCATGTCGTAATACAAATATTACTTTCATCACGCAGGTAGACACTGTCCAGTAAATTTCCAGAAAGACGAGGCATTTCCTCGTAATAAAAATACACGTATCAGTAACACAAAAGCAGCGCTGCCATGTCTTCAAGCTGACCTTTGTTTGTGTTTCCTGATCGATAATTTCCTTATCCATTGACGCTACAAAGCCGCTAACAACTTTTATTAAATACGTAAGTATTTGTAACAAACTTGTTACAAACACGTAAGTATAAGTATCAAACACCATACTAAGTGCATTTTAATATGCAGTTCTTGTAATTCAGTCTTCTCAAAACTAATTCAGTTTATATAATATATAAGTTGCGTTTCCATCATGATCTGTACTGATACTTTTAAATATTAATAAATTGCAATAGCTATTTTTATGTAATTTGATTTTACCGAATAGCTTTCCATGGCCACCTGTTTTCACATGCGCTATCAACAAGGCAAGTAAATACAACAAATCTATATTTCATGTGTTTTTAAAGCCTAACTTCACCATGACTATATATACATTTTTGTCTCCTTCCCCCAAATAACAAATAACTATTCATCACCGCATAACCACATGTTCACGAACGAGCAGTTTAAATGACATTCAGAATCATAAGTATATACTATGAATTCACCATATATTTTTATAGCTCTGTCACATACTATGCCGAGATATATGAAACGTGCAAAGATAAAAATGAAGGTTGAAACGAGGCATTTAATGCGCGCAATGAGAATGATGGAAGGACACGGGATTTCCCCTTCCCTCGAATGGATTGCAGAAATTTGGATGGCTCTTAACATCGTGTTGTTGAGAGCCGATGAGGGTGAAGTGAGGTGAGTATGGAGCGGTTCCAGAATGCAGGGATGAGGGAAAAGGGGAGATCCGCGAGAAGGCCCGTCGACGAGCGCCGCGATTCCCACATGTTGAGGATCTGGTGGCCGCCCCGCCGGGAATCGAACCCAGTTTGCCTTGGTGGGAGGCGAGTAGACTAACCACTACACCGTCGCAACCCCTCTCCTTCCCACGAAAGAGCTAGCATGTTAATACGTAAAGGACGTCGCATGACAAAAGAAAGGAAACTTTAGTTGCTTAAATGCCCTCTAGGCTGGACTCCATAGTCCTCTATATACTAGAACACCAGAAATCTTCCTTTGCCTGCTGCTTCAGAAAGTAACAAGTTTTACCCGTAACCAGAGGCGAACTTTTTTCGCGAAATAAAAATATATACAAGAGAATATCGATATGTACGATATTAATACTACTGTCTAATTTGAAATGAACTTCATTTGATTCCAATAAATGCAACGTAGTTGCCATACCACACAATTCTTAATAACATGTCCGATACTATGAATTGCTTGAAATAAGACGTAGGATGATTGTAAATACTTAACTGACATACTTTGATAATAATTTTTGATTGTAAGTAAGTTTATGTAACTGAGCAAATATGATGGAACACATTATAAAGGTATACCGTATAAAATTACGCCCCAATTGTGTACTTTTATATGTGTAGCTGAGTATTCCTATACACTTGCATATTATAAACGATACTGTGAAAGACCCAAGAAAAACCATCCGTAATTTACAGAAACACACAGTTTTTTTTTCTTTAAAAGGAACATATTTTGTTTTTTCCATAATTTTAGGTGTACCTTTCCGCTGTTAAGTGAGATTCTATAATTTTGAATATTGGTAATTTATATTGTTTAATAACGTCAGCACACTTCCTCTCAAAAAATTGTTAATGTCCCTAGCTTATCTTCAGGTTGTGCTGAAAAATATTATTTATAACATTATCAGTGTGTTCAGAAAACAATGTAAATAAACATCCATAACATTGTGAGAACCCTTGATTTTGACAATTGTGTGGGCAGTTCACGATCCAGTGTTGGGATCATGCGCAGAAAACGATCAGCCTACCTGACCTGTTGATGATCTCGACCAGTTGAGAATACCAACTACATCCTCTAGGGCAGGGGGTAATTACGTCAGCGGGTGGCAAAGCCCACGCGAAAGGTCGCGCTCTAGGCAGCACGGGGGTTAGGTGTTATTATTCTTTTTTAAGTTTCTTTAAGTCCTCCGAGGTAACCGAAATTAACCGTGGCCCATTTGAGAAGTGTAACTAAAATGCTGAAGTGTTTAAGTTTGCCCTACTCAAACGAATTACCGAATTCTCCCTATAGTTAAGGATGACCTGTCCCGTCTCTACTGGAAATCCTAGCATTTGCAAAGAATTTCTAAACTTAATGTTTAGCAACACTGTGTGGTAACTGCAATTACAGGCGAAATGCTCTTTCACGGGGAATTTGATGGCTTCGAAATGGATAATTATTTCGCGTTGTTTCGGAGATCACGAATGTATGAACTTTAAGGCGGTTTCCCGCACACCATCTTGGATTTATCGATCTTTCGCCAAAGCTTCTATTTCAGAAGGTGTATTGAAATTTCCCGCAAGACATATCCTAAACAATAGTTTCCCAAACTTTATCGAACTGCCACAGCTTCGCTACATTTATCAATTTTTATCTTGTAACTGCCGAGATGAAACGAGAGCGTTTTTATTGTGAACGATTACAAAGCGACGATGTCAACAGTAGTCAAGAAATACTGACCCAAGACAATGCCAATGCATGATACAAAACTGTATTTCCAGAGTATGGCAAAAATTGCATAAATCCAAGATGGCGGGTCGGAATCTACCTTAACGAAACCTTTTTAGCTTTAAAAATAATAATTGCGAGGTTCGGGTATTACGATTGTCTGAATTTTGAAAAGCACGGACTGAAAAAAAAAATTTAGTTTTAAAAGTTGTATTATTCCACCGATGAATACTATGTAATATATTGTTTCCTCTCCGTTTTTACATGTAGCATCCTACCCTAACAGCACCACCTAGCAGGGGCCGCGGTGGATGAGTGGTTAGACTGCTCACCTCCCACCAAGGTGAACAGGGTTCAATCCCCGGCCGGGCCACTCCCAGATTTCCGCAAGTGGGACTCGTGCCGGACGATACCGCTGGTAAGCGGATTTTCTTCCGCTCTTACTCCGGCGCTGCTTCATTCTTACCTCGTCTCACCCTTATCGGCTATCGAGACCTCGTTATTAAGAGCCCCCCAAATCTCTCAACTTTACTAAACAGCACCACTTAACTTAACGTACCTCTAATGGGTAGATACCTGAAAAATTCTTGAGTTAAATTACCTGCATGCTAGACTCTGCAGCCTTATGCACAAATATGCCGATGTCAACTGTGCATTGATTGTCTGTCTGCTGTCATAGTGAAAGGCGGCGATTGGGCCACCGTTCTCCAGGAGGTGTCCTACACTGCGTGGACCGATGGCTAAAGTTATATCATCTCACGTGTTTTGCATTCTAGCTTGTCCAAAAAGCAATCCGCGAATTCTTCGGGTCTCTACTAATAGGAGGTGAATCAGGGCTAATCCATAATAGCTCGTCCGCGGACACCTAATTGCTGATTAGTGCACGTGATCCTCTGACGTCACAGCTTGCGGTCCCAGTGTTCCGAGGTCCCGTGTCCTATGACCATTTACTAACTTCAACTTTCGTCCGCGGATGTGTCCCAATTGTTAGGCGAAGAAAAATTGTGTTTATTCTGTTTACGTATTATCGGACCGAGCCAGTAAAGGCAAATAATGATGTATTGATACAGAGGTGCAGAGATGGAGTTGCAAGAGTATTGAAAAAAAAAAAAAAAGGTGGAGGGATGAAATTTTGATTAGTGGCGTCCGTATGTGGCCGGAACTACATCACGGTTGAGACTTGATCTTCGAGGATGCAAAATTAAAAAAAAATGAATAAAATCCCAACTTTAGACGTCGTAACTGTAGACACGTACGTTGGGTCATACGTACGCGGCAATAGTTTCTTTTTTATTTATGCGGACAAGCTATTGTGGACTGGGCGCAACAGTTGCTACAGTTTGAATTAACCTACAATATTACGCGAACTCGTGTTTCACGGTTTAAACTAACCTAAACATGTCCTCCCGCAAGAGAGTAATGAAGACGACGTAACCTTCCTTTCGCTATTCTAAGTTTCCAGAGCTGTGACGGTTACAATAGCAATTCTAATTTGATACTGCGCTGATTTCTACAACTCCAGAAATAATCTCTATATCAAGTTTACCAAACGACTAGGTAAAACTCATTTTAAAATTAAGAAAATATTTACATTACACTGAATTAATTATAATCGTGCTTGCTCAGTACAAAACAAGTATCTGAACGCAGGGCTTCACGAGGCGGTGGACAGGTCTACCGAAGTACAGTCTGCGTTCATGGTAAACTGAGCACTATTGGAAGCCCAATGCAGATTCTTTTCTCTACGTACTGTGTGTTTTTCATAGATACGAGCACAAATTACCGTTACCTCTTTTATCAGCAAATCTATCGAACAAGCGATGGCTTGAAACCGTTATAAACACGCGTGTGTAATTTTTTATCTCAAGAGAAAATATTTTCATCGGCCAAATTTTTAAAGTTTTCCGTTTTAATGAAATGTCAAAACGGGAAACTACTTTTCATTATTCGCTGTTGGCATTCTTCTAATTGCTCCAATCAACGTTCTTGTTCAAACATATATCACTATGCGCAGGATTATTTTCTGATGGTAGATATCTTTAGGATCTCTCTTACTTGCCATTTTAGATCCTTCAATACCTTTCTTTTAAGCTTAAATGAAATTTCAAAAATGCAGTTTACTTTGCTAACATTATGGATGTAACACCTGAATTATCGTCTTACAAATTTGATAGAATTAAAGTAAGTAATAAATTGGAAATATACTTGATATTACATCATTATAATGTAAAATGTTCAAATGTTAGGGAGACAAAGCAGGGTACGTTAAAAAACTAAAAAAAAAACTTTAACGCACCTTAAAATTTTTTTCTTAAAACAATAATAAATTGATGAATACATAATGAACAACACAGCGAATGAAACTGGACCTTCGAGCCCCTCGCCAACTGCGAAGCAGCTGTGACAGTTCACCGCAGATGTCAGGGGAAAAAAAAAAACAATAGAATAACGCGTGGCAACTGGCAGCATTGCGCACGTGCGGAAAAGAAACTCGTCACATAAGAACTGAGATGACATCATGGCGCCTCTTCCCGCATACCGTCGATCCTACAGACAGTAACACGCGTACACTGAAAGGAAACTGGCATTGCGAATTGAATCAAATGAATGTGGACCAATGACCTAATTTGGAAAGTAAGTCTTCAACAGATGTTTACATCATTGCACGAACCACCGTGCTACTGGAAAGAATGAATTTCGAGCCCATTTGAACTATGTCCACGTCATTTTATGAAATTACGCTCGCAGACAACAACACAATTTTTTAATTCCCGGTTAGAAGCGGCAGGTAGGAAATATAATATATATGATAAGTATCCCATGCAATGTATCGGTTAAAAACTTCCATTACATTTTAGAAAGTATACTCAACAATTTTTACCGTGTAGGATATAATGGTCTAAACAAAATCAAGGTTGTGTAATTACTAGACACTTGCAAAATTCGCGTTATTTTTTGGCATCAGGTTGAACTTCACAGCACTGTAAGCACTAGAACCGACGTCTTTTCTCCATTGGCTGCTGTACAAATGTGATCTGCCTCCCTTTCTAACTGAACTGCGTGTTATTGGGGCTCACAGTTGTGGAGTGGAGAGATTTGGGCGGCTCTTAACATCGAGGTATTGATTCCCGATGAGGGTGATTGAGGTGAGTATGGAGCAACGTCCGAATTTGGAGGGGGGGAAGGGGGTGCGGGAAACGGGAGATCCCGAAAAAAAACCCGCTGACCACCAGCACGATTCCCACATGCGAAAATCTGGAATGACCCGGCCGGGGATTGCACCCGGATCGCCTTGGTGGGAGGCAAGCAGGCTAACCGCTCAGCCACCGTGCCCCCCCCCCCCAAATTTGTGAAGCATTCAGTTATTGGCGCAGAGTTACTCACGGTGTGTCACATAACATATGTCCAATGACAAACTTGTTGCAGTGGTACATGTGTTGGAAGTTTAACGTGTCCTCAAGAAATTACGCGAATTTCGAAGGTCTCTAGTAATTATCTTTGCTATGTTATTCAACGCCCAAGACAGTAGTGCAGTGGCGCCGCTTTGGACTCGGGCTCTCAAGTAATTTCACTCATAATTAAGCGAATGCTTGCAAAATATGTTTGCGCTGCCGGAACTTGGCCATTTAGTTAGTTAGAAATTCACAACCATGCTGCTTGTGTTTTATGTTCTCTGTTTTTTTTTTGCCGGTTGTGACTGAATGCGAGGGAAAGCTCCAAGGACGACGTTATTTAAGCGCTTTGCTTGCCTTCACTACATTACGTGCTTTCAGATGTTTTCCACCCGGTTGTTACATACTCATTTTTGTATTCGCCGTGGATTGGTTCAATTTACCTCCGCCAAAATTGTTACCAATCTTGTGCGTCCCGTCGCTTTTACCGTTTCTTTCTTTACCGAGCGACCTAACACCCGAACATTAAAACTTAAACTTTTATTACTCTTTACTTAAAAAAATAAAATGGCAGTACTCCTTTCGAACCCCCGTCCGCATTTTTTATGCAAGTTTTCTAACACACGATGCCGTGATTATGAAGCAATTACATTAACTACTATGCTACATAGGGAATATTTTTGTTTCAAGTTTTCGGTTTAGATAGTTAAAAGATTTTGCCATGACATACTGTACGAAAGCTTGCCGAGTTATGTGATTTTCGGTGTACCGGATTTTCATATGCGTTGATGCAATTAATTATTTCCGGTGAAGTTATTTCAAGTCCCTGCACCTGTGGTATGCCGTATCCGTGGCAGAGGTTACGAGTTCAAGTTCTTTATATGACACGCATGTATTTTTCTCAGATGCAAGTTAACATCTACATAGTACGCTAGTCCTGTGGCATAAATCAGGGAGCTAAAAAAACAGTAATAAAAACACTTTTTTTTCCGAGTCAAATATATTTTCATGCACAACAGGAAGTATCATTGAATTTTAAATTATTTTTAAATTTCCCGCTAACGCCGTTATTATTAAACATAATTGAATTATTTCCGTAAAAAGAACTGTGTGACATGATGCAACTTGAAAATCCCGCAAGAGCGTATACGTGAGATTTGGCGCTGTTTCAGCTGTTGTTATGAGTTTTCTGCCCCCCTTTTATTTATTTATTTTTTAATTAATAGGTATCGTAGTCAAGAAAGAGTTCTTCCCACATTCATGCAAGTATGCCTTTGAATGTTTACCTGTGGCTGGAAAATATTTCCTGTGGGAGTAATTGCCTATATTCGCTTCTGCCAGCCGACGCCATTGCATTTGTTTTCAAAGCAGTAATAAAAAACACGCCGACGTGTACGAACTCCTGGATTAAGCTCGCCGTATTAATTTCCTTTCACATGTGGCATATCTGGAAACTCACGTTACGAGGTCATCGTGAAAGCTGCAATCTCGTACAGGGGTCGCAAGAGAGAAAGTGTGTACGAAACACGAAGATGCAGAATAGAGAAGCTATGCAGAGCTGACAGACGCATGTCAGTGCTTCTGATGTGATGTAAGCGTGCCCTGTTATAGTCATTTCGCGGTTTCTTCACCCTATTTGAATCAAACCTTTGAAAAAATCTGCCCATATATGACGTGTTTAGTTATTTCCAACGTATGCCATGTATCACAAACTTTTTATACTTGTGTTTACAAAAGTGACTTATTTTTCTGTTAAATTGAAATGTTATTCGTATTTTATCAATAAATTATATTGCTTCATTTATAAATAATTTGGATAAAAGCAGTGAGAAAGAATCAGTGTTGGTAGCGCCGTCTTGTAAGAAATAGTTCTTATACGAAATACTGTTACTCTGGAGTGCGCACGAATTCGGTGCGTTGTCCCTCTGGTGTAATTTTCTATATTTAGTTACGCTTAGTTTGCACGAGGCGGAGGAATATCCTGGAAGTAGAACTTTAGCAGGGCTTCAGAAAAGTGTGAAGTAACCATGTATGAATTATACTAATGTTTGCCAGCGTAGTGAAAACATAGGGTATCCGTGTCCCAACACTGAAATGCTTTCCTTCATACACAACTGTCAAAATGGCCGGCGTGGCTTCGACTAAGATTGGCACACTGCACACGGTTATTTGAGCACTTTTGAAATCAACCTTTTAAAAATGTCACTGCCCCTACCTACAGATATTTCAACAAGGAACGCTGTTTTCCATGCGTCAAATAAAGTTGGTAACGACAAAAATAAAATGGTTTCATATCTTAATGTTGCATTGAAGATGCTAGGTAAATAGTCAGGAATACCGAAATTTTTCATTTTGCGTTCTTTGTTTTGATGCGTGTAAGTGTAATAATTAGCAAATGTGTAATTGTTTACTTTTATAATAATTTCACTTTCACTTGAACGATGCGTGCCACTGTTAATTTTACATATGGCGGAAGAATACACAATGTGCATGTAAGTAGGTCTTAAGCAGAGCTTTCAAAAATGCTGAGTTCACCATGAACTGTCAGTAATAAAATAACTGTTTTGACAAATTAATGTATTATAAAAATACTACTTAATCAAGTTAAGTAAAACGTTCCTTTTTTTGTAAAAGCGCGGATTTGAAGTTAAAACCAGATGCAAACAAACGTAACGTCGTTGTTGAAACACGTGAATTCGATATTTGCTAAGGGAATTCTCGAGCTAATGCTGGGAATATTCACAGAAGACGAAGATCGTTCTACCTCGTCTTCAGTCTACGGTTGCGGGTCGCTCTTGAACGTGCGGAATGTCTGAGTAGATCTAACCACGAGCACTGCTTATTGTCGGTTTGGGTTACCTTCCAGCAGGTTAGGCCGGTGTCACACTAAGTGTTTTTGCCACTGCGTCTAAAACGCTCCGGTTTGACGGGACGGGCACACCACATTGATGTAAATGCGAGGTGTCACACTAGTGATCGCCGCACCAAGTGTGACACCTCGCATCTACAACAGTGTGTTGTGCCCGTCCCGTCAAACCGCATCCCGTTTAGCCGCAGCGGCACAAACGCATAGTATGGCACCGGTCTTAGATGATAGAAGCTGGTCAGTGGGTGGCAATGCTAGACTTCAATATCCTAGGTCCACAATCACAACATCCTTTGGTTATTGGCCACGTTTCTACGTGAGAAGACATGTTCTGATTTGATTGGGTCAATCGTAATAAAGCACACCGATACTGAACGCCCGTGATTGGCGGACAAACACTAGAGGTGAGTGACATTTAAAATTATCCAACCACGAAAGTGCATATGAAATAAACTGTTTTGGAGTACAACTTGTTGTGAAAGCTTTTCACAATAAACGCCAGTCCCTAGTCATGCTGCCCTAGTCATGGCCAGAGCTCACGGCTCAAACAACAGTATCGCTTCTCCACAGCCTACTTAGATACAATTGATGGAAACTTACCTTGAGGTCGATTGCTTTGTTAAGCACCTAGTGATAGGTCAGTGGCTTTTAGGCCCATATTTATTAGTGAAGAGATTTGGGCGGCTCTTAACATCGAGGTCTTGAGAGCTGATGAGGGTGATTGAGGCGAGTATGGAGCAACGCTGGAATGAATGGGTGGAGGGGGAAGGAGGAACTGGAGAGCCCCGAGAAAACCCGCTGACCAGCGGCATCGTCCGGCACGATTCCATATTTATGTATTTGTCACTAATTATGACTTCAATAGGCTATCATGGTTTCGTTAATTCCACTTACATTACCGTTACAGCTCCCACCGAGGTATTCATGGGGGTACTCATGGGAAGAAATATTTCACGGGCTAATAACCTTAATAGATTTTGGACCTTGCTTAGATTCCCAGACCCTTATTTTTACATTAGTTGGATAAAAATATATGTTTATCTGGAAGAGATATGCAGCATATGTATATATCGATATAACCATATATAAATACTGTAAATATCTACACATCTGCACAAAAATGCGTAAAAACACAAACACACATTTGAATTCTGGTACTTTGGCAGTGGTTAACAATAATGATTATTATGTAAAATGAAGAATAAATGGGTAGATAAATATAAAGAAGCGTTAATTTTAAATACAGCAAGCACAAAGGAAATTATTGTAACACCAGTACGTCGAATTCTAAGAGGGTGCTAGGGAATTGTAATGTAGTCTAGTTTATTGTTATCTGCATTTTAACCTGTGTTATTAACAATTGCGGGCCCTTTTTCTCAATATTAATTTCACAAGTATTTAGTTAACAGTAAACCAGCAATGATCGACTCGTTTTAGATGTCGCCATATTCACCGACTGTCATAAGCGATAATTGTAAAACGACATAAAGAAATTAGGTCGGGAGGCGTGGTCATTGCCCTGCAAGAAACGATCGTGACATTTGTGTAGCTTATAGTGTGTGCTGGAGATACTGCACGTGGTAACCCGCTCCGCACCCTCTTTTACTTTCGTCATTGTGTATTGGCGGGGTATTTAGTTCTTTCCCTGTCTTCAAAGTCGATGAGTCATTGTGTCGCGGGTGAGGTCGCACTCTCAGCACACCTGGTGCATTTCATTCTTCGCCTCGCCCGACAGAGGTCGTCCCCTCCACACAAACACGACCCCGCTACGCGCAGATTGCACAACCCCGCGTCACGCGTCTGTCAGCTGTCAGCTTCAGTGTGCTCAGGCCACAGAGCACTTGACAATACATAGATAAAATAGCCGTTTTTACCGCGAACTACAGCTGCACACGGGGGCCACGGTGGTGTGGTGGTTAGACTACTAGCCTCCCTCCTAGGCGAACCGGGTTCGATTCCAGGTGGGGTCGCTCCCGGATTTTTCCATGTGGGAATCGGGCTGGACGATGCCGCCGGTCGACGGGTTTCCTCGGGGGGCTCCCATTTCCACCGCCCTTGCATCCCGAAGCTGCTCTATACTCGCCTTGCTTCATCCTCATCGGCTCTCAAGACCTCGATGTCCAGAGCCGCGTAAATGTCTCCACACTAGAGACCTGAAGAATTCGCGAGTTCAATGACCCGTAGGCTAGTCTGCACAGTCATATGTACAAATATGGCTATATCAGCTACACATTGGTTGTCTGATGTCACAGTGGAAGGCGACGATTAGACCAGCGTTTTCCAGGAGGTGTCGAGTACCGTATGGACCAATGGCTCAAGTTATTTAAACGCACGTGTTTTGAATTCTAGCTTGTACCAAGGTGAATCCGCGAATTCTTTAGGTCTCTACTCCACACCACTTCTCAGCCGCACACGCTAGGAAAATGGCGTCACAGGCCAGCAAAACATGTTGGAGCGCCTTCCGCCAAACAGCGTTCGGTAACCTTCTGGCCAACCTACAGGAACCTTTCGAATCGTGCGGTAACCAATCAGACACAATACCCGTTCCGGACAGATCTTCGAGCAGCCAATTAGAGAATGGGCACGCTAACATCAAAGGATCCACCACGCCATTTCGCATCTGTATATTTATCTACTCTGTGCTTAGGTCGCGGTCTGCGTAACGCCAGAGGCACCCGCAATGTTCGAAACAAAATTTACACTCCAGTGATTCTATGCCGTAGTCTTGAGCACAAGTATAGGCTGTTCACGGTAAAGTGAGCACCTTTAGAAGCCCTAGTCACCTTTTTCATTTCGGCCATTTTTTACTCTTTAACCACCTTTTTATATAAATATTGCAATGTAAGTAATGAACACCGTGTGTAGATTCCACCGAACTCAGAAGTTAACATCTAAAGCTAAAATAAAATGTATTTATTGTCTATTATTCCAAATGAAAAGGCTTTCAAAACTGCTCACTTTACCGTAAATGGCCTATACTCGTAATACGACAGGACATCCACAATCATCATCAGGACATGAGCCACGCCTTACAGTATACGGCTACAGAGGACCGGCGACACGAATCCGCTTTGTTGCTTGGGAAGGTGGTTGGGGGGGAGGGGGAGGGTATAATATAAAAAAATTATTTTCTGTTCGCGCCTAAACTGAAACACATGAGTTCTACCAAATAACAATCTGAAGTGTTCTTGCGAACGGCATCGCGATGATGTGGAGTGAGTCCAAATAGCGTTTATGTCTTGCGCTTCAGCTGTGTCCTTGTGATTCACCCAAAAGTCCTAGGCTTACGCTGAACAACTGCTATTCACTCCAAATTCCAAGGTAAATCTTGGTTCGATCAGGTTCGGTTGCGGCGCGAATTCATGATTTTTATAACTGATCGCTTTACAATACGGAGAAAGAGTGTAGGTAAATATTTAACCCGTGTCCATCCATGGTCGAGGACATGTACAGAAGGAAATGAAAGGTATGTATGGTTGGAAATGTATACGGAAAGGAATCAGAAGTAGGTGAGTTGAGCGTTACCTTTGTGAGAAATATGACTTGTTGAAGTTTCTGCATCCTAACCTGTGAATGGTTAATGCTGACACTAACGAACACGCAGCAGTACGCTGTTCATTGGCTGCGAGAAATGCGCCCGACACAAGTATAGTGCACATAAAAAAATTTAACGATTTCGACATTTGAGTTCGTAAATGAACTCGGGACAGAAAGGGCAAAGAGAGATTTAATGTATAAAAACAACTTTAGATCTTATATAGTCAAAAATATATTTCCCTCTTTCGTGATGTGTTGCCTTCAGCGCCGCCTCTCAGCGCCATCTTTATTTTCTCGTGCTAGTGATTGCAGTCTCCGTGCGCTCGGTTCCTCGACGACCTTCTTGCTCGCCTCTCTTGTGCAAGCTTGTGCGTTATCTCTTTACACGGCCGGCGAGAGGAGAACGTACTTCTACGCAGATGGTCCGGACAAACGTCCACTTCTTCAGCTATGGTGTAGTTTAAACGGGCTGGAAATTCATTCGTTCCAGTAGCACGAGTGGTGTAACCATTCGTTGAAGACTTACTTTCCACATGAGCTCATTGGTCCACACTCGTTTGATCCAATTCGTAGTGCCAGTTTCCTTTCCGTGTAGGGCTGCACGTGTTACTGTTTGAGAATCGACGGTATGCAGGAAGAGGCGCCATGATGTCATCTCACTTCTTGTGTGACGAGTTTCTTTTCCGCGCGTGCGCAATGCTGCCAGTTATAACGTGCTGTTCTTTTGTTTTTTTTTCCTGCCATCTGCGGTGAGCTGTTAAGAGCTGCTCAGCTGCGGCAATTCTTTATATAGTAACATGCCTGTATTTAACTTTGCTACACACTTTTCACTTATAAAATGATACGGCCACCGCTTTACGCCGCATAGGCACACTCAGCTCGACGAAACACTACACACCAGTTCCGAGGGTGTGGCTGCGGCGGTTGAGCGGTTAGACTGCTCGCCTCCCACTAAGGCGAGCCGGGTTCAATCCCCGGCCGGGACACTCCCGGATTTTCGCAAGTGGGAATAGTGCTGGACGATACCACTGGTCGGCGGGTTTTACTCGGGTATCTCCCGTTTTCCCCGCCCTTGCATTTCGGCGCTGCTCCATTCTCACCTCGTTTCATCATCATAGATCTTGAACAGTGCCTTCAAAGGTGCTCACTTTAGCGTGAAAAGCCTATAAGCAGCAAGTCATGCACAGGATGGTCAGCATGTCTTGTCACCTCCTGAAAATGTCTTGTCTTCCATACATAAGTAGTGAAAACGCAATATTAATCCTGTGCATCACATGGTATTCCAATAATCAGACGCTGTTTGAGTGTCGAAAACACCTCCAGCAATTTTGCGCATGCTGAATGTCTTTTTTTCATGTCAGTATCGCTTAGTTCATTGGCAGCTCTTGTCCTAAAGTATTTCAATCCAAGATCCTTTTTCATGTGTCTTAACATCGTGGTTGTTGGGATTGCAAGCTCGGGTGCTCGTTTCTGCAGTGACGTCTTGGCTGATCGGAGTACAGATGCCTCCACCGCCGTACAGGTGAGGTTGGTCGTCCTGTGTTCTGTTTGTCTTTGATTAATCCCGTCAGAAACAGCGTGTGTTGCCAACGCAGTGTTGTGTTTTTAGTAGGGTCTTCTCTGTGGAATCGTCTCGTCAAGACTCGTCACGCATCCCATATGCTTAGGGTCACCTAACTTTCGCGAAAAGATTTCAGGACAAGTTGTGTTCCAAAACACTTAAGTTTAGAACCACTTTCGTGACTGGGTCGTATGAATTGTTATGCGTCTGATCTGTTTACCCGCGAATCACGGACGGTCAGTATTGGAGGAACATAATTCTGATTGGCTCAGTCAAGTAACAGACAGTCTTCACACAAATACAAGCAGGCAAAAGACAAATGAAGACTGCTAGTGTGCGTATAGGATATTGAGTATAACCTCGCGTTCAACACTGTTACAGTTCAACACTGTAGGAGCTCGTGTCGGCCATCTGACATCGAGAATGAAATGTCATACACAACCTCAAGGAAACTTAAGGCGGTGACAAGACATTTGGACCACTCGGTAGCCAGTAGTTGGAAGTGTAGCAACCGTGTCTCGGAAGTGTGCTCCAAGTAGGACTCGATCACGCTACGGCGGCCAACAAGCCAGCCACTTCTGCGGAGAGAACACGACTCTGCGTTTAGTTCGCCTCGCCTCGCCTCGCCTCTCACTCACGACGTGGCCGCACGCACGTCACGCACGAGGCACGCACAACCGGCGCGGCGCTGGTTGGCTCGCCGCGGATTGGAGCGTAGCGTATTGCGTGCGTTAGCCACTGCCAGCTAGCCCTCGCACACGCCGGTATGACGGTTTGAAACCTCGCCAAAACTGTTTCTTACCGCTTACTGTTCTTATGTTCAGCTATGTTATGTTTATATATAGGCTGTTCACGGTAAAACGAACACTTTTGAGGCTGTAGTTACTTTTTTCCTTTCAGCCATTTTTTTATACCTAAACCACCTTCTGAGAGGCAATCCAGAAAATCCGATGATAACAAAATTGGGGGATACAGTTTGGCATTGTAGCTCCGAATCTTTACTGTTTCTTCCCAGTGTTTAAAATCAGTCTACTTTGTATACATGCACTCCTGCATTACGTATGGTATCATTTTTTGGGGAATCAATAAAACCAATTTATAATCTGTCTTTATAGTCCAAAAAATAACTCTTCGCATAATGCTAAAGCTGCTCCCAACTGATAGCTATAGAAATATTTTTAAGATTTAAAAAATACTCCGTGTTCCATGTCTGTATATATAGGAGACTATACTCTTCATATATAAAAATTGAAATAAGCATCACACAAATTATGAAATTCACCAATATAATACTCCTATAAAGAACCACTTTCATTTCAATTATGTCCATAAAACGGTACATTACAAACATTTAAAAACACTGGGATTAGGCTGTTTAATAAACTCCCAAATAGTACAACATTTTTAAATAATCCTAAACTTTAAAAATTTTTATTTAATTTTTCTATAAAATTGTTATTTTTTTCTGCAGTGTATCAGAATACATGGCAGCTTGATCTAAAGCCTGACTATGTTTTTTTATAATTTTACACTTGTCTTAGGTAGACCTAATTGTGTTTTTTTATGTGTTTACATGTTTTATATGTAATGTTCTCTTATTCATTATGTATGTTTACTTTATTGTAATTGTGTGTACTGTGCGGAATATACCCATATTTATGTTGATTTAAAATGGAAACCGTTTTTATTAGACAAGTTATAGCTCTTGTATTTTATGTTGTTTAATATAGGTACATGTTCACTGTTATTTTATTGTTTTATTAATATATATATATGTATGTGTGTGTGTGTGTGTGTGTGTTTATTGTCTCTCTCTCTTTTGTACATATTATAAAAATAACGAGTTCTATAGCACGTAACACTGCTCTTTAAACAATAAAATTGAAATGCAATGAATAGTCTACAATTAAAATTCAATTACACCACTCGATTGCCAAAGGCGGAGGCGCAATTATGAGTTCGTTTCGCCACGTCTCATAACTTCCGCGTAGTCTAACTTTTGACTAGGTGTAGCTACGACTCTCATTTTTGTTTCAATCAACAGCTCTCGTCAAGATCAGTCGATTGCATGTATAAAAATTTTTTCGTGGCTTGGTTACGGTGAAATTGTATGAGTTTAATGTAAACAATTGAGAAAACTTAATACAATGTCGACCTATACTCGTCAAAAAGCCAAGTCGAAATACAGAAATCGTATACGGTTGGAAAGAGCATCTCAAAAGCAATCCAGTGATACCCATAAAACCCCATATGATCTAGTGAAGTGGTGCCGGGAACGTAAAAAAAAACATCAAGGTGTCCGAGCGCGTTAACGTAGACGTATTCACACAGAACAAACGTCCGTGTCCCCAACACAGCCACACCCCATTTTAAAATAAATATTGCGATGTAAGTAATAAACACAGTCCGTATATTCCACTGCACTCGGAAGTTAACGCCTAAGGTAAAATAAAATATATTTATTGACTATTATTCGAAATGAGAGGGCTTTCAAAAATGCTCACTTTGCCATGGATAGCCTATATTTAGAATCACCTTAGCCCGCAAAAATATTTCAGGACAAGATGTGTTCCAAAGCATTTTAGTTCAGAACCACTTTCGTGATTGGGCTTTATGAATTGTTATGCGTCTTATCTGTCTGCCCGCTAATCACGGACGGTCAGTACAGAGAAACTTAACTCTGATTGGCTCACTAAGTAACAGACTGTCTTCACACAAATACAAGCAGCCAAATAGTCAAATGAAGACCGCAAATCTGCGTATAGGATATTGAAGTCTAGCCACCGCGTAAATCTTTTCGCGAAAAACAGGTGCCGCTACCTATTGTTATTTCCTGATTGTTAAATGAAAATAAAACGTCAAAATGTGTTTCTAATTACATTTTAAAGACTTGTTTATGTATTGTAATACGCATTATTTTCTTCGCATCAACCAAAAAATTCCTGCTCAAATGGAAACATAGACAAACAATTTAAATACATATGACCATTTTAATTTACAGATTTCTTTATGTAAAATAAGGCGTTTAATCCGAAAGCAATAGATCCTTTAAAAAACATAATGTTATTGCAATATATATTATAATTGCAAATTAAAAATTAAACAATATATTTTTTTATCATTTGTGAGATCTTCCATGTCTACATTTCTGCTTTTCTTCCACTTTCTCTTCCTTTTTTTTTCTTTTTTTTTTCCCCCACAAAGATCTCCGTGTTTCAGGTAGCAGAAGCTGTTTAGGGACACACGAATTTCGAGAAAATATTTCCGCAGTTTCGTTTTGCTTATTGGCAGCGTGTGTCTGTGAGAAGACATTTTCTTAGTCGACTGGCCAATCAGAATCAAGTTACTCCACTAATGTACGTCTCTGATACGTGTGCAGACACTTCAGAGGCGTAACATCTAGATCACCCACTGACAAAAGTAGATCCGAGCTACAGTTTCATGAAATGCAACTAGTCGTGAAATCTTTTCGCGAGATTCAGGTGTCCTGATATGTATGTTGCTCTAGAAAACGTCATGTTCCTTCTTGGCGTCTTTCTTGAGCAGCTTGAGAGAGAAGCTAGAAGCAATCTGTTCAACACATCTCTGTTACACTGTTAAGAGTTAATTCCCTCAAAAACGTTTGACTGCACAGCCGAAAATGTTTACTCCTTGCTTCAGCAGTCTTTTCTGGATGTTGGCTAATCTGATATATATATATATATATATATATATATATATATATATATATCTCAGAGGGTTAACTCTACACGTTTTAAATTATTCTATTGTGTAAAAAAGACTCCATGTTAGTAATGCAGATGTTTAAACGTGAAAACTATTGTTGGCAGCTAATGTTGTCATAACCAATATTTATAAATAAATTGGTAGTCAGCGAAAATATATAGTATTTATTCTATATGCACTGCAGTACACATTGGCCTAATAGTAGCATTTCATTTTTGAATTTCACGAGATTTCTTGATAAACGCGCGATTATTTTCACCCCTGCGCCTATACCTTTCTGGGTAATGCAGTGGTGTAAGTATTGCCTTCAGCTTATCACTGTGTTTGTTCTTATAACGCGACGCATTCGCGTACTCTCAGTGTAATAATATATTTCATAAGAACTCTTTCTTTCTAGGCATTACCAACACAACTATTTCCTCCCGGTGTTATTCATAGAAATGAAATATTATAATTAGGGCCACCTGTTTTTCGCGAAAAGATTTACTCGGAGGCTAAACTTAAATATCCTATATGCCTACTTGCAGACTTTATTTGGCTATAGGCCGTTTTTCTTTGCGTGAAAAAAGTATGTTACATGAGTAAGCCAATCATAATTAGGTGTCTTCGATGCTGACCGTCTGTGATACGTGGGCAGACAGATAATACGCTTAACAATTCAAATGATCTAATCACTAAAGTGATTCTGAACAAAAGTGTTTTGGAACACAGCTTGTCCTGAAATTTTTTCGCGAAAAACAGGTGCCCTTAATTACAATGTATAAATTAAACATAAGGAAAAAGCTCAATTTAATTTGAAATATGTTATTTTTATTTTAACGCAAGTATAAAATGCTTGTGATAAATGGCATATTTAGGAAACAACAAAACAGGACGTACTTAGGGAGATTCTTCAAAGGTTTCATTCCAAAATCGTGAAGAAACTGCGAATAGTCTATACGTCCATGGCAATGACAATCTTTTTTTAACATGTTGTGGAAGGCTACGCAATCAGCGGAAAGTAGGTATTTCCTAACTGCTTGACCAATCTCGGAGCTGTAACTGTTTATCAGTGAAGGGGGAATTCTAAATCTCCCACGTTTATTCGTACATGTAGGCGGCCCCTTAGCTGACTGCATGGCTTGGCGATGCCCGACGTCGTCCAGACAGTTCAACTGCTTTCGGAGCAGCAGTAGTGTATGCAAGCGAATTATAGTCCAATCACGATTTCTTCGGCACTTTTTTAATCAAACCTTTGAAAAATCTCCCCATGTATGACGTGTTTAGTTATTTCCAACATATGCCATGTATCACAAGCGTTTTATTCATGTGTTCATAAAAGTTACTTTTTTTTCTTTTAAATTGAAATGTTATTCATATTTTATCTATAAATTATAATGCTTCATTTATAAACTATTTGAATAAAAAACAGGGAAAAAATGGGTATGTTGGTAGCACCTAGTGAGAAATAGTCCTTATACGAAATACTGTTACTTAGTGCACACGGATGTGGTGCGTTGTCCCTCTGGTGTAATTCTCCAGGTTTAGTTAAGCTTAGTTTACCCGAGGCGAAGGAATATCCTGGAAGTAGAACTTTAGCAGGGTTTCAGAAAAGACTGAAGTAATCGTGAATGGACTATACTGTGGAGGTTCCTTTGTTGATGTAAGCGATCTCGCTCTCGCTCATCGGCTGCGCGAAGATGCGGGAACGAGCTTTGCATCTGATTGGATATTGCACGTTATGGACTATTCCCTGTATTAAAGTCTGTTCACGCTAAATCGATTCTCCTAGGTAGGAGGTGAGAATTCTGACCACTATTTCACCGGAACCCCCTTAATTTATTTGAAAAATTTAATACTGCTAAAATTATGAGACAATGTTCCACTACCATGGCACGAATCTTAACTTCCACACAGGGAAAACGTTAACCCCCTCCCTTTACCCTCCTTGCGAGCAGAAAGTCCACATCCGTTCATGCGACTGCCGCATATTTGTCAATAAGTATTGTCGACAAGGATAGCAATCTTACTTATTACCGCAGCACGCGCACCATTGTCTGCAGTGGGCTCTTCGTGGAGACCAGCCCTCGTGTGTCGTGACTGATACATTATTCATGGCGACACGTGCGCTGGGGGGTATTAAGGTATCCCCGGTCGGTAAACACAGGGCAGGTCGACGTCGCGACCCTGCAGGTGCAGGGGTCACGTCAGTGTCGCTTGCCACGCAACAGCGACGTCTATCGTCGCTCCGGAGAAACTACATCAGCAATGCAGATGTCGCCTCGCCAACTCACAAGCTAGGCAGTGGAACTATGCAGGTTTACAGAAGGGGAACGAAGAGTTTGCTAAGTCGCGTGTTGGCTGCAAAAACTCTTGGGAATTAGCCTTGTTTCTTATGGTTCGAATAACTGCAAAAAAAAAAAACTGTCAATATACGTGTTTCTAAAACATGGGACCGAGCGGGGTGGTGCAGTGAGTGGTAACTCGCTGAACTCGCATTTGGGAGGACCCGGGTTCGATTCCCGGTCCGGCCATTCTGATTTTGGATGTCCATGGTTTTCCGAAATCACTTCAGGCGAATGCTTGGGCTAGGTCCCTAGCAAAGGTCACTGCCGAATCTTCCCCACTCCTCTAATCCCTCTTCCCTGAGCTACTTGTTCCGTATCTAATGACCTCGCCTTCGACGAGACGTTAAGCTCAACTACCTACCTACCTAAAACATGGGAAAACGATGAAAATATAGGACTAAAATGTAAGTACCACTTTTCTGGTTAAGTGTTTTTTAAAGGTGTGGTTTGCCTACCTGGTTCTGTTACCTGGTCTGGTACCTACACGTTCTGTTTTTATAGGGTGTTCGCGGTAAAATGAGCACTTCTTTTAAAAGCCTTGCTAAAGATTTACTTGCATGCACATGTGTATTCTTCCGCCATATGTGAAATTAACGTTGCCACGGGGCTGCTCGCTTTAGCCATGCGTTGGTCACGTGAAATGCGAAATTATTAGAAAAGTAAATATTTTAAAATTTTGCTAAATCTTACATTTATACGCATTAGAAAATCAGAAACAAAAATAAGTAATCTCAACGTTCAGAAATGTTTAACAAACACTTTTAATTCTATGCTAAGACACGGAGCTACTTTCCCTCCGTCGTTACCAACTTCACTATTGTATTGTAAAGTGCTTTTTGACGTCCTCCGGCTTTAGGCTTGAAGGGGGATGGCTTGCAGACTAGCTTATAGCCTAGCTTAAATTAACGCCCATGCCTTGCCCGGCGCCTCCCGCATCCCAGATGGGTGACGCACTAACCGACTGCGCCACGAGAGGTCGGTCACGAGTTTTTCTAGTTGCTTACCAGTCAATGTGCTTGTTAAAATATATGCATGTAGGGACAGCGAAATTTTTCAAAGGTTGATTTAAAAAGTCCTCAAATAACCGTGAACAACCTATAATGTTCCAGGTGAATTATCTCGCCAACAGTTCACCTAAGTGTGTTCCAACGAGACATCTTTTGTTAATTTAGACGTGCTGATTTGCAGGTTGTCTCTAAAAATTGTCTAGAACATAGTGTTACAAAGTTTGGTGCAAAATAGGGTGCCATCAGCCATTTCCAAAAGGAAGGGATATGATATTACCGACCGCGTTTTTAGAGGTGCAAGATCTCCTTTATACAAAACCCAATTTACCTATTTGTTGCTTAATAACAAATTATTTATAATATTTCCAACTTAACGCATTTTAAACATCACATTTTAGTGGCACATATCTTCATTAATAATCACTTTAGGGGTTAAGTTGTACATAAATTGTCTTCTTATATTTTCGCAAGTAATTGGCTGCCAAAGTTTGCCCTAATGTTCTATAAACACGCGGTATATTTTAAAACACTAGCATCTTGCTCCTTTTACGATTGAATTATGCATTTCCGCCATCGTTCAACTGATTATAGACACACAAACAGACTTTCACCGCTAGATTAACAAAATTCCCACTGGTCCAGTGATATGGGGAAATATCTAAACACATACGCAGACACCAGTACGTTAAATATAATAAGCATTAGTCCTTTTCTTAGATGACCATATACTTTAATGACAGGTTATTGTGTGATGGGAAAGATTGGCTATATGCTGATCTGCCCTTTATCAAGTTGTTCCCCAGGCGCAGACTGGCGAAATACGACTGGATTTGGCGGCAATGCGCTTATTTATCCTCTGTTACATAAGGTATTCGGTGTCCAGAACGGGCGAGAGACCCCAGCGAACAGTGCATTTGTGGACGAAGCTGCTATGCGTGGCAATTACATAATTTTTAACACTTGTTACCCTCGGCCAAATTATGTAGCGAAAACATAGCTTACAGCAGACTAGATGTGAACTGTCTGCACGAGTCTGTGAACAGTTGAGTTCATTTTATTGTATGTGGCACTTTGTTCCGCCATATATTTATTTCACTTTTCCAAACACAACTAACGAAGTGTAGTAGAATATTATATTAATGGCCTGCTGCGTTTGGTAATGTGTCCATCTCTATGCCCATCTATGAGACTACTGAATAGTGTTCATCAGTTCATTGTCATTTATATCTATATTACGATCTAGCGGGTTTTTTTCCTGCCGTACGATACGTTTTTAAGGAACGGAAGATTTTCTCTTGTACGCTCCCTGTTTGCTAAAGAAAAAGACGGAACGATGGCTCTGTAATATTTTACAGCGAAGCATATTAATAAATCGTTTCCCACATGCAATACGGCCATCGCACATTTACTAAAGGCTGTTCACGATAAAGTGAACACTTTCGAAATCAGCCTTAGAAAATAGTCACAACTCCTAGCTGCATTTTTTTTTAACGGGCGCCCTAAGTGACATGAACCCAGTTAAGTTGGTCACGGTGGATGGGAATGTAGTTCCGTATCTTAATGTCGAATAAAAAGTGATAGGAAACCATTTCTACTAACTTAAAGTATTTATATAGTTTTCTGGTTTTTTTAATGCATCGAAGTGTAACAATGAGCAAAGTTGAAAAATATTTACTTTTTCTAATAATGTCAGTGTTTCACTTGACCGACGCATGAATAAAGTGATGACACTCATGGCAATGTTAATCTTACATAAGGCGGAATAATACACAACGTGCATACAAGTGTATCTTAAGGAGGGCTTTCAAAAGTGCTCATTTTATCGTGAATAGCCTATAGCAAAGTTATTTGACTAATGGGCTAGGCATGATGTAAATTTTGAGGAACTGCGCTGGCATTCGCTGGGGGAAGGGGGTGGTGTGTAAATTAAGAACTAATCTAGAAATATTCATCCGAGACTGCAGCGGCCGTGATATAATCCATGACATCCCGAATGTAACGTTAGTAAAATTACAAAAATTGTGAACTACGTTTCGACTGCAGTTTTAGCATCATCCTAATTCCTGCTCCTATGGTCGCCACGTTGATTCGAGCCTCAGCCACCTTCAGTGCTACTGATAGCACATTAACATAGTTTCCTTCGTGCTCATTAATACAGTAAAGGCAACAGAAATAATTTCAACTCCCCAGGGTGGCCAAATATCTAAATTCCGAGTGACCAGACACAATCGGCGACTGGTCAATTGAGCGAAGCGAACCAGAAAGGGATAAAAGTTTAAGTTTGCTCTCTGAAGACCAAGATGTCAAGAGCCGCCCATATCTCTTCTTGAAGTTTGCTCCTTATATAAAGGCTGTTCACGGTAAAGTGAGCACTTTTTTCTTTTTAATCAACCTTAGAAAAAAGTCACTGCTCTATACCTACGTGTATTTTCACGGGTACACTGAGTAACATGCGCCCAATTTAGTTGGTAACAAAGGATGAAAAGTAGTTCCATATCTTAACGCCAAATAAAAAGTGGTAGGTAACAATTTATGGTAACTTAAATTATTTCTTTCGCTTTCAGAATTTTTTAATGCTTTGAAGTGCAAAAATGACCAGATTAGCAAAATATTTACGTACCTAAGAATTTCACAGTTTCACCTGATCGACGCGCGAATAAAGTGATGGGGCCATGACAATGTTAATTTTACATAATGCGGAAGAATACACAGCGTGCATAGAAGTATATCTTAAGCAGGCATTTCAAAAGTGCTCATTTTACCGTGGACATCCTATATCTGGATTATATACAGAAATGTTTTAATACGACAGGACTGTCTGGTTTCCCAACTACGAAAACACTGGGTGGTTGTCGATTCTAACAGGGCGTCTCTCTGCGTCAAACAACATTGTCTGAAACAATACAGTAGTTCGTTTGCGGTCAACTAAGTACGTTCGAGAGCTCTGTTTACTGTTCTCTGTTGGCGTTCCGTGTATCTTTCCGCTATATATTAATATGGTCATGGAACCAACGACAAATATTTATACGTCGACCAAGTGACTCGGTGAAAATACTAGGAACAATAAGGCTAACATTGTGGGCATTGTTATTCTATTATTTATAAAACAAAAATATATTGTGTGCTGTGGAAATACTGTGATCATTGCTGCACAAGCGCCTGTAGTTTTACTCTCGTAATTAGCTTAACTTTGAAATTGTTGATAAGTCATTGTCATTTCATACATTTCTGTAACAACTGGAAACTTTCACGTGCATGATCATATACATGTTGTATATAATATATGGATAAATTTTGTTTTTTGTTTGATAGAAATCGGTTCGGTAGTTTTCGTTTTAGTCTAACATAACCCCAATATCCAAACGCGTTGCAAATTTTATAAAGTTATGGAGCTTTGCTGCGCAGTTTATGTATGTAGTGTGTGTATTGTGTGTATCTTATCGTCTTCCATCTGACGTCTGGATCAGCCGTTGAATAGAAATCACAAAATATATCTTCATACCAACGGTTTATCGAAAAATTTGTCGCATATCCGCTGTGATGTTAGCAACGAATCATAAAGATATATAGTTTAATATTTATAATTAATGGTAAATGAAACATGTATATAGAAAAATTAGTATATCCCAGTTACCATTGATCTTAACATCTCATTTACAACGAAATGTTAAGACATGGCATTGTTTTTAATAATTAGCTATCAGCATTTGTGTTGGCACTACTGTCGGTTACGTCATAACATAGCAGCGGACAGGCGTTTTCTTTTCCAAGGCTGCCTTGGAAAGTGCAGAACCATGTAGACTTAAGATTAGATAGACCGATCTCGCTGGCTGCGCTCAACTAATCTCCGTGTCCCGACGCTGAACTGCTTTTCTGCCAACACGTCTAGCGAAAACAGGGTGATTTGATTTTTAGGTTAGAAAACTGATCTGTAAGCAGATGCTTTGAGGTGTATGTATACTTCCTCTAACCAAATTGGTATAGTCCGTTCACTGTAAAATGAGCACTTTTGAAAGTCCTGCTTAAAATCTACTTGTATGCACGTTGCGTATTATTCCGCCTTATGTAAGATTAACATTGTCATGGACCTCTTCGTTTTATTCATGCGTCGGTCAAGTGAAACTGTGAAGTTTTTAGAAATGAAAATATTTAACAAATCTGCTCATTTTTTCCACTTCGATACATTAAAAAAAAACACAAAGCGAAATAAATAATTTTAAGTTATTACAAATGGTTACATCACACCTTTTATTCGATGTTATGATATGGAACTACTTCTATCCATCGTTACGAACTTTACTGGGTGAATGTGTCTCAGTGCGCCCATTAAAATATATGCAGGTAGGGGCAGTGCCTTTTTTCTATGGTTCATTTCTAAAATGCTCACTTTATCGTGAACAGACTTTAATGCGTACTTATTAAATTCAAATTGGTGAAAGTGATTTATTCACATAATAGTGCTTGTCATTCAAAAATTAAAATATAAATAAACACGTTCATCGCTGTTGATCATGTGACTTTGACACTTGTGTTCTTTTGGGGTAGGTCAATGTAGGATACATGCGCAGAAGACGAATAAGTGGTCTACCTCATTTTTAGTCCCTGTGCAGAACCAACCGTGAAACAGATAGTCGCCGTGGCTCTCGCAGCTACCTGATGATTAAGAGAAGATTGCCGCGCCATTACACAGCTGACGGTTCGCCGCTGCAATTAATAAGAGAGAGAGAGAGAGAGGAGGACCCTGAAAGGGCAGGAGGCTACCCAGTAAAGGGCAGGCGGTTAGCGCAGCGACTGCTCGTTATCTGCGGGCTACGCTTTCACCGGAGCGGCAACCGACGCGCGGCGACTTTCATTTTCCTGCCGCGCCGCCGCGCTCACCGCAGCCGTTACACATTCCGCGCCGGGCCCGCCAGCCCGCCTCACATGATTGGCGCTTCTCAAAACTGCCTTCGAAAAAAGTTTACCTCGCTCCCAACTACGCATGTTTCCAGGTACAAACTGTCCGTCGTACATACAATAATGCGGCTAGACAATAACGTAAACAAGTTTACATTTTACAACCATTCCCTACAAGACAGACGCTCAAGTTGATGGGCATTTGAATCGGTTTGTTCTCGTGTTGTGAACATTAATACAGGATGTTATTAATCACATTTGAATGATGAAGAATTGTTATATGGACATAGGTCCGCAAACGCTTCGTTCCTTTACTACAGCCCGTAATACATAACGTACAGTGTATGGCCCACGGGCTGGATCATGTTAATGTGGAATGCCATCGTAGCTGTAATGGGCAGCCCCATACCAGCATCCGAAATTTCCAACAGGTATTATCTTCGACAAACATTATTGTACAGTACATAATTCGAATACAATATTATTGTATAAAAACTATGTCATAAATGTATTAGCATACGAAGTGTGCCTATTACAGTTATTCAAAATCACGTGATTTTTAAATTTGTAACATTGGAGCCATTGAATTTGTAACGTATTTTAAAACAGTTTTTTTCCTGCACATCTACAGCATTAATTAACTCGTAACTTAAAATACGCTGGTTACCTTCGTTCATCAATCACGTTGTTAAAAGTTCTTAATTTAGTGAATAAATTATTACTGAAGGTTTAGGCTAATGTTTTTTTCACTGAAAAACACTTTTTAAAAATATTTTATTCGCCTTTTGTTACGCGTAATGGCTTAACTGAGAAAGAAAACTGCTTAGAGACATCACAGTCACGCATACTTCTACTCTATACTCACTTTGCGACAAACGCTATTTCACTGATTTGTCACCATTTATTTTGTGGTAAACACCAAATAGTGATCACGAATATAATTTCGTAGATATTAAAAAATGAAAGACTACTTTATTGTTCAACGCATAAAATTGGCAGCGCGATTTCGCAGAAAACGTGTTTTATTTCATGGGATGCAATCAGTGTACTTAAAACACACAACGCGAGGCTCTTGCTATAATTGTAATAATAATAACCACATAACCACATAATTATAATGACTGGGAAAATTCTATACAGTGGGTTTGCTATAATCATGCGTAAAATTGTTATACTGCCACAGTCAATACGTCCGTGGACTTACTGATGTCGCACATGGAATTTGTCACGACAGCGTCAGCGGCATGGTTTCGGGGCTACACCTCTACAGGCTGTTCACGGTAAAGTGAGCACTTTTGAGGCCCTAGCTACTTTTTTATTTCAGCCATTTTGATCTTTCAATCACAATTTTTTAAAATAAATTCTAATGTGTATGTTATAAACACAGTGTGTATATTCCACCGCACTCGGAAGTTAACGCCTAAGGCTAAAATTAAATATATTAATTGACTATTGAGATCGCTTTCAAAAGCTCTCACTTTACCGTGAATAACCTATAACTACTGCTACGACGTAGTTTCATATGCTGCTCCTCAGGTGTCCTGTCGGAGAAATCAGCCCCCCGGGTTAGGCCAATGAACCGACGCGGCGCTGTGAAGTATATTACGTCCTCGGACACACGTGCTTACAGCGATCACAGAGGCAACGTTTCTATCTTTCACGTAGAGAAGCTTTAGTCTCCCTTGTCAGGGAAAGTATGAGGGCTTTGACGGCAATTAACTAAATATGACAACAGTAAAATATCCCCCCCCCCCCCTGACACTTCTGAAATCAAGTTAGGAGTAAAGAATGGCGCGCGTTCCGATATTTTACAATAGCATTTTTAAGTAATGGGTTTTATATAAGTATGGCTATTCACCATTATTCAAACACTTTTGTTTACAGTTTCAGGTCACACAGACAAAAGCGTTGGCAGTCCAGGTATATTGCTGGTCCCATATCAGTAGGATATAGCACATCTGGTTTGAAAGGGAGTCCTACAGCCGTTAGGTGCAGTACATCCTCTTCTGAGGTACGTCGGTTTACAGATTTTATTAACTGGCCTTCCACATCTTGTATATTGGCACCGGGTAAGAGTTGACGAGCAAGCTGGCTCTCGAAACATGTTCTGTCGAGAACAGATCGGAGGAACTTGATGGCCACGAGAATATAGGCTGTTCACGGTAAAATGAGCACTTTTGAAAGCCCTGCAAAATATCTACTTGTATGCACGTCGTGTAGACTTCCGCCTCATGTAAAATTTACGTTGTCATGGGCTTCATCATTTTCTTCATGCGTCGGTCAAGTGAAATTCTGAAATTATTAGAAAAATTATTATTTTTCAACTCTGGTCTTTTTTACATTTTGCAGCGGTAACAAAACACGGAAACCGAAAATAATAATTTTAATTATCAGAAATGGTTAAATAACACTTTTTATTCGACAGTAAGATACGGAACTACTTTCCATCTATCGTTACCGACTGTACTGAGCGCATGTCACTCAGTGAGCCCGTTTATACGCAGCCAGGAGCAGTGACTTTTTTCTAAGATTGATTTCAAAAGTGCTTACTTTATCGTGAACAGCCTTTATAGCTCATCTTGACGCAGGCATTCCATCGACACATGCGCTGTATATGGACGAACGTTGAAATAATTTTCCTGGGTGCTGCACAATGAAGGGTGATATGCGAGGACGCAGATTGTTTCTGAGGCAGCGCTGAGACATTGCGGCCATCCTAATCACTACTTGGGGCGACTTTAATTCGTATCCTTTGGCTTCCCGTACCCATGGCGCCAGGTGTAATGACGGCATGGTTCTCCACGTTAGCACCTCATGTCCCCCCCCCCCTCTCTGTCTCTCTCTCGGCGCAGCCCTAACCGCACACGACGGTGTCCGTGACGATGCAGGAACGAGTTCCAACACTGAACGAGATGCGATGGCACTCGTCATCACTCCATGCCTTCCGGTTACGGCACCCCTCCAAACGCTGCACTCTCTGCTCTGGCTTACACGGCGGCCTATGCATGGGATGGTGAGACCATAGTTCGTTTAATAACTTACCGGTTGCCTATACATTGTGAGGGATAACACGGAATATTGTAGAGTGAGCAGTAACTGTGTCCGGATGGCAGACGCTGATGGGCTTGCTTAAAGATTGGCGTACAATACGGTGCTATTCTCTTGCCGAATCTAAAGCCTGTTACACACGGTTCACTTTCTTGTACAAGCAGGTGTTCACTTTTCCTGTTTAAGACATCTTGCATCGTGTGGCTGGCTAACTTTTTTGCAAGTGGCTTGCATGAAAGGGCTTGCGTGCTAGCTTGAATAATTTAGACTCTGTTATGTTTTTCGTTCACCTTCTTGTGCAAGTCGTTTGTTTACATTTGCGTTTTATACGTGCATGTAGTTCCCGTTTATTAATTTATGCTGATATTGTTAATTTGAGAGTGTAAAACAGATTTAAATTCTGTATTAGTGATTTGTTTGGTTTGTAAAATATTTTCGTGTTGTGATGAAAATAAGTGACTGGCGTACTGCAACATTCAAGTACTACCACTGTGTGTACAGTATGTACATGGGACGTGAATACAAGAGGGTGATCACTTTATTGTTCACAGAAGACCGGAAAATTCACAATGTGTGTGGGTGTCCTGTTCTACCCAGTGTTTCTAACATCGGGCCGCTGTGACGTTGGAATGCGCCACATGCCTGGTAATTACGCGATATGCTCACCGACCTCATTCATATACTCAGTGCGACCCTTATTAAACTCCGTCAAGTGCTGTGTAATCGTCTAGGAGACATACTGTGTATTTGATGACCTTCACAAAGTGTGTTGACTGACTCGCTCTTCCCGCGCGCCCCTTTTTACATCGCTATAACAATAGCGGAACTACTACCGCACTCTGATGGCCGTTCTAGACGTCGCAGATCACGACGATTGTAAATCATTTTCACAGCCAACGAGGAAATGTTCAGTATGCGCACTAATTACGTTCTACACTGTACAAAAATTCCCTAGTAAACTTCCTATACTGTAATTGAAGTTTTTAGCTTATATAATGTATGGCAATAATACCACGCATCAAGCTGCAAATGTAGGAATGTTTAGCGTTGCTGCTATACAAAGTTGGGAATTTCCCTACGCATTTGACTGTTTTTTTTGCAGTGATGGATCGCATTTCCTTATATTAATTGTACATCTCCGTAATATTGTCTCTGAATATACTGCAATTTTAAGCAGTGAGGAGAATGCAGTGGTGATTTCGTCACTGGAACGCTGGTGTGACTAGCACGACCTTTTCAGCCTCCAATTTAAAAAGGGGGAGGGGGCACAGATAGCACGTATCCTTCCCTTACAAATCTTTAACAGGAATATTATGGAAGTGGTGGATGAGGAGTGAGTGATCTGAGAACAAAGCGAATAATAATAGTTTAATTTCAGAGAGTGAAAATTACTCAAGAATACTCTGTCAAGTTTTCCACGAATCCGTTTTTTATCTGATCTGTTTACATTTCAATAAAATATTTTAAGTTAATTTTATTTTGCATCTTATTGCAGAATTGCTATTGAGATGGACAAACATGCCTAAAAGCAAACGAAAATGTCCCCTCTACTATCTGAAATTCATTACATGTTACAGTTAGAGTCCTTTTACAGTTAGAGAGATGAAGAATTCGCGCGTTCAATGACCCGTAGGCTATTCTACACAGTAGTATTTACAAATATGCCTATATCAGCTGCACATTGGTTATCTGCTGTCACAGTGCAAGGCGACGATTGAACCAGCGTTTTCCAGGAGGTGTTGAGTACCGTGTGGACCAATGGCTAAATACACACACACACACACACACACACACACACACATATATATATATAATATATATATTATATATATATAAACGCACGTGTTTTGAATTCTAGCTTGTCCCGAGATGAATCCGCGAATTTTTCAGGTCTCTATTTATAGTTATTAAATTCGTGCTTGGGCTCGGTCAACTGCAGCAGCGCACTCTGCGAGAGGAGCCAGCATCTCCTGCCCCCTCACCCTACCCAACTTCGCCCGGCTTTAAA
The DNA here is from genome assembly GCA_029891345.1 of Dryococelus australis. Classification (NCBI taxonomy): domain Eukaryota; kingdom Metazoa; phylum Arthropoda; class Insecta; order Phasmatodea; family Phasmatidae; genus Dryococelus; species Dryococelus australis. Next base: position 340,093,548 of record CM056993.1, on the reverse strand, counting down.
ACGATCCGTGTCTAGGTCAAGTCCAGTCCACCTTGTTCCGCCTAGCAGAGCACGTCGGTCCGGAGAGAAAATACCTTTGCGCCATTTGAAGGGAACGCAAGGAGTCTTTGCGACAGCCGTCCACTGGAGCTCCGTAAATGAAGTACGGGCCACAAAGCGCGTGCCGACTGCAGCATAGTCACCAAATTCTAAGTCCCATCGTTAGAGGGCTGTTTTACCACCAGAAATGTGGTAAATTAAATTAAAAACACCGTGGCTTTGAATCATGGTATTCCGTTCACGGTAAAGTGGGTATTTTCAAAATCAACCTTCGGAAAAATAAATCACTGACCGTTAACTGTACATATTCTGTCGTAAAGGTTGTTCACGGTAAAGTGAACACTTATGAATTTAACCATAGAAAAATGTCACTGCCCCTGCCTGCACATATTTTAACGGGCGCACTAAGTGACATGCGCCCGGTTAAGCTGGTAACGGGGAATAGAAAGTAGTTCCATACGTTAAAGTTGAATAAAAAGTGTTAGGTAACCATTTGTGATCATTTAAATTATCTCTCTCGCTCTCTGTTTTTTTAACGCCTCAGTGTGTAAAAATTGGCACATTTATAAATTGTTTACTTTTCTAATAATTTCACAGTTTCACTTGACCGACGCGTGAATAAAGTGATGAGGCCCATAGCAATGTTAATTTTACATAAGAAAGGAGAATATACAACGTACATACAAGTAGATCTTAAGCAGGGCTTTCAAAAGTGCTTATTTTACCGTGAACAGTCTATACACATCTACACGCAAGCTCCCAGCTATTGCATGTATGGTTATAGTGAATGAAGAAAAATAGTTTCAAGTCTTGACTTAATATTGCGAGTGTACTGTTTAAAATTGTGGTAAATCACGTTTGTTTGTTAGTTTTGCTGCTTCATACAATTCGCATATTAGTGACACTTTTTAGGTCCCCAAATATTTTACGTTTTTACTTTATTGATGCATGAATAACGCCGTCAAACCCATTGAGATTTAAATTTTGCAAATAGCGGAAGGATACATGAAGATAAGAGTAGATACTAAGCAAGGCTTTCAGACGTGCTGTGTTAAGAGTGAACATCCTATACATATAAATAAGTACTTCGAAAACGTGGTCTACTTTTCCTGTGAACGAGTTTCATATAACTAGTATAATGTTCATGTAACGTAAGGTATTTTTAAAATATCAAATTACAGGTCTGTTTAAAAATCAAACAGGAACAACTGACATCATAGTGTATTAGCGGTTTCTTCACACTTTTTGAAAAATCACCCCGTGTATGACGTGTTTTGCTGTTTCCTATATATGTCGTTTATCACGAACGTTTAATATTTTTGTTAATATAAAATTACCTTATTGGTGGTTAAGTAGAATCTTTACTTATATTTTAATTATAAAATATAATATTTAATTTATCATCTAAATGAAAAAACAGGGAGATAATAGGTGTGTTGGTAATGTTTGGTAAAAAATAGTTCTGATGCAAAATTGTATTACACTGAGTGCGCACGAATGCGATGCGCTGTCCCTTAGGTGTATTTACCTAAACTTGGTTAAGTTTTGTTTAAATGAGTCGGAGGAATATCCTGGAATTAGAACTTTATCAGGGCTTCAAAAAAGTGTGAAGTAACCGTGAATGGATTGTACGTGCATTACGAATGTAATGTTATAAGCTGTTACGTATTCTTCCGCCTTGTGTAAACATAACATTGCCACGGGCCTCATCACTTTATTTATGCGTCGGGCAAATGAAACTGTGAAATTGTTAGAACAGTAAATATTTTACAAATATGCTCATTTTTACACTTCGGTACATTAAAAAAGCAGAGAAAGCGGAAGAAATAGTTTAAGTTATCACAAATGGTTACCTAACACTTTTTATTCTACGTTAAGATGAGGAACTACTTCCCATCCATCGTTACCAACTTTACTTGGTGCATGTCACTCAGGGCGCACGTTAAAGTATACGCAGGGAGGGGCAGTGAATTTTTTAAGACTGAATTCAAAAGTGCTCACTTAACCGTGAACCGCCCATAGGAGCCTGCGTGCCAGCGTATATAGTTCTGGGCATTGAATGTTTTTTGAGAAGTTTGTTAAAAAGTACTTACTTTACCGTGAACAGCCTTCGTAAGGAAAGCGACTTGCAGACTACACGTCCATGGCTGACCGAAGTTCGATCTCGAAATGTCGCAGTTGGAAGGTATAGACTGTTCACAGTAAAGTGAGCACTTTTTAAAGCCCTTCCAAAATTTTCCTTTTAGCCAATTTTTATCTTTCTGCCTCTTTTTTAAAACCAACATTGGCATCTCACTAATAAGTACGGTGTATACTTTCACCACCCTCAAAAGTTAATACCTGAGGCTGCAATAAATCATATTTGTTAGCGGTTAATGCCTGGTGGGAGGGCCTTAAAAAAAGTGCTCACTTTATCGTGAACAGCTTATAACGAACGTCCTCTTCAAGGACCTGTCGAGGGGTTAGGCGAAACTAGCGCGCTCGCGGGCTCCGAGAAGAAAGTAGGCTGGATACAAATAATAATAATAATAATGGAGTGGCGTGGCGAAAGTGAGTAAAATAACGGCTGCTGTAAAGGTCGCCCGAGTGTCGCGCGCGTTGCAGGCTGGCGACAGAGCAAGATGGCGGTCTCGTATATACATAGCGCGAGTTTGCGACAGAAGTGGCGTGTCGTGTTTGTCGGCCTGTTGGCGTTTGGTAACCTGAGCACGTGTGCTCAGAAAGACTAGGCCTATAGGGAGGCGACGATATATAGTCCATACAAGGTTATAGGTTGTACCATTGAGTAAGCACTTTTGAAGCCTTTGACGAATTTCACTGCCCCTATAGGCTATTCTCGGTAAGATGAGCACTCATGTAAGCGCTCTAAAATAATAGTCAATAAATGTGTTTTATTTTAGTCTTATACGTTAACTTCAGAGTGTGTTGGAACATACACACTGTGTTTATTGCTTACATGGCAGTATCTATTTAAAAAGGTCATTTAAGGATAGAAAATGGCTGAAAGGATAACGTAACTAGGGCCTCAAAATTGTTCATTTTACCGTGAACAGCCTATACCTATATCTACTTTAGCGGGCTCACTGAATGGCATTCATCCTGTAAAGTTGTTAACGATGGAGGGAAAGTATTTCCATGTCTTAACGTTGAAATAAAAGTGTTAGGTAAAGCATTTGTGAAAAATGAATCTGAACTCTTGCATTTTTTTTAATGCATCGTGCAAGAATCAGCAAATTTGTAAATTATTTACTTTTCTAATAATTTCACAGATTTATTTGACCTACGCAAGAACAGTGTGATCAGGCGCCCGAGGTAGTGTTGACAACACATATAGCGGAATAATACAGATTGTGCATGCAAAAATATCTCAAGCAGGGCTTTCAAAAGTGCTGAGTTTCTCGTGAACAGCCTATAATCACCCTTGTTCTGAAGTCCTCCAACAATTATTCTTTCGGGATATTTCGCCGCCTCATGCAAACATAGCTTAACCGAGTCTAGAAAATTACACCCAAGCGATAGCGCACCGTATTTGTATGCACTCAGTGTAATCATATTTTACACATGTACTCTTTCATACTAAGCATTATCATCATACCTAGTTCTCTCTGTTTTTATTTTTTTTGCTAATTAGGCATTATAATTTATGGATAAAATATAAGTGAATGTTCAACTAAATTAAAAATACGGTATTTTTAATGACAAGTATGAAATGGTTGTGATATGCGCCATATTTAGGAAATAACCAAACGCGCCTTACATAGTGATTTTCCAAAGGTTTCATTCAAAATGTGTGAAGAAACCGCGAATAGACTATATACGCCATAAGTGACTTGTCTCTGAAGTAAAACTGTAGTTGGATCCGCTATTTGGTGGGACGATGCGTCCCAATGCTGTCATACCGATCAATTTAGGAAATGTATTCAAAATTATTTCAAATTTACTCTACTACACGGAAAACTGCAGGAAAATAACTAAATTAAAGACAATTTCTGTTGGAACAGTACTGTGTGCTTCATTTTTCCCTTAAGGATATCATCCAATAATTACAAGAAAACGTGCAGGAAACGAAATGACACTGCAATCAGTCATATTTACATATTACTTTATTTTTGTTAATAATTTAAAATTATTTAAAGCAAACGGGCGCAAGTTTTTCTGTAGGTCCTATACAACGGCAGATTGTTATGCATAGGTGAGTATTTACGAAATTAGCGTAAGTTATCAGTTCTGAAATTTGCCCCATAAATCTGTAAATATTTAGATTGATAACTTAGATTTTAAAAGCGAGTTACAATGCATCCTTATATCGCTGTTAGCACCACAAGTTTACTCATCACCGGCAATCATAAATTTTCAACCTCAAAACAATATTTTTAGCTGATAAACTTAAATAGTTTTGCGCAGATGCAATGGTGTAAAATTTACTGATTACTACTTTCATAACATTAAAGTGTTAGTAAATATGTACGCAATCACACTTAAGTGTTCGTTTTTTCCTTGTATATTTTGGCAATTGCTTAGCAGGCTTTTAGCTGTGAACCTGGCATTACAGATTTTGTATGGTGCATTATGGATTGATATGACCCTAGAATGTTCCTTGGTAGATTCTATGAAGTATATACCGGGCAAGGTGGTGTGTTGGTAACATACTGGTTCGATTCTCGGTCCGGCCATCCTGATAACGGATAGTTCCTTAATACACGCCCTGGCCAATTCTCTGCTCTTCCTTGATAATCCGAGCTATTGCCTTCGTCACTTATGACGCCGCTTTCGGCAATAAGTTAAATCAAACATACTCTAAAGTTGCTATTACTATGCCTGTAGCCACAAGTGAAACTGCGACATTATAAGGAAAGTAAATATTCTACAAATTTGCTCATTCTTACACATTCGTGAAGGGGAAAAAAAAAAAAAAAAAAAAAAAAAAAAAAACCTGAAAGCAAATTAAACATTTTTGTATTCACAAATGTTTGCCAAACACCTTTAACTGATCGTTAAACACAGAACTACTTTCCTCCAGTTGTACCAAACTTCACTGGGCGGAGGCCATTCAGTGTGCCCGTTAAAATACATGCAGGTATGGGCAGTAACATTTTTTAAAGGTTGATTTCAAAAGTGCTCACTTTACTGTGAACAGCCTATATCGCGTGTGAAACAATTATATACAATACAAGCTCACGAGAAATATTAACATGATTAATTTGTTTATACAAAAAGACAGAGAGCACTGTCTCCAAAATCAACAGTGTAAAATAATGAAGACACATAATTGTTTATGATAAGCTGCTTTCACACGACGAGAAATGGATTTTGTGCATGGCCTTGCATGAGAAATCTCATGCGAGAATATCAAGAAAGTCCTATGAGAAAGAGTCCACAGAACAAACTTAACAACAAAACACATCCTTGGATGAAAATTGTTGGCCTTGGAATATCTTAACTTGTAATGATTGTAATATGTATATATCATCAAATCACACTGTTTTAAAGTAGTGACTATTAAAAAGAACATGATATTTCTTGTACTCGTCCAACAATTTCACGCTACCAGAACTCCACTCCAGATCCAAAGCGAAATTTTTAAGAATTCTTTACAATAAATATTTTTTGTATCATTCCTATTCGACTAGCTGAATTTTCTTACCTTCTCCTACATCTCTGGTTGATGTATAGGTGATCACGTGATTAGCAGAGGACTACAAATAGAATCACTTTATACGTGCAAAACTCTCATGAAAATAGGACATGATCTGGCTCGTATTTTCTCACGAGATCTGCCTTGCACATAATATTCTCGTTTGAAATTTAGTATAGGCTGTTCACGGTAAAACGAGCACTTTTGAAAGCCCTGCTTAGTATCTACTTGTACGCACGTTGTGTATTCCCCCACCTTGTGTAAAATTAGCATTGCCCTCAACACTTTATTCATGCGACGGTCAACTGAAACTGCGGAGTTATTAGAAAAGTAAATATGTTACAAATCTGCTCAATCCTATACTTAGAAGCATTGAAAAAAACAGAGAGAAAAGAAATCATTACAGTTCGCACAAACGGTTACCTAACACTAATTATTTGACGTTAAGATATGGAACTATTTTCCATCCATCATTACCAACTTGACAGGGTGCATTCACTCAGTGCGCTCGTTAAAATATATGCAGACAGAGGCAGTGAATTTTTTCTTAGGTTGATTTCAAAAGTGCTCGCTTTATCGTGAACAGCCTTTATGAGAGTGCTATCTTGCATGAGTCCTGCATGTTTTGCGCGTCGTGTGAAAAAAAAAAGTTCCAACTGCAACACGGACGAGAAACGTGTTGAAGCGGCTGTATTGAGGGTCTCCCTAGACAGCCTATAGACTTCCTTTAAGTGACGGCTGTGCGAGTGGCTTTGATCATTATATTTCAGATCTATTACATTTAAATTTTGGCATTACGTAACGCGACCACGCACAGAAAGAATGACGACAACGGGGCCTTGTGATCATTGTGGACCCCGTGCCCTGCCGGAAGTTGGGAGTGATACATCACAGGTCCGGACTTCCGCCTTGTTAGCGTGCAAGGCAAACGAAAACCCTCCTGTACTTTATTTTATTTTTCATCATAAAGATTATGAAAATGCTTGGAAAACAATTAAGAGAATGTAAGTAACACGGAAAAGGAGAAGAAACAGAACACTTTCATCAGATTTCATAATATTTCTGAGGTTTACTCCAGTTTTTATGTTGAACAATATGTTTCCGAAAATGATATCGAGGTACAAGTGCGCAGAAAAACTCTTATGAATTTACACACTCGAGATTAAATAAGCACAAATGAAATCAATTTTTGAAGAAAAAATATTCTCTGACTACATATATTTAAAGCAGACAATGGTTAGGTATAGATATTCACGGCAAAATGAGCACTTCAGAAAGCCCTGCTTAAGATATGCTCTTTACGTACGTTGTGTATTCCTCCACCTTATGTAAAATTAACATTGACCTGGGCCTCATCACTTTATTCATGCGTCAGTCAAGAGAACTGTGGAATTATTAGAAAAGTAAATATGTTACAAATCTGCTAATTCTTATACTTAGACATTTAAAAACAGAGAGAAAAAGAAATAATTTCAGCTTCCATAAATGGTTACCTAATACTATTTATTTGACGTTAAGCTATGGAAATATTTCCCATCCACCATCACCAACTTTACTGGGTGCATGCCACTCAGTGCGCCCGTTAAAATATATGCTGGCAGGGGCAGCAACTTTTTCTAAGGTTTTTCTAAGGTTGATTTCAAAAGTGCTCACTTTATCGTGGACAGCCATTAAGAACCTAGTAAAGTTGGCAGTAACTTACGACAATTAGTTACACGTGTTAATGTAGTGTTAACAATGTTAACGTTTAAATTAAATGTACGTCAATTGAAATCATTTTAGTTTATATTTGTTCTATATTCGTGAGAGTAATGTTCATCATATTATAAACAAATTTACGTTCGCTACAATTTCACGATTATAGTTGATCGAAGCATCAATAAAGTTTTCGGGTCAATTGTAATGTTAATTTTACATATGTTGGAGAGATATAAAGTAGGCCAAAAAATGTTTTTACACAGGACGTTCAAAAGTGCACAATTAATCATAAAAAGTATTCATTATAGTTTTCCTCTTGTTAGCATCAACATCCTTAAACTAAACACTTTTCTCATCACACAAATCTCTCACGAAAAATGTTTTTCAAAGCTGCAGCGTAAATTACAGCTCAAAGAACGCATATCGCAAAGCTAGCGCACACATGCAAAAATATAAACTGAAAAAAATGCCAGTTTAGACTTTACTATATTTCGTTAGCTGTCATGAGTCACTATAAGCCGTTCACGGTAAACTGAGCACTTTTGTAAGCCCTGCTTGAGATATCTTGTATGGAAAATATGTATTCTTTCTCTGTATGCAATGTTAACATTGTCAGGGACACTTTATTGATGCGTCGATCAACTAAAACCGTAAAATTACTATAAAAACATTATTTAACAAATATGAAATTACTACACTAAAAAAACCAGAAGTAAAAAAAAATTAAATTGGTATTCGCAAATATTTACCTAAAACTTTTAATTCAGCGTCAAGACATGGAACTATTTTCCATTCGTCGTTGCCAACTTTACTGGGCGCTTGCCATTCAGTGTGAATGTTCAAACAGTGAAAGCGGCGGTGACATTTTTCAAAGGTTGATTTAAAAAGTGCTCACTTTACCTTGAACAGCCCTTTCAGAGACAGTAAGTATCAAATACGTAACGTGTGATGTTGCCAGTGACTCACCAAGTTGCGTGACCTGGCGGTCCTCTGAGCACTCGCGCAGAGGATGCTGGGAGATAACAGCACCAATATGGCGCCGATTAGCTTCATTGTGGCGCGCTGAAGAGCACTGGAAAAAACACAACAAAGATTACTATTCTGCCAGGTACGTACTGTTCAATAACAATGTAAAAATAAAGACTTTAAAAAAAATTAGATTCAATAAAAATTAATAAAGCTGTAAATTTACTAACTGTAATAAAGACATTTCCTGGGTACAGACTGACATATATATTTGGTTAATAAATAAACTACAATTGCGTAAGAAGAACATAGGGGGCCTATCGTTGTGTCATATGCTTGTACACTTCGTTTACTTATTTTCTAATTTCTTAAGGTTTTCCCTTTTTGTTTCCAAGTGGTTTCGATGACGTCACTCTTAAATTAACTGCGCACTACTTGTAGTAAAAGTGAGTGAGTTTATGAGTACGAGCTTTCTTTCCATAAACTCATGATATTTCGGAATTTTTATGTCTTTCGAGTCAGTAGGCTTACTTTTTCACGTTTAAACTTTTGTTAACTTTGTTTTCGAGGTCAGCAATGCCAGTATGAAAGACGATGCTTTGATCAGCTTAACAACAAAATTTACGGAAACAATTTAACCAATTTTTTAAGTTCTAATTTTATTTACTAAAAATTACTATTAAACTAATTATGTTATCAGGTTATTGCTGAATACCCTATTTTATAACTATCCCAAGAAAATAACACTAAGGCGAAAATGTTAATTCTAACAGTAAATTAAACTGCCAAAAATAACGAGTAGAATTAAATAACCCCCCTTGATTATCTCACACGTATAAGAAAAGAATGGAAAAAATTGCATGCAGATTTATTAAATCTAATACATCTATCACCACTGGCAAATAAATGTAAAAAAAAAGTAAATCACAATAGTCACGGTAACTTAATGAACCATAAAGTCGGGCATATGCCACTACAAAGTAAATCACCCAACACCACTACCAGAATTATTCAAAGAACACAGCTAAATAAGTGTAGTCTGTTGAATTATTTCTTATATCAACAATAATTAACAGGCTTTAGCGAAAAGAAACCTAGCTGGAAAACGCAAATTACCTACAGTGGGAATTAGAATACATCAGCACAGAAATGTATGCCTAAGCCTTGTAAATAAACTGATTCAAACGAGACATAAATATGCCTAGAATGTTCAGATTGGTACTATTGTCTGTGCGAAATATAATTTGTCTTTTTTATTCATTAAACAAAATTATGTGAAGTGTAACTAGCAAACTATCAAGTTGTCTTCCAATGCTTCTGCGAAATAAACTGCACTCTGGTGAACTGTAAATGTTAATTCATATTCAGATTAACTTCGGGCCGTTATGTTGACTTTGCGTTAACTACGTGAAAATGTTTACTTAAATCGTAATTGTGTTCAACGTAGATTTAAGAACGGTGTGTCATTGAGAACGTCGTAATGGGGGGCTATTCAATATATGTGGGATATAAAACAAACTTGCATGTGTGAGTACATTCGACCGTATAATAATATTGTAATATGAGCACATATCCCACTGTATTTAAACTTTTGCATGCATATATTCATGATAAACGTATCTGGTACTTTTTTCAACAAAATTTTCTTTTATTCGTACCCTTATATTTTCCTAAAGCAAGAAAATTTTTAAATCTTTAATTTGTTTGTCAGTTTAACACGCGTTCTCAGGCACAAACAGGATTAAATTTTTGCCTCCCATTTCATTCGTATTTTCCGTTTCGAGAATTTAAATCTCTTCTGAAGGTGGTGACCGTCAGTTGCCGCATTTTACTAACTACCACTTACATGTAATTTAAAAATCTGCAAAGTAATGTTTCGTCTATCAGACGAATGTGTGATAAGAGCTGTAGAGAACTCTGATAAGCACTATAATACGGTGTTTTTGAGAAAAATTCCGTAAAATCATAAAATAGGTAAAATTTTAGTGTAAAAAATATTATATGTACCACAATTCGTGATAAAATCGTACACCAGTGATAGAGGAATAACAATGTAAGTCACTGGTATGAAAATCACCGGGCTGTAAACCTTTGTTTTTCCTCCCCTCACCCAAATACCGATTATGTAGCACGCAACAAACACATTATCATTTTTGATGCACAAAGTTAAATTTACGCATAATGTTGTTCAGAATACAGAATGTTGCAAAATTGCATGCCAGTACTTCGGGGGAACATTCCTCGCATCTGAAGGATGAAAAAATGTCACATGAACATAGGTACGCAAACGCTTCGTTTCTTTACTACAGCCCGTAATACATAACGTACAGTGTATGGCCCGCGGGCTGGATCATGTTACTGTGGAATGCCATCGCAGCGTTATTTTGCATGATACCCGACACCTCATACTACGACACTACACATAGAACAGTAGAAACTGCACAGAAATACACGTGCATTTAAATGTCCCCACAAATAAAAGTCAAGTGTATTCTAATCAGGGCTCCTCGGGGGTTGGTATGGGACTGCCAATTACAGCTGCCATGGCATCCCACAGTAACATGATCCAACCCGTGGCCATACACTGTACGTTATGTATTACGGGCTGTTAGTAAAGAAACGAAGCGTTAGAGGACCTATGTCAAGATAATATTTTTTCATCCTCCAGTTGTGAGGAATGTTCCCCCGAAATACTGACATGAATTTTTGCAATATCTTGTATAGGTTTATGCCACACAGATGAGAGAGTGACGTCAAAGGGCAAACTAGGCAACGCGCGGCGTCTGTGAACGACGCAATCAGTACTTGCGTGTAGAATGCCTTGGCTGTAGGCGAAGCAGTTATGTGCCGACATCTGGTTGGCGAAGTATGGCGGGTTTGTCGGAGGTGGGGAAACTAACTGACCGGCTTGATCACTTTTTTTTTTTTTTGTGGGGACGCTGACTTATGAAATAGCTGTTGTCGGTACAGATTTGGTCGTCAGTGTCGCAGCGGCACGTGTTTCGCTGCAGACCTTACCACTCCTTATTCGACGAGTACCGGCAAACACGTTCTGTCCCTGTAACTCGTGCGTTGACTCAGCTGGACACCGTATCAAACGAGTGTTGTGATCTTCCGCATGATGTCAATAAACATGTGACCGCGTACAGATGTTTCCCACTTTCAACCTACTCGCGATTCATCGCTTGTTTCTAAGGTGCCTCCGGATGTCGATACTTCACAAAAGGAGATACGAACCCTGAAACGAAATGAGCCGAGCTTATGCGAACTCAGTCATCATCTAGCTGGCCAGTTGGAACTTCACTATACATCTTCTGACAAGCGAAATGGAGTTGACCTGAGTTTTTGGGAAAAATGAAAGAAGTTTAAACACAACAATGTTCTCCCGGCACAACAGGGAGGCATCCAACCTACTTTTTTACTATCGACGCACACGCCACAAATATGGTGCCGGGAATTTCATCCGCCGACTATTGGAAACACTGACATCAAAGAGAAACCGCGCCACCATTTCGCCTCTGTATGCCTAGCTCCTCTGTGACGGCATTAAAAATTCTTTCAGCTGTTTAATACGCATTTTGCCTAGGTGACCTGAATTAATTTACACAAATAAAGGTGATAAAGGGAGGAGGGGTTAGATATTTTTCTGACCCCGGCTTCCTGACCCCAATATTTACATTTCGTATTCGATTACCACAACTCTTTCTCACATTAATTGTGGTAAATATGTATTGTGCAACTACAAGGAGATGATTTATTAAATTATTAAAAGTTTGTTATTTTATTCATACATAACACTTAACTTTAAGTTTATCACAATTAGACTTTCAGCTGTACATTTGAAGCCCCGGATATGCCAACACCTATAAAATCATCTCCCCCTTTGTTTCATTTACGCGGATATGATTAATAGAGCTAACTTCTCCAGAATATTACTTTAATTTACTGAGTAGCAAGTACTACCTACGTTAGGAAACTTCTGTCATAACTGGTTCGTAATGAAGATAATTTAAAATGAACATTTGCATGTTAAAAGCAAATAAGAATCTGATGTATGCAGTATCGTCTTAACAAGAAAGACGATGAATTGACGTGCAATCTTGTCGCCGTGTACGGGGTAGCTTTGCCATTGTAGCCGGAGAACCTTATACTGGCGGGGAAAATGTGCATAGTTTAGTTCATTACAGTCATAGTTCCTAGTTATGCTCGTAAGCTGTTAGTACACTCAATTTTCTTTTTAAATTTTACAAAGAATTTGTTTGTACTTTTACAAACCTTTGTAAAAGTACAACGATATTCCTTGTAAAATCAGTCATTGTAAAGTTCCAAGAGCCGTGTTTGTAATAAAGCTTGAGAAAGCTTTGTAGTCAACTAAAATGGCTCTTTTATTCTAGAATGGTAAGTTATAAACAAATCACATTCTGTGATATGTATTTACCTGAAATCAAGTGAATGGGTGTACAAACAACAAGCTATAATTAAATGAACGCTAAATAAGTGGACTGTTTGTCATAAATTGTAATAACAATACTAACCAAGTCTGTAAGAGGAGTTGGTTTGAGGATACGTGCACAATATACAAACACGAGGGTGCAAGTTCGTAACTCGGTGCATAATTTTTTGCCCCCACATTATTACGAGTCAAATTTTTTGTTAAGTAGTATGAAGCAGAGGTGTGATCCACACCCCTTGACTCGTTTATGATTTATGTACCGGAATTATCGTATCTCAAAACAGTCTCGTAAATAACCAGCACTGTCTAAATAAACAATATTTATTGTAGAGATGACACTAAAAATCTAAAAGGCAGTTCGTAAATAGCCACCTCTTAACAATTTAAAATAAACGTCATATTACTTGACGGTATAGATCGGTGGATTCCAAAGTGAAAGAACGTGACAGTAATGGCCACTAAGCACCTTACAGTTCAATGTCTAGGTAGGTATCGTTATGATGAGATCAGGCCTTAGGCAGACGGCCTGCTTGATCACACCTTTAAACATTAAACTAGGATCAGGACGTGAGCAGAATTGCAACAACTCATTGCGGTAAAGCCAGGCGCAGAAACCCCCCTTCACCGGGCAGCAATCGCGGATGAGTATGTCAAACAATCAAACAATGCGCCGATATAGGCCAGCGTAACGCTGGGTGCATCGTCTTTCCTCATCAGACCATCGACAAGAGAAGAGTACAGAGATGGGTATGTCCGATCGTCGATAACCGCCTACCAGAAACAGCCTCCGGAAACATGATTAAGGTGGGTACATTCCAGTTTCTCATTATAGTGGCGCCTGGTAAATAAACATAGCATGTTAAATTTATAATAATGAATAAATTTTATGCTCCCTCAAGTGTTTAATATTCACTTAATATGACATTGTACGTTCATAATGTCAATAAACCCCATCATTCACAGTTGTGCTCCAGCAAATCATCTCTCGCTATTTAGCTACGTCCCTAGCCCTTTTTTGTATGAGTATAACCACAAGTCATATTTACAAAGGCTCTTCACGACAAAGTGAGCACTTTTGAAATAAACCTTAGAAAAAAGTCACCGCCTCTAACTGCATATATTTTAACGAGCGCGATGAGTGACATGTATACAGTATAATTTGTAACTATGGAGGGGAAAGTATTTTATATATTAACATCGAACAAAAAGTGTTAGGTTACCATTTGTGAAAACTTAATCATTGCTCTCGCTTTCTGTATCTTTTAATCCATTAAAGTGTAAAAATGAGCAGATTTGTACAATATTTACTTTTACAATAATTTCACAGTTTCACTTGACCGACGCATGAATAAAATGACGAAGCCCATGGCAAGGTTAATTTTACATAAGGCGGGAGAATACACAACGTGCATACAATTAGTTCTTACGCGGGGCTTTCAAAAGTTCCCATTTTACCGTGAACCGCCTATAACAGTACATGTAGACAGGGCTTAACATCTCTTCGACAACCTAGGTCATTAGAGACGGGGCAAGTTGCTCAGAGAAGTAGGACTGGGGAGGGAATTGACAATGGCCTACATTAAGAAACAATTCCAGTATTCGCCCGGAGTGATTTGGGAAACCTTTGAAACCGAAATGAGGACGGCCGGACAGGGGACGGAACCCAGATCCTGCCGAATACCACCTCGATCGCCCAATCTCTTGAAATTAATGTTGGTAGTTACAAGAGAAGATTATTAACTATTGGTTTGTTACATTTCAGTAGAGTTAAACATGGAGCAGTTATGTAGACATAGAAAGCCGAAACACTTTCTTTTTCCAATCTTAATATTCCGTTAGTCTTCTCATCGAAATTAGATAGTTATCTCTAATTACATACATAATTCCATCTTCCTTGTAGACAAGTTTCAATTTCCAAAAAAAAAAAAAAATATTATCCACTCTCAACCATCTTGCAATTAAGAATCCTAAAGTTGCAATTTAAATATGCTCAAATATTTAAATTTTTTCCTTCTTCTCCAACAACATTTGAAAAATTAGTTTCTTCTCAAATACATCAAAATCAATATCATTTGTGTTACATTAATAAGTCTTCTAAGTTAAAACCATCTTGCAGCATTTTATTCAATATTCAATCTTCTCGTATTACGTATTATGCCATTAAAACTGTTATAATAACATACCCACGTCCATTCGGGAGGTGGTGAGAATTCCTTCTAAAGAAAAATTTTGTTCTATTTTATTCTTCTCATGTCCTTTGATTGGCTGTTGTCTGACCATGGCACATTTCTCAGCCAATCAGCAATGGCGAGACGAAAGACAACCAGGATAGTTTTATGTTCCTGCCTTGCGTCAGGAGGTTTATCAGGGGACATTCTACGATGACTTAAATTAACATCTGAAAACTACAAACAGTCGTGTTGTAACTACGTGTCTATGTTCTGCTGAACTGGCATTTTATATGGGGCGACGATACTTGCATATGTCCGCTAATTTCGGGTCGACTCGTCAATGTTCGCCGGTGCTCGAACCTTTCCGACATATGACTGAGCGCTCACGTCCAGCTCGCGTATTCCCACCAAACAAGACGCTGAGGAGTTCTTCATGTTCGGTCGAGTCCATTATCGGCCGGGGAAAGCAGGTCGAGTGAATCAAGTCTTGTCCACCGTTCTTTCAATTTGCGTGCTCCAACACTATTCCAACGTTAATTCTCTTTCCTGTCCACGGTTCCCTTTCATCTTTGTGGCACCAATCTAACAATTCCCTGTTCTACTTCTTTTTTCGTGCACATTCATTTTCTTACATATAAACGCTTTTTATCGAAATTCTTCAACCCCTCGTAATAGCTACCACGTTATTTATAAGTTTGAGGAAGGTTGTTACTTTTATATTTCCAAATCCCCGAGTCAGAATTGAAGATTACAGCAACCGGCAGTGCCGGTGTAGGTTTCCTGCTTTGGCATTTAACGAAAGGATCAAGGTCGTCTCAAAAAGAAAATAAAATGTATTTTCTTTTAACATAGTTGCGTATAAAAATGGCAGTTATACTGTTTTCGTGTCATACTGAAAACAAAAAATAATTCTCTTGCAGTGATGAGATAATAATGTTGAAAAATAATTCCATTGGATACCTCAAAAACTTACGCAGGCAGAAAGATAAGGTTTTTACGTTGTAAACCAATTGTTGAACACAAGGGAGTTGATATGTGGCTGAACAGTGTTGAAGAGTTGTGTAAAATATTATTATTTTTTTCCTGTCCAGCGCGCACAAGATGACTGAACTCGGCAACATATTCAGGTACAAGACTAGCGAGAGATAACTGTGGTGAACTTCTTGCCGTCTGCAATGGCGGCACTGAGGTTACCATGTCCACTCAACTACTCCAGCAAGATTGGCCTCAGCCGTGCGTGTTGCAATTCTTCGACTGCTCCTTCAAGCAGCTGCTTAATCGCTACACGCTCGAAATTACTTGGTCGCCTAGAATCCGCACCCGAGAATGATCATTCGAGACAACTGCGTATTACCTTCCCAGACTGACAAGCATGTAAAACACGCGGAAACCATCACGCGAACTAGTGACGTGTCTAACGTCAGGTCACTTCCGCACGAAACGTCGGGAGAGATAATTTGAACCACGTGGTACATGAAACAACTAGATGTTACAATCCGTTTATGGTACTTATTTAAAATCGTTTACGAATTTTTAAGTTGTAAAAAAAGAAACTTTAGTTTTCTTCTCCCTTGTGTTTTAACTGCGATATACGGCAGAAGTAATAAAATAAAACTTAATCGCCTAGTAATAAAGTGTTTCGAAACTCATTGTGTTTACGAAGTCCCTCCCTATTTAACCTCCATTCGCACAATTATGCGACCTAAAACTCAATCGTTAGCTTTAAAACCTTATGTTGTAAATCATTTACTTTTGGAATTAAATTAAGAGCTAACGACCGTTAAGAATGACTCTTCTTAAACGTCATCTTCGTTTCCTTGTAGTGGCCTAGGAAAATCCGACAACAATGATGCTGACGTCAACTACATTACGACTACTTGTACTGAGCTGTGAGGAACAACAGTTGTTCCAGCGGATACCAGCTTACCTCAGGATAATCCTGCTTGCGGGTGGCATACAGAGGAGAGATCTCTGTACTTACGTCCTCCGCACAACGCCACGTGATGACTACCCAAGTAAACCATGCACTCCTGGTCTACAGGCTCGGAAATCGCGAGTGTAGTATATTCACAGTTAATTCCAAAGTTTTGCTTCCAGGGAAGACCTCCGTGTGTAAAATTCGTTACGGCGCCTTCAGACCACGAGCTTTTGGACTCGATTCTCTATTGAAACACATGGCTATGTGTCGTCTGCATATTCAAGTTCAGGCGTGTAACGTGCTCCTGTGTAATAAACACGATGTAAAACTAAAGCAATAATCCGACTCCAGGTGGATCAGATTTTGCATTTTTACACTTGGGAAACACTGGTTGATGGACGTTTCCGGTGTTTGGAGGATTTTGCCGGGGTTTTCCTATCCCCTCCAGTATTCACTCCGTCCCGTCTTCATAATGAGGTCTTACGTTATGACACCTTCAGCGTCGACGGCAGCCTACAGGCCCACCCAGGATGTCACGCTTACATTTAATTCTAAGTAGTGCTTTTTTTTCTACATTCCGCCCATCGTGCTAGGTGGTGCAGTGGTGAGCAGCACTTGGGACACGTGTTCAAGTCCCGGTACGGTCTTCCTGATTTCTGTTTTACATGGATTCCCGAGATCACTCCAGCCGAAAGTTCCTTACTACAGACCATGTACACTATAGACCACAAAGTAATTGAGCACCTGTCCTCAATGATTACTCGGTGGTTGTCACCCCGTTAGAATCTCGTAGGGCTATAACAGCAGTCACCCTGTCTGGCATGCTCTCTAAGAGTGTTTGCAGGACATCCACGGGGATTCGTCACCATTCCTCTTGCAGCTATTCCGTGAGTTGAGCAATGTATTTTGGCCGCGCCTGACGAGCCCACCCCCGGTGATCCAATTCGTCCCAAAGATGTTCTATATGGTTGAGGTCGGGGCTCTGGGCGGGCCGGTCCAATCGGCGAACATTGTTGTCGGCGTATCACTGCATAGTAGCCCTTGAAACATGGCACCTGGCATTATCATCCTGGAAGTAACATGGGTCCATTTCGTAAAAACGCCACAATGTTGGAAGTATTTCATTATCCAGAATGTTACAATAGGCCTTTGTGGTCATGCTACCACGTACAAACACCAGCGGTCCTAAGCCGAAGGCCGTGAAACAGCCCCACACCATCACTCCTCCACCACCGAATTCCCTAGTTGGCACTATTGACGCCTGCAGAAGCCGTTCCCCGGGTAGACGCCACACACATGAACGTCCATCGGACCGCAATAATGTAAACCTCGACTCATCACTCCACAGAACCTATTTCCACTGCTCCAGTGTCCAATTGCTGCGGTCCAAATACCACCTGAGTCGCCGAGCTTTATTGCTTGTCGTGATATGGGACTTATGTGCAGCTGCTTTTCCGAAATATCCAAGTCGGTGGACCTCTGTACGCAGTGTTTCAATGGAAACCGATACTCCTGTTGCTGCATGCAACTCCTGTTGGATGGTAGCCATGGGTTATGCCCTATTTTTGACAATTTCGCGTTTCAGGGTTGTGCGATTTCTGTCGGTCAAGATTGGAGGTCGCCCAGAACGTGGAGCATTGGCACAATGCCCATCGACCTTCCTCTTACGCAGGACGAATGCTACAGTTGATTTGGGCCTGTTTACCTTCCTGTGCAATCTCCCGGCTAGACAGCCCACTGAGATGGCAGCCCACAATCACGCCCTTATCGAAGTCCGATAGCTCTGTAACTCGTGCCATCTCTTTGTCAACTGGTTCTACACCGGCCTGCAGCGAATGGCGGCCACAAAAGTCAACTGACGTACTGAATTACCTATCTTCACGGGTGCCCAATTATTTTTTGGTTGATAGTGTGCAATTCCTTCCCCATTCTCGCCTCTCTGAGCGACTTGTAGCGTCTATGACCTCGCTGTTGACGAGACGTTAAAGGCTGTTCACGATAAAGTGAGCACTTTCGTTGAAGTCAACCTTAGAAAATGTCACTGCCCCTGCCTGCATATATTATAACGGGCGCACTGAGTAACATGCGCCTGGTAAAGTTGGTAACGATGGATGGAAAGTGTTAACGTCAAACAAAAAGTGTTAGATAACCATTTGTGATAATTTAAATTATTTCTTACATTTTCCGTTTTTCTTAACGCCTTAGTGTGTAAAAAATTAGCAGATTTATGAAATGTTTACGTTTTTAATAATTTCACAGTTTCACTTGACCGACGCATGAATAAAGTGATGAGGCCCATAACAGTGTTAATTCTACATAAGGAGGAAGAATATGCAACGTGCATACATGTAGATCTTACGCATGGCGTTCAAAAGGGCTCATTTAACTGTGAACAGCTTGTAAAAAACTAACTTACCTATAGTCTGTTCATTGTAATGTGGGCATATTTGAGGCTCTAGTTACTTTTTCCTTTCAGCCATTTTTATTTTTAATAGCCTTTTAAAATAAATATTGTCATGTAAGTGACAAACACGATGTATATATTACACCGTACTCGGAAGTTAGCGTCTGAAGCAAAAATAATATATATTTATTGAATACAATTCCAAATGAGAAGGCTTCCAAAGTGCTCACTTTATCGTGAATAGGCTATATATGTATACGCAGCATGACGAGAACACTGTGCACCGGTTCAGATATCTGCGCTTAGCGGCAATGGCGCACTTTTAGAGCATGCCAGTGTAGCCCTTATGGATCCTGCACTTCTCAGCCTCAGATGCAGAAGAAAGCTGCAGGTAGGAAGGCCCCTTAAGTCATAAATTTCTTAGGCACAATTAGTTCCAGTGACCGGCGTCCTTGCTGCGTATTTCTCATAGTTTTCATGCGTCCCGTACTTCCCAATAAAAAAAAAAAAAAATGCAAGATGCGCTTGAGCTCGCTTACGTTTCTCGTTTGGTATAAGTACCAAAGCAACCCTTGAGCTATGAGCATATCTATCTAACAAAGCCTAACAAAACGTAACCTGTAAATCTTGGGCAAATTACAGTTTGCTCGGCGTGTGTGTGTGTGTGTGTGTGTATATAGATATATATATATATATATGCACTTGTACCTGTATCTACAGTCTCATAAGTATTTTGCGTGAGTCAAGACTTGTATAAACCATTCACGGTTACTTCACACTTTTCTGTAGCCCTTCTAAAAGTTCTACTTCCAGGATATTTCTCCGCCTCGTGCAAACTGAGCTTAAATAAGTCTAGACAATTACACTACACACTCAAAATTCGAATCAGTGGAAAACCCCTGATTCTCAGTGAAAATGGCTCCATTTAGAATCAGTGGAATTTTTCAAATCACTAATTCGATCACCGTAATTTTTCCACTGAAACAATCAGTGTTTTTTTTCACTGATTGTAAGTGGAGCCATTTTCACTGCGAATCAGTGGTTTTCAACTGATTCAAATTTAGAGTGTAGGACAACGCACTGAATTCGTGCGCTCTCAGTTGTAATAATATTATTTATGTGAGAACCATTTCTTACTATGCGCTACCAACACACATGTTTTCTCACTGTTTTTATAAATATTTATTTCGAATGAAATATGATAGTTTATGAATAAAATATTGGTAAAACTTCAATTTAACGAAAAAAAGATACTTTTACGTTAACAGAGGTATTAAATGCTTGTGATGCACATCATATTGAGGAAACAACCAAACACGTCATACGTTGGGTAATTTTTCAAAAGGTTAGATTAAAAAAAGTGTGAAGAAACCGTGAATAGATTATATATGATTTATTGTACGTCATTTCAGCAGTATGTACATGACGACCTGAACGCGTGCAATTGCAGTGATTACATCAGAAAAACCAGCAGCTCTAGCTGGCAAACGTGCTAACCTTGCGGTAGTATAGGAATAACAATATTTTATAGATTTCTATTTCAGCTTATTATATATTTAGTTCCACTGCTGAGGTTGCGCATCCAGTGACCTTTCCGCGAGGCGACCTTTACCCGCCGTATACATCTTGGAACCTGTCTGGAACAGTAAAAAATTACACAGGTGGCGTCACCTGAGCTCATCCTGCCAGAGTCGCACCACGTGAGGAAAACGGCAGTCTGGCCGTGACCTATGGCCGCGACTGTACGCTAACAAGAGTCTGCAGCTCGTTAGTACTTTCGCTCACAGATTAATATCTAATTTTAGGCTTTGCGACTGACAAATGTTTTGTTTGTATAGACTATTTATGGTAAAATGAGCACTTTTGAAAGCCTTGCTAAATGTCTACTTGCATGTACGTTGTGTATTCTTCCGCCTAATGTAAGATTAACATTGTCATAGGCCTCATAACTTTATTCACGCGTCGATCAAATGAAACTATGATATCATTGAAAAAGGTAATAATTTACTAATCTGCTAATTTTTACTCTTCGATTTTTCAATAAAAACGAAAAAAAAAAAAAAATTTAAGCTATCATAAATGGTTACCTAACACTTTATATTCGACGTTAAGATACGGAACTACTTCCCATCCTTCGTTACCAACTTTACTGGGCGCATATCACTTAGTGCGCCAGTTAAAATATATCCAGGCAGGGACAGTGACATTTTTCGAATACTTATTTAAAAAGTGCTCACTTGAGCAGCCTTTATTCCAGTAGTCACTTCGCTTGAGGTTACAGAGGCGCAGCGCTCGTGCGCACACGACGTGGGTTCGAATACCGGTTGGAATTCCAGTTAGTTTTATACTAACCGAAACTGTTCAAGTTGTTTGCAGCCAAACAATTCTTAAGAGTGGGATGGATCCCCGTAGGAACCCCGCGTCCAAGGTCAAGAAGCGAGGGAGCGATACGGGCGACACTAATACGCACTTCTAGCGCCTCATCGCTCCTACGCGCAAGACGTGCAGTGTTTCCGTCGTGACGCTGTACTGTGCAAATTAGATCTGTAACTGTGGGGTTTTATTACACGCTACGAAAGACCACTACGCCCTTATCTTCGTATTTTTCTCTTGCACCTTAAGGAAACTGCATAGGCATGCTTTTAAAAGTACGATATTTGTTTATTTTCAAGAATTTTTTCTCCAAGAATACACTTAATATGACAAATTTTAAAAAAATGGGAGTATAGAAAGATGTTTTTTTTTCTTACAAAACGTCGTATTTGCAGAACATTTATTTCTACAGTTTTACTTGGCCAACGCACGAATAAAGTTATTAAGCCCACGACAATGTTAATTTTACATGTGCTGGAAGAATGAACAACGTTTATACAAGTAGTTCTTAATCAGAGTTTTCGAAAGTGTTCATGTTTATCGTGAAAAGGCTTTACCCTGCCAGATAGGTAGGCTGTGCTGCATATCTGTTACGCAGACTGCATATATTCCAGGCGCTAACGCATTTCTACTTCTGGTGCTGTATTCGAGCGGAACATGTATTACTATTGCAGGGTATTGCGATCTCACATGTTCTTTAGTGTAGAGCATTATGCTGAGTTCACTACCAAAAATTGTTTCTAATGAACCGCTCGATAAATATTTCGTTTAACCAGACGATGATTTTTAATAGTCCCTGTTTTGGACTGTGTCAATTTGCAGAGCACATATTACTGAGATACTGAAAATCTCATACATATTTTCTACCACAATTTTGATTTGAATGTTGGTGTTTTGAGTGATATTACAGGAAAACAAGTTATCTGTGGCAAAACGCCTACGGTCGCACGCACAACACATTGGTGATCTCACACAATTTTCATTTCATAGACGAGAATAAAACCATTGTGACGATGGCTAATCTACTGTAGGAAAACATATAACACTCTAATAAAGTTTCCAAGACTTTTAAAAAAATAGTATACAGTAAATAAAATCTTATTCGCGTGGGTGCAAACATACGATCAGAAGTAATACTCTTGTTAGCCTTTCTTTTTTGATTAATTGCGTTAACATACGGATATTCACGTGTGTTTAGGAACTGCGAATATGCTGCAAATGGAAACTAGTTTTGTAACTCTACCTACGCACACTTGTTGAGTACACTTAAAGAAAACATTAGGGATATGCATAAGGCACTCCCGGAACAGGATTACGACAACGATTATTCTTCCCATGACGTACGTTCTGTTGCTTAAACATTTGTAGATATTTACCTCCTTTCTAAATTAACATGATTTAATAATTTCGGCTGGGAGCTGGAAGAGGCATTAATGGTTGTCTTCATTTAATGGTACATGATTTATTATTTTTATCGATTATAGCTGCAAATAAATTAATTTAATTTTTTTATATGTAACTCAAATCTGGCGACCAGACCGGCCAATTAACAATATTATTTGACGTGATAAGCCTCCCAATTGTCCGATTAAATAAGCTCGAACAGTTGACGCTAGAGAATCCACTATGTTCACACTCTTATTCCAACAGAATTTCTCCAAGCCATAAGGTGCTCGCCTACCTGTAACGCTCTTTCCCACGTTTGGGGCCGATAAGGCCGACACTGCCACGCACATCAAGTTTACCATCGCCGCTAAAGGCCATATTACACGATACCAGATTCCGTGAAAGCTTGTGCAAGGTCCCTCACAGCGGCCGTTATACCGGCTAGCATGGAACACGTCATGGCATTTGCCGCCTTCTACGGACAGATTTCGTAACAGGTTTGGTAACAGGACGCGTCCTATTTTTCGTAGCAGGTTCCACACTGGCTAGCGTACCTGGCCAATCACGTCGCAGTTTCAGAGCGTAGGGCGCTCCCCGTGGCCACTACTTGAAAGAAGTTGACACAGAAACCAAAAAGGATGCCACCATTTAGATTATACATTCATGAGGGGGAAACTCTTTGAAATTGATTTAAAATTCGACGGAGACGAATTATATTGAAGATAACAACTTCTAATTACTGTTTAAAACCGTCCTCAATACTTAAAAAAACTCCCTACACTGTTAAAACGAAATTATATATATATATAATTAATGGCAACATACTGTTGTGAGAATTGGTAGTACAGTGATAAAGTTACGGTGTTCGTGATGATGCTTTACATTTAGGCGTGAGTTCGAAACTCCGCCCAACACATCCCCCCCCCTCCATACATACGGATAATGACATGGTACGTTAAGAAAAGAGCAAAATTTGGAAACGTTTAATAATTTTCGTCCCTATTAAAAATAACACCTGTACTGGCTTCACATCATTTTCAAGAAAAGAAATGACTCTACACCATTAAGCAATAACGAATTTATGTAAATGCCAATAACAATATAGCAATATTAAGATATGCTAGCTAGATTTTTCTGTAGGCCAATGTAAGTTACTGACTTGTAGAAGATCTACGAATAGGATTTTTATTTACTAAGAAACAATCGCTGCGCACCCACCGAGGGTGTCAAATGCTAGTACGAGAACTGCTGTCGTGTAATTTGAATCTTCCATGGCGGCTCATATAGCGGCTGGTATACCGACTCGTGCACCAGGGATTGTACAAGCTTGTACAAGAACCACGTATGGCTGCAGGTATCGTGTAATATCGGCTTAAGCGCAAGCCTCCCAACTGGCGCACAGTATTCTCGACGCAATGCGTGTAAAGGCTGTTCACGATAAAGTGAGCACTTTAAAAACGAACCTTAGAAAAAAAGTCACTGCCCCTGCAACCACATATTTTAATGGGGGCACTGAGTGACAGAATTGGCCCAGTAAAGTTGGTAACGATGGATGTAAAGTAGTTCCATGTCGTAACGTCGAATAAATAGTATTAGGTAACCATTTATGATACCTTAAAATTATTTCTTTCGCTTGTTTAATCCTCCGAAGTGTACAAATTAGCAGATTTGAAAAGCATTTACTTACTTAATAATTTCAGATTTTCATTTGACCGACGCATGAATAAAGTGACGAGGCCCATGGCAATGTTAATTTTACATAAGGCGGGGAATACACAACACGTATACGAGTAAATCTTAAGCAGGGCTTTCAAAAGTACTCATTTTACCGTAAACAGCCTATACATATGGGATTGTCAGCGGTGACTGTATTGTTTTATTGACGGAAAGTCTGTAGGAAGGTTCAATGCAGGTCTCTAGAGTAGTTTTCTTGTATTTTAAGTGTATATTATAATATACATAACTTTGTAAAAGCCGTTACTAACCATTTTGGAGTACTATGAAATGGCGTTTCTAACGTGCGTGACGTCTTGAAAGCACTCGGCAGCCCTCGTCTGAAGCGTGTGTTCTTTTCGTAGATCGGTACGCTGGATGCACGATTAATCGTTTCGTAGAAAAGCAAATATTTCAAACACTGCGCCGTATTTCAAGCGCTAGGCATGCGGGAGCCTTAAGTGGAGCATGTAGCTGAGCGTTCAAGGTCAAGAAGTGAGGGAGCGATACGGGCGACATTAACACGCGTCCCTAGCGCTTCATCGCTCCTACGCGCAAGGCATCCAGTTTTTCCGTCGCGACGCTGTACCGTGCAAATAAGATATGTAACAGTGGGTCTCTATTACACGCGATGAAAGCACGCAGATTAAACTACGCCCGTATCTTTGTACTTTTCTCTTGCCTCTTAAGGAAACTGCACAGGCAAGCTTTAAAAACGCTACATTTGACCATTTTCACGATTTTTTTTCTCAGTGAATAGAAGAAAAAAAAACAGGGGCATTGATAATTTTTTTTTTTTTTTTTTTTTTTTTTTTCTGACAACGAGTCGTATTTGCAGAACCTTTATTTACCGAGATACTCGTATTCGCGCAAAGAACTATTTCACAGAAAATGTTTCAGTACATACTCCTTTTAATGGCGGCTGGCACTCGCTCGAGCCGCGCAAGCTGCCCTTGTAGACAAAAAAATTGTAGAATTTTTTTGTTGCCACGTTGCTTACACAATACGGATTGAAATTCCTTGAGAGCGGTTGGCTGAGTCTTGGGTTTGCTCTGAAGTGTGGCCGCCTCGAACAGGAACTGGCGCGGACATGAAATAACAAAGTCGTTGGTGGCCGGAACATCTAAGAACTGCATCATGTAACAGCTAACCACAGCGCACTGGGCTGGGGTGAAAGTTTCGATTGTTATCTTTTCGAACTTTGGGCGGAATGTTTTCTCCCACGTCGTGAAGGGTAGAACACACGGGCCGTGTACCAGCACTTGCAGAAATGCAGTTGGTGGAAAATTAGCGCGATGTCTCCCACCCCCCCCCCCCCCCCTTTTCCGAATACGCTGTTGATTGCACAAGAGAACGGAACAACATCCCTGCTCTTATTTATCCGTGTTTGTTGAAAATGAAGATGGAGACTACACAGCGTGTAAACAAATTTTACCCACTTAACCTTATTTTGCGTACTTTAACGTTAACGTTGGTTATATACGTAACATAGCTTAACCATCCTGATAACTAAAGGTTGTCCTCCAATAAAGTGAGCAGTTTTTAAATAAACCTTAGAAGAGTCACTATCCCTACCTGCATTATATATTATCGGGCGAACTGAGCGACATGCGCCCAGTAAAGTTGGCAACGACGAACGGAAAGTAGTTCCACATATTAACGTCAAATTAAAAGTGCCAGGTAACCATTTGTGATGACTTAAATTATTTCTTTCATTTTCTGTTATTTTTGACGCTTCTAAGTGTAAAGAGGAGCAGACTTGCAAAAAAATTTCTTTTGTAATAATTTCACAATTCCACTTGACCGTCGAATGAATAAAGTGACGACGCTCATGACAAAGTTAATGCATACAAGTAGATCTTAAGCAGGGCTTTCAAAAGTGCACACTTTACCACGAACAACGTATACACACACATATATGATCTACATACACGCCTACACTAAATAGTGTCGCCGATGACGATCTTATAACTTTCTAAAGGCTGTTCACGGTAAACTGAGCACTTTTGAAAGCCCTGCTTAAGATCGACTTGTATGCACGCTGTGTATTCTTCCGCCTTATATAAAATTAACATTGCCATGGGCCGGTCAAGTGAAACTGTAAAATTATTAGGAAAGTAAATTCTTTACAAATCTGCTAATTTTTACACTTTGATGTATTAAAAAAAACAGAAAGTGAATGAATTAATTTTTAGTTATTAGAAATGGTTTTTATTCGACGGTAAGATATTTTCCCTCCATCGTTTCCAACTTTACTGGGCGCATGTCACTCAGAGGGTTCATTTAAATATGTGTAGAAAGGGGCAGTGATTTTTTTCTAAGGTTGATTTCAAAAGTGCTCACTTTACCGTGAACAGCCTATAACTGAACTCGCGGCGTGTTCCCTCCAGCAACACGCGCCGACGTGACATCACCGTACGAAGCCGTGGTGCTCCAGACTACATGCAGTTACACTGCGAGATTGGCCGGAAGTAGAACGAGACCTACTGTAGGCCTGTGACACGGGCAGTATACTGTTGCGCCATCAGCGAGGGACCGGAACAACTTCCTTGCACGTATTCCGCACTGAAGAGGTAACGGGATTCGGCCTCACTTGTCCCCAAAAAAAAATGCAATAGTTTCCTTTTCCGAACACGAATCCTGGCAAATAGTTCATCACATTTTTTTTTTTTTTTACATTCAAACGACTATAGCAAGGTACATCAATGGCTGGGAAATTATGTATCACAGAAGACTCGTTACGGCGCCTTCAAACCACGAGCTAAGGGATTCGATTCTTTATTGAAACACATGGCTATGTGTGCCGTTTGCTTAGGTCTGTAAGGTGCTTCTGCGTAATAAACGCGATGTAAAACTAAAGCCGCATCCCGACTCCCGGTGGATCATATTTTGCATTTTTACATGTAGAAAACCTTGGTTGATGGGCGTTACCGGTGTTTGAAGGATTTTTTTAGGGTTTTCCTATCCCCGCCGTCGCGTCTTCATAATAAGGTCTTATGCTATGGAACTTTCAGCGTCGACGGCAGCCTACGGACCCACCCAGGATGTCTTCACTCTTGCATTTCATTCTAAATAGTGTTTCTTTTTAAATTCCACCCATCGAGCGAGGTGGCAGTGGTGAGCCGCAGAAGGACACGGATTCAAATCCCGATCCGGCCATCCTGATCTCTGTTTCACATGGATTCCCGAGATCACTCCAGGAGAATGTTCCTTACTATAGGCAATGTCCAGTTCCTTTCCCGTCCTCGCTTCTCCGAGCGACTTACCGCGTATCTAATGACATCGCTGTTGACAATACCTCAACGCCAACTCACCTATAGTCTGTTCGTGGTAAAGTGAGCACTTTAACCATGGTTACTTTTTAATTTCAGCCATTTTTTTAATCCTTTAACCACCTTTTGAAATAAATTTAGCTATGTAAGTAAACAAACACGGTGTGTATATTCCACGGCACTCGGAAGTTAACGTGCAAGGACAAAATAGAATTTATTTATTGACTATCATTCCAAATGAGAGGGCTTTCAAAAGTGCTCACTTTACCGTGAACAGCCTATAACACTTTTTAATTCAGCATGAATATATTGAACTTCTTTCATTCTTCGTCACCAACTTAACTGCTTTGATGAATATTTCGTGTTAAAATGTATGACTAAAGGGCAATGTGTGTGGGTGCGCGCGCGCGTATTTGTAAATACTGACATAATTAACTTCTAAACGAAATAATTTTTGGAGGGGTGTTTTTTGCAGCGTCAGATGTACCGTATTCTTTTCCGAAGACGTCCCTGCCCTGATCCTTGGAGGCGACGCTCCCTCAGACAATGAAGTACACCGCTTTTTCTATCTTCCGCGCATGTCCCCCTCACTCCCCAACGTCGACTCGCCCATAGTCAACACAACTCTCAAATTCGCACGGTCATCAGTGATAAATGTGTTTGTTTACATCCCAATTTTCAAAAGACTCGCTCTTTTGTGCGAGTGAAATACTTCCAACGATTGCAATATATTCTAGTTGAGTTGAAACTACAGTAGATAGGAGGACGGGTACAAAAACTTCAAAACAAGTACTTATAATCTGTTCATGATTACTTCCAACTTTTCTGAAGCCCTGCTAAAGTTATGCTTCTAGAATATTCATCCTCCTCAAGCAAAAAAAAAAATCCTAGAGGCCCAACACACCGCAGTCTTGCGCGTTCAGTGTAATAATATTTTGCATAAGAAGTATGTCTTACTAGGAATTGCCAACACACCTATTTCCTTTCCGTCTTTATTCATATTAGTTTTAAATGAAATACTATAATTTTTAAATAAAATATAAGTAAAAGTTCAATTTAACAAAAATTAAGTAATTTAATGTGAACACACATAAAAAACGCTTGTAAAACATAGCATATTTAGGAAGCAACAACACATGTCATATATGGAATGTTTTTTTTTCGAATGTTTGATTAAAAAGTGCGAAGAAACCGCTAATAGACTATACATAAACAGCGTTCTATAACCAATTCATGGTTACTGCAGCCTTTTCTGAAGTCCTGTTAAAGGTATACTTCCGGGATATTCCTCCGCCTAAATAAGTCTATAAAACTACACCAGGGTGACAAAGCACCGAATTCGTGCACACTAAGTGTAACAGTATTTTGTATAATGACTATTTCTTAAAAATGGCTTTTCACGATAATGTGAGCAATGTTGAATCAACCTTAAGAAAAAGTCGCTGCCACTGCCTGCATATATTTTAACGTACGCACCGTGTGATATGCACCCAGTTAAGTTGGTAATGATGGATGGAATGTAGCTTCACAGCTTAAAGTCTAATAAAAAGTGTTAAGTAACCATTTGTGATGTCTGAAATTATTACTTTCGCTTTCAGTTTTTTTAATGCACGAAATGTAAAAATTACCAGTTTTGTATAATAATTACTTTTCTAATAACCCCACAGTTTCGCTTCACCGACGCATGAATAAAGTGATGAGACTCATGGCAATGTTAATTTTACATACTGCGGAAGAATACACAACACGCATAAAAGTAGATATTAGGCAGGGCTATCAAAAGTGCTCATTTTGCCATGAACAGCTTGAAGGCGCTACCAACATACCTATTTTCTATCTGTTTTTTATTCAAACTGTTTATAAATGAAGCATTATAATTTATAGATAAAATATTAATAACTTTTCAATTTATCAATAAAAAAGTAACTATTATGTACACAAGTACAAAACGGTTGTGGATGCAGGGCGTGTTTAAGAAATAACTAAATACGCCATACGTGGAGAGATTTCTCAAAGGTTTGATTCAAAAAGGCGGAAGAAACCGTGAATGGACTACGGGCTCAAATCCTACTCGCGTTGTCTTGATAGCGCTGCTGGCAGAAAAACAATGCAATGTTGGAGCACGGAGATTGTGCGGCTATTGCGCAGCTTGCTATTGCGCAGCTTGCATGAGCACTTCACTCCCGTTTCCCCAACCACGCTCGCGCCTTCGCCGGAACGTTTTCTTCCTCGGTGGACACTAGCGGAGCGAAGACTGGAGTGGAGACGTCTTGCCATCCGGCGAGGGCGGAGCGAGGTGAGTGTGGAGGCAGCGCTGGAATGCACGGGCAGAGGGATAACGGCAGATCCCTGAGAAAACCCCACCGGCCAGCGGCATCGTCCGGCACGATCCCCGCGTGCGGAAATCCGGGAGTGACCCCGCCGGGAATCACACCCGGTTCGCCGCGTGAGAGATGTTTCAAGATACAAAAAAACGTTTTGGTGGGTGAGTGGTTCATATAGGCTGTTGACAATAAAGTAAGCACTTTTGAAATCAACCTTTGAACGATATCACTATCTCTTTCTGCAGGTGTTTTCGCAGGTACACTGACTGGCATGTGCCCTCTGAAGTTGGTAACGACGAAAATAAAGTAGTTCCCTTTCTTAACGCTGAATTAAAAGTGACAGGAAAACATTTGAGAAAATTGAAACAATTAGTTTTACTTTCTGTATTTTAATGCATATGAGTGATATGAATGAGAAGAATAGTTAACTATTTACTTTTCTAATAATTGCATAGTTTTACTTGACCGAAGCATGAATAATGTGATCCGAAGCGTGGCAATGTGAATTTTACATATAGCGGAAGTATACGGAATGTGAATACAAGTAGATCTTTAGCAGCGCTTTCAAAAGTGCTCACTTTACCGCGAACAGCCTTTGCACGAATGGTAAAATCAAGCATATGAGTCCAGTTGAGCAGGCGTCGCGTCGTTTGAGAGTATCCAGCACACACATGAAAGCACTACTCTGTTTCGGCGGCACATGGCGATCAGCTTGGCTCACCTCTGTGGATACAATGCTAAACTATACCAAGGCAACAACGTCTGTCTTTCTCTCCCTCGTCAGTTTGCTGCATGTCTTTTTTCTACTTCTAAGACGCGCTCCATTACATTTCCGGTGCAGTCAGGTGTGCAGCGCCTTCGTAATAATAGTTTGCTCAACAATTTCTGCGGCTACATCAGGTGAGAACAAGAGTCAGTTCTTTGGAACTAATTTGAATATAAATTCCAAACAGAAAAAAAATGCAATTTGTACATACAATGCCGAATATAGCATGAGAAAGACTGCTATATCAATTACGAATATAAACGCATTAAAAAACCTTTTTTTTTATAGAAGATGTAGGTTTTCTGTTTTGTATTTCCTGTCCATCAACATTTCGTACGTTGTATTGCATGGTTCCCTCTCCTTTTAGCTAAAATAAACTTTTAGGCACTTTTCAAGCAATTTAAAAAAAAAAAATTTAACTTTCGAGGACTTAAATTTGTGATTTTCAAAAAATATTCAGATATTGCAAAGAAAATTCACAAATGACGAACTTTCAAAATAATTGATGACAACTTTCTCTCCATATGAAAACAAATATGTATTATTTCAAGCTCTAAAAGTTACGCAAAACTCCAACTAAACGATTTGTAGGCATTATAAATTTTCATGTACATGTAATGCCACACACCACTTTAATTTGCCATGAATAAATATCTCGTAAATAAACACTAAGTACTTTCAAGCCCCTGGCAATTATTCAAAGATCTTTTGAGGCTGCCTGATTTATTTAATACATTTTAAGGACTTTTCAAAGACTTTCGAAGAGCGTGGGACGTGTCTGTTGTCTGTTTCCATTCAGAAAAGAACGAGCACTTCAGAGTGACCTGAAATATGGCATTCAAACCGCTTCACGTCAAGATTACTTTTCTATCCTTAAACATAGTCGAAAACGGCATTTTGAAACTGCCATCTCTCGAAACATTCTAGTGAATATCTGCACTGAAATTTGCTAAACAGTGTTCACGATAAAGTGAGCACTCTTGAAATCAACCTTAGAAAAAAGTCACCGCCCCTGCCTGCATATATTTCAACGGGCGGACTGAGTGTCATGCGCCCAGTAAAGGTTGGTAACAATGGATGGAAAGTAGTTCCATATGTTAACGTCGAATAAACAGTGTGAGATAACCATTTGTGATAACTTAAATTATTTTTTTCGCTTTGTTTTTTTTTTTTGTTTTTTTTTTTTTCTAGTGCATCGAAGTGTAAAACTGACCAGATTCGTAACATATCTACTTTTCTTATAATCCCACAGTTTCACTTAACCAACGCATGAATAAAATGATGAGGCCCATGACAATGTTAATTTTACATAACGCGAAAATACACAAAGTGCATACAAGTAGTTCTCAAGCAGGGCTTTCAAAAGTGCTCATTTTATCGTGAACATCCAATATAAGTTTTCCACGAGCATATTCAGCGCTTGAGACACATTAACAGTGAAGCTAACAGGGAGCTCGTTGCGTCAACTTTGCTTTATCACTATGTTCAGGTATAGGTCGCATAACAGCGTATTCACAGTGAGTGACGTAATATTAATGTTTCCATGTGAGAAGTTGGTCCAACTTCGACATAACGTAATGGAAACGAACTTAGGATTGCTCACCTTTTCCAGACACTATGCCGTAAGGAATGTCACTCCCCCTCGACTAACTCATCATCCCAAGCATAGGCTATCCAAGATAAAGTGAGCACTTTTGAACCCTTTCATTTGGAATAATAGTCAATAAATATATTTCCGAATGCAGTGGAATATACATACTTCGTTTATTACTTACATCGCAATATTTATTTAAAAAGGTGCTTAAATGATAAAAAATAGCTGAAAGGAAAAATAACTAGGCCCTCAAAAGTGCTCACTTTACCGTGCCCAGCCTGTACACACGTAGGAAACTTGCGACCTCTCGTCTTCTTACCAGCGCACACAAAATCACACACTCTAGAAACGATGACAAAATACCGACAGTAAAAAACAGGAATATAACAATAAATAAAAACAAATATATGTCTGTTAAAAATATCTTGTTTTTGTTTTTGGATAATATTTATTATTTTCAAGTATAAGGCGGTTGTAATAATCTATTATTTTTAAAGTAACCAAAAATAAGCAGGACCAAACATTTATTAAAAGTTACTTACATAATAAATAAATTCATTTTTTAATTATCATGGCACTTACTCAATTAAGGTTCGAGAAAAAATGGGATCGTCGTTATGCCCATAAACTGATAGCTGAACCTATCAATAAACCTACCTCCACGATTTTATGTCTGATCGATATACTTCTCCAAATTCTTTATTATGCGACTTAATGTTTCCAGCTGTCACCTTCACTGCACTAAACTTTTAACGTTTTGTATATTGCATTTGAATTATTTTTAGTTTTGTAGGCACATATTTTTAGAATTCTCTGGTCGTTTGTCATTCCAACTACTCCATTGCACTATAGTTTCCGCTTCTTAGGCATGACAACATTAACTTCTGAATTTGCCTGAGTAAGGCATGATTTTTCATAAGAATTGCACTTCCATCTAAGATCCAAAACTGATACTGCAATAATGAATGTTTCTCGTATTCCTCAGTTAATTGAAAAATATACTTTACTTAATAGATTATTTGTTGGGAGTGAACGAGGGGTTTAGGATAGCGAGATGTACGGCTTGTCCAAAAATGTATTGCCCGAAAAGGTGTGAATTATCCGTCTACGAGAAATAAGTCTGACAGTAGAGAAAACATTTAGAAAAAAAATGATACTGTACCATTTGTGCGGACGAAGCTTTGAGGCGTACTTTGCCTTACATCATTCTACACTTCGTCCAGTCAACAAGGGGATTACATAAGTAAAAATAAACCTGAAAACTTAAATTTTATTCTCTTCATAATTTGCTTTCTGCGTCATATTTTGTACCTCCTCTACAACCTTCGACTCAGCGGCCATCTTAAATAAACTGTTCCTAAGATCACTATTTTTTTAAATCATGACGCCTAACATGCGCTTCAGATCAATACATGTTAATGCAAAAATTAATTCCTTGAAGATTTTCACCCCTTCATTACGCAGCCTTGAAGACATTTACATGAAATTAATAGTAATTCAATGTTTACAACGTTTTACCCTTTTGAATAGCAACTACCCCATTCGGGATGACTTTCTATCCTCAGAAGGTTGACAATTCGTTTCTCACCCATTTTTAAACTTGGTGGTCTATCCGAAAAAAGAAGATATTGGAGAGATCTTCCTAGCGAGAAGAAGACATTAAAATTAATTTTTCATAGTGATTTTGCAAAATTAGCTCTGTAAGAAAGTCATTCTCACTGTGCCATCGTACAGCTGAAGTACAAAATTTCCTTCGCCCTTCCAGGATCAACAGCAGCAGCTTCTAGCGAAACTCCTGAGGCTGTAAGAAAATTTGTTCTTAAATTCTATGATGGCAGTAAGAATGGATTTCTTCCATAGTTGAGGTTCCAATCTTCTGTAAATTCACTCAGAAAAGTTAATTTTTAATCTGGATTCTTTCCTCAAACATTAGACGCTTTTCAATATCTTTGTTTTCGAACATATCACTTAGTTCAGAAATCGATGGGAAACAAATTCTCGACGACGGACGGGTTTAAAAGACATTCTGAATGGATTAACTCCTAATTCGCTTAAATAAAACACTTGGACCACTAGTATTTTATACATTTTCATGCAGATTCCTTAAAATTTTCACAGAGAGAACATGTAGGAATTCTAGACAAAAGCGTTCCGTAATCTGCAAACATTCTATCGGCTTGTTTTGCTTTGATCTAGACTCTGACGTATAACAAGAGGAATGTAATGATCCTGTCGATGAATAATTTTGTTGTATAATTTTAATCAACCAATCCTCACTACACCCACAGCTCACGAAAGAAAAATCGAAAGATCTTTAAAACTTGTTCTCGAAGCCTATTCACTCGTCTCTCTCTGTTCCCAATACAAAACTAACTAAACATTTTTGAAAACAAACATTCTGTCTCCTCTCTCTCTCTCTCTCTCTCTGTCTCTCTCAAATGGACCCCTCTAGTAGGCACCCCTGACGTATTTTTGGCCAATCAGATCCACCTAAGTACGAATATTTTCTTGCCTTTTCGGTATTCATCTTTATTGATACCAAATTAATCTTGATTGGATTGTTTAGACTATTGTGCATTATGCAACATTTGCAACAGACAAAGAGTTTAACAATTTATTTGATGTATTTCTTAATAGTTAAAGCAAAGATTAAAAATATCTGGAATAAAAAAAAATTCGGGACAAATTGACGTCATTTCGTGAAAGGTGAGACTATTTATTTGCACACAGAGAAAACTTTTTTTAAATATTATAAAACCTGTAGATGCATGCGCACGTTCGTTTGAACAATTACACATGTATACACTAGCCTTTTATTCTCAGATCCCAGATACAGCGTATTTGGTAGTACCTATTGGATTGAAACTTATTAACGTTAAAGAAGAGTGTTCCTGAACTCTAATACGAACACAGGTACGATTTTACAAGTAAAAAAACTGCCGGGGTAAACGCAGATGTAGCATAACTATAGGCTGTTCACGTTAATATGAGCCCTTTTGAGGCTCTAGTTACTTTTTAATTTCAACCATTTTTCACCCTTTAACCGCTTCTTTAAATAAATATTGCCGTTTAAGTAATAAACGTAGTGCGTAATTTCAACCGCACTCGGAAGTGAACGTCTAAGACTACAATAAATTATATTTATCGACTAAGCTGTTACCGCGGGTTAACCTGCGTGCAAATACAAAACCTTAATTATAATGACCAAGTGTTCTATGTTAATGGTTGGTGGCATATGTCATATATTCCCTAAGAAACTTCTCGGTTTCCCGGGATGAAAAGTACCCCTTGTGCTAATTCAGAATATAATCTACCCCTGTACCAAATTTCATCCAAATTTGTCTAGCCGTTATGACGTGATTGGGTAGCAAACAAACATATAGGCTGTTCACGGTAAAATGATCACTTTTGAAAGCCCTGCCTAAGATCTACTTGTATGCACGTTGTGAATTCTTCCGCCTTATGTAAAATTAACATTGCCATGGGCCTCATCACTTTATTCGTGCTTTGAACAAGTGGAACTGTGAAATTATTAGAAACGTTAATATTTAACAAATCTGCTCATTTTTTTCAATTCGATGCATTAAAAAAAAACAGAAAGTGAAATAAATAATTTAAGTTATCACAAATGGGTACCTAACACTTTTTATTCTACGTTGAAATATGGGACTACTCCCCATCCATCGTTACCAACTTCTTAACTGGGCGCATGCCACTCAGTGCGTCCATTAAAATATACATGAGTAGGGGCAGTGAATGGTTTTTAAGGTTGATTTCAAAAGTGCTCTTTTTATCGTGCTCCGCCTTTATAAAAGTTCGTATTTATAATACTAGCTGATCCCGGCTAACGTTGTTCCGCCTCCTTCACGTTCTATTTTGCCTCCTCAATGCGTTCTCTCTATTTCGTCTGGTACGTGGACCGATGTTTGAGCGTGGTATCGCTGGCATTCCTCTCTTTTAGATCAACAAACATTTCCTTCAAGTATGAGCAAAATCAGCCCATAAATATAGAAGTTAGACTTCAACGCCACATATCGGAATGAAACATGGCTAAAAACATTACTCGCCACCTCAATAACATATGGTGTGAATATGATCTCAATTGGTCCAGTGGTTTTTCAGTGATGATGCGGTTTAGTCACGCTCAAAGGTTTTATATATAAAGATATTCCCAAAGAATCATCCTATGTGCTAATCCAGAATACAATGTACCTGTGTACCAAATTTCATCCAAATTCGCCTAGCCGTTACGGCGTGATTGGGTAGCAAACAAACATACGAAATTTCCGCATTTATAATATTATTAGGATAATTCCAAATGAGAGGGACGTCGAAAGTGCTCACTTGACCGTGGAAAGCCTATAGGTGCGGTGCAACTTGAGCGCGAACGGAGGACGCGGTGGTGCGTGGGCGAGGTAGGTACTCACTCACCTGTGCGGAAGAAGGGCGTCTAGTCGCGGTGAGAGAAGCTCTACCGCATGCCGGGAGGACGAAGGCGCGAGCGACGCGAGCAGACACTGGAGGCGGCGGCCAGTAACGGTTTGCGAAGCCGTCCTTGGCGCCGGACCACGACGTCGCCAGTCGCGTGGCGGCGGGGTGGGGGCTCGCCAGTTTCCCTGCCCGGAGAACCCTCTCACCTGGCCGCGCCGCGGACTGGTTCCTCCCCCCCCCCCCCCGCTCTCCATCACAGCGCCTACCAGGGTGGGAAAAAGGAGAGTGGACTCGGGTAAGTGGAGCACCGACGAGACACCACACCACTCTCGTGCCGACCATAGACCGCTTATTCGTCTTCTGCGCATGTACCCAACATTGGCCTACCCCAATCCTACACAACTGTCAAAGTCACGTGGTCAACAGTGTTTGTTTATATCTTAATTTTTAAATGACAAGCACTATTATATTAATTAAATACTTTTACAATTTAGAATTTAATCACAAAGCATTACAAATCGTTTACTATACAGTGTTCTAACCTCAATCCCAATCCATGCCATTTTTGTTAGCCTTAGTGGTAAAAGGCAGTTCAATGTTGGGACACGGAGATTGGTTTTGTGCATCCAGCGAGATCGGTCTACCTCATATTTAGTCTATGGTGCAGACCCTTCATCGGTGAGAGAGTACCTGGAGCTAGTGTCCAGGGCTCACAGCAAGTCACTAAGAGTTACTTTTTCAAGCTAAATCAGTAAGGTCTTTTTCTGCAGTTTTGTCACTAAAAGTTACTAAACGTCACTTATTTTGACACAAAACTGTTGAGGTACAGCTAACAGAAGTTAATGCACTGCACATAACGTACTTTGGAATACTGCCAGTCATCAAAAGACAGCGTTGTAATCAATTCAGACTTCTATTCTTTCAACTTATGTTGCGTGTCTGGAATAACTGTATTATAACGACTTAGTCTCCCACTCTCAACGTTATTTGTGGGCATCCTTCTCTCTTTTTAATTTTTTCAAATGCCCCGCAATCACAACATTTACACATTATTGTCACCACATTGGAGACTATTTTTATTCATCTGAAAGTCAGGGTTCGTCGATTTTCGTGTTCTAGTATCGCACACCCGAGGAAACAGTGATAGTGTTAACATCGACAGCTACTTCGCATACTTTGGAGGATATGTATGTCTAAATTTAGAATGCCTCGCGAAAACTGTTCAAACTATTTAAGGGGAACGGTGCACTTATGTATTATATGTACCAACATTTCACTACAAGTTTTTGGAGCGTATATTGAAACTTCCCGGTACTATATACGATAGAAAATAAGTCTCTGAATAGGTTACATTTTATGATCTGTAGTTACTAAATCAACAATTTTTTTTTGTTCTCTGGCCTCTGGGAACCTGGAGCTATTTTGGCCATTCGAGACAGAGATGCGAGGGAGCGATAAGGGAGGCGCCGGCATGGCGTGAAATGACGTGCATCGTCCCGTTGTACCCTACCTGCATACATTTAACTGGCGCATTGAGTGACATGCGCCCAGCAAAGTTGGTAGCGATGGATGTAAAGTAGTTTCATGGCTTAACGTCGAGTAAAAAGTGTCAGGTGATCATTTGTGTAAATTGAATTAAATTTTTCTCTTTATGTTTTTTTAATGCATCAATGTGTACAATTAAATACATTTGTAAAATATTTACTTTTATAATAATTTTACATTTTCTCTTAACCGACGCATGAATAAAGTGATGAGGCTCAAGCAAATGTTAATTTTACATAAGGTGGAAGATTACACATCGTTCATACAAGTAGATCTTAAGCAGGGCTTTCAGAAGTGCTCACTTAACCATGAATAGTATATAGTCTTCGTACCTCATCTTAAGTGTCGTATCTTTTCCTAGAATCAGCAACTTCGTACGCACCTAAAATAGCTTCGTAAACAAACCTGTATTTCAAACATTCTGCAACACAGTTCGAACTCCAGGAACATATTCCTCCTGAGAATGCAGCGGCGAAGCAGCCACTCGAAGCGCGAGCGGCCAACAAAATGGCGGCACTGATCAATAACACATCGGATCACTGTTCGCTAATTACGGCATGGTGACCTACTTGCCATCCAACAGCCCGACCAATAGGGAACCTATTGCAGCACGCAGTAGACAATCAGATCCCAGAGCGTCGCGTGGCCAATCACCGAATGTGTTCGCCTACATCACAAGTACCGGCCACGCCAATTAGTCTCCGTGTCCGAATTTGCCTGAAGTACTTGTCCCCGGAAGTGACGTAAGTGCTGTCCGAATGGCCAGTGAAGTATCCAAGTATACAAGTAAACGAAGACATATACTTCTCGCGTACTTGCGGAAAATGTGCCGCCATTTTGAGAAGCAATTTGTAGGCTACAGCTGATTTCCGATATAATTATTTTAATGAAAGCTTAATAGGGCAACATTACTACCTCGTAGGCATAGAATTTTGAACTGAGTTAATAATTATCGCAAGGATCACCTTAAAAAAAGGCCTAAACAATAAATTCGTATTAGGCTTATGTTTCTAACCTATAGTAGCTAAGATGAAACAGCAATCAAAATTGCACTCATATACAATAATGCAATATAATAAATGTCATGTAAATCAAATTAAAATATTATTTAATAATACTTGATTTAACCCCTAAAACTTTCGGCAATTATCAAATTCTTAGTCAGACTACACATACATTAAAAATGGTAAGCTGGCTATAATAACTGTTACCGAAGCCAACAATACTGCCTGTCCGAATTCATCAAGTTTGGTGCCAAGGGTAAGTGAAGTATGCAAGGATGCAAGTACGCCAGTATATACCTGAACTCGGGCACGCCGTTAGCCTCCGAGTTCTTGTCTGCTCTGTGGCCTAGCGGCTCACTCACATTGACACACTGCGGGCTTCCCGTGGCGCAGTGATCCGCTGGTCTGGGGTGCGGGAGATTCTGTGTTCGAATACCAGGTAAGACGCCGGCGTTAGTTTAAGTTAGGTCAGAAGTTAGTGTGTAGGCTGTCCCCTGATCAGCCGTCAGTAGAGACCTGAAGAATTCGCGTATTCATTTTGGGACAAGCTAGAATTCAAAACTTGTGTGTTTATATAACTTCAGCGATTGGATCACACGGTGTTAACACCTCCTGGGAACGCTGGACCAATCATCGTCTTTTACTGTAAGAGTAGATAACCAATTTGCAGTTTAAATCGACATATGTGTACATAAAACTGTAGAGTCTAGCCTGCAGGTCATTGAACTCGCGAATTTTTCAGGTCTCTCGTCATCAGGCATAACAGCGGGGACGTTAATAAGCCCTATACAGTACAATACAATACAATCCGTCAAAACGCTGCAAGTAAAGTTGGTCAAATAAAATTAGACTCTTACTTACCAAAAAAAAAAGTCCTTTTCCGACATCACGAAACTTAAAAATGGTACATAACTGCTGGAACCAGAATGAGATTATAAATATGATGGCTTTTCAGCAGTAGCTCTCTGAGCACGAGTGATATTCGAATTGATTGTTGGACAATAATATTAAGAACTCATATGCATGAAATTTTATTGTGCAGGAGATATCTCTGATAAATAAAATTTAAATTTAGTAAAGAATTTAAAAAATAATAACCTTCGTTAAGTTTATTCCGTTAAAAGATTGTATGGAAAACACCAATATCTTTCTTGAAATTGTTCTTTAAATAAATATTCATGCTACATCCCCTAAGTAAAAAATATATATGTTGACAGTGCGACATTGTCAAATACGCTGAAGATTATTTGATTAAATTTGTAGGATGGAAAAATTTTATGGTCATATTTCTTCTTTAAATTTTATTGTAAAATATATTTAAAGGCAGAAGTTTGACAGTGGGTCAGAGATATAAGCCCTGCTCATACAAACCTTTGAGGCCCGTAAAGTGGTCTTTCCACAGCCTCGTGTTCAACGAGGACGTCATACCTGGCGTAACAGTATGTCAAACAATGAACTGTGGGAAATTCTCGCTTGCTATCTGTCAAGCATGTTAGCGACGACCTGTCTCGAAGCGATCCTCCTCGCCCAAGAGGGGAGATCAAAGAGGCCGGCCCAGCAACCGGTGTTCGGAGTGGCAAGGGACGGGCAGTCAAAACAGCCGCCCGCGCATCGTCTCGGGCGTCCACCTTGCTCGCCCTTACACGCACCAGTGGAAACGTCGCTTGACAATACTGCAGCACTTAAAAGTAATATTGACGGCGATTCGCTGAAAGAAATTACAATTCTTATCATCTTGTTCAAATCGTAATGTTCCAATCATGTAACTAAAATCGATTTCATTTTTTCTTTATACATACTAGATTAAATGTTATGGGAATTCGTTCATACTTTTTGTAACAGCGATGTCACACTTCAACTTGATCGAATCATATATACGAGTAATAACGTTCGTGGCTACAGAACTATACACAATGTACTTTCAAAAGTGTTCAATTAACCGTGAATCGACTATATATTAATGTGCCCTGAAAACCTAGAAAGGATCTTCAAGGTGAGTGTTAGCTGATATTTTCACCGTACTTACTCAATTAAATTTTGTCGAAGAAAAATTTGCATAAAATTTGTAGCGTATATATATTTACCATTGTGAACATAACACAAAACTTTGTTACTCTACTAGTTCAGCTAATTTCTTACTAGGTTTACACTTAAAGACACCGAGGTAAGAGTTAATGACTAGTATTGCATTGCGGAACAACGCGTGGTCCAGCGGGATTGCTGACCTCCCTCCTACTGTCTGTGCAGGACAGTAGCAGAAATGTGTAGGCGCGCACAGCTATCACAGCTGCATGCGACTACGGGTACCCCTGCGTGGCTCTGCAACTCTGTCTGTTAGTGCACGTGGCGTGTTGCCTGAGAATGCAGGCGCTACGCTGGCCTGCGACCAGCGCGGAGGCTAGACATACTCCGAGGTGTCCGAGGTGCTACTCTCTCGTCGGAGAGTTTCACAATACGTGAATACGTCTTTAAATTTGCGACAATAGTGGGAGGCAATCAATAAAATCCAATGCCAACGAAATCGGGAATTACAGTTTGCCATTGCAGCTCCGAATCTATAGTATACGTTCAAAATCCAATTACACCACTCAACGCATCGTAGTTACAGCATATTTTAAACGATGTCGCTACTTCTATGATCATTGCATATTTCTTTGCATAATTGGGTAAGCTGCTGGATAA
Source organism: Dryococelus australis (assembly GCA_029891345.1). Classification (NCBI taxonomy): domain Eukaryota; kingdom Metazoa; phylum Arthropoda; class Insecta; order Phasmatodea; family Phasmatidae; genus Dryococelus; species Dryococelus australis. The sequence continues at coordinate 340,051,174 of CM056993.1, read as the reverse complement.
CCTTAATTTTATTTTCGTCTATCTTAATACAGCTGTATGTCTGACAAGCACAATCGCCGCCCAGAAGTTCCAATCACGAGTATTTGATTTGAGATTATCCGCCCTTTTGTGTGACGGATACTGTTGAACTATACTTCAACTGGCATGCGCATGTCGACCACTAACTTGAAAAATTCATTGCTTTCCCACCGCTACCTGAAGTTTCCTACTCACCTGGATGCGTGAGTGTATTATTACCGTAAAGAAATGCATTTTAATACAGTAAGCACACGTATTGATTAGTAAACCTAAAATATGTGATCTATGAAGCTTGAATGAACTACGCAGTTGCTGAAAAGCCAGCAGTAAATGGGGCATGTTTATCTTTGTAAAATACGTATTTAAAGACGATTTGTAAGTTATCCTATATTGCCACCTACGAAAGCAATATTGCTATATTAAATTTAGTTGAAGTGCTACTGAAGTCCTTTTTGTGAAATACGTGCATAATTATTTTCTTGGCACGTCCCGCGATAAATTAAAAAGCCGCTTGGGCCAGGATCAAGATTATTAAATATACCAGACGGAAGATTGCTTGTGAACTGTAGCGACGAGACCGCTGTAGACTTGCCTTCGTGAAGCAACCGGCGGCCCGCACCTCCACACACACAGACCTCGCACGAGCAAATGATTCCTGAGCAGCATGAAGCGTCTGACCCTGCTACTCTGGCGGGCAACTCCCGTACTACCAGATTCTGGCGATTTCTTTGATGACCGCATTTCCTGTTTTTCCCCCTTCCTTGCCTATTATTGCTAACGTTTTTTTTACGTTGTTTGTCCCTAACATTATTTAACAAAAACTCTTCACAGGCATCATCATCATCGTCGTGATATAGCACAGTATTTAATAACTGCACTAAATATTCTTTGAGTTCTCGCCATCTTAAAACCAGAGTTACTCTAAAACGTTCAAAGCAACGTAGTTAACAAAGTGATCGTATAAAAACCTGGTCACGTGACCGAGTAAACCGAGTTAACTTTACCAGGTTACTTTTCGTAAGCTGTTTTAGTTCATGTCGCCGCCACCGATTGTAGCGTACAGAGACTTGGGCCCTGGGATAACTCTGTTTCCAACTCCTTCCGCCTTTCTCTGCCCCACCCTTCTCCTCCTCCCAGTGCGTCAATAATTTTAACTATTGTGTCGCATCTGCTGTGCTTCTTGTTTTTACGTTTCGTGATTGTCTCTGGTGTGCCACCCGAGTTCAATAATTTATTTGATGAATATTTTTCATTTGCCCGACTCATTTGTCAGGGCATTTATTTTAAATTTGTAGTCTTGGTGTTATCGCTATCAATTTTTAACGGTAGAAACTTTGGAGGGTCACTTTGGCCACCTCCTACTGTAACTATATTTGATTGTAATTTTTAAAAATCATTTATTGATAGGTCTAGATGATTGCGCTCTATTCCCTTATTCAGCAAATGTATATTTTGATGTAGGTTTGTATTTTAGTCAAGTTTGGTGATCTCAACGGTATTGTTTTAAATGTGTGTGCTATAAATGAAAGCTCAAGGTGAAGCATGGGTTGTACACAAATGGCACAAGTAAAAATTTATATTGACATTATTTTGAATTTGTGAAAATGCCACCTGTATCTATTCACTTCAATAATGTGTTTCCGAAACAGCAATGTCGTATGAGATTATTATTAAATGCTGTCAATTATGGAGTGTCATGATACTTATTTGTGCTTTGTTACACTATGACCTAATTGCTATGATCTGCACTGGCAGAGAAAACTGCTGTAGCTGCACTGCGCTTCACTACATGGGCTATACTTTTATTGGTTCAAAGAAACTGGCGTGTTCCAGACGTCCACGTATCCCTTGTGCCCGTTTGTACCACCGCGGACGCATCAAACACACAACAATACCCGACCGATCGTCATTAGGTCGCGGTCCCGATCAGTGCAGGTCTACAAGAACGGCATGTTTACACTTTTCTTGCTGCTCTGCAACCTGTGGGCCACAGGCGATCATATTTTAAATGTATTACGAGAGTACGTAATAAATTGATATGCGGCTCAAATGGGTGCTTTCCATAAAGTCACGACCGTTAGACCAACAGCCATTGGAGGGAACACTGGGATAAGCGGCGCCGCTTTATTCCAAGCCTTTTCAATGTGCACGATGTCGACGTGCCTTGTGACCGAATCTGGAGTGCGACGTGGCTCCAAGAGGTGTCAAAAGATGAGGAATAATATTCCAAGCATAAGTGTAAAGTGGTGAACGGCTCCCTGGCAACATTCATTAATTAGAGTAATTACAGTAAATTTCACCAACTATTGCACAATAGTCAACTAGGGAAGCCGCCCGTATTTGCGTACAGAGTTGCCAAAATCCCACAGAGGACAGGGCATAGCTCCGCCCGTTTTTGTGAATTGCGTGTGTCGTTACAGGAAATGAAGTGCATAAGCTTTTTACTGGTTTTCGCCATAACGACACACGCCAGCATTTAAATGTTAACTATAAGAGCGTACATGTATTCATTCATAGATAATCAGCCACATAAGGCATCATTTCATTTAATATCGCCCTTCAAGTGTGGTGACATACTCGTGATGTCACATTATTAGCAATATCTGGGTCTCCGACGTTCACGGGTATGTCGTCAACGTGTTTTTTTACATTAGTAATAATTATGTACAGTATGAACTTCTTTAATCATGTAAGTTGTGCAGTTGCATTTTTCAAGTTTTTAATTTTGGCGCCGGGCTCGCCGAGCTTCAACGAGGTAGCGGCCATGATCTTTAGTCAGACTTCAGCACTCGGACGACCAGCAGAACAGGCGGTAAGCTCCCACGTATCCCCCTCGGCTCTTCAATTTAGGCTGCATATTTTTCACCACAATAGTATAACTTAGTTCACGAACATTTAACTTCATTCTCTTATAGCCGAGTGGAAGCCTTTCTGCATCCTGAGGTAATGATCTAGGACTTCACGTGTCGGGAAGCGTTTTTCACTTAATCGTTACTTAAGGTCCTCGCCATATAGCAGAATCATTAAGTGCAGTTTCAGTGTTATATATTTCGCTTTTATTGGGCCTGCCTCCCTTAAGCAGGGTAAAATCAATGTTAGTATCGGCGTGCGAAGTGACCGACGACTTCGTCCCTTAGAAAAGGGTTTTGAATGTAATCAACACAATTTAATTTATAATTAAATTAAACTAGCCTTCAAACTGACAGTGTATCCAGAGTTAGCCGCAGGCAATCGGCCGTACGACTCCATCATCATCGTTCGTTCTATCGAAAATGGCGCCGGGCATCATCTCCAGTTCCTGTCCTACACCTGCTACCAGGTGGGACACAAACACTACGCTTCACCTCTGGGGATGCGCCGCGTCAAAACGAACCTATGCATGGACAAGATTTCCACCACAGGGTGTTTTGGTGTTACTGTTAAAATAACAATGAAAAATGTCAAATATGATAGCACTGATAATTATGTAATGATTTGATAAAACAAAAGAGGTTTGTTGTTGAAAAGAAAAACTTCAAAGAGTAAATGACTTACTCTTAAAATATATTGTATTTAATGGAAATTCTTCAAGCTTTTGTTATTTCCATTGCCTTAATTTTATCAGGTTATGGGTCCAGTGATGTTTGGTTTTTGAGGAAAGCGATTCTTATGTAAAATACGTCTTTTATTTTTGACAGAAGGATACCCAGTTAAAATTGTAAAAACCAAATGGAAATACGCAAAAAGAATGAACACAATGGAAGTTCAGGTAACAAAGCTGGAGGGAGAAATCAACTGGAACGTCTGGAAATTTCGAATTTTGGTAGCAGCAGAAGCAAAAGGCTCATGGTTCCCAACAAGATGAAGATTTTGATATTAATGACATTTTTGCTCCAGTGGCAAAACTTACAACACTAAGAATATTGCTAACTATTGCTGTGAACGGGGACATGAAGATCCATCAAATGGATGTGAAGAATGCCTTTTTGCATGGGTAAATTGAAGAAGTCTACCTCAAGAAACCAGAGGGAATTGTCCAAGATGGAAAGGTTATTTTACTCAAGAAATCCTTATATGGTTAAATAAGTCTCCGAAAAATCGGAACTCAAAATTTAATAATTTTATGCTGAGGGGAGGATTTATGAGATCCAAAGCAGATTATTGCTTTTATGTCAAGAACCATGGAGGGAAGTTTATTTACATCTTGGTTTAATGTTGACGACATCCTAATATTTTGCCAAGAATTGCATCTCATTGAAACCTCAAAAGGAAAATTCAAATCTGCCTTTCATATGAAAGATTATAAAGATAAGATCAGTTATTTTAGACTAAATATTGTTCAAGATCTTTCGAAAGGAGAAATAGAAATTGATCAAGTTGACTAGTTGAAATTAATACTTGAAAAATGGAAGATTGCAGACCAACGTCAACCCCAATGAACCCAAATTTTAAAAGGATTGATTCTGCTGTGTCTGATGAAAGTTTGGGCAACACATGCAGGAGTATCATTGGGTCATTAATGTATGTGGTTTTAGGAACCAGATCATATTTGGCATTCGGTCTGAATTTTTCGAGCAGATACCAAAGTCGGCCAAGTAAAGATCTTCTTACTTTTCTCAAAAGAATTTTAAGGTACATCAAAAGAACCATCAATTACAAGTTAGTTTTCAGCAAGAATTTTGATGCACATGTTTTAAAATGTTTTGTTGATTCTGACCATGCAGGTGATCCCACAGACAGGAGGTCAACAACAGGTTTCCTTTTGAAAGACCTGGAATGTACCATTTCATGGAACTCATTATTGCAGAAGTGTGTCAGTTTGTCTTCTACAGAGACAGTGGAGTAAGTGAGGATTGCTGGAATAATAATGTACCTGAGGACATCGGTGTGAAGAACAACTGCCCTATAATCATCAATAAAGACAACCAGACTACTATTTATGTGGCGGGATATCCAGCCTCTCATCGGCGAATAAAACATAGAGACACCAGATTTCATTTTGTACGAGAAATAGTCGACAGTGGAGTCATCAATCTGAAATATATTAACACTAACGACCAGATTGCTGACTGTTTAACTAAAGCACTATCCAAAGATTCTCTTGAAATATTTTGTCGAGATGTAGGACTGAATGTAGGACTGATATAAAAAATTTAGGTTTCTCTATTTCTGGAATTTATATTTTTTTCATTGATGGAGGGTGTTAAATAACAAGAAAAATGCCAAATATAATACCTCTAATAATTATGTAATGCTTTGATAAAACAAAAGACGTCTGTTGTTGAAAAGAAAAACTTCAAGGAGTAAATAGCTTAATCTTAAAATATATTCTATTTAATTTAAATTCTTCAAGCTTTTGTTAATTCCATTGCCCTGATTTTATCAGTTACCAACGCTCCTTCTGTTACTGCTGATGAGCACTGAAATCACTGATGGTTCATCACTGTTCGCCAGCAATAAGGTAACAGTCGTCAGTAAGCAGAAAATATTTATCTTCGCTTGTAAATTGTTTGTTTTGGAGTGTAAGACAGTAGTATTCCTGCGTGCAGGAAAATATAAACAAGTATGACGGACACACTAACATCACTAATTTTCATACAGCATTTGGACTAAAACAGTAAACATGTTCCTCAATTTCTACAGCTATTTGGGCATTTTGTGGCGGCACCACAATATTATCAGTGATTGCTTTAGCACCTGTACCTTCCGTGAGTATAGTTTCCTCGAACATTACTTGAACTTCCCGCCAAACCAGGGGTTCATCTAGAGCACTGACTTTTTAGCATCAGTAAAATCCGCGAACTCAGTAACCGTTGTTGCCTCGCACAGGATACTTACAGGGTTTGGTTTCTGGACTCCAGGAGAATTAACATTTGGTACGAGTTGGAAGGAAATGATTCAGGTTAGGGCGCCAGCTCAGAGAACATAAGGCAAGGAGGGTACATAATGCCGTTGGTCCATCTGTGGCCACTCCTGGTAGTCCACCATTCTGGATGCTGTAGATAATAAATGGATGCTGCTGTTTCTACTGATAAAGTAAATATCTGGCCTTACACGAGGTGTTGGCCCCTCACCCATACCATTTTTCCAAGTTGTATTATTAAATCAAACTAAATTCCATAAGGCCTAGTATAGTGGGGGCTCTAAGACTCCCCAAATACTCATTCACTCCCATGGAAGCTGTTTTGATCTCCTCTGACAACATTAACCTCCAAGTGTGAGGCGACTGGGAAGGGTCAAAGTGACCTCACTCGTATGTTGTTTTACAATCACAATAAATCAACTTCCCCCTTCCCCCTACACCTGTTGCCAGGAATTTCATTCAATGAAAGAAAAATATGTGCCAATTTTCTTGTTTATTTTAATTTCTATGAGCAGTTTTTCTTGCCACAAAAAGTCAGTACATTATGATAATGTCACTATTATTTTGGCCAGTTGAATGGCACTGTCGCCAAAAGTATCCAAGTAGTAACGGACCTCGAGCGCAACTTGCCCCCACATAAAATACAGCTGGACAGTACCTTGAAATTCGAGGACGCCGAGAATTTTGCAGACATAGTGCGTCTCCACACAAGCATCCGCAGCTTGTGGACCTTTACGAACTGCAAACCACCGTCCAGGAAATGTAAAGGCAAAACTCTCCGCTGATCGCGTAGGCAGCTCCCAGGCGAATTTCGTGGCTATGATCCACTGCAGAAAAATAGGGCTCCACAGAAGTTCGGTAGCGTTTTCCTACCAAGATCGACACACAAGACGAGAGCATTTAGAACAAGTAACCAGACTAATTTCCACAATTATTTCCACAAGTTTTATAACAATCACGTCGCATACAATGTAGAACGCAAGAGACATAAAAAAAAAACCCTAGCTCGTACTGAGGCTCACTAGACAATGCCATACCAGAACTGGGTGTGCTACAACTTCGCACGTTACCTTGTATGCTGTGGTTACAAAACAATCGCCGACTCGCTTGGATGCAACCACAAGTGGCAGCACTGGCGACGCGCGTGTGCTCAGCTGGCTTTCTACAGCACTCACTAACCATAAAAATACCTATAAAATTTCTAACTAAACTGCAATATTACACAATGCTAAAATAGAAACTCTAAATATAAGTATAACACAAAACATATTTAAAATGACTGGCCGGCCGAACCATATATTTAATAACATAGTAACCACTCATAAGCGAGCGCCCAATTCAAAATTACCAACTGCTGCATACCTTTCTAAAGTGACGACTCGCTCGTCACAACCACCCCCTTTAAAGCATACCTTCCAACGTAATACAAGGATCACTGTCCAACAAACTTTTAAACATAATAGAGTCCAACTTAGATCTCATATCTCTTCCTATTACCACATGAATATGCAGGGCGGAAATATCCACTAATAACAAAATTCATAAACATGTTTACAGCCCCCAAGAAATCACAAATAAAAAGAAGCAAGTGAAGAAGGGAAAAATCACGATAACAATCAGTACAAGCTTAGAGAAAAGATACACATATGACCACAGTTATAAGAACCCAGAAACACACTGTGTAAATGCGCATAAACTAGATCACAATCTTCCATTCCACACTCAGTACTTCTAGCATACTACACTGACGTCCTTGCACAAAATGGTTTCAAGTGGGTTACGTGGGTACGTTTTAAACTATAATTGTTCGATGTATATTCAAAAAGTTGATGTTTGTCTAATGCGCAAGAGGCTGGCAACTAGTGTCAAGGTGTTGGTCAATAAGGATATTGGTTAGGTGAGGAGCGGTGACTATAGTTTTGGAATCTCGGTGGAGATAATTACCCAGGGCACCAGATATTGTCGAGTTGACAATATCGTGAGTCGGAGAGCAGCTGTGGACTCGTTCCTCAGGATCGTTCGGCGGACGACCATGGCAAATCCTCCAAGTGCAGTTGTTGTCACCTCGTGGAATAAAAATTAATACTGACTGAATAACTCCCTTACTTGTTGCATTGTGGGATATCTGGGCTCCCCACGAGCCCATAAGAAGCACTGCTACTTATTACGCCGACTAGTGACCATTTCAATCATATTTGCACAATTTGTTATACTTTGTGAAAATTGGCGGGAGAAGGCCCATACCTTAAATGTCTTGTGGCGACTGGAAATAAACCACACATAGTAACATGTCACTGCTGCGATTTATTCAGTACATGATTGCATTCCCGTCGGGAAAAGCTTACATTGGGTGCTACTTACGAACCCGTCAGCTCGGATAGTACTGTGCAAAAGACACGTGGTCACATGAAATAATTTAAGTACAATTTAAGCTTACCCAGGCGATGCAAGCACTAGGTAGGTACGCGGGGCAGTGGAATCTCGGCCAGCTGAAATATGAAAAAATTTCAGGGATGCTAAAGTAACAATTGCTGTGAAATGATTAGTCCTGCCCTAGCATGCGAAACACAAGCCTGGCGTGACGCTGCACACCCCTCGCAAAGACAAACCACTACTGACTTTCTCTGCACTGTGTGCCAGCCGGCTTGGCAGGCTGACACCCCACGCTGCACTATTTCCTTGCACACAACATTTGCAAATCGGATACGTACCTTGCATGCCGGTTGTTATATATTGCTCCTAAAATTAATCCTGTAAATATTCATGATACCAAAACATTGCACTGCGTGGATGATGTGGAGATGAAAGACACGTGAATAAACATTACAAAAAATGACAAAAAGACACTTCAAAAACACTGAGGGCTTTAGAGATGCGAAAGCAGTCGTCTTGATTAGTTGCGTCCCCTTACATGAATTTACCTTGCCCTTTTATTGGAGAAACCAAATTACAGAAATTTCACAAGGTCTATTTCGGATTCCTGCGCCATGCATACGTGGTCACGCTCCCTCTACTCTGCACCTGCGTCGTCCCTTGCTACACTGCACTGCACTTGAGCTCATAAAGCATGCACGCACACTGCAATACAGAACCTGCTGCGGCGGGCAAATGGGTTTAAGTGGAAGGTGTCACGTGGGCACACGCCAAAGTACAGTTACTGGTGTTAGATATTTTAACACCTTATACGGACCATTGTAGGCCAATGCCAATTTGAAGAGCCATAATATGTTTTCTTACTCAGTAATGCCAACTTGACATTTTTATTTACCCTTTGTACTAAATTTGGGCTGGGATAGTATAGGCTTGTAGTAATATGTTTTATTCCCAATTCAAAACAAGTGTCTTTAAATAGTTTTGATATGAAATACGATGCATTGTCTGAAACTAACTGTTCAGGCCCCTAAAAATGTTTCAAATCCAAGCAATAAGGGCATAGTTATGTTAGTCTCTTTCATATCCCGTAATGGTAACATAACCATGAACTTACTAAAAGTGTCAATCAAAATTAATATGCAATTGTTTCCTTTATGGGACCTAGGTAAAGGGCAGTATACATCAACAATTACGTTCTCCCATGGGCGAACAGGGAGTTCTATGGAATGTTGACCGTCCGACTATTGCGGGGCTCTTTCGCTAACTGGCAATCAGCACACCCTCCTACATACTGACGAATATCAGTTTTCATATTGGGCCAAAAATTATCTCTCAATTTGGGCTTGTGTTTTTGTTATTCCCATATGTCCGCCTACTACTGAATCGTGACAATATTTCATTAATGATTTCCGGGCTTTTTCCGGGACTACTATTTTCTTACCGTCTTTTCCCTTTTGGAAAAGCAATAATCCCTTTTCCAACCTGTAGTTCTTATTTTGGAAGGTCCCAAAAATCTTGATAATATTCTGACACTCATCGTCTCCCTCCTGCCAATCAATTGTGTCCATAAACGCTTCGGGGATAGATTTAATAATCGCACCACACTCTTCCACGTGTTCAACCTGACCTTCCGTTTCAACAACACCTTCCTATTCCTTAACTTCATAATCTTGTTCGTCATACATTCTAGACTGGCAATCTGCAAACAGTGTTATCTCTGCCTTTTACGTGCGACATCTTGAACCAGAAACGATTCAGCTGTGTGATCCAACGACCTATCTTACTGATTTGCTCGGGATGCGTATACAACCTTGTTAAAGCTTGGTTATCACTCATCAAATCAAACTCCTGGTGTTCAAGATACGTGCTAAATTTCTCGACACCTCACATGCACACCAATGCTTCCTTTTCATAAGCACTAAAATTCTTTTCATTGCCTGAAAGCATTTGACTGGCAAATGCTATAGCTTTCTGTCCTCCCTGGTCTTGAAGTAGAACTGTGCATAAAGCGACAGAGGAGGCATCTACTTGTAATACGGAACGTTTATTGAAATTGAGAAAGGCGAGCACGGGATGATGCGAAATAGCAAATTTCAGGTAGTTGAATGCCTTCTCCTGTTGCTCTCCCCACATAAAGGGGACATTTTCCCTACGTAAATTATTTAGGGGTGCACCCATTTCGGCGTAATTATCAATAAAACAGGCAAAGTACCCTAACATACCCATAAACGTCATTCTCCCCTTATAATTCTTTGGTTTTGGAAAATGTACTATCGGGGCGATTTTCTCCAGGTCCATAATTAAATTTGCCCATGACAGTATAAAACCAAAAAATTTAATTTGAGATTTCGCCCAATGCACTTTGTCGGGGTTCACTGTAAAGCCTAGCTTTCTGAGCTTTCCTAATACTTCCCTTATATGGTCAAAATGCTTGTCAACATTCTTGGAAAAAAATATAAATGTCATCCGAAAATAATTACAAACTTGAAATGATATTCCTGCAGGGTTTATGTAGGATACCTGAATAACACTGCCCCCCCCCCCCCGGCAAAGTTTACTCCAAAGGGTACTCGGTTCCATTCCAAATGCCCCCATGGGGTAACAAAAGTAGAATATTTTTTACTGTATTCCTCTAAAGAGCACTGATAGAAAGCTGCATTTAAATCAATTACGCTGAACAATTTGACTGCCACAAAATACTACAACACTGTCTCAATACTCGGCATTGGAAAAGGATCAACACATACTGTCCTATTAATTAATCGATAGTCCACCACCAACCTATATTGACCAGGTTTTTTCTTAGACACCAGAAAAGCCAGAGAGGCGTGCAGAGAATTTGATATATTTTTTTCAAGTAATTCCGACACAATTTCTCTAAGAACTTTCATCTTTGGTGGAGCACATTGATAAGGTTTCTTTCGTACCGGTTCTTCATCAGTGACCTTGATATGATAAGGCATTGACTCGCAGCACCCTAACCACTTAGTAATAACGTTAGAAAATTCAGCAAGCACTTAATTCAATTTCCTATGCTGATCTATACTCAGCCTATCCCCTGTATTTTCTATATTAGAACAGGTGGCTGTTCTATGTTTTTCAATTACTAACTTAATGCCAGAAGCTTGGGGCTGAAACCCAAAATTTAATGTATTAGTTTGAAAATTTATATTTACCTTTGTCTCAGTAATGAAAGAGAGCCCAAAAATCATAGAACTAATTAAACCAGGCACAAGCCAAAACTCCTTCGTCCATGAATAGCTTGCAATTTTAAAATGGAACCGTAATTTTGCTTCAACATTAAAACATGTTCCATTTGCCACAAACAGCTGGAAGGAATCGCCCGTACATAATTGACCTTTTCGTTCAGGGTATTTTTTAACTAACATACTAGCAAACTCTTGACTTATAAAATAACTGGTCGCACCCATATCTAACAGGGTGGGAACCTCTTCGTCTTTGATTTACACTTTCAAAAACAGTTTGTTATAACTCTTCCCGTGCTTCCCTATTACCGCAACTTCCTCGGTCTGTTGTTTATCCTTATTCACATTTTGAGCCTTTTTTCAATCCCTGGCATAATGTCTCTTTTTTTTTTTTTTTTGCAAAAAAACATGTCACTTTTGACCCGCTTTTATGTTGACGGGCTATATGCCCCTCTCTCCCACATTTCCAGCAACTCCTATTACTAAACGAATCTGCATACTCACTTTACCGGCTACTTCTGTAAAGGATACTGCAATGTCTTTTACTGTTTCCTGTATACTTTCCTTCTCATACAACTTTTCCATATAGATTTTATTTTCAACCTCAACTGCCCATTTGTGTAACTCATTTAACATAATCGGCATATCTTGCCCTACATTACACTATCTGACTTTGGGAGAAGGATAATATAATATTTCTGTCTCCTTAATGCTTTCGTTCAGGGCGCCTGCGCACTCTATCACAGACAGCAAAAATACTAACACATTCTCATTAGATTTTTGAAAATGGTGTACATGTGTTTTGAGTAAGTTAGCTTAAGCCCTACGAGGGCATAAATCGTCCCAAATTCTAACTTTAACACTCTGCCACGCTTCGCCGTTTGCAATACTCGTTAACAATATTTTCAAAACCAAACCCGTACATTTTCCTCTTAAATATTGTATCATATGCGCATCTAATTTGAAGGTTTTCATTTCACGTAATTTATCAACTTACATGAAAAACTGCAAGATGTTTTCAGGTTCACAGTCACGTAACATATTTACCGTACTCAGGGAAGAAATGACAAACGAATTTTCACAACCTCCTAAAGCAATTTATTGCTACATCTGACTTGTTTGAGATGTGTCGTTCTGCCTACTCGCTTCACTTATCTTGGTGAACACGATCATTTTCTTTCGCAACACATCGATTCCTTCACTCTCCTTCGCCGGGACATTCGCGGCCACCAAGTTCGTGAGAAGCGAAGCCTTATCCAAATGGTAAATCCAGGACGTCATGATTATACTACAACACAACCACCATCGAACAATACTCTGCACATCATAGCAGAGTGGCACAGCTTTGAAACCGCCAAGCATGAGGAAATTGAGCAAGGACAAAGCTACCTCACTCGTACGTTGCTTTACAATAACAATAAATCAATTTTTCCCTTCCCCCTACACCTGTGGCCAGGAATTTCATTTAATCAAAGAAAATATATGTGCCAATTTTTTGTTTATTTTAATTTCTATGGGCAGTTTTTCTTGCAACAGAAAGTCAATACATTATGACAATGTCACTAATCTTTTGGCCAGCTGAACAGCACTATTGCCAACATTATCCAAGTAGTAACGGGTCTCGAGCGTATCTTGCCCCCACATAAAACAACAGCTGGACAGTACCTTCAAATTTGAGGATGCAGAGAATTCTGCAGACATAGTGCACCTCCACTCAAGCGTCCACAGCTCCATGAAATACAAAGGCAAAACGCGTGTAGGCAGCACCCAGGCGAATTTCGTGGTGATGATCCACAGCAGAAAAATAGGGCTCCACAGAAGTTCGGTAGTGTTTTCCAACCAAAATCGACACGCAAGACGTAAGCATTTAGAAGGAGCCAGCAGACTAATTTTCACAATTATTTCCACAAATTTTATAACAATCACGTTGCATACAATGTTGAATGCAAGATGCATTTTTAAAAAAAACCTATCTCATACTGAAGATCATTAGGCAACACCATACAAGATCTGGGCGAGCTACAACTTCATATATGTTACCTTGTCTGTTGAGGTTACAAAACAATCGTCGCCCCACACAGCCACTACCACGAGTAGCGGCGCTGGTGATGCGAGCACGCTCAGCTGGCTTTCTACAGAACTCCGTAACCAAAAAATGCCCTATAAAATTACTAACTGAACTACAATACTACACAATGCTAAAATAGAAATACTAAATATAAGTGTAGTACAAAACATATTTAAAATGGCTGGCCGGCATAACCATATATTTGATAACTTAGTAACCACTCATAAGCGAGAGCACAATTCAAAATTACCAACCGCTGCATACCTTTCTTACGTAATGACTCATTTGTCACATCATAAGTATGAAAACGGGTAAAACGATGATAAAGTGACAGACGAAATAAAATTCGTATGTTTCACGTGACACACCTATTATTCCGGTTAACTTTCAAAAAAGCACTTACATAATTGTATTCTTCACTCAAGAAAGGGCACTCTAACACCAAAAAAATTGGCACGAGGCCAGATTGGAAACTACGGTAAATTATGCACCGACCATGTACAAATGACCGGGATGTGAGGCGGCTCACTCCCCGGGCTAAGAAAACAAGGATTCCAGTAAATTACATTAACTATTGAAAACTACCTGATTTTGTACGAAGTGGTGTAGGCCCGAGAAGGACGCAAACACACATCTGCCTCACAAAATACCAAGAACACTTTTCACAACATGGCGGCGGTCTGCCTACTCATTGGCTGCAGCTCCCATGCCAGTCACATGATCAACTTATTTATTACAATACTTGATATTAAATGGAATGAATGGACACAACTCTTGGGTGAAAATGAAACAGAAACATATAAACACTTTACAATTAAAAGTCAAACTAAAAAAAATACGAAAATATGATATGTAAACTTAACACTTCCAAGTCTAAGGATAACATAACCTCCACTTTGGAGTTATTTTATACACTGTGCGCGGCTCCTATCGGACAGGGATTTTGTAACTTTTGTGTACACGTTATTATCTTTCAATACAAAACATAACAAGAATTAATATGGTAACCCTTCAAAAGAGACACTTAAAAGCTACGTATATTTATTTCGGATTTTTCTACCACGTTGTCATTATACTACACCATGCGTACATCTGGTTGATAAACACACCCACCCAAACAGCACAGTATGTCCTTGGGATACCCAATATATTTTCCGAGTAATTTACATATATCCTGGCCAGATATGGACATTCCATTGATATCACAAAAGTACTTTCAATGACACCCTCTGTTTATAATGCAGAAATAAATTATCTTAATTTAAATGAGGTTTTATTTTATTTTGTGGCATCTTTAACTTTATCAATATTTTTCTTAAATATCTATTGGATTTTTACTTTGGGGTATTGAGGGTATTCAATTAATGTCCCAAGAATGTCCTTCAAAGATGTTCTACATCTATACACTACATGAACATTGGGATGACTCCAAGATATCCGTATTAGTTCCCAGGGATATTAAGGATACCCTATATATATCCTGCATTTCCGGAAAGGTTATCCCGCTCCCGTCCATGGGATTGCCGTGTGTTGCTAGGGTATTGTAGCACGGCCGATACGGTAAAGGTTGGAATGGGATTTTCCGTTGGCCAGCTATGCGTCATTCTGGATGTAGGCGGAAACTTCCTACTCATTACACTTGCATACGTGGGCTGTCAGGGCCTCCCACGCGCCCATACAGATTGGAACAAAAATTATTACACTGGAAATAAGAACTTACATGCTGGTTGAGGGCAAATTATTAGGGCCCGTTCCCTGAAAGGCTTACGTGGTCGTGAATATACAACTGACTTGAAAACAAGTTACTTATTATGTTAAAATTACACCCCTTCTCTGAGGGCACTTTATACGAAACACACTCGGCTATTTTAACCGGCTGTGCGATGAAGCATAAAAATGTCTAATGACAATCAAATGACTACGTGCATGTAATGCTCCCAAAGGCGAAGCTAATCAACCAGGAAGGTGGAGGTGGCTTACCAGCGACGAGATGGAAAAATGTTCCAGGTGATGAAGTCTATTGTAATTACATGTCCAGTTGCAAAATAGTTGATGGTCGCCTGGCATGCACGGGAAATGCCGAAGCCTAATGCACTCCACCACCGTGACTTGCTGCTAGCTGACTGACTCTCCCGTCCTACCTGGGGGCTCGCCGCGGCTTGCCCTCGTGTCGAAATTGGACTACTTTCTGAGATGACTTGCATTATTGACTCTTGCGTTAATGAAAGAAAGTAATTAAACATCTGAAAACAATACAAATATTCCTACAACATAAGCACTGGTGAAATGGGATGGACAAAAACAGTCTGCTGAAGATGAAAATAAATACACATTACCTTGCAAACACAACAAAATATAACAACACCTGCAAAAAACCATAAACATTTTAATGAACAACACAATAAAGCCTTTTAATTAGGCCTGAAATGTTCCAGTTCATTACACGAACCTACATATTTCCTCCGCGGCATCATGCCTTGCCATGGCAACTACCAGCTGTACTTGCACTGGTGTGCCCTTGCATCTGCTCTGTGCCTTGTCGCTCCAGTGACTGGGCGCACATTCCACACCAGTAGAGTGCACAGCACTACTGTGGGCGGCGCAGGCTACGGCCGGACAAACGATCTTAGGGCTGGTGGTACGTGGCACATGTCAAATGCCCGGACCCCCTTTTGAGACTGCTTGTAGGCCATCTGATATCACTGACAGCAGCTGCAGATGCGGACAGGCCTGTGTGACCACAGGTGGTACCATCGCTTCTGTGGCCCTGCGGCACAATGCAATGCTGGCAGTTGCCTCTTCCTCCTGGGCGGAAGTCTCCGCCTGTGTGATCGCTGAAGGCACAACGAGCTCCCAGACTCACTGCCCTTGCTATCACCTTCCTCAATCTCGCCGTCCTCTTGCTGAACTCGCTGCCTCCGAGTGCGACATGGCTTAACAACCCCTGAAACAACACTTGCACTTGCATGAATGTATCTCGCTTGCTTAACATGCTTGTGCAATTGCCCCTCCTGCTGCATCACTTGCGAATGTTCACCTTGCTCCTCTTGCTGAATTACTTGCATATTTCCTCCTTGCTCCTCTTGCACTTGCGTTAGAGGCCTTTCGGGTTCCCTGCGAGGTGTGTCTACACTGGGTGACACCTGTATCCTCTCCTCCTCTGCACTTGCATCTCCTCGAAGTGTGGATGCACTTTCCTGCTCCCTCTGCCCTTCTTGGAGTTCGTCACCGATGTTCTCGCCCAGCAGCACCAATGGTGGTACTTCCCCCTCAGTGCGTATGGGTAGGTCCCCTGCGGGGTCTCCTCCCTGAAGTGCTGCAATCCCTCGCGTGTCCTATGGCCCTTCCTCGTGCTCGACGTGGTCAGCGATGTTCTCGCCCAACAGCACCACTGGAGGTACTTACTCCTGAGTGCGCACAGATGGGTCCCCTGTGGGGTCTCCTCCCTGAAGTGTCTCTTATCGCCCTTCCTCGTGCTCGACGTGGTCTTGCCATTGCCTTACTTCGCGCAAACACTTTTGCTGTAGCTGCCTTTGCGTATCAGTACTTGGCAACTCGCTACTATTTTGCCCTGTGGCCATTTTACTTCTCCTGGGAGACGTAAATTTTTCCCAAAGACATGGTAGGTGATCTTCCTGTTGTTGCATTTACTCATCTTCGCAATGTGTAGAAAACAGCAGGAACAAAATCCGCCCAAGCAGTGTGACTTTCACCTACATGTAATCGTAACTGAGCCTGGTCTCTTGGTTTCTACATACCGTCGGGTTGTTTCTCTGGTGGTAGCCGTTGTAATTTGTTTTACACCCCAATGTGTGCACATTTCCCTCCATTTCTTGCCAGTGAATTGTGTACCTATGTCTGTTAACAAATTAGCAGGAATCCCCAGCGTGGGAAAAACCGTTCCTTTAATATCCTGGCTACATTTTTTGTGCTTGCTCCGCTAGTAGGGTATGCCACTTTCCAGCATGAGAAATTGTCCATTACCACAATGAGAAACCTCTTGCCTCCCTTCGTTCTAGGGTACATACCCATTAGGACCAAACACAGTCTTAAATGGCTTTTGGGGCACACAGGAGTGCTATTGATGCCTTTCATCTGTACGGCATGTTTTATACAGGTTACATTCCCTAAATTGTCGCATGTATCTCCTCGCATCTTTGCTGAGACCTGGCCAAAAAAAATGGTCGCGAACACTTCTGACTGTCTGTTCAACACTAGGGTGTCCAGCCATGCTGCCACAGTGCGTATAGGCGAAGACATGATCCCTCGCACACGTGGGGACATACGCCATCCTCTTACCTGGTTGCTGAATCGAACACGCCTCCAGTCTGTTGCCTACTATGCGCCAAACTTCAACATCCTGCTCTGCGCATTGTTGCATCTTCTCCTGCGCGAACGTGCAATTTCGCTGTGCCTCAACAACCTCCTTGTACATGTCGCTAATTAGGTCCTCATTGTTGCCAGTCATGATCTGTTGAATGTACATCCCTGATATTAGGTCACATTATTTGGCGGCATAATGTCCTGCCATCCTGTTTCATCTCTGATAATTACCCCAGTGTTAGAGTGCCGTGACAACATATCTGCCAACTTGTTCAATTTTCTGGGCACATGATCCACTGTGAATTTGTATGACTGTAAATGCAATGCCCATAAGGTTAACTTACTCTGAGCCTGACACATGCTGTGTAACCATACTAGACACTGATTGTCCGTTCTCAGTGTGAACCATTGGTATTCGAAGTTTGTGCAGTATTTCTTAACTGTCCATATCCCTGCTAAGCATTCCCTCTCATTTACCTCATAGCATCTTTCTGCCGGTCCTAGTTTTGTACTTGCGAAGTCTATTACGTGCTTTTCCCCACTGTCGCTGACCTGATACAATACTGCACCGATTCCATCTTGGCTGGCACCCCTCTGAAGATACATTTTCTTGCTAGCATCAAAATATCGTAGCGCCGGACACAATCTGAATGCCTGCTTAATTACCATCAATGTTTTTTCCGTCTTGCTCGTCCATAGAAACCTATTTTGTGGTGACAAAAGTTCCGTCAAAGACGCTGTGATTGTGCAAATATCGGAATATGATCTCGTAGCCAGTTAGTCAAACCAAAAAACTTTCTCAGTTGCTTGTGGGTTTTCGGCTGTGGGTAGTTGTCGATTAGCCTTAATTGTTCCGGATTCGGCCAGTTTCCCTCTTGATCGACTATGAGGGCCAGAAAATCGAAGATCATCTTCCCCACAAGGCATTTCTCAATTGAGCATGTTAGACCATTTACCACAAGCCTTTCCAAGAATACTGCTATGTGATGTACGTGTGCCTCTCAGTTGTCTGACCAAATAATGACATCATCGAAATAAGTCAGCATGTACTCTCTAATAATGCCATCCAGCACACATACTATCATCGCCTGGAATGTCACAGGTGCAAATTTTAATCCAAACGGCATTGCACAATACTGAAAACGCCGGCCGTCAGGAGCCGTGAATGCTGTTTTAGGCCTGTCCTCGCATTTCGCCGGTACCTGACAATATCCACTCTTTAAATCCAAGGACGTCCAAACTTTTGCTCGCCCTAGTGTTCTCAGCGCATCCTTCATACTTATATATGGCAGCGGTGAACAGCATGTGACTTGTTTTTGATTTTGAAAATCTACACAAAATCGCCATGTTCCATCCTTCTTTGGTGCAAGCGTAATAACGGAATTGAATGGGCTATCCATTGGCTCTATCATGTCGTCATCAAGCATTTCCTGTATTTGCTTTTTGATTATCATGTATTTGGTTTGGTGCGATATGTAGCCTCGCGGGCTCGTGTAAACTGGCTTTTCGTCTACAAATGGTATTGTGTGTTCCGCTATGGTTGTATGTTTCAGTGTGTCACTCCTTCCGAATACATCACGTTGCTCATCAAGTACATGCTGAAATGCAGCCTGGAACTCGCACGGGACCTGGTTGTCGAAATCACCTAACTTGTCTTCAGGTAGACTACTCGCCGGGCAGCGATCCAAATTGTACACCATTCCTCCTTCTTTTGAACCAAAATGTATCCCTCTCGTAGCAGGTTTCACTACTGTGTGCTGTTCGTTTAACCAAGGTATACCCAAAATAGCTTCCTCACGTATTTCTGGTGTAACAATAACAGTCGTGGTTGTCTCAATGTCGCGTACTTGACCTGTCACTACAGACTGTCCTACGACCATACTACAATTCTGGTTTGTGGCTAACCAAGTTACGTGGTCTGTAGACATCACGTCCTGCTTGCATACAAAGTGCGGTCATAATAAGTTATTCGAAGCTGCAGTGACAATTAACACATTGCACAACTGACCATTAATAGTAACTAGGATACATATGAATGATATGTGACTGCTGCTAATATTTTGCATGAGTGCTTGTTGTGGAGTTAATATTGTGTCTGCTGTTATCCGAATTTTTGTGGGAGGGACGTCATAAGTGTCTGGCCCTTTCACACCTACAACCCATTTATCTTGTTTATGTGCTGCCGTTTCCCTGATTTCTTTCATGTGTGGGTTATTCGGGCATTTACTATGTGAATGATACTGCTGTGTTGGATAATGCCTGCATGGATAACGGGGTGGGAAATCCGGATTCCATCCTTATTGTTGGGGATTACTATTACCTGGTCAATATCGATACGGTGATCTGTGACTACTCGTCCCTGTTTCTCCACTCCTCTGCTACTCTTGTTTGTACATGCTTCCATGCGCTTCCATGCCACTTTCCATGTTGTAAATTATTGTACTGTTTACCATACATTGATGCACTATGATTACTAGAATGTGGTTGAAAGTTACGTGATATGCCAGAGTTAGGTTTGTTTACATTTTCGTCTTTCGGCTCGTGGCACCTTTTGCTCCATTTGCATCCCGGCTGGATGATTCATTCGTTCTCTCTACAATAATTGCGACATGTATTAAGTCTTCAAGTGTCCCATTCAACAAAGGAATTATAGCTGCTCTAAACTCTGGCCGAGCCATTTCTGCAACTACTTCAAAAATTTCACGTTCTGGCAAATTCGGATAAAAGTGTTTGACAAGTTGATTTTTACATGTTATGAAAGCTGTTAAAGACTCTCCCAATTGCTGGCTTTCCAGAGTCAACCTGCTCTGGACCTGTACAGATGTGAAAACTCCTCGAAACCTGCAGTGGAATGTACATCGAAACTCCTCCCACTGAAGTCCGTAGTGGTTGAGTGAGGCCCACCAAAGTGCGGGCCTCCGGAGAGTTGCACTTCGACGAAGCTTGCCTTTTCGTCACAGCTGATGCTGTACCTGGTGAGACAGGACACACAGTCTTCCACAAAGGCTGCCGGGTCTTCTGTTGCGGTGCCCGCAAACATGGGCAATGTTTGAAATTTTGATGGTGTCTTTTCTGCAAATGGTCAGAGCAGATGTGGGGTTTGGGTAGGTTCTTTGGTTCCACTTCTGACTGCGCTTTCCATACCTGCTGTTTGTGGTGTCATTGTTATGTACAGAAAATTTTGAAAAGTGGGTTGATAGTTTGGCACTATTGTTGGGTAGACTGGTGTAGGAAACATATGTGGTAGTGGCGGGAAAAATAGTGTGGGTGGTTGGTACACATGCGGCATTATTGTTGGGTTAGGTTCTGGTGGCGAGGGATTGTTTACACTTGCCATGTGCGTGGCAGAATCGCGCAATGTCTCGGCAACACTCTGCTCTCCTCCCTTACTCTGATGTCCTTCCCATCCTCTGCCTTGCACTGCTACACCTGACACATTGTTAGTGTCCCGTGCCACTGTTATCTGCCAAAAATTGCTGTTCACATTTACCGCCACGCCATTGTCCCATTATCCCAATAGGTCCAACACCTGATCATGTGGGGTGTCTGCGGTTTCGGTTTGCACGCTAACCATGCCCTGTCTGATCTTACTTGACATTGTGTGACATGATAAGCAAACAAATATAGTCCTGCAACTGAATTCTGTTACCACAGTAATTTGGAAAACTGTAATTTGGAAAATGTTTTTGTTCAGACTTAACTTGCGCTACAAAAATTTTACTGTCCTGCACTGTTTCACTGCAAATATCTTTTGTTATGTGGTTGTCACAGACTCTGATGTTTTCTATTGGGCTGGTCTTATTACAGCATTGACAATTGGCAATGTTAAGATTTTGTGAGTGTTCATCAGTTACCGTAGGGCATAAACATTCAGGACACCACAGTGCCAGCACGCTGTCAGTCATTCTGCCAGTCATGGTTATGTTTGTCAACAAACACATATGTGCAAGAGAAATGACTGAGTGGTGCGGGAGTAAGGGTTGTTGAAGAGGGTTTGCCTCCCCTCTCACAGTGCACTTTACCTGCCCATGCTGAGTTGATGACCTACCATCACAGCTGACGTGCAATGCTCGCGAGGGGTCCAGTTGGCGCTCGGAGGGGCAGACTGCAGAGGGCACGGGGGATGTAGCCTGCACCCTGTCACTTCTCCTTCGCTGCTGCCTGCCCTCCAAGTAGCATGGCGTCGCTCACAGCGTATCACCTGCTGATTGTTGACAATGTTGTAAGCATCCCAGGCATTTTTGCAGTGTCTCGTAGGCGTCCAGACACTGCCATTGCAGTTGTTGCCTCCTTCTGTCGTCGTAGCAAAATGCGGAAAAACTTGATATTTCAGGAAAACTCAGGAAAATTTTTGAAATGTGCAGAAAATCTTGGAGAGAATTTTTGGCAGGAAAATTTGGCGGTAGGACAATGGCCCCAGTTGGGCAAGCCACTTGACACACAGCCGATGCTGGTAAAGGTTGGAACAGGATTTTCTGGAGCAGTTATGATGAAGAGAATGAATAAATATACCCAGGACACCAGATGTCGTTAGGTGACGTCAAAGATGATGCTGCTCTTCTTAACCTCAGGGTTGCAGGCCGTCGACCCGGGACCAAACTCCTTGCCTTGGTTCCTGGCTTGTTGTCATCCACCTGTAGGTTATTACTCCAGATGAAGATTGTTTCCTAAACGATAGCCCATCGGCCAGCTATACACCATTGTTGATGTTGGCGGGAAAATTTCCTACTAATTACACTCATGTACGCCCATACAGATCGGAACAAAACTGATTACACTGAAAATATGAACTTGCGTGCTGCTTGAGAGGGAATTATTAGGAGTCGTCCCCTGAAATACTTACGTGGACGTGCATAAACAACTGACTAGAAAACAAGTAATTTATTATGTTAAAACTACGCCCCTTCTCTGAGGGAACTCTACACGAAACGCACTCGGCTATTTTAACCGGCCATGTGGTGAAGCAAAAAAAAGTCTGCTGACAATTGAACAATTAAGTGCACATTAAGCTCCCAAGGCACAGATTATCCACCGGGGAGCGGAGGGGGCTTACCGTGCGACGAAATAGAAAAATGTTCCAGGTGATGAAGTCTATTGTAAATACATGTCTGGTTGTAAGATAGTTGATGGTCGCCTGGCATGCACGGGAAATGCCGAAGCCTAAAACACACACACTGCACCTCCGTGACATGCTGCTAGCTGACTCACTCTCCCACCCAACCCAGGGGCTCAACGTGGCTTGCCCTCGCGCCGAAACGGGACTACTTTTACATGTTATCTTGTAAACGCAACAAAATATAACAACACCTGAAAATCTACTATAAACATTTTAATGGACAACACAGTAAAGTCTTTTAATTAGGCCTGAAATGTTCCAGTTCAATACACGGACCTACTTATTTCCCCCGCCGCTTCATTCATTGCCATTGCAACTATCGGCTGCATTTACAACGGTGTGCCCTTGTGTCAGCTCTGTGCCTGGTCGCTCTGGTATTGGGCGCACATTCCACACCAGTAAAATGTACAACCTTGCTGCGGGCAGCGTAGGTTACGGCCGGACAAACGGGTCTTAGGGCTGGGGTGCTTGGCACACGTCAGTATGTAATTACTGTCAAACGGCAGTGTTTCTACTGGCCC
Source organism: Dryococelus australis (assembly GCA_029891345.1). Taxonomy (NCBI): domain Eukaryota; kingdom Metazoa; phylum Arthropoda; class Insecta; order Phasmatodea; family Phasmatidae; genus Dryococelus; species Dryococelus australis. The sequence continues at coordinate 340,027,707 of CM056993.1, read as the reverse complement.
TGATACGGGCTAGAAATAATAATTATAATTTATTTTACACTGAGTGCAGGTGCACATCAATAAATATCAGCTAAAAACACACAATATTAAAATCTGTACTGCATGTTCCAACATGTGGTAGTACATTATGCCCTTCAAAACTTGCATTGCACATGGCAAACAATGATTATCAATTTATTAAAACCCAATATAAATAACTCTGAAAAACCTTCTTAAAACTAACACATAAAAAAAAAAAATTCAGTATCGCACAGTCGATCCATATATATTTTAGGAAGGACATATAAATTATATACGTCGCACTAATGCCTTTGATGTGCAATAAATCTATTCTCACACGTGATTAATAGAGACTTTACAACTGCAAAAAACGATGAATAATTTATAACAGGCAATTAAACGCTCCAAAATAACAACAGATAAGGAAAATGAAAACACAGAATTATATACACTGGATACAACCACGCAGCCTCAGTGCACTCTCGTGCACGCACGTGGGATTCTGGCTTCGGCTCACAACTGCCCAGACATGTTGTAGAGGTGACTTGCAGCAGCGTAGCTAACGGTGTGGTGAACGGGCCTTTGTTTTGTTTTATTGCATCTGTAAGATCTTTCTTCAATACATACCTATACAAAGATTTTGGACAAGTCAAATTACAGTATACAAAGATTATACATTGGACATAGTAAACACACGCATAAATATCTCGGACTACACATACATGCATCACATCTTTTCCTCATAATTTGACCAATCTTCCTCCAACATGCTGTTGGACGTCGTCGTTTTGCTGAAACAGAGGAAAAAGGAAAGGAAAAAGGAAACCAGAAAAAACGGAACAAGAAATCCATACAAAGACCTGTTATGCAATAATTTTTTAATTTTTGTGGTTTAGATAATTATCTACACTATAAAATGTTAGTTCAGAAAAAAATTCTCTCAGCTGTTTTTTAAAAAGTTTTTGGTTAGGAAAGATAATTTCTTGAAGGTGATGTGGTAACTTATTGAAAAGTTGGCTACCAAGGTAGGATGGCCGTTTCTGGACAAGTATTAATGTCATGCGAATGTTAAAATCTTTGAGATCTTGAAAAGAGGTCTACATGAGTCTGACTTTCTTTTGCCATTGATTATTCTTACAGCTCTCTTTTGCATGTGAAATACTTTTTTGCTGTTAGTGGAATTCCCCCAAAAAGTTATACCATAACACACGATGGGATGAAAATATGCAAAATATACCATTTTTGATGTATTTTTGTTCAAGACCTCTGCAACACACCGCAGGGCGAAACATGCTGAACTTAGTTTGAGTAAAATATACACAATGTGTGATTTGCAATTAAGTAAATTGTCTACTTTTAAGCCAACAGACTTTATCACTGCAGTTTCATTAATTTTTATCTCTGTTACTGCTAACATATGAATTAATGATTTTTCTGATCTTTGTGAGGAAATTAATAAGATATGTTTTATCTACGTAGATATTTTATTTGTTTGCAGTAAACCATGCATTTAGCTCTGTAAGTGTTGTGTTCGTTTTTTGTGTAAGATCATTTATTGAGTCTCCAGAGACTAAGATGCTAGTATCATCTGCAAATAAAATTGGAGTAGTTTCTGGGGTTAAGGCACATAGACGGTCATTTGTATAAACTAGGAAGAGTAGGGGGCCCAATATTGATACTTGTGGGAACCCATGCTTGATTTTTCCTGATTCAGAGTAGAATGGAGTAGTTTTTCCTTTTATCCGCACTTGTGGTTTTCTGTTTGAAAGGCATGAGCTTATTGGTTTATTTGGTGTACCTAAGACTCCATAAAACTTTAATTTTTCTATAAGTGTGTTGTGATTTACACAGGCAAATGCTTTAGTGCGGTCGCAAAATATTCCAGTTGATGGCATCTTTTTATCAAGTGCATTAAGAATGCTATTTTTTAGTTTGAAAATTGCATCATTTGATGACCTGTTTTTCCTAAAGGCAATCTGGAAATTTGATAAGATGTTGTGATTCTCAAAATATTGCAGCAACCTCTTGTAAATTAGTTTTTCGATTAGTTTTGAAAAGTATGTAAGAAGTGAGATGGGCCTATAATTGTTTACTTCGGTTTTGTCTCCCTTCTTGAACAATGGTATTACCATAAACCATTTGAGTCTGTCTGGAAACAATCCTGTATTGAAGATATCATTACAAATATGGTTTAATGGAACACTGAATTCAAAAGCACATTGCTTTAATAATCCACAGCTTATGCCATCATAGCGACTAAATAATTTTGTTTGCAAATAATTGATTGTTTTCTCCACTTCTTTTGGAGTTGTGTTTGTAAAAGATATTGCAGAGTATTCTGTACCCTGTAGTGTAGGAATATTGTTATATCCTGTTTAATGTTTTTTTTTAATAACATTTTCTAGAACATTTAAGGCCGCGGTTACACGAGTGCTGTTAAACACATTCAGCTAAATACATTGGGTAGCCATGTCTGAACAAGTTTAAAAACAGACCATGTTTCCAGGGTTACACACCCAAAGCAGAATGTAATCAATGGAAATTCTAACCTCAACAAACATGAAACTTAAAATGCATGATATATAATTTTAATACAATTTTGCTGTAATGGCATAATGGATGGGTATTTGTACATTAAACCTTAAACTTAAGTTAATTCAACAAGTGAAGGAATTCCTGCCAAATTCAGTAATATTTAATGCACTCCTTGTAGTTTTGCTGTATTTCCTGTAGTCATTAATTGTGCTAGGGTTGCTGCTGGTTCTAGCAGCCTTGTATAGTTTTCTTTTGTTTTCGCAGGAAAATTTTATTCCTTTGGTGAGCCATACATTTCTCTTTGGATTTGTATTACTGTGGTTCAGTCGGGATGGAAACATTTTTCAAAACAAAGGAGAACTTGGTTAAGAAAAGAGTTAATTTTTTCATTTGCTTCGGTACAAGTATACAATGTTGACCATTGCTCCCTGCTGAGATCACTTTTGAACTGTAAGGGCCTTATTCATAGTCGTTTTTAGTCCGGACTAAGGAAATGCCATACTCCGACCAATATTTTTCGTATTTAGAGAGCATTTTTTATTGCTAGTCTGAGGATCATATTGCTTTAGTACGGCCTAACTTTTAGTCTGGACTGAGGGTAGAATTAACGAGGTATTAAGGTCATAAAGAAACATGGCGAACATAAAATACGTCGGTTTCGTTAATATTACATGCAAGTGAAAGATAGATAAAGTTTACGAAACATAAAAATAGTGTTTAAAGCAGATTCTGTCTATCTGTAACCAAAAAATATGCCGACCTAATGAATGAAATGTTCAGTGAATAATAATTCAAAATAAATATGACTTATAAGCTTAATAATACATTTTACAGCTAAAAATGTTGTATTTTCTTATAAGAAATGCTTTTGGAGGGCATTTTTATGGAAGCCATAACTAATATTTGTGCAGCTTGATATTATAAATCATTTATTATTGGATGACAGTGGCGCTCAGCAACTGTGTTACTGTCAATGAAAATGTTATCAGTTGCTGTCTGGCTGGTTCCTTCTATTCTGATAGCAAAGTTTACCACGGATTTAAGGTTGAAGGTACTGAGTTGACTATCGAGTTCAGTTCTTTGGTTGCTTTTTTTTTTTTTTTTTTTTTTTTAATAATCAATGTCTCCACAGAGACTAATTTCTAGATTGGCTCTGTAAATGGCTTTAAGATTTGCTTCAAGAAATTTTAAGATGTTACTAAAGTTGGCAGACGGGGTGCTATATATAGTGGGAACCCCCACTTTTTTTTTATTCGTCAGTTATTACTCCCACATAACTGCACTCAAACTCTTGATCTTCACATAACGAATGTGTGTAATTTTGCTTATTAAATCTCTAATATTCTCTTGGAATAAATACAAATTATTTTCATTAATTATCATAAATTTTTTTAATATTTGCGTAAATATTGAATATTTCTGGTATTGAGTGTGAAAGTAAAACTTCTTTGTTATATGCATTAGGCCTTATGGGCATGGGTTTCTTTAGCCTAAAATATTTCCATGGTTTCCAACGATTACCTGGATATTTTGAATAGAACCATGGTCTGCTAGAATCCTACTAGCAATGAAGTCAACAAGTTTACCCTTGCCAGCACGACTTAGATGCAGGCCATGTCTCGTGTGGTCAGCCTTGGTTATTTCCTCTAGACCAATCCCACCAACATGACTCAGTCTGCCAGACCTTGCGCAATGCTGCATGGCAGTGTTAGCTGTCTGCACCGTCCTTTGTTAGAAAGGCTTGTCATGCTGTTCTAGTGCTCCACAGACCAACACATTGGTGTGACTGGTGGCACTGGCAATGTTGAGGATATCTTCTCCAACTGAAAAGTTTTTGTCCCTATCAATGCTGTTGCCTATTCCCCAAACAAAAACGACCTGATCTGACATGCAAAAACCTTTACTTAAGCTACTTACATCTTCTGCCACACTGCCATGGCCTGCATTAAGTTTACAAAACGCGATTTCATAACCCTCACCCAGATTGTCTTTGATGTACTCTCCTAAGCCTCTCGTGTGACTGCTTCCGAGGATCAGCACTTTCCTCTTGGGCTTTGCTGGATTGTAGGGCACTGGGAGGGAGATGAATTCAACTTCTTCTTCCTGCAGGTCTGTGAGGACAGCAAAGCTGTTGATATGAGGAAAGGGTTTGTGGTACGCAGGCATAAGTATACTAATCTCTGGAAATTACTGACCAGTGTAATCTGTGAGTAACGGAATGCAGCCAAAGAGATAATTTAAGCTGGTGGTAAAACAGAAATTCAAATTTATGCATATTATTTGTGCAAAGTTTTATGTTTGGTTATAATTAGAATTATATGCACTTGTATGTGGCAAAATAATAAAATTGACATTACTATTAATCATGCACTCCGATACGTTGCACAAGAGTAGAGGTGGGATTACGATTAAAGACTCAAGAATTAAGAATTGTATTTAATGACTCGATAAGCAAATGGAAAATGACAGTAAGAAGATAGCAGTTTGATTGAATTAGCAACTGTTAAGTCTAGCCAATCAAAATTGTAGGAGATGTAAGCAACCGAAATAACCTTGAATAATGGACAATTTACAATATTTTTTTAATTGTTTGTGGTTATTGCTTGTGTAATCGTTTTGAAAAAAAAAAAAAAACTCATGATATATTTTAAAAAGGGAAACCGATGCCAACTTTAGGAATTATCATCAATAAATCTGAAAATGTTAGTTAAAACGAATTCAATAACCTCTTCCACAAAAGAAAACATGACTATTATCTATCCTTTAAATTAAGAGGATGATGGGTGTTTCCGAATTCAGTTAATACTTCCATTGCTCACGCACCCCGAATTCAGTTTATACTTCCATTGCTCACGCACCCCTACGTCCCTTCACTCATGCATCCACTGTGGAAATGGATTAATCGAAGGCATTGATAATATCCGAATTCTGCTACAGCTAGCGAGCGCTTAGATAGCGCTAGTTATAACACACAATTATGAAGTTGTACCTTTATTTGTATTTTATGTGGGACATCAATTCTTTGTTATTAATAAAATATATATCTTGTTACACAGCCAAACTTACCAGGCTATGACATCCTATTCTTAAAAGTAGGTGATAAAAACAAAAGAAAAAAAAAGAAAACCAACGTTGTACTAAATTGTTTGTGTCTCACTGCATTTGGCTTCCAATCAAGTTTACTGAATATTTGAGGGATAATTAAGTGGTTTATTACGTTTATATATTAAGTAGAATGTTTTATTGTGCTTGTAAGAGATGGTTTATTCGACATTTCCTCCGAAAATTTTCTACTTCGCGGAACAAATTATCCAAAGTTTGTATAATAGGAAGTGGCCCTGCAGGTTTTTACACAGCTCAGCAGTTGCTAAAAGTATTATAATTTAAAATAACAAGCATCTATTATTGATTGCTCGTTTTGTATATGTTAGTTTGAATGTTTATAATGTGTTTCTAGGTTATTGGAGATGTTCAAGTAGACATTTACGACAGTATGCCTGTTCCCTTTGGTTTGGTTCGCTATGGTGTTGCACCAGATCATCCGGAGGTGAAAAACGTTATACACACATTTACGAAGGTCGCCCACAATCCAAATGTGAGGTTTGTTGGAAACGTGAGCATTGGCCGCAATGTTACTTTGGATGAATTGCGCCAAGCATATCATGCTGTGCACTTGGTAATTATATATTATTCCGTTTCATTCTTTTGGCATATTGCTCTCAATTATAATTTAATTTGTAGTTGAACAAGTTTCACATTGGGAATCCTAATGGAGTATGACTACCACATATTAGTTTCTGGCCGTGTTCGGAATCACCAGTCAAGGACCCTTACTTGGTTTTGTGCCCTAGAAAAGTGGATTCGGGCAGTCACGTCATGCTACAAATTCGTGGAAAGGGCACATGCAGCCTAGAATGTCCCTTTCAGCTGTAGGCATGAGCGACACCACCTTCATATGCTGTACACTGTAAGTTTTGTGTCGCTGTTATTTGTAACAGTTTTGCAGTGTCTTTATGCTGTTTGCTGGATATTTATTCATACACAGACTGTGCAACAAAATAACTCGTTCAAAAATGAGTAAAATACAGTACATCTCATAATTTTCAAATTAAAAACCATATAAGAAGATGGCAAATCTAAAAAAAAACTATGTATCGTAAAAGAGATTTAGCAATAGCCAATCATGTTTTTTTTTTTCTTTCTTTCTTTTCTTCTTCCCCTCTTAAGACTGACATTATGAACACTTCTTGGAAGCTTGTTATATAACGTAATACCTACCCATTGATTGAGATGATTTTAAAGATTTACTAACTCTATGATGGGTTATATGTATAAAATAATTATATCTAGTAAGATGATCATGTATATCTTGTTCACGGTATAATGAGTATAATTAAGCCCTGCTTAAGATCTACTTTTAAGCACATGGAGTATCCTTCTGCCATATGAGAGATCAAATTTGCAGTGGACCTGATCACTTTATTTGTGCATCAGTAAAGGGAAACTAGAATTATTATGAACGTTATGGTAAGTATCTTACTAATTTTTAATTAATACACTTACATGCATTATAAAAAAAAATTAGAAAGGAAAATAAATCATTGTACGCCTAGTATTAACAAATATTGACCAAACATTTTTTATTCAACGTTGAGACATGGAACTACTTTCCCTCCATGGTTACCAACTTTACTGCTCTCATGCCACTACGTGTGCCTGTTAAAAATACATGCAGGTAGGGACAATGGCATTTTTCAAAGTTTGATTTCGAAAGTCCTCACTTTCCAGTGAACAGCCTTTACCTGATTTACCAGGATAAAATAAGCAAGATTATTAATTGCATAAACTAAGCACACAAGTTTTTAAGCATTAATAACATCCAATACTCTTTCTTGAAAACAAACAGGGGTTTACAGAACAGTTGAACAAGTTAAAACTCTTATGGCTTTCTTCTGAACTCTTTTACTTTTTTTTTATCATAGCGCCATTACACCAATACAAAATGCTAGGGATATCATTCTACTCTGAAAAAAAGCAAAGTAACATGTTTTTATATAAGGCTTGGATAAACTCTCATATTCTTCTTAAATAAACTACCTTAGGAAGTTTATAACAGACGAAATTAGGGCCTACATGTTCACCCCATGTTAATTTGGCATAGACTTAAGTAGTAGTTGTATTGTGTTATTACAGTGTAACTAAACAAGTATTTGTCAGTTTACAATAAAGCAACAGACAACTTATTTCTAACCATGTGGCTGGTGAAAAAATCTTCGGAACATTAACTGCAGCTTATTGTTATTACTTACAACTTGTACCTATCTTAAAGGACTGTTGCAACAGAATATCATCACTGCCCATTACCATTTCAAATACAATTGATGCCCTGATCTACTAAATGCTCAAAATGATGAGGCACGTCATGTGTCGAAAAGATTGACGAACTCGCTCACTTTAATCCGTACCCCCCAAATTCTGCATTTATACTAACTGTTTAGAGAACACACCGGATACACTTTTAAGAATAATAATTAATGAGCTTGGACATGCCCAAACTTAGAGTGCCACCTTCTTGAAGTCCACTGAAACTTCTTTGTGGAGATGGGGACTGCTTGTATATCCCTCCGCAAAATGGTGAATATGGGTCCAAACATAATTTCAGGTTTTTTTTTCTCTTAAGAATACATACCACTAACATTAATACATGTTGAAATTGCTGCACTAATTTGCATATTTCACTTCACTTTTGTTCATTTTAGTTTGGTATTATCAGGCATAAAAGAACATGGCATACCATTTAAACAACATTTTTTAACACAATCCACCAAATGAATAACAAGGTGCCAGGGTTTTTTCGACGTGGGAAGCTTTGCGAAAGGCAAGTGTACCACTTTCGCAGCTCTTGGACATTTCCATCATAGAAGTCCATATTCTTCATATTTACCAAAAAAATTTAATAAGTTGTATTTTTTTGTGTGATAAATCTATTAATTTTGTTATTCTTAAACCAGCAATTGTGATTTGTGATACTTTGCTATTGTAATTACAGAATGCTGGCTTTATGTTGAATGGTCTTTCACAGAATATCTGAAGGGAGTGATCCACCTGATTATAATGGACTAACAGGTTTGATACAGTCTCTGTATGCTCACATTCTTCATGGAAGATGTGGTACTGTTCATTGTTTAATTTTTGTGTTCATTTCATATGGACAGTGTTGCATTATTATGGTGTAACCCTTCTTTGTAGACGTATGGTGCGGAGCAAGACAGAGAACTAGGCGTTCCAGGAGAGACTCTTGACAACGTGCTATCTGCTCGCAGGGTTGTGGGATGGTACAATGGTGTACCGTGGGACCGCAACCTCAGGATCAACCTGGACGCAGAAGTGTGTGCAATACTTGGGCAAGGCAACGTGGCATTGGACATTGCCAGGATACTGCTGACACCTGTTGATGTGCTCAAGGTGTGTCCTACCAAATGTATAAGTATTCATTATTGGTGGTTCACAATAAATTGAACACTCTTGTAATCAATCTTTGGAGAAAAAAAAATCAGTGCCTGTATTGGCATGTACAGTATTTTGACGTATGCAATGACTGTAATACAGTTAAGTTGGCAGCAAACTACGAAAAATAAGTCCATTTTAAAGTTTTACTGGTCATAAAGTTAAAAACTTTTGTTACCTTCCATTTGGTTTCTTTTTGTTGTGTGCAAATAAGAAAAAATTCTTTTTTTATGAGTTTCAGTAATTAATTACTCAAACTTGGCAGTTGCTGTGAGTTACGGGTGCTTTGTACCTGAACATTATTTGGCAACATGGAGGTTTGGTATATGCCCTTCCAGGATATCAGTTTATTTAGAAGATATGTGACTCTTGAACTAAATAAATATTTCAGTAATAGATCATCCAAATTTTCTGTGTGAAGTCACTGAAATCAATTTTACTCTTGGTCGCACCATAATTTCTTAACATTTATGACGACAAGGGTAGGTTAGGTACGTGTGTGGGGTATCATTTTATTCACAAAACATCCTACTATTGAATTAAATTAATATTCTTTGCAAAATTCATGTTGATCTTATGCCTGAGACTATTGAACATGGACTTCACAATGTTTGGTAAAACTTCGCACCATTCAACAACATTTTGGGAAACAAGTGGAGGCTAAGTATACACTTTTCGGGTACCATTGTACTTGAGACGATTGAACATGGATTTACAACAGTTGGTAAAACCTTGTGCTATGCTTGACGTTTTTAACATTTCAGGTACAAGGGTAGACTACGCATTTGCCTCTAGGGTTATCATCTTTATCAGAAGATGTCGTCTGCATATTAAAATAAATTTTTATTGATTTTAAAGAAGTGTAATTTATGCTCTAGAGATACTTGAACACTGGCTTCATGCAAAATACTGCAAATATTGACATATATGGGTTTGGGGGTTCAAAATTAGTCCGAAATCTCCCAAAATATGTATAACAACCTTATTTATGGAAACCATAAATAGGCAAACATTTTAAATAGCAGCCCAAGGAATTTGTTTTAATTCTGATGGATAGTAATGAAAAATAATTTTGTTGGACTTACAAGTAAACTCTTTTAGTGTAGGTGATGATCACAAACTGCTAGTTGTATAAATTTCATTTCTGTCACATTCCATAAAGTATGGCTTTTTTTTTTTTTTTTTTTTTTGGTAGAATTGTTTTTTATTGAATGCCAAAAAATACTGGAAATTTGTTTATTGCCTGTTGGGAAACCTGGAAAAGTCAGTTAAATTTCATCCTTATAGTTTGTAGCACCCTTGTAAACTTGAAATTTGTCTTTGGTGACAGAAGGTTTCTTAAATGCTTTTCGTGTTTACACAACACTACAAAATATATAACTGCTTCTGAATCACATGTTTTCTATCAAATCTGTGCAACTCACTTCATGCACCAGACAGGCAGAGCCTTTAAATAAAAATTTGGGAGGTATTGTTCATTCTTAATTTTTTATAATACTTTATATTGCACCAGTTGCTGTGTATTTTGTACCACACATGGATGAGGGTTGGACTTGTGTGCCATTTACTCATATGCAATTTCCCATCATGTCTCTGGAAAACCATTTCACCTTGCAGCTAATTTGTTTTTACCTGCAGAAAACCGACATCACGGAACATGCATTAGCAGCCCTGTCCGAGAGTAAGGTGAAGAAGGTGGTCCTGATTGGTAGACGAGGACCGCTTCAGGTTGCCTTCACTATCAAGGAATTCCGAGAGATGTTGCATCTGCCTGGTTGTCGGACTGTTCTGAATCCACAAGACTTTGTAGGAGTGCGCAATGAATTACCTAGTAAGTAGTTACTTCATGCTCCCAACGTCAGTATTGATGGGTTCACTTTTGACACATTAAGATAATCTTGGTGTAGTGGTAAGGTTATTCGTCTCCCACAACAAAGAACCATGTTGATTCCTCGTGGGATCAAATATAGATCTAGAAATATAGAAACTATCATTGTATGTGGTACTGTTCGTAAGAATTGGTGCAAAAAATTTGTAGGCATGTGTTTCCAGTTCTGCCTCGGCCCCGGAGGAGGCTGACGGACCTTCTCTGCAAGACAGCGTTAGATCCACCTGACTGCAAGGATAACGCTGCACCAGTGCAGACATCTTTGCATCCTATATTTTTCCGCACTCCCATAAGATTTCTGCCGCAAAAAGACAATCTGAACGTAAGTGTGCCTAGTGTGATGCAATGATTCTGATTTGTCTTGAAACAAGGCCAGCCCTAGTAAAAATTTGTTTTTGACAAACTTGCTGCAGCAAAGTTTGTGGTGTAATGCCAGCAAGTATGTGTCCAGTTGCACCTTAAGTTTCTTTCGTACGTGGCACTTTGACTGTGTTGCAGAGTGTTTTTCCACAAGACTATTAAACATGCATCCAATGTGCTGTTTTAAGAAAATAACACTCACTTCAGATGAGGACTGATGAGTAATTTCAAAATACCACTTACATTAGAAACACCATTTCAGAGTACTCCAAAACTGCTTTTACAAAGTGCTTTATCTCAAAATATACTTGTCAGATACATACAAAACTACTTAAGGGCCCTGCGCCGAACCTTCCTACAGACTTTCCAGTAATAAAATAGTAGGGTCATTGCTGAAAGCCCTATGAGTTCACAGTGCGACTAGAGCACTTCATGCCAGTGCAGAGCTTTGTGCTTAGTGGCGACGGCGCACTTGATGTGGATGGCAGTGCTGTCCTCATCTCTCCAGTGCTTCTCAGCCTCAAACGTGGAAAAAGCTGCGGGCGGGAGCCTTAAGGGCTCTGCCTGTCTGGCGTTTGAAGTGAGTTGCAGAGGTTTTGTTATAAAACGCACTATTCCATAAGTATTATGGTTTTGGGTGTGAAAATGGCAAAAACAAGTTGTTTTTAAGATCTTTTTAGTTATTAGATAGTCTATACAGAAACCTAAGGTGTGTCCTTAAACACACATATTTCTTTTGTCATTATTTGCGTTCCATAAAAATATAGGGTCACTGCTTGAGTCATGAGACTGCATGCCAATTGGTTGTGTTGTGCATAGAGGCAATGAGGCAAATGGTGAGTGAGCAACAGTTGACCTTAGAACTTGCTTGTTGAAACAAGCAAGTTCTAAGGTCGACTGTTGCTCACTCTTGAAACATGCGAAATAGCAGCCGGCAGGTGGAACCCTTAAAGAGTTCCATAAAAATTAGTCACATGTGTGCAAAGTGCTGTACTTGCATGCATCCACAATGTGCATACATATTAAGGGTAACCACTAGTATTTGCATTCTTCTGTTGCAAGCACAATATATTTCAGTGAAATCATTTTTCTCTGTTTTGATGAATGTTCCTGATGTCATATACGTTTTTCCATTGAATTGTTTGTAGCATTTGTTTACATACAAAATTAGGTGCAATGTTAATGAGAAGATTGGCCAGAACATTGGGTTATTTCCCTTTGTAGCCAATATTATTGACAATAAAGATATTAGGTATGCTTGCATGTGAATTGTGTGGTTAAACTTTTTTCATGAATATGTATAAAAGTTACATTTGAAAGAAAAACTTTCTTGTTTTGAAATGTGATATGTGATAGATTAATGTTAATGTTTCTGTAGCTGCTAATGAAAGCCCCCACATATACCCTCTCACCCACACAAATAAAAATATAAAGTTGACGCGTGCCTGGCTATTGACTGTGTGGCACGGTCGTCGAGATTTGATGCGCTAGACCAAGTATGCGGTTATAGGTAGCTGGCGGGAGGTATTAGAAATCTGACTTATTCTGGAGGTCTTTGGTCGGTTGGTAACGAGGATTAACTGATTGAGTGAAACTGTTGCTACTGTTCTTGAGTTAGATTATGTTGTACTTCAAATTCCAGTCTGGTGACTCTTGACTCCAGAAGTTAAGATTGGCTAGACCGTTCCTAGCTTCAGTCCGGTAGACTGACCCCCTCACCAGCGGGTGATAATAGGGACTGGTTCGGACAAGCAGTGGAAAATGAATATATTGTACCACATGGACAGGCGAGACTGCCCGTAATCTCAGTGAGGCAGCGTGGTCCCATTCCGTCTATCTTTCCTGTGTAGGAGAGACTAAGGTACTCCGCTGCTGGGCAACTAGATGAGCAATCTTTTGTTCCCTACGCCTTTGGCCGTGCCTTATCTTGTAAGTCATAGAGTTTGGTTCGCTGCTGAACAAGACACATAGTGCACTCTGGATGAGAAACTATCCCCTATAATAGTGTAGGTCCAGTAGCTGATTCATGGCACAAGCTCGGTAAGAGTCTCCGCTGATCTCCCATGTCTGTGGGCTGATCAGAGACGTTGAGCTGTGTGGGCCACCAATACTACTACTGGATGTGACTTTCCAGCCAAGGCCAGGCCGCAACCCCCAGGCCAATACCACCCCCAGCACCTAGGTGCTCTGGTAGGTGATACAACATAGGTTTGCTGTCTCTCCTTGGTGGAGGGTATTCCTAGTGGTCGTGGCTCCTCTGTTCCTTCCCTCCAGCAACTGGGTGCTCAGTGTGGTAGGATGCAACAGGCTGCCGTCTAATGGGTGTGTTCCAGACTAGAGGTCCCCAGAAGGGGGGCTTCAAGTCAGGCTAGATAGGATTTACAAAATTACCGGTTTCTGTCGGTAGTGCACAATGCAACTTATTCCTAGCGAATGAAGTGGATGTTACTGTAGAAATAAAAGTGTTAGGATAGAGAACAAGCTGTATTTATTGATGACTCAATAAATATAGTGACTCGTGCTATCTCCTACCGAGCAGAGTACTGAAGGAAAACTACGGTAACCTGGTGTAGGCGACCTGGTTCTAAGCTGGAGGGAAGGTGAACTTGAAAACTTAATATTTAACTACTCAACTAAAGCTGTCTAATGCAGGTATCTGGAAGAGACAAAAGAAGTTAAAAGTTTAAGTAGTTTAAGGTATATTCATGTTTGTTGGGTTTGAAGACTGTTGTTGTCGCAGAGGGTAGCCCCGATGGCTACAGAGGTCTCAAGGTTTTGCTGGAGGCGCCAGCACTAGGGAGTGCTCGGGGTTAACTCAAGAGAAGAATTACGAATGACTGCTGGAGCCTTGCTGCGCACAGACTTAAATTGTCAGAAGTCTAGGCTGCCGCAGCGGGACGCGGGGAAGGCGTGTGACGTCCTTCTGCCGTGAGGCTGGCGTGGGAGGTGAGAACCCTCTCATCAGCATTCTTGATTCGTGTATCTTCGGCGGTGCTCAGCTGTGCCCAAAGTGGCTGACAGCTTGTAGGCTCTCAGTGCGGGGGAGGAGGGAACCAGCGTGCTCGCTGATTGTGAAACCCTGTAGTCACATGTTCCACCGCCCAGTAGATTCTTGGCAGCACAGAACTTATGCGCAAAGTATTGCTTGCAACAACTCTCACATGGGTGGTTGGAGTAAACAACTCTTAAATGGGTTGAAGTAAGGGTATACTTCACGTAAAGAGCGATGAGTTGTAATTGTAGTTAAGTAGTAGTATAAGTGGCACTCATCAAATTAAAAAATTAAAGGAGCTTTACAGTGGTAATTACCTACAGTACTTTTGAAACATGATACTGCACTGCCGGTTGTACAAATTTGTGGTGTGTAGCCCACACTGTAGACTGTAGGGGCAGAGTGCCTATGCCAATTGTATTCCCAACATTCAGCAGCTTTACTGTTGATGGAACTATCACAGAAACCTCATGGTTTGAACTCTTGACTAATAAATAACTTGTATACTTAAATGTGTGTTTTGGAATGTTAGTACACATATTCTGACCAAGTTTTAAAGAAAGTAGGAAATATTCAAGTTGAGAAAATTAAGGTTTTATAAAACTGTGAAGCTGTCGATAAACCAATACCTAATTGCACAGGTCACTTTTGAATTATATGTTTTTGACAGTTCTGTGAGAAATGAATGAACCTGTGATTGTGGCTGTGCACAGAATGTGAAGGTCAGACTACCTTGACTTTAGTGTATGTTATACAAAAATTGTATAAATCTGTTCTGTTTGTGTAAAGATGGTTGGTGGCATAGAGCTGACTGTGAACAGACTGGAGGGCCCAGACATTGAGCACCAGAAAGCAGTGCCAACAGATGAGGTGGATGTTATCGAGTGTGGGTTGGCGATGCGCAGTATCGGGTACCGCAGCGTTAAGGCTGACCCTATGATTCCCTTTGATGATACCAAGGGCCGTGTCAAGAACAGTAATGGAGTGGTTGAACCTGGTATGAAAACATCTCTACTTAAACAATTCAGATATCAATCTACTGGTACAGAGTTGTTCAGTGTATTTTTAAGGTATCAGTATTGACTCTCTAAATCTAAGAAATACTGTAGACACCTGATTGTAAGAGGTTAGCAATTTTACATGGTCATTCTCAGGAACCATGCTTGTTGCTGCTCATGTGAAGATCATACAAGACTGTCATTTTATTTGGCAGACGTCTGCCTTTTAAAGTAATTAATAATATTTGATTTTGAAAACTTGTGATTTTTAAGACATTAAATTTGTTTCTTTATGTCCTCCAGTAATAAGTAATTCGTAACCACGTACTCAGATTTTTCCTGTAAGATTCCACTTGCACTTGCCATGATTTACATGGCACTTGGCCATTGTATATTTTATGACAAAGGGGTGTCATTTTTGCCATTCCAGGATATCAGTTTATTCAGAAGACATGTATTTATTGAAAAAAATTGATATTTCAGTGACAATACTCTAATTTTCCCATAAAAAGTAATTAAAAATAGACTTTGTGCTCGTGCATTATTCAATTTTTAAACATTTTCAATGACAAGGGGAAGTCAAATAGCCATATCTGGGGTACAATTTTATTCAGAAGACATCTGTCTGTTGAATTGAATGAATATTTCATTTAAAAATGGTGTTGGTTCAATGCCAAAGATGATAAACTCGAACTGGGAGAAAAAATACATTTTAAACACACTTTTTGTATTTTTTGTTCAAATTGGTCGGTTTTATATTACAGTGGTACTGATTTTACACAGTCTATCTGGGGAACCATGGCACCTTGTAAAATCGATGGTCTACTGTACTGAGAAGAAACAAATTTTAATAGATTGAAATTACAACATTAACCAGGGTATACTCTATGATTAACCATTTTATGATTGTCTGTTGGTATTCTTACATTTTAAAATTTTTCAAGAACGTTATAAAGCAGTGTACACTAGTATAAAGAGACTTATATTATTTCTGTTCCAAAGAAATGTATCTAAGTTTGTGGCCCTTGTAACATCTCTCACTCATTGCTTTGGAAAGCTTTAGAATAACTGAGCATTGTGGTATTTGCGCTTGTGAAGGTTGAAAATTGGACTCA
Organism: Dryococelus australis; assembly: GCA_029891345.1. Classification (NCBI taxonomy): domain Eukaryota; kingdom Metazoa; phylum Arthropoda; class Insecta; order Phasmatodea; family Phasmatidae; genus Dryococelus; species Dryococelus australis. Next base: position 340,011,312 of record CM056993.1, on the reverse strand, counting down.
AACCTGTGGTTGATGTTTAGGTTTAAGTCCTTTGTGTTAAATATTAAAATGCATAGGATTTCACAGCTGTCATGAAGCATTATTTACACTGCTGTGTCATAGTCTGTATCTCAAGAAATACACGTTCATCCATGAAAATTTATGTACGTACTTAATTTGCTAAGGTGATGGATGTACTGTAGCATAAAGGAGGAGCCAAAACCTTGACGCATGTCCGATAGTTAAGGCTGAATCACGGTCGTGTGGCTTTGGTTGCACTTAGGTCTGTTGTACGTGCGGGTTTGATTTAGGCTTAATTACGGCTGGATATAGCAGTCGGGGTGTGTACGTAGCGGTGCTGACGGGTTGATGGCAGTCGTCGTATATGGTCCCAGTGATCGAAGTAAGGCGGCACAATCTTGTTCGGCTCGTCGGCTAGCTGTAAGCGGGGTTAGACCAGCCAGTTGTCGGGCAGCAAGGCACGCAACTATTTGCTCCTCTCTCCTGGTGCTGTGCCTCACCTTGAAAGGCATAGAGTAGGTGTAATCACGGAGAACTCGAAATAAGCACCACGGATATCCCTAACTTCGTGTTGCCTGGCGACAGTCTGGCCAACGCGAGCTCCAGTGCTTCAGAAGATCTCCCACTGTTGCGGGCTGATTAGAAGTGTTGGAGCCATGTGTGTTGCCAAGACTATTACTGGGTGTGAGTTTCCCAACCAAGGCCAGGCCGTAGCACCTAAGCAAATACCTCTGCCAGCACCAACGTGCTCCAGTGGGAGTACAACTCAGATGTACCATCTCTCTGTGATTGAGAAGTGTTACTAGTGATCATGGCTCATCTATTCTATTCCTCCAGTACCTGTATATGTGGTAGGAATAGAATGGCATCAATGATGGCAGCCTCTGGTGGCTGCTGAAGACTGTTCAGTCGTTGGCGACAGCCTCTGGAAGGGCTGTTGAAGGGCTCGTAGTAGTGTAGACTCCAGCACCCAAGTGCTCGGAGAATACTGCCTGCATGGACAACTGGCTAGGACTGCCGTGCACGGCCTTATATAGCGAGTCAGTGCGTGTCGCTGGGGAGGGAGTGTGATATCCCTCAGGTGCGAGGCTGGAGTGGGGGTTGCACCCTCTGGTCATCTCTCGGCCTTCGCGTATCCTTGGTGGTGCTCGTGCATGGCCCGAGGCGGCTGATTACTTGTAGGCTCTCAGTGCGTAGGAGGTGGGGTGATGCGCCGCTGTCTTTCGCAGCCCCTCGTATCCACGTGTCCGGCCGCCCTCCAGGATTGTGGCAGACCGGTACTTCTGTGTACAAAATGGCGTGGGGTTTAAATCTCACGTGTGTAAAAGTGTACACTAGGGTTGCAGTGAGATGAGTCATAATCGTTTATGGTATATTCTCCCGCCCTCCCACTTTTGCCTTTAAATCTCCCGCTTTTTGTCTCGTCTTGTTAGTGCTAGTATAAGTGATCGGTATTTGTATCAAGGTCATGACAGTAATGCGCGCAGCTGTCCCATAGCTTGATGGTCAGAAATGTTCGGCCCACATCAGCAATACACGAACGACGTGGCCACGGTCTGAGAGGGGGAGGTTCTGACACTCCCTATTCTGGCAAACAAAGAAAAATGACCCCTTCGTGTCGCAGATAGTTTAGCCAGCTGCCGCAGCACTACTAAATACTTCTGCACACATCGACTATGACAGCCACAAAGTGATTAGTAGCTCTGCGGCAGCAAACATGATATTTGGCGGCAGTTTGTTGAACTATTGGTGACACGAAAGTGTCATTTTTTTGGCTTTAGTATTCATACCTCTCTCCTTAGACCGTAGGCATGTCCAATCAACAATCAGCAACTGGCAACCATCTTTGTCTAAGTTTGGTAGCGTTCAGTGGCATTTTTGCATTTGTAGGCCTACTTAGTGTTGACTTAAGAACTTGTTTATATAGTATGTTAATCATTACGTGGCAAAAATAGCAAGTAATTTTTAATAAATCTAAAGTTACATGGCAGAAAAGAAAGAAACTAAATATTTGGCTGTGCACAGATTATCTTACAGCGATAAATTTCCGTGTATTATAGTCCAGAAAAGGAGAACATTTTGATTTTTGTTTGTTATGTCGGTGTAATTTTGTTGTATCGCGTGCTGGGGGAGGTGACGTGGTGAAACACATCCAGACCAAGAAACATCAAGACAATGTACGATGTGTTGATACAAATATGAAGTTAAGTTTTTGTAGTGATACAAACAGGAAAGAAGAAGAAAGTGTCTCAAACGCAGAGTGATTGTTTACGTCTTTTGTCGTAGAACACAATCTTTCTTATAGCTGTGCACATCATGTTGGGTCTTTGTTTCGTAAAATGTTTTCAGACAGTGCTATCTCTAAAAAATATGATTGTGCACGCACAAAAACTTATGCAATTGTAACTGAGATGGCAAAAACTGAAGAAGAAAAACTTGGGCATATACTAAAAAAATGTAGCTTTTTCAGTGGCCACAGACAGTAGCAATGACAGTGATTCGAAACTATATCCTGTTGTTGTTAGTAATTATAACAGTGAAACTTGTAAAGTGGAAAGCTTAGTTCTTTGTATCCCTGTTCTGTCTGGAGATTCTACTGGCCTGAATATTGCAACATTGGTCATTCAGTCCTTGAAGTCGTGCAATATTCCTCTCGAAAAGTGTATGCCCTTCAGCACTGATAATGCTCCTGTAATGATAGGCTTGAAAAATGGGGAGGCAGCTCACTTGAAGAAAGAAATTCCCAATTTGTATGTGGTGGGTTGTGTCTGCCATTTAATCAATTTAGCGGCATAAAAGGCAGCTGCAACACTTCCTTGTAGCATAGTTGAAATATTGGTGGATATATTTTACTTCCTTGAAAAAAGTGCAAAGAGAAAGCATAAGTTGAAAGAATTTCAAATATTATATGACACTGAAGTCAGAAAACTGTTGAAACATGTTTGCACACGCTGGCTGTCCCTTGGAAAATGCTTGTCAAGAATGCTGCAACAGTGGGACCCTCTAGCAAGTTACTTCTATTTTGAGGTTAAATCTCCACATGAGAAGAAATCAGGAACATTAGACTCGTACAGGATACCAAAGACGTCAAAAGCGGTCTCTTCTGATAGTAGTAGAACTTTAGGGAAAATTTCTAGTCTAAAACAAAATTGTGAATCGCCACTGCCAGAATCAAAAGCACTTAAACCACTCCCTGAAAAAAAAGTGGAAGTTGTTCCTATAGGCTTTCTAGAGAAGAGAGAGTATTTGTTCCTAACATGCAAATTAAATAAGTGTTTTTGTTTGTTCCTTCAGAATACATTGCCTGTATTTAAAAAGCCTAATGTGGATTTACAAACACAGAAACCACATATTCACGTGCTAAAGGCTATTCTTATAGAACTGTTCAAAGATGTCATTAAAAGATTTCTAAAACCAACCATTGTCAGAAACTCTTCATAAATATTGGAGGTTGATTATCACAAGAGAATGAACCAGAAAGAGGATTCTGATATTACAATTAGAAATGCTATGTCCTGGGCAATGTGTGATCTTAAACCTGAAGAAACGGTTCTTTTCTACTCATCAGTTAGGGAGTACTTCGAACGTACATGTGATTACATGATTCATAAATTTCCATTCAGTGACGCTGTTCTAACAAATGCTGAAGTTGCACAGATAAGTAATGTTTGTGATGCATCTTTCTCAAATTTTAAATTTTTTGTTGATAAATTTCCTTTCAGAATTAGTGTTGAAGGCCAGGTTTTAGATTCTACCATTGATAATTTGCAATCAGAATTTTCTGAGCTTCAACTTGAACATCTGGAAAAAGCAATCAAGAAAGAAGAAAGGATTGATGTTGAGTGGAGTGTGGTGGGAAAAATCAAAAGTGCATGTGGACATTTCAAGTATGCACATTTATCAAAGGTAATGCGTGTGTTATGGGGTGCGACTACCCTAGATGGTTGTGCGGTGATGTTGACCAACCTGCCAAGCTCAGCGTGGCCTACTACAGCGAATACTATATATTCAATTAGGTCTAGGAGGCGTAAGGAGGTTAGATGCAGTATTCGGCCGCTTCGAGGTAGGTTTGCTATGGGTTAGAGGGGAGTCAAACCCCAGAGTGAGTTGGACAGAGGTGGCTTCCCGCCCCGGGAGCACGAGCCTTCTCACTATTAGGGTCACCAGTATATGAGATGCTAGCAGTCCCAAATGGGTGAAATTATGAGAGATTTAATCTGACTTAGTGATGGGGGTGCGTGGTCTGGCGGAGGAAACTTTAAGTGGGAGAGTAGGTTGGCGTGTTGGTATAAAACCTACCGAGGGGAGTGTTGTACGAGAGCGGGTGTCAGGTTGTGCTGGGAGTCGAATCTGGATTACCTTTCCCGTTGCGAGTTTAAAATCACAATATTTCAGGAGTAATGTACCCGCAGGATGTTTTACTCTGATACACCGTCCGGACTTTAATTGAACATTACTAGTGGTTTTCAATTGCTGACTAGCGGGGTTGTTGTGGGGAATAGTGTTGTCCTCCTGAATTAACAATTTCTCCTGTTCCTCGTCCTCCGCTGTCAGATACCCTGGTCACTGATTACCAAGTAGATAATCTAGCGGGGTAGAAATATCCAAGGGAATAAATGGAGAAATGGCCCATGGAGTTGGTCGTGATACCTGACCGGGGGTTCGCCGTTATACATGGGGTTAGCGTTAGCCCGTGCAAGGGCATGACGTTCTCTATGTCATTGTTTACTAGGAGCACCTCTTCCTTGCTGTACATCTGATTATTAGAGTTTACACAATACCACATAAGATAGGGAATAAGAGTCCTCTTTTAACTATTAGTAACGGTACGCAAGAATTTAACGTGACATGGTTGCTTATTGCGGGGATTGGTCCCTGGGGATTAATCACAATAATTATAACTAATACAAAAATTCACAATTATATAAATTGTATTGGCAAAACACTGGAGACAAATATGGTACGAGAATAACGTAAACCAAACGGGGTCATGCGAAGGTGAGCCTGAGAAAGAGCAAAATATAGCTGTGTAACTTTACAGGCTAGAATTGAAAATGTGTAGCAATGCAACGTTGATAGCGGCTAATAATTAAGGGGGAGATAATCATGGTAGCAATACGAAACGTGATGGCTCGGTACCGTGGAGTCAAAGGAAGTTGACTGGGGTACGGATTACCGGGTTAAGGTGGGGTATACCTGTAGCTGGTAGACATCTCACGTGCAGGTCCTTGACGTGCAGGTCTTGAGAGAGAAAGAGTCTTCACAGACTTGTCGAGGGTTTAAGGTGCATGTTATGAAAGGAGGGTTTGCAGTCTGAAATAGAGTAGTCTTTGGTTGGACTCGAAGGAGAGCTTTCTACAAGCTGTGTGTAAGAGAGTGCTCTGCGGACTGGAGTGGTGAGCAGCAAAGCCCTTTCGAACTGGAGGAAGGTAAGTCATTTCTGACTGAGGAGGATAAGTCCTTGCAGACTGGGGATTGGGCTCGCGTCCTCTTCGGTCGCCGAGCCCGACGCCACTTGCTGGTGCTGGCAGCCAGGGCTGTATTTATACAAAATTTCCTCCGATTGGCAGTTTTTCAGGGTGCAGGGGGGTTGCGTAGCCTTCCACCACGGGGCGTATTTTTCGGGGATACAGGTGCGCCGTGAGTTTCTTATCGTCCTGTGTGGAGGCGACAACAAATTAAAATCCTTGTCTCTGAGGCGGGCCGGCTGTGACGTCACAAGGTCACAGCGGTGCTGCTATCTCTCGTGATTGTAGGAACTTCTTCCAGGGCTAGCCAAGAGTAGTAGAATTCTCAATAATAATAATAATTCCAATTGCGGGGGTGCCATTTGCATGCAATTCTGAATGGGCAATGGGGATTGTAATTACGCACGTAATATACAATGATGTGATCAGCTGCCCAGGCTTGTGGGCTTCTTAGTGCGATACATTTATTCTGGTTTGCAGCTTAATATTCTGCTCCTGAGCACACGTGGCTTGTAGATGGGGCGAAGTCGTCCGTAGAGCGCACATTCTCTCTGCACAGCATTCTGGCATGCGTCAAGGGTTATGCTTGCAATTTTGTCTATTCCCCACAGCAATGCTGAACAGAGAGGATATTCAGCCAAGTTAGAAAGACAAGGACTTAGTTTAGGTCATCCATGTCTAATGAGACATTGGACAAGTTGATGGTGGTCAAATCTAGGCAATAGGGGAACTGCTATGAACAATTATTTTACTCTGTATTTTTGAAGAAAGTAAAGTCTGCGACCAGAGAAAGCTTGAAAAAGTAATTTATCAGCCAAATCAAAACTTCCTGTAAGTAATCATGCTTATGTTATTTTGATAACTTTATATGAAAAATGGTATTTGTATGTTTTTTTTATTTGGTGACAGAAAAAAATCTCCCTCTTTTTGAAATTCTTATTCCTCATTAAAATATTACAATTTCTAACAGCTGTTTTTTAAATTTTTACTTAAAAAATGCCTGAATAGCACCATTTTGCACCTGCAAATCGAAATTTTCCCGGGGGAGGGCTCATGGAGCCCTCACTGTATTGGGAGGATAAGTGGTTGCTCCTCTGGGAAAATCGCCCTCTTTTGGACTTGCCAAAGTTTGCATGTATGGTATAGGGCATCAGTGCAGCATGTGGCGAAGTCCCGAGAGGTGTGTACTGCCAAGGCCGAAGTTGAACTGGCTAGAGTCGTACCCGGTGCTCTTTCATTCGGCACTGTTAAGCAGGGTGGATACAGAGGGTTGGGCTTCCTCAAGCTGCTTGTCAGTGAGACTTGGGTATGGTATCCAAAAGGGGTCAGTCTTCCAGTACCAAACTCTTTCTCCTTCTGTCACAGTTCAGTGTGTTGGATGGAGTATAGACTGGTCTGGCTGGATAGCTGCCTTAGGGAGGTCTTGCTAGTGGTGGAAGCTCTACTGTACTATACTCCTGGAGCACAGCATGGGTGGCTGTCTAATGGGTGTGTAGTAGAATATACATGGTGGCCCACACTACCTCCTAACTATTCCAGCCCTAGCTAAACTCACCGTTGTCCAGAAGGGACTGTTGATGACCACTACCAGAGGTGGTAGTGGTGAGTGGTTGCCATTACCAGCAAGTAAGGTGAGCGTGGTGCGTCCTGAAGGGACCTTCGACGACCATTACCAGAGGTGTAATGTTGGTGCAATTGTAGTTACCAGCAAGTAAGACAAGAGGGTTGATGGCATCTGCAGGAGCTGTTGGTGAAGTAACTCCAGAAGGTCTGGAAGGTGTTTTTTCAGCCGCTGAAGAGCTTCTGGAGGATTGTGAGGACCTGGTGACTTCTTTCAGTACAGTTCAGCGCGGTGTAAGGAGCATAGACTGTGGTGGGTTGTGAGGACCTGGTGGCTTCTTCTGGCCCAGTTCAGAGCGGTGGAGGAGGCATAGATTGGCATTATCGGGCAACACACTGACTTATATACTACTTGTTCGTGGGCACTTGCGGGTGAGGGGTGCAGGGGGTGGCAGGCCCCGCCCCTCGAGCTGTCTGCTGGAGTCATCTGTTAGCATCATCTGCTGCTTGGTTTTCTGCTGATGCTGCATGTGTCAGCTTTTGATATTGGTGGTACCCTCTCTTGGCACACCATAGAACTATGTCACCTTGGGCAGCAGGCTCAACTGCTTGGCTTATAGTACAATCTCACTTTGTGGGGGTTGATGTGACATCTGATTTAAAATGTGGAGCGAACAGTAAAAACTAGGGCTGATCGGTTCTCATATTTTTAGTTCGGTTCGGTTTTTGGTTTAAAATGTCCGTTCTCAGTTGGGGTCAGTCATGGCTACACATTTTTATGAGTGCAACAAAGATTACAAAAATATTTATGCACACAAACAAAAATTCTGTTGTCAAATTGACTTTCATATCAATAAAATGTGTAATGCGTTTTATTCCACTATATCTAAAGACATCACTTACCCTATAAAAGTAATAATATTAGCAGTATATATAACAAGTGTCACTTTTTTAGCATCATGATAGTTCTGTTCAGTAACAGATTCACACTTTATTTGCTTTGTTACAAATACCTGCTGCTGAAAAGATTCTTTTATGTAAAAAGGACACAAAAATTCACATTAAAATCATTTATGCACATAAAAAGTTTGGTGTCAACTTCACTTTGATTTTAGGCAATGTAGAGATAGAGCGTAGAGTTTCTATTACCCTGTAGTTGTAAAATCGGCCACACAGTTGGTCAGCCAAATTTACTATAAGGTAATTTATAGTACCATGGTTTTGTGTAGGTGGTGTGGGAAACTTTATTTTGCCCTGAACACAAATACTGTGCAATATCTCGACAATCCACAAAACTAGGAGAAATAGCTTGCATTTGTACCTGATTACTGTCAGGTAACAACCTTATGATTAATATGCAAAGAAGATTATTAAAATTAACATAACATTTCAACAATACCAATTCATCACAAGGTGAGTGTAAATATAGAACCATTTACCTTTACTGTGATTCCAGGAACTGTTTGAACAGAAGAAATACAAAACAGCACCGAATGCAGGACATATCATGGGTTTCAAATGCTACTTAAATTATGTTAGCATCAGATGGTGTGCGGAAACATTTATTAAAAGGAAACCTATTAGAATAGTTTCAACGTTGGACATATAAGACACTAACCTTTAAATTAAAACGAACATACAAGACATAGTCTCTTTTGAGGTTAACTATCACAGCATGTCTCGTGTGTGTTAACAGGCCCTATCGTGTAGGTTACTGTCACACACTGTAATGATAGCTACTATCATGGTAGCTATTATCACCATGAAAACATGCCCTTACTGAAAAATTTATTACAGTTTTTTAATTTGACGTGTAAAAATCCGATTTATGAAACCGTATGATGTATATAGTATTCATTGCCCGCTAAAATGGATATTTCTCTGTTAAATGTTTTTAAATTTCGCCTAATTTAGCGGAAAGTCAGCTGAAAGAACTTATACAAATATATGCCGCAAGCAATGCAAGCCATATAAGACCTTGCTATAAAAAAATGCCGGCCCGAAGCAAAAACAAAAGAAATTTTCTTTATTACTCTTTTAACTACACTCTTGCAGACATTGAAACACGGCCTCACACAATAGCGAGGCCATGGCTGGTTTATAATCAGGCTGTTAAAAAACGTAGTGGTTAAACAAAATTGATTGGTGTTGCCGAAGAAAATGACAAAGCAGTCGGTAATCGGAGAAACATAACAAGAAAAAATTATCCTGTACAGTATTGTGTGTCTGCAATAAACAAAATTTGAGTCAGTGCCCATTCACAGGAAAGGGAAAACTGCATGAGCAAGTGTGGTAGCACTGGCTCCATAGCATCATCATTTATTTGCTAAATATTTTCGAGGGAACTGTTTACATGCTTCATTAATATGAAATTATAATTTAAGTTACTAACATCTGTGTACACAATTTGAATATATAACTACGTTTAACAAAATGAAATAAAATGGGACACAATAAAACAGTATTCCTGTATTGGCAATGCATGGTTTATTGGGAAACCCTAACCTCTATATCCTGGGGAGCTGTTTGGGATGATTTTAATGCTATATCATGTAAGTAGTAATATTGTAAATATAATACGACAGATACGCTACATACCGTAATATAAGTGGAAGTGTCATTATTTGGTAAATTGTTAATAATTGGTTAGTTTTAACTTTGGTGCAAGAGAAACCCAATTGGTCGTTTTTTTCTGAGAATTCGGGTAGGTTTCTGTTTGTGTAAAAATGTCCAGACCGAACCGAAAATTCAGTTAACCGATCAGCCCTAGTAAAACTGGACAGACATGACTGTAATAACGCTCCTTATTGCAAGGGCTTATCCTGTAGGCATGTTACCAACCTCTAGTGCTGTTTTATCCCCACCTTGTTGAAGTGGAAGCACGTTCAGATTAGGTGAAGTTGAGTTTGTATTAGAATCAGATAATAGGTCACACTTCAGGTTTTTATATTTTTCAGTTCCAGGGTATGTCGGGATCTAATTGCTGTTATGAATGTGACCTGACGCACTCTCTTTGTGGGTATGGCAGTTGGTGGGTGGCTCCAAGGTTCTTGCCCCATGAGCAACAGTGAAGCAGTGGTCGCCGCTTGTACGGGGTTTTTCTTGGGCCTACATAGCTGGGTTTGGCCACTTGTATGATAGAGCTTTGTGCCTTAAGAGGTGCACTTGGCGATCGAATGGGCAGGTGGGTACCCTGATAGGGGTATAGGTGGGTGTGACGTTAAGTTGTCTGACCACTCTTGTGACGTTGGAAGGGTGTGGTCAGTAAGGGGTAGACACAGCCTGATGGAGAGTAGGGTGCAGGGAGTACGGTAGGGTAGGTGGCCTGATCTACTGGCCTACAGTCCAGTGACTTGGCAAGCGAGACGTCACTGGCAGACCAAGTACCAAACTGAGGGTTATAGTAGCAGGACTAGGGGTAACCACTCCTGTGGCTCCCAGCGAGCAAGACGTTGCTGACGGACCCAGGTGTCACGTAGAGCGGGGCTCATCAGGGGTTGGCCTATCATTTCCAAGCAGCTGACCTGGCGAACGAGGCTTTGCTGGTAGGCCCGGGCACTTACTGGAGGGGTGATAGTCCAAGTGACAACTGCTGTAGTGTTACCCAGGAAGACAAGCTTCCTAGTCTGCACTTCGAGACTGTTCCCAAAAGGTGAGGTTGAGGATGGGGTTTCTGCTTGTGGCTATCCCTGTAAGAGTTTTACGGTAAATGTGACGAAACAGGAAACAGTGGGAGCAAAGAAGTTCAAAGTAGAAAGTGCTGGAAGAGACCACAACCAAGTCAGATGTATGCCTGTTTTATTGATTGCTCAATCAAACACATATAAACCAGCCTGTACCCTGACTAGGGTCTGAAGGGCTGATCCTAAGTTGCCAACTGGTTATTGACCTAGGTTGATAAGACGCGGCAATGCGGATGGGGTGAGGGCGACCCCAAAAGTCAGCAGTACTCGTACTCAAGTCAACTACAGGTGAGCTACTAGGTAGCTGGAAGCACGGCAGGCTTCGGTGTGCTGGCAAGCAGTGAGGAAGCGTCCTGCAGAGTATAACTCTTGACAGTGGAGACTTGAAGTTGGTTGACCCGTAGGCAGAGTGATGTTCTGCGAAGGGAGATGTGACGTCTGGTGGCTCTCGGGCAGGGTGTTGTTCTGCAATTATACTGGCACTGGACAGTTTCGAACTGAGTACTGCAAGTTCTATTTGTATGCGGCGCACATGGTCAATGCAGGGGTTGTGGGGTGTGGTGAGAGAGAAAATGCAGAGGAAAGCGATTTGGAGAGCGCGGCGGTAGTGAGCCAGTGGAGATGGCCGAAGGCAGCTGAAACTGGCGGCTAATTACCTTCTCGCAGCCGAAGGCTGGAGGGGTAGAGAGCAGAAACGTGATGCGAAGCGGGTTGTGGTGCAGCAGGCGGCAACAACTGGGTAAGCCAACCCTGGTTTGGAAGCGTGCTGTGTCATGTACGGCAAAACAGCTCCTGTTAGGGGGGGGGGGGCTAGATGAGAGAATGTCGTCGCTCGTGGAGTGTCGAATGTGGCAGTGCACCAAGGCTATGGCAAAGTCTGATTTTGCTTTGACCAGTGTGAATGCAAGTAGATATAGCGGGCCACTGCCCACTATTGCACCAGTAGGTACTTGTTGAAACATGCAGATGTGAAAGGATGTACCAGGGTGGCTTTCTGGCAGGTAGAGTACATGTACTTTCCTCACACTTGGCTGATGTAATTCCAGTCCTCTTCTCGGGTATGCGAGGCTGAGAGGCTGGTTATAAAGTAATCCTCTTAGTGCTGGTTTTTAGTCTTATTCACTGAAGACAGTTTGTTCATGGTTTGTTCACTGTAGCTGTTTTTTCTGTTGGGCTGTCAAATGGATAGGAGTAGGACTCTTACACCAGACATGGCTATTTGGGTTGTGTGTATTTATTGGTAGTTGGAATTCTTCATCACAGCTGGCTGCACTATATATGTTTCAAGAATGCCAGACAAACCAGTGGCTATTCATCTGGTGGCAAATCATGCATCTTGAGTGAGAAGGGTTAAAATTGTTAAAATATAACTTTAATTGTGAAGTAATAAAAAAAAATCTATGCTACCAGACGTTAAATTTTGAACAGGAATCATTGAAGAGGAATCATTAGATGATGTAAAATCAGCCTTAGGAGATGCTTGTTTGTTTAGAACATTGTACAGAATTTTGTTGGTAAGCTATGATTACAGACTGCCATCTTTGTGTGTATGTTCTTAAAAGAACAACTAAAATTGTTTTGAGAATCCAAGAGTTGGTTTTAAATTTACTTGCTTTGCACAGAGCAATACTTAATAAAAATAGTGAAAATAACTGCCAGTGCAAAATTTTGCACGTGACTTTAAGCAGTCATTGAAACTTTTTATAATTTCAGTTGTGCAGAGTGCTTCGAGCTGTTACAGACCTTGACGCATGCATCATTTAGAAGCCCACAGTTTAGTCCATCAAAAAATTTCCACTTTACATGTCAAAGAGCATTATGTACACAGTTATAATAATTTGGGTGTTTGTTTTTAATGTTTTTCCACATCTGTTCATGATCCATTGGGTGAATGTTGGCAGGCTTGTATTCAGCAGGATGGGTTGCCACTGGACCATTGGGTGTGATTGTGTCAACAATGACCAATGCATTCACGGTAGCCCAAACAATTGCTAGTGACATGAGAGAAGGAGCGTTGGACTTTACCACCGAAAAGCAAGGGTTAAACTTCATTAGCTCTTTGCTTGAAAGTAGAGGTAAGTCATGCAAGAAATGAAATGTTCCTGCTTAATATTATTTGTTGCATTCACAAAAAGGCTTAACCCTTTCAGGCCCACTTTAATTTACGGTCTCAGGTGTTGCAAACAAAAAAAATTATTAATGCATGCTGTACTTAAGTCGACACAACACTTGTTTCGTTGTCACCATTAATGAGTTGTAGGCTGTATGTTCAGCTACAGTTATCTGAACCAATTTTGACCTAGACCAGTAAGATTGTTTGCAAATCATTTACCCACAGGTAATATCATTGGTCATTGAGCTTTGCAGTGTGCAGCACAGACAAAAAATTATCTACGTGTGCGTAATGTACACAACAACTGTGTACACCGAGTCTGAATGGGTTAAAACTATGGAACATTCCTATTTTATTGGGTTTACTACTTTATACCAGCTCAGCATTCATAAATTGAATAATCCGGGAGTTTCGACATGATGTAATTTTGGTCTGGTCTGTTTGCTGTATGCATTATGCTTTGTCGTTGGCAACCCAGTCTGTGTTGAAATTTACATCCCTTCCTCCATCATCATTTCCTTTTAAGAAGTCCCTTTGAAAAAGTTTTCCTGTTTAATAAGTTTACATATTGTTACATGATTGCTCCTCTGCATCACTTCTTTTGCCCCATCCTGCTTGAGCAAGTGAACCTGTGTCAGAGGTGAGCGGTAACCAGAGGAGTGCGCAGAGGTATTTAAATGCTTGCTGCTACGATAAGACTATAAGGGCCCGTGCGCTCCTGTCCTTGAGCAGATTGAATTTTTGGGGTTATCATTGAAAGAATATTCTGGTCATCACTAATTCCTCTCTCAGCAAGACATGGGGTGCGGGAAACCTTCTAGATTGGGCCAGCAAGACTGTGTAAGCTGTAATGGGCCTCCAAGCTGCCAGTTTTACAAGTCTAGAGGATTGTGTGACCTAAGTACCATGTGTGTGAAGACAGCAAAATGATGAGTCAGCAAAGCGACGGTTACAGTAACCACCAGCAAGAGGGAAGTATGTGGACCGTGAGCATCGGCGCAGTGGAAAGCGAGACAGATGGGCGGGATTATTGAACTGGTTGCGTGGGTGACCGACATTTGTAATGGTGGCAATACAAAGATTGAATGTGTTTAAATAACGAGTAATACAACAGTAGAACCCCACTTTTACATTCCCGTACTACGTTTTCCCATGTCTTATGATGATAACGTTGACACATGACTGTTTTTGAGTTATTTAATTTTAACAACTTCAGCTCCATCACTTGGACCCCTTGCACAGAGTTTGAAGGTTAGTATTATTGAGTAAGTATAAGGTTGTACTGTCTGCCTCGCAGATTTTATTATTAACCGGTGCACCATAATCATGCTAGGAGAACAAGTGAGTCCATTTACTCCCTGCTAAATCGCTCTAGTAGTATTATCACTTGTCTTTTGTTTTGCATTCCCCTCCCAGCCGGCCGGTGATGTCGCAGAGGTTAGTCATGTATTCGCATCCCCCTGCTCAACGACCACCCCTTCGCCCTAGTGACATCAGCCGATGAGAGTTGGGCACCGGCCCACGATGAGTATAAAAGCTGAGACGGCCTGCGTTTCTGCAGCTGTCTTTAGTCTCAGCGCTCACCGCTCGGGACATGATCAGGTTGAGCAATCTTCTTTCCTAGCGCCTGATGCTCAGGAACTGACTAGATTGTAGTGTTCAGTACACGTTACTCGGGCACCTTACCTTTTCGTATGTAAAGTTTTGTATTGTTACCACTGTTCCAGCACGCGTTGCTTGGACCTCACTGTACGGTACACATCAGCAAAGCATGCAGTAAGGTAGGCTATGTCAGTTAGGAGACATCCGCTACGTAACCCGCAGCCCGACACCCCCTTGCAGTTACTCCCATAGCTACAGTGGATCCTATCCCAATCTTTCTCAAGGCTAACATCCTGTCATGTACCTGCTTAGTTTACCAAGCTCGTGTCAGCGATCACGTAATGTCGATTCTACAACACGTACGTCAACAATGCAAGATGTTATTCTTCAGTAATTATCACCACACATTCCCTCGTTTTGAGTCGGACGCCTCTGCCGGCCAACCTATACTGTAGCTTTCAAGGTTTGAAGCCCACATGCTGGCCTGAAGCTAGAGTGCTTTCACCACATCTTTATTTCACGGAAAATAAAATGTGCTTGGCTTTTAACTCGAGTACCCTTCCTTGTAGTATAGTACCTTGTAGTTACCCTTGTAACGTACTTGCAGGTATTCACGGGAATTATTCAGTCGAGCCACACACTTTCTGCACAGTCCAAGCACTAGTACTGACCGCTCTTTCCACCAATCCGGGATTGAGGGAACAGAGGAGCCTTTCCATAGGTACACCGTCTGTGAAACGGTATACTGGCTTAGCAATTACTGCTCCTCGGAGCGGTTCCGCTGAGGAATTGTAACCCCTAAGTCGTAACTCGGCTAGCCAGGCCATGCACCCTAGTGATGATACACACAACTTCAGTACAGACGATCACCTGCAGTTGCAGTACAGTTTGTGTAGGGGTAATTTCCACATCCCGATGCCTTTTTCCCAAAGGAAGGACCTGAAAGAGAAAGTAAAGAATACATTCGCTGCATCAGTTTGAGCGCATGAGTGAGTATTAATCCTCTGTAGTGAAACAGATAGCTAGCCGTCCTCCACGAGAACAGGCACAAGCTCTAGGTCACTTGCAATATAGTTGATAGAATGTTACAACAGAAACCACATATTATGATAAAAAATATTTATTACGGATTGAAGGCAACTTCTACATGACCAAGTATATCCATGTTACCAGAAGTTCCAACTAACTTCTGATACAACCAAATCGGATCACCAATCTCCAACTTCATCTTCTTCCGAGCACACAGAAGAGCATTAACAAAAGTACTAATTACAGCAGTATTATTCACAACACCTTCATGAACAGGAAAAGGCTTCCAACATATAATATCCTGAGCATCAATGTCATTCAGAGCCTTTATTTCCTTAGGATCCTTGGCTTTATAGGGTTTCCAGGACAAAATTCCGAAAGACAACTACCAGCCTTTGCAGTAATGCTTTGTAGGCCAAAACAAAACAAATATAAAAGCAGAATGTAACTCTCCTCAACAGCTAAAACTTTGAAACGCCAAATCTTATCGTCTTTATCAACATCATAACTCACAAGCAAAATATTTCTGTAGCTCTTTCTAGGATAATATCTAGAGACACGATTCTGCCTTTGAAGCATTTCGCAACCATAATATTTTGCCCGTAAGTTACGATGTTGATAAAGACGATAAGGTATGGTGTTTCAAAGTTTTAGCTGCTGAGGAGAGTTACATTCTGTTTTCATTTTTGTTTTGTTTTAGTCTACAAGGCATTACTGCAAAGGCTGTGAGGGTGAGGTGATGCCTCTGAGAGTTGGCCACATGGGGTTGTGTTGGCTTACCACTGGTGTAGCTTCCCTTCGGCAGTCGCTGGCTCTGGCTTGGTGTCTTGGGCTCCGGCTGGAGTGGGCAGCTGGGCAAGCTGGCTTTGCTGTCACCTGCAGATGATTGAGGTGCCAGCTTACTGGCTGGCATGTGGTCGGCTGGTGCTGGAGCCTCACTGGCGGCCTGCAGGTCAAACGGGACCACTTGCAAGGGGAGGGTGTACTTCTGGCGGAGTAGTTCGGTGGCATGGTGGGCAGCTCTGGGAACCTTATTCGGGAGACCAAAGAGGTTGGCGGGGAGGGTAGCGGAGTGAGGCTCCGCTAAGTGTCGGGCGGCTTGTGCTCTCCCCCTTGGTGACATACAGCTGAGGGCTGGTATAGGTTGTGTACTTAGGGGGTGGCAAGATGTAAGGATAGCAGCTGTTCTCTGGGCGTTCCTCCTGCTCCCTCGTCGGTAAGCGAATGTCATGGACAGGAAATGTGCTGCTGTTCATTGTGTAGAAAGCGGCAGGCATCAAACCCCTAGCTAGAGTGTACTTCAGAAGTACTTGGGTCAAGCTTCATCAAGACTGGCACCCCCTCCGGTGAGTTTATACGCTCTGGAGGAAATGGGTTAGATGGCTTAGTTGGCCCAGATGTTTCATCGTGTGTCTTTCTAAAGGTAGGGGCTCTACCGTACATATGCACCAGGTACCTTCACATACCTGGTACACATTATGGGTGGCCATCGACTGTTTTGTGCACAACGTACATGCAGTCCAGGTTAGGGGCTGCGCACAGTCCTACTCTACATCTGAAACTGTTGCCAAATCATGGTCCCCCGCTTCTCCCTTCGAGAGTGATGCTTACCAGGCACACTTTCACTACATAGCAAGGAAAGACAAAAGTTATCTGTAATACGTGTTTTTTATTCTCTTAAGAACAGAACACGGTGACCCGTACACACACACACAATAGGTGTTCAATAGACTTTGTAATAGAGCAAGACAGGTGAAGAGACCTGTCGCTTGAGGAGGTTGGCTTGAAGAGTGGATGAGAGCTTGCAATTAAGTAGTCGTAAAAACAACTGAACCCTAATTGTTAATTGTGGCTTGTGGTCCTGGAGGGACTTGGGGCACCACGGGTGGTGCACGTGTCGGGTGTAATGACTCTTGGCGGCAAGTTTCAGGGGTAGCAAAACAACTTCGGCTTCATTGGTGGAGGAGTTGTCGGCTGAATAACTGATAGAAAAATGGAAGGCCTTGGTGAGTCCTCAGGAGGACTGTGGCTGTGTGGTAGAGTGCCTTAGTATGACTGGTGCTAAGGCGAGCTACGTGAACAACTGGTGTTTCTGCTGGGCGCACAGCATTATATTCCTGCCGGCTGGAGGGTTCCTTCATGCCTCATTCGCTTTATGAACCTTCGGCTGCCACCCATTCAGGCCGGACGCCGCCGCTGCTGCCATCTCATTATGGAGTACCAGCAGGGCTGTTTGGTGTAGATGCGGGCGGTATCTGCCACTCACTTAGGAACAAACTCTTGCATACCAGGGGCTGCTTGTTAGTGGATTTACAAGCAACAGGGGCAATGACGTGACTTGCTATCATTATGTGGGTGCTCGCCTTGAAGGCAGCCAGTCGGGGGTGTTTTGAGTCCTGACGTTTGCCGGAGGTGGCTTCAGCCACAGCTCCTTTCTTCTTTGTCTGCGTGGTCTGGATGCATGCAGGTCTGGCGATTGTGAAAGGCTGGAGGGTAGTTTTCCTTGTATTGTGGGATACTATCTAATGCTTACTTAGGTTAGGGGCAACTTACTTGCTTTGCTTCACTTGGCATCTCTTCTAATGGGCAATTATTATGCATGCATGTGCAAGCTACTTACTGTCTGGTATTCATCTCAGTCATCCCTTGTTTCTTACGTCTCTTGGGTAGCCTGTCTTGGGTCCAGATGCTAGCATAATTGGGGTTTGCGCTGTCTGTTATGTGGTGAGGCAAAGTCTACAAAAAAATACTGCTTACTACCCTTATGTGTCATTTGTCATTCGCCTGTCCCCCTCTACCATTGTGGCAATGGAGAATCATCACATCAGTTTTGTAGGCAGCAGTGATGTAGGGCTGTTATTGTGCTGGTTTCCCATTAATTCTCCTTTATCAGAAGTTTCTCACATTGCTTCTGTACTTGTTCCTATTATCCAGGGCAGCTAAAACTGTACTCAGGAAATCTGATCTAGTAACAACAGTGTGACCACTGCAGCACTGAATATGTAGGTCTTACCACCAACACACTCATGCAGAGAATGAATGACCACAGGAAAACGTAATAGTGTGTTACATCAATTTACAAGAGAAACCATATGCAGTACATGCATCTACCACTGTCAAACAGTTTTGCAGAATTAAGATACTAGGAGCTAGCCCACTAGTGCATCAGGAAACCCACGTAGCCTCCAAGTCTCATCATAACTCATAAGATAACTCTTGTGCACTTTTGCAACTTGCTCAGTACTTATCTAGAAAATACAGTACAGCAAATTCCTCAGCATAAACTTTCTCATCCCGTCTTACTTCGCTCTCCAACTGCTAGGTTTACTGCTAACAACACTTCACATGATGAAATTCCTGTTATGCGCACTTGCTGCATATAGCCAGTGAAATGACTTGATCGTGCATTCACCCATAAAAATATGTTGTCGGACTATGTGTATCGGCCTGCAAGTGCCAGTATTTGAGTACGTGTACTAGTGTTGTTTATTTTCCTGCAGTTGTTTCTTATTGTAATAACAGTGTATTTTTCTGAAATTACTATTTCAGCAGTATGTAACGCTGAGTTGCAGAGCAGTGTTCTGAGTAATGAATGTATGTGTGTTAGCAAAAGTTTAAGTACCAACTCTTGTGAAGTTTGGCTTGATTATATGTATGTTGTTATAGGAGTCCAGTGGGTGAGTTTTGAAGACTGGGAGAGGATTGATGCAGTAGAGAAAGAGCGAGGGGCTCTAGTGGGAAAGCCTCGAGAGAAAATTGTTGATATTAAGGAGATGTTGGCTATTGCTGCATCAAGATGATGACCAGCTATGATCGGTGAAAATTCATCCATTTGAAGCAGCAGACATTGTGTGGCAACCATTTGGTAGCCAGTGATTACGTTCTCTGAGTCATGTGGGAAACAGGGGAATTAGAATTTTTGTATTAAATTTTTTTTACTACATTATTTTACTGTTATTGTTCAGCATCATTTATAGAACTGTGATATCATCAGTGTGAGACTATAGACCTTACTATCTGTTCAGGCATTTTAATATCCTTCCCTCTATTTCTCCAAAGGTTATTTTTGTCACACTGTGTGTTGATACGGAAGTACTACTTTGGCTGTAATACATTGAAAAGAGCTTATTTAAGTTTTTAATTTGTGTTGTTATTCTGGGGATATTCTGTTATAATGCGTAATTTTACTTTTTATTTTGTCACTTAACAGTGAGTAACCTGCTACAATGTGAAGAGGTCACATCTCTTTTGATTTTGTTCCAGCTGTGTTGTTAATGTCATGTTCTGATTTCTTTGTATTATCAACAGTTTTAATAATGTTTCTTTTATTACAGTATGTTTTAATGTGTACTGTTTTATTGTTCAAGAAACATACATCTGCTAAGATAAATGTAAAAGTTTTAAAATTTTAATTTTGGTTTATAGCGTAAGAGTGGAATTGACCCCCACTTTTTTTGTGAAATAGTTGTTTGCGCGAATGCAAAAATGTTCTGCTAAATAGTATGACTTTTTTTTTTTCTCCAGAAAAGATTTAAAAAAACTATTATCTATGCACAGGCACGTATGAAGCAAATATTTCATGGGAGGCAAAGCATTGATGACTTATCACCCTAATAAAGCGGTGGGTCCGGGGGGTCCTCCCCCGAAAAAATTCGGATTTCATGGTGCAAATTGGTTCTATTTAAGCATTTTTTGTATCTAAACATTGAATATACTGCTGGTAAAAGTTGTAATATTTTTTAAGATAAAATTTCTTTTAGTGAACAATTTGACAAATATACCTTTATCAAACCTGGAGCTTTGTCGACTAAAAATCAGTATTATTGTAATATCAATCGGGAGAAACACAACATACTGCGATTAAAATGCTTATTTTCATGTATGATAGCCCCTTAACCGGGAAAAAACAAGTTTGTTTATAAAATTTATTTTTACATCTTATGATGGACCTGATGTGATGGGAAAAGCAATTATCATTGTACTAGAACTGTTTTGATACAGATACCCCGAATCAAAAACCGATAGCAATGCCCTTCACACTGAATTTTGGAAAAGTATTATTGTTAATAATACATTTAAAACATTTCTCCTAGACTCGTTAAAATAAATCAATAATGTCTTAAAATACTGTATATAATTTATCGTAATCTGACACAAAATGCAAGCTCACCTAAAACTTTCAAACCCTCTGAAAATGCAAATAATATGACACCAAATGCAAGTCAAATTTTAAATGTCCCGCACACACTATCAGTTAAGAGCGCACGGAGAAGTTATCGATCAGGCAGTGTCATGTCTGTTGGTTTACAGGAGGGGGGGGGGGGGGTGACTTCTCCACACCGCTACCTGTTGGCGACATCTTGCACAAGTAGGAAAGGTCTTTTTTTTTAAGTAATTAATTATTTTTTACTGTAAAAAAAACCTTGTAATTTTGAGACACAAATAAGGTGATTATAATTGGTTTCTTCACTGTCTTTAATAATTAATCGTTCAAAACTATGTTGTCGGATTTTCCCTGTCATGAGTTATGCTGTACTTGACTCCGTGCTTACCTACCCATTATTAGATGGCAAACAGTGTCAAGGCACTTACATATTATCAGTTTATTCAAAGACGCGTGTCTATTGAAATAAATTAATATAAATCCTGCGATTTCCTGCAAGAAGTTACTGAAAATGAACACTTGTAATACAAGTCACTCAATGTTCAAACAAATTTTTCTGTCAAGTAGTAGAGTATATGTTTTTAGGCATATAATTTTATTCGCAAAGATGATGCCCTTTGAATTAATTAAGTATTAACTTTTAAAGTCATGTTAATGTCATGCGAGATACAATGAAACACCAACCATATAAAACAACCTTTAAATACAAAACAAAAGAAAACATCTTTACAAATAATAATTCCTTGTTAAAATGTTTTACATAACATTTTCAGGTGAAACCATTTGCTTTGAAATACAAGTGATGTTAGGTGCAACTATTTTGAGCGACGCATATGGTATTTACTCATGTATAGCGTGCACTCGTGTATAGCGAGCACCATGATTTTAGCAACAAGTTCTAGGGAAATTTTTTTTAAAAATGAAATTGCACCAAAAATTTGTGGTAACCTTTTAGTAAGTATGGAACAAATTATTCTTTTTTTTACATTAATGTGTGGTGATTGTATTATTTTGGAAAATACTTTAAATAACTTGGGTGCATAAAGCCAAAATAAAAAATTCCGGAAACCTCCCACTCTGATACCACACAAATGACAACTACTTTTATCGGGAGGAATTGTGAGATCCCCGCCCTCATAATTTTTTTTGTTGAGTAAGGTTAACTCCTTACTGCTGAGTCCTAGTTTATGTCAGAGAAGTTAAAACACAACTTACCTCTGGTTGGTTAGGTTTAATTACATACGCAGCATTAATATAATAATATTTTTCTTGTTTCTTACCAGATAATAGTAAGTTAACTCCCTTGTCCAGTATTTTGTTGTTTTGCAATTTTTTACTATCAGTTTTATATATATATATTAATGTCCCCACTAATTTAATTTACAATCCATAAATATTTTCAACACATATATACCTTCAAAACATTCTAATTCTTTCGTTGATAGCTACAGAGCTTCTGGAAATGGCATCTTTAATGCTGATGTAAATGAGAGAATGATTACATAACACACACTTAAAATACCAAACCTAAATAATTTTGCGGAGTGGCTATCGCAAAACACAACACAAACTTTTCAGGGCAGTTACAAACAATGCTTCTTGTTTTGGTGAGTAGCAAAACGACTTAAACTTTTACACAAACTCTCTTTCTCTCATCTTTACAGCAGACAAATTCTTTCATAACCGAATTGATGTCAATTGATGCAGTTCTGTCGTTATGGATATGCAGCAAATTCAAATGAGTGAGATGTCTTTGGGTTATTGAAAAGAGCGCAAGTATGTCTTCAAACATGAAGTACACTGAAAGAACGCTTTGTGGATGTGGGTGGAGCAGGTACAATCATTACGAATACCATGAGTTGGGTTACTTGGTCGAGCAAAGCATGTGTCGTGTTACTCTGTAGCCAATTTTTCAGCAAATGCTGCACATGTGTCTGGGACGTTTCCAGGGAGAATCTTCAGAAGCTGCATCAAACCCGACTTGCCATGGAGGCGAATGTCGCCGGCAACGTTGGAGAAAACAGCCAATTAGAAGCAAGAAAATAGAAAAGGAGGAAAGTAACTACTGTTATGTTTGTAAACAGGAAGAAATGAGAAGACAGATATTAAAGTATAATGGATTTTTTGCAGAGCTTCTTGCATTTGTAAACATTGTTTTTATAACTGGTGGAATATTTTTTAATTTAAAATCAGTTTTTAAGAACTTCTGATTCAAGATTTAAAGAATAGACTGTATTTGTACGATATTTCTAGTCGGGAATATTGCAATTAGATACAAAAATACAAGGCCGAGATGGAGATAGCTAGCAGAACGACCCATCAAGATATGTTTTGTGGTACCATACAACTTCTCAGAACTCTGCCAAAACTGTGTTTATTTGTGGGTTGTCAAGTATCACCAGGAATATGACAGGGAACTTAAATTTTTTTCCCGTTAGCTGTATCACTGCCTTTCGCTTCATTGTGCCGCATAGTGCTATTGTGAAGAAGGCTTAAAGGAAAATTATTGTACATGTGTGTGTGTTTGTAATAAATTGACACAGTAATTAAATGAATTTTCCCCAAACATATAAGTGTACCAACATACCGAAACTTTAATTATAAAAATGTATTATATATGGTTTTTTCGAGATTACATGAAGTCTGGACTGCATGATCAACTGCTTAAAAAATCAGTTCGTTCCAAACTTACTTAAGGTAAATAAAACAGGCTATCTGTTATTCCTAATATGTAGGTTTCATTTAAACTTTGGGAGGGGGAAGGGGCAGTGATCGAACGGCTAGAGCACGTGCCGGATCACTATCAGAGATTCGCATGTGGGAATCGTGCTGGAACGATGTCGCGGGTTGGTGGGTTTTCTTAGGGGTCTTCCATCTCCCTGCCTTTGCATCCCGGTGCTGCTCCATATTTACCTCACTTCATCCTTATTGGCTCTCAAGACCTGAGATGTTAAGTGCCACTGAAACCTCTCCACCTAAACTGAGGGTTATCAGTTAACATTTATGGTGGCAGCATTGAATTAAGAATACTCAAAAGTACTTTTACCTGAGTCGAAGGCTGTCCTGCATTGCTTTTTAGGCGGCTGTTGTGATGAACTGCAGGACTGTGCTGAGCAGTTTGAAGAAATAGTTGTTGATGCTTCTCAGAGTCATAATGGCATGCGGTGAAAATGAAATACTGTTATACATTTTCTGCTTGAACACTAAAGTTTTGCCATCACAGAATACAATTAGCCACTCGCGACGCTTCTGATAAACAAATATCTCATTCCGTTCTATAGTGCAACTTACAAAGAATCTTGGATGTTTGTACTATGACGCACGTCTGTTCATGATTGATGGGAAGCTCCTTGCAATGAATGCTGGTGGGAAGAGGTGGTGACTTCACAAGGCCAGGTAGTCAAGGGAGAAGGGAGCATACCCTACTGCGCAAGGCAGATACATTTACTCCCCTGCAATATTTTCCAGTACTGCGAAACATGAATTTTATAGAATAAATTCAGAAAAAAGTATTTACTGTGCCCATCTACCTATTTAAAAATCCCTTTAAGAACTAGACTATTCACATGCAAGAAATTGTCACAAAAGTAGCAGTGAAGACATTGCATCAGATGAAACACTCCACTTGAATATTGATATTTCAGTCAATTTGAGGTGATGTTATTTGGGGGGGGGGGGGGGCAAACCTATACTTTGCCCGGACCCCCCCCCCCCCCCCACCTACGCGCCTGTCTATGCGCTATGTTTTTACGTTTGTCATATTAAGTGTATTCTTAGAGAAAAAAATTGTGAAAATGGTCAAATATCACATTTTTAAAGCTTGCTTATGCAGTTTCCAAAAGTGGCAAGATAAAAGTACAAAGATACGGTCGTAGTTTAATTTGTGGGTTTTCATCACGTTGACGCATGGTGCGTCCTGCGCCTTGTACATGCACTATTTAAGAAGAATGCAGTCTCTGAAGACGCCTCTAGGGTCGATGTCGGGCATCTCAGATTATACAGCCAAAGGTATGTCGTCATCCTTACAGTGAGCACAGAGGCATACTTGCTGCGAGGTAGCACAGCATTAGGATTAGACATGTCCCCGAGGACATGTTAGTAGTAAGTCATTTAGATTAGGTTCATTTTCCTTTCCACAGGTTCTTACAGTCTTCTTCTGGTCATGTAAAAACCAGTAAGTGTTGGCTCTGCTGACACTCACTGGCAGTTCACTCCATTTATTTTCAATTACAGGATCCAGTGGAGGTTTGGGGGAAGAGACCCAATAGTGTCACTTCCCTCACCAGACTGATGTGCTTGCATACCATTCTGGTTAAAGACAGTGCTGTCTCGTGCCAAACCAAGAACAATGCCCTCTTCTCTACTAGTTTTTTTTCATCTCTGCTAATAAAGAATGATATCCAACCTTCTTTCTCCCATAGTATTTCTATTTAAGGCATGCAATAATTTTGGATTCTTTCCTGTCGGCTGGGTTTTTACGTTGTCTATGATGGTTTTTCCCAGTCTTTTCTTAGTTATAGTTTTAGCTATAAGTACACAGGGAGGTAATCATGACCCCAATTCCTGGCCATGGCTGCCCAAACCCCCTCTGCCACGATGGATATCTCCTTGTATGATTTACCTTCCTTGTAAGTGTAAGGGGTTCGCCCTGAGATGCAATTAGCTCCCATCCTACCTTCAGGATGCACTTACACTTAGTAATAGGGTAATTGGAAAAAAAAATTGGCTCGGTAGTACGAGCCAAACTGTCGTGGGATGCCTTGATGGCCAATGAAGGAGAGGTGATTCGGCGATTGCGATTGGATTGGACCTTGGCAGCTTGGGTGCGGCGACCATCCCGCAACTCGTGTCCCCAGGTGGTGGATAGGGGATCCCCAGGCTCTGGGGTGGCTGGGAATATTCAAATACCAGTCTGCGAACAAACTGGCCGGTGCGAGAGCGTCGTCATTTTGGACGTCTGGAACCTGGGCAGCTCAGTACGAAATGGTGAAGTGCATCTGCTGGAGGTGACCCAACGATCAAGGCGTGGAGGGGGATCTTGGGGTGCTGAAAAATGCGAAGTGTAGCGATCCTCACTACTGGATTCTGTGGATGCATGATGAATGGATTGGAATGCATCAGACCTTGGAAGCACCCCAATGTTAAGACTTCACTCCTAGGCCAGCGGATTCGCCACCGCCACTGGTAGGACGTGGATGTCTCGTGTTTCCTAGACTGACAGGCTATTTTGGAGAAAGCGGAGGGGATGGCTCCCCGAAGAACTCTCCCCATCTTCACCCATAGATTGGAGTTCCTGGCATAAGTGTGGAAGGGCGAAGAGGGAGTCGGTGTAATAATTGGGCTGTCCGGTTTTCCGACGCACTCGATAAGCAGGGGGCCCTGCATCCAACAGTTGCTGCAGTACTGTTGGATGCAGGGACCTCTGCTTCTCGTCGAGTGTGTCGGAAAACCGGACAGGCATCGGCACGGGGGCTGTTCTGTCCCCCGCAGTGCACACCAGTTGCGCTCTCATTTCATTTCACCCCGCATCAAACCAACAGAAGTCTTTCTTCCCGAACTTACAAATACCCTACTTTATACAGCCCTAATCCAGTAAAATGAATTATTTTATCCTACACTACTGTCGCATAGATTTCCCACGGCCCTCTCCGCTTTGCCTGGCTTGCTATGTTCTTCCATCTAGACCCTTGACACATGACAGTCCCAGCTGGTTGACTGTCCCTGCCTCGGGTGACTTACTCGACGCTAGGTGAGTCGAGTCTCAAGGTAGCTATTCGTCTCTTGGGCACTACGGCCCGCCCGGTGTACAGCACTGGCCTGATTGGCCATTAACTTGGTACAAAGTCTGGTTCGGCGAGTTTCAACTGGCATGGAGCAGGTTTAAATTGTGGTGCAGTGGAGTGGTGCGACTGTTCGTTAGGTGGCTGTACTGCCCCTGTTCCCACTACGTAGGTGGTATTCTATTGGGGCATGACAGTACAGGTATGATGAGTCGTTTAAGCAGAGCTGCCTGTCACTTGGATTGAGCAATCTGAACCCACTAGGAAGGATATATAGCCCCTGTGGATTTTTAGAGATAGCCCTCTCCTTAGCTCGTTTCTCGACTCCACCTCTACGAGTGTAAGGCATTAGGCACGAAAGTCGGGGCTGCAGGAAGTAGGCAGTTGACGTGTGTGTGAGACCAATTACTGTCGCCAACACTGCCTCACTCTTGACTCCTCCACCAGGGCGGAGAAGGTTC
Source organism: Dryococelus australis (assembly GCA_029891345.1). Classification (NCBI taxonomy): domain Eukaryota; kingdom Metazoa; phylum Arthropoda; class Insecta; order Phasmatodea; family Phasmatidae; genus Dryococelus; species Dryococelus australis. Next base: position 339,984,452 of record CM056993.1, on the reverse strand, counting down.
GAGCTGCAGACTGTTGGTTGCGAGAACTGCACGGTGTTGTCCTGCTTCTGTAGGTTTCCCTGCACCAGAGTGCAACCCTCTCGGCACCATAAAGTGAACTGTGAGCATTGAGCACTCTAGCCAGCAAGCCGATCCCGCCATGAGCGTTCCTAGTTTCGTGACACGACCGTTCCTTCCACCTGGTGCAAGGAACAGGTGGCCTATCAATACTGGCGAGGTGAGTGTCCAGTGGTCACTGGTCTCGCCGGACTCCAAGAAGTTCCTCTCGGCCTCACGAAGTGAATGGTTAGGCCCGGGGAGGGGGGGGGGGACTTCGAGCCAGCAAGCCAACTTCCAAGGGAAGATATCCTATGACAAGGCTCTACCGTTCATTGCTGGGGCAGATAATGGATATTCTGTTATGTTGTACGTGTAAGTTCGGTACGATCAAACCCAGTCTCCTGCTGATTCCTTCGGCTCCGATAATGGCACAAGGAAGGAACTCGGAGTGTAAGTCAAGAGATCTGGTAAGATCAGAGTTTATTGACCCTAATGAAATAAACACATTTGGGAGCAGTACTGTCGCATGGTGTCTAGCCAAGTTGGCCTACAGAATTCCTGTACAATTTCCATACTTTACTTTATAGTAATTAAAAATTCCTGTATATCTGCAGCTTCCAAGTATGTACTCTTAATGAGGCTCACAGAAATGTGTACAAAAAATTATTAAAAATAGCATGCATTTCAACAAAATTACAATAAAACACACAGAAAAAACTTAGATTTTTGTCTTGATAAATTAAACTCACTCTAGGTTAACAAACTGCTGTCTTGAATTTCAACTGCGACATGGAAATAAAGACCAATAATATCACACAGAACATGTCACCTACATAATCTTTTAAGAATAATTGCTTAACTATAAATTTTAAAAAATCTTACTACCTCTAAAATTACTATTTGCAGCTACAAATTCAATAGTACTCAAATTTCACCAAACTCGACGAAAGTGTACGTTATAAAACTCAATGAAAACAGCTGTTACTACAAAGCGTTACAGCATAAATAAAATTATTTCCGCAGCTCATTCACTCTTTTGTTGATGATGGACACAGCCTGTTCCGCATCCTCCAGCAACTTGCGTTTCTTTGCCTCTAGATCTCAGAGTTCAGCAGCAGCACACTTTTTTGCCTTAGTTAGTTTTAAAGCTTCTGCTTTAGCTTGTTGTTGCTCTTTAAGTGCTTCACCATACCTCGAATGGGCATTCCTCACCGAATGAAGTAATTGTTTTGGTATTTCAAGCTTCATCAGTCCAGCCTCACTGGTGACAGAGTCAAAAATAATATGCTGGGCAATAAGGGACTTTTCCTTCAAATTTTCCATCAAAATTTCTTTATTTACGGAAAACCTCTTTCTACATTTGTATAACCACGAGATACAATCAGAGGAGGTTTCACTACTTTCACAAGGTTCTCGTATTATTTTTTCCCATTTATGAGCTCCATCCAGAAAGTGTCTAGTCGAGTCTCTGATCTTGAATACAACTTCATCAGGTCAGTCACATGAAGATATGAGCAGAGAGAACTCCTACTCTCTGTCAGCCCTTTCTACAGTGCTAGCAGGGAGCAGATTGGCTTTGAGAACAATGTCAAAATTAGATGTAAGTTGTTTCTCAGTGCCATTCTTGGAAGATATGTAATGTGGGTTGAGACAGGTAAGTGCTTTGGTCAGAGGAGACCTCTGCATGAGCTTAGCCACAAAATATTGCAGGGCAGTTCTACAATCTTTGCGAAAGCATAGTATATACTTCTCAAAGACCTCACATTTTCCAAGAGCTGCTCGAGTACCACATCCAAGGTTTACGTGCTTAAAATTCTTGAGAGCTATAAAAGATTTGCTACCATTCTCCTATAGAACATCTATTTTATGAAGTGCAGTTCTCTTAATAATTTCTTTCTTCACAATTTTAGATATTGCAGTATTTACTATAACAGTCAAACTGTCATAAAGGAATGGTGCCATTGGATCATCTGCCTGATGAAACACTATTAAAAATGGCTATAAGTCATTCCCTCAACAAAAGTAATTTCAGCTGAAAGAAGTTTATCTTTCAGTTCCCTTGATACCATTGAAAAACGGTTGCTAGATGGCTTCTTAGCAGTGCCTTCAACTGACTGTACATATTTTTCCATATGAAGTAAAATTTCCTTGGCTCTTCTTGCGATCCTCCCATTCTCCACCTAGCGGATAAAACACGCCCTAAGAGGAAACACATTAGACCCAGAGGCTTCTGTGTAGTCACCTCTTCGACTTGGAGCCTCCTTAAACAAATTGTACAGAGCTATGAAAAATTCCACTATCTCCCAACTAGTATTCTTAAACCCAGTCTTAAAAGCATTATGAACTATGTACAATCCACAACTCCCAATATCAAGAAACTGCGGAGAATCTGGAGCTGATCGAATATCTTCTTTTAACAGTCTTAATACTTTGAAGTTGACATTCGGGCTATCCATTGATAATGGAATGATCTTCATCAGGTCGAGGTCTTTTAATCCCTTTTTCAAAGCTCTGAGGAGATCTTCACCAGAGGTACGATGCAAGAACACTGATGTTACATATCTGGCACTAACTTTCTTAAGTTTTGAGTCCCAGAATCTTACACTCAAATCCATTTGTTGTCTCTGTGCCACCTTGTTCATGCTCTCATCAAAGCTCAAGACAAAATATTCACAATCTTTCAACTCAATTTTTAACATACCATGGAAATATGGCGAAAGACCATAAACAATCACATAAGAAATCTTGTCTTTCTGAAGATGCATATTATTGGCAATATGATCATCAGAAAACATTCGACAGAACAGACACACGCTACTAGCAGCTCCTCTCAGAGAGTCGTGGTTCATTACTGTCTGAATGTCTTTATGCTGCGGACGACCGATGAGTGTACTGGAAGGTTTGCTGGTGATACTACACAGACACTAGAAACACCAGAGCCTGGCGAAGAGGGTTTTGAAAATGGATATTCTATTGACAAAGACACTGAAGAAGTTGCACTTGCTGCAGGGACTTCAACAGTGGAACGAACCTGTGAAGTAGCCCACATGTGAAGAGATGCTAACTTCTCAGAGTTACTGACTTTTTTCTTGTGCTTTCTACCATTTGAGTGGCTGACCATGGCTGTTCTTCCCATAGTTTCAATGAAGAATATAGTCTTGCAGACTTCACACTGGGCAGAGTGACGATTATTCTGGACTTCTTGCAAAGGAAGTTCAGCCTTACAACCTGGTTGAAACGAAATTTTCCCACGAATACGCTGTGCCATTGTGATGTGGAAGCCCACACATCTACAAAAAATAACAAAACTGGAGTTAGAGTGAAACATGTTTATTATTTGAGATTTCCTCATTACTTCAAATACAGTTCACTCCTATACATGGATGAATAATGCTTAAGAGAAACATAAATTTAATCAGTATGCATCTGTGTTTGCAAATATTAACATGTTGTACATAACATATACTTATGGTCTGCCATTTCCACTGCAAACATCTAATGCAGTCAGTGACATCCGTATGTGATGAATTTTTTAACTAATTAATAAGTCAATACTGGTAGAATAAAATTTATTTAATCAAGTGCACATGGTTGTTTACCAGGGGCTTGCGCTACACGGTATTCATATACTTAATATTTCTGAAGTATAAATGCTTAAACATTTAAGTAAAACCTCGATAATTCGAAATGCCTGGAGCCGATATTTTTTACTTCGAATTAACTTATATTATTTGGAATTTTTAAAACTTTTATATTTGTTTTTTGCTTATACTAATATTTAACATGTGCAATGCCAACAAATATTATCGTCTGTTTACCATGTGTTAACAGATTATGAACGTAGCTATATATTGTGACATAACCCTTAAAAAAAACACTCCATTCAAATAAAAGCTTAATCACAAATTATACTGCACACACTGACAAAACACATAGTAAATATTACTTACCAGATAGACGCACTTCAATAGTCACTGTACCGTACGTTTCATGAAACGCTGTTGCATGCCGACTGGCCTGCCAGCTCGTGGCAAGCAACGACAGTTGAGATTGGGCGAGTCCATTCGTCCAACCCCTCCGCACTTATTTTGTTGTGCGTTATCAGTTGCGAGCGACAGCGTGCAGTCAACATCAGCAGTAATCACTTCTCGGCCTATCGGCTAAGATCAAAATGTAGTCAACATCAGCAGTAAAACATCAGTTGATTCACTTATCACAAGATTCACGAGCCAGGCTACTTCACCACCAAGCTTCAGCTTTCATAACGTTGTAGAATTTTGTAGAGGGAGGAAGGGAAACGCAAGTTGAAAATACACAGTACGAATTCCCGAACAACTGACTAAAATCCCGTGCAATTCCCGTAATTTTCCCAGGCAGTGGATTTCCTGTACAATTCCCATTTTTCCTGGTTTTCCCAGTCAGTAGACATCCTGTATCGCCTAAATCCACACGGGCTAGGCGGAAGGTGAAACACCTTATCTTAAACACGGAAAGGGGCCTTGTGCAAAACTATAGAAGAGGCAGTAACTAGCATGTGTTGCATACAATTAAACCTCGGGGTGAGCTCTACTCTCTGAGTGTCCATAAGGGACTGAATGTGTCTAACTGTGAAGCTGGTGACGCTGCTGGTTCATCATTAGGTAGTGTAGGAGAGGATCGTCGGCCCCACGAGGTGTGAGCCTCGGCACCAATAGCTGGAGCGATGAGAGCTCAGGAGAGGCGATCGAGAACTTAAGCAGAACTCACGATCTGGAGGCAGCGACAATTATCCTTTCATACTCATCGGCCATCCCTTCCATCACTGGAATTGGGCGTCTACAGAGGGGGTTAGCAGGTGCAAGCCCAGTGACTTAGATCCTTGGTGCGAGCAGCTTAGTGGAGAGCAGTGGGATCTAGGCATCTTACATGTGGCGGCATCCCACGGCACACTGCTGTACTCGCCTCGGACCTCTTGCATTGTTTCGGTGGTTCATCAGGCGAAATAATAGATTATTATTGGGACGTCTGTCGCGGCCTGGTAGATATAATAATCTTGCAGGTTGCGGCGGCGATATCTCAACACTGTAGGCAAACTGCAAGGGATACATTTACACTGATGAGTAGCAGTTGTTTATTAATATTGTAAGACGTCATGCATAACCCTTCTTCCTTCGGGGTGTGCACATGGCTACAATTACAGCCATGGCACTATAACCCTGCTTAGCCATGATGCATACACCTATTATAATAATTAAACTTGACCTATGGCGTGTGTGGCTTGCCCTGAGATGCATCCCATTCTCCAACCAACTTAGCTACTAACATGCATGCCGGAGGGCCCACAGAATTGTGAAGGTGCTCACGCTGGTGTAGCAGGATCTGGGGGCTCGTCAGAGAAAATAATTGGCTAGGGAGTTATTTCCTTCTCCAGTAGCTCGCCTCAAAACTCAATGTGCTGGGTCTCTCTACTACTACCGAGTCTTCAGCAGCCGCCACAAGCTACCAGAAGCTCTCCATTGTTGTCTATCAGAGGCTTTTGCAGCCTCTACCACTAGCTACTAGAAGCTCCATTGATGTCTACCACCATCAGCATCTTCCAGACGCTCTCCTTCAGTAAAGGCTTGAGCTTTCAGGTTGTCGGAACCCACAGAGCGCAAGGATATCCTGAGAATATCCCAAACATATTCTTGCAGGAATATTGTAACATCCCTGGGAAATTCCTAGATATTCTGAGCATATTACTGAAATGTTCCAGGGATATTCTATGTCAGACCTTATCTTTCCCCCAAGATATGCCAAAGATATTCTCACTAGGAATATTAGGATATCCCTCATATCCCTATTCATTCCCAGGTATAAATCGGGAATGTGCTATAAATTTTATGTTTACATTCTCAGGATATGCCTGGGATATTCTTCAAAGGACATAGGAATATCCCTAGGAAATTCTTATATATTCTGAGGATATTACTGGAATGTTCCAGGGATATTCTATGTTCGACTATATCCCTAGAATAACGAAATTCATTTCAAAGTATATCTTGGGATTATCCTATAAATGTATTGTTTACACTCCGAGGAAATTGCTGGCATTGGCCATTAGGAGCGTTGGTGTCGCTCTCGTTCGATTAGTCGTTTTCGCATGCACTCAGCCGCCATTAGCCACTAGGTGCGCTGCTTTTATTATAGAACTGAAAACACACAAAAAACAGTTTTAACCTCTTTTTTTTTTTTTTTTATTACAAACAGATTTATCTCGATATATATTATCAACACCAGTAAATTCTAAAAAAATTTGTTCATTTGGTGATCGTAATAAAGCATTCATCATTGTTGATGTTATACCTGGATTATCAATAGTGTCAATAATATTTACATGTTCTGAGATTTGTACTCTAGAAAATTGGAAAGGAAAAAAGTTTGAACAAACATCAATATTATCTTCAACAAATTTTGCATCAGCTGCAACCTTATCTCTCTTTAGTAAATTTAATTGCTCATAAACATAAGCATCATTTGGAAAAGAAAAACCATCTCCTATTGGAATATCAAATTCAATTCCATTATTGTAAACATTTAAATTCCCCCTAGTTTGATCATTGGGGGAAAAATCTGCCTCTCGAAGCTCTCAATACTTTTATAATTCATTTATTAGTTTATATATATATATATATATATATATTCGATTCTGCCACGTATATATATATATATATATATATATATATATATATATATATATATATATATATATATATACTCCCTTCGATCTGCCTCTCGAAGCTCTCAATACTTTTATAATTCATTTATTAGTTTATATATATATATATATTCGATTCTGCCACGTATATATATATATACTCCCTTCGATTCTGCCACTTATATATATATACCTTCATTCTGCCACTTATATATATATATATATATATATATATATATATATATATATATATATATATATATATAAGTGGCAGAATGAAGGTGTATGTATATATATATATATATATATATATATATATATATATATATATATATATATATATATATATATATATATATATATATATATATATAAGTGGCAGAATCGAAGGGAGTTCCTCGAGTTCAATTACTCATTGAATAACATAAAAGATACAAAATCATCATTAAAAAGAATATGAAAAAAATAAGAAAATAGAACAACCATTAACTGACGAATTACGAAATATCGGTAAAAAAAAAGTAGAAAATGTAAGGGAAGAAAACAAAAATTTAATTACAACGCTTGTCCCTGTTGCAGTAAAAACATTTAGAATATACACCAACTCCAGAAGAAACATTGTTTGAATGAGAATTATTTGCAGAACAATAATCTCCTAATTTGGAAGAGCAAATGGGAATTGTACCAATGGAAAATTTGCCACATATAGCAGGTGTTTCTAATATAAATCTCGGAATAGTAAATTGCAAAACGATTTAAGGTTATTAATGAAAAATATGGTTTACGTGGAGTTGGGGAATATTTTTACATTGGTGATACAAAAGTAATGATGAATAATGACACACTATTTGTTAAGGATAAAGAATATATATTAACACCAGGACTTTGTATTTGAACTGGCAAGTAATTACAATGATAATGACCCTAAAAATACACAGAAATTGTTTTATTAACCAATGCTTTATTTTAAAATTATATTCCTAATGTGAAAAGGAATAATCCAAGTTCAAGTGTTGGCTGGGAATATATTAATATAATTAAGCCGATTTATCCTCACTATATCAAATCATTACTAAATACACTAGAAAGAACGATTTCTCTAAATTCCCCTAATTCTGGAGAAGGGGAAAAATACAATAATTTTACAAAAGAATAGGCCTGGATGGATGATGTTAGAAAATTGGTCGATGGATTATTAGTTATTCACGGTGAATAAAATGCTGGTAATAACAATTATTATAATGAAAAAGTAAACATAATGAATATGATACACAATAAATTTTCTGATTTTGTTGCTAATAATCTGAAAGATTACAAAATTAAACGAAAGACTAGAAAGAGGAGAGACAGGAATAAATAAATTAGATGAAGAATTCAAATATCATGATATTGCTTACAGAGATCATAAAGATTTAGCATCTAGACATGAAAAGCAAAAGAAATTATGTTAAATAAAAATACACCAGTTGATGAAATAATTGCTTCTGCTGCTGTTGCCTCAACTATGTTTACAAAAAGGAAATTGGGATGGGGAATCTAAATGTTTTATTGAATATATATATATATATATATATATATATATATATATATATATATATATATATATATATATATAACTTATAAATTATAAATGAAGATAACAAATATAACTTCCGATATTCCCTTTGAGGAATTAAAATATTTAGGTATAGATCAATTTTTAACAAATGATCAAATTGAGAGAAAAAATAAAAACTTGAAAGAAGGTAAAAGTTTCAAATTAACTTTACCAGTGCAAACAGTCAAATAGTTGGCCAAAGAAAAATCTGGAAGTGGTTTACACCGTGGAGGAATTATATCAATATCATTGGCTGTTTTAGGGACTCTCAGTAGTTTAATAGGAGCAGGTAGTGAAATAAAATTTAGTTCCATTATATAATATTGATATTAAAAAATGGGTAAAACTATTAAATTTTAAGCATTTCAGAAGTGCTTATTTTATTGTTGAATTACCAAAAAATATGCACAAAAATGAATGTGCAGTGGTTAATTTCGACATATCATCTCATCCTGGTACTCATTGGGTTTGCTACTTTAAAGAAAACAGTGATATTTACTATTTCGATTCATTTGGAGGCAACATTCCTACTAATTTAACCAATTACTTTAAAAACAGAGATGTTTATTATAATGATGATCGAATTCCGAATTGTAATTCAGTTATATGTGGACATCTATGTTTAATTGTTTTAAACCTTTTTTCGAGAGGATTTTAGTTTAATGATATGATTTCATTTCTATGTTATTAATAGATAATAATATTTGGGAAACCATTAATCAAATCATTAAATTAATTTTTTGACATTTGACATGCTTTAAAAATATATGTATTTTCACAACACAATTCGAGTGTTTCTACTTTACAAAGTAAACTAACCACTTGTTTTGATTTTACAAAATCTCATGTTTCATTCTTAGATCATAGAGTTGTTAATATAGCTAATCCCATTGATGGAAAGGATGCTGTCAATAAAAGATTTTTTGATAAACATATTGCAGATTATGCTTTAAAAAAGGATGTAGATTCAAAATACAATACCGTTGTTTCAGATTTAGAATCATACGTAAAATCAAAATATATCATTGTTTCTGCTTTATGAGACCAAATAAGCTAAGCATTTGTTTATACAACAGAGTATGTTTCTCTTCAGCATTGTAGAATTACTAGTCTGTCTGATCCTATAGATAGAGATGATGCTGTCAATAAAAGATATTTCGATAAAGAAACAGCTGTTAAATTGCAAAATTTAAACAAATCAGTTTTGAATTATTGTGATACATATGTTAACTCAAAAGTTGAAAAAAGCAAAGTAGCTGTTGATAAAGAAAATATCTTAAATTATAAGTTGCAACCAGAGAAACGGTGAAAAATTGTATAGCAATAATTAACACGATAGCTGAAGAAAATGCATACATATTTTATTTGCCTGTAAGGTATATAAGTAATAATAATTTTCACTTAGATAATAATCTAATTTTCTTTACTTTTTTGATGGATTGTACTGTTTATAAAATAATTACTGCTAATCTTATTTTTTCTGACTGTTATTAACGGAACTACAAAAATAGATTACAGTAAGCCTTTTGATGTTTACAGAGGTGATACTTTATCTTTTAAAATAAGAAAAGAGAACATGTCTAATTATAAAGATGGGGTGAAAAATACAGTAGGCATATTCATAAAATATAAAGATTAATTATTTTTTATTCTTATTAAATGGAGAACACTTGGTGCTTGAAGTTTAAGGTCAATAAAAATAATAATATAAAAACCGAAAATACAAAAAATGGCCGATTAGTTCAGAAAAGTATACGCTCAATATGTAATTCTAAACAAATCAACATTTAAAAAAATTGGCCACTGCGAGAAAGGGAATAATCAATCAATTATATAAGCCTGCAAGAAGAAATTTTCCAAGAATAGAAGTAATTTCGTATGGTATTGATGATTTATGGCAAATTGATCTTGTAGAGATGAATACTGGTAATTTGAAAGGAATATCACATATAACCAATGGATACAAATATATTATGACAATAATTGATGTTTTTTCAAGTTTGCAATTGCTGTACCTATTAAAGATAAAACAGCTTAAAATGTAGCAATTGCTTTAGAATCTATATTAATTAAAATAAATCTGCTTAATATTCAAAGCGATAATGGGTCCGAATTTTATAACATATTTAATGAACTTATGCAAAAATATAATATCAATCATTATTCTTCTTTTAGTGAATTGAAAGCAAGTGTTGTTGAATGATTTAATCGCGCGATGGAAAATAACATGTGGAAGAGATTAGCTTTGAATGGAAATTATAAGTGGGACAATATATTAGATGAATTAGTGAAAGAATACAACACAAAACACAGAACTATCGCCATGAAACCCATTGATGTTATTAAAAACAAAGGAAAACTTTAATATCGCTATATGTGTTTACTGAACCAAAACTGCAAGCTAAATACAAAGTTGGCAATGTCGTTCATGTAAGCAAACTAAAAAAAAAATAAAGTTGAGAAGGGCTATACTGCTAATTGGTCAACAGAGTTGTTTACTATTAGTAAAGTTTTAAATTATGGTGTGCCTACTTATAAATTAAATATACTAAAGGAGAAGAAATAAAGGGCAATTTTTTATGAATATGAAATCATAAAAACCAACTATCCTGATGAATATTTTGTTGAAAAAGTCTTAAAATCTAAAGGCGATAAAATTTATGTAAAATGGCTAGGTTTTGATGACACGCATAACTCATGGATTAACAAAACAGTTGTTTTGTGATTTTTTCATTTCAAGCACAAAAATGCAATGCACATTGTTTTAATGCTCATTTCAATGTTTGTTTAAATGGTCGTTAGTAACGTTCATAACATACATTCTGCCTTCGTTTTAACATAAACACGTTTTACGTTCATAAAAATTAAGGAAAAATAATAAAGTCTTTAATTTAATTTTTATATTTTACTTCTTTTATTTTTCTCCTCAAGTCTAGTGTAATAACATCATAACCTTCATCGCAACATTTTGCACAAATCTCTTTAAAGTTTTCATAAGGCATGTATCCACCAACAAAGCCATTATAAATGTGTTTTAAATTAGTATCATCTTGTCTACATATACACAAAAAATCTGTATTATCTCTTATCAATTGTTTAGGTATTTTTGAATATGTTTGAGCTAAATAAAATAAGCCAAAATTTTAATGTCTTCCTCCAGTGAAATAATGGCGAACAATATCTTGGTCATCTAAAATAACATTGTCAAATATAACTAGCAAATCATTTTCACATTGCTCAAAAGGAGTCATTTCATCATTATTATTAAAAAAGTATCCAATTTTTTCTTTAACTTTTAGCTTTTTGGATAATACATTAAAATCATTTTGTAATGCAATATATTTTGATTGATTTAAACGTTTTGAACAAACAGACAATTTATTAAAATTTATCCATCCTACGATATAAATAACATTTATCATCAATTTAGTTTTTACATTATTGCTTGGACATACTATTATAGCCATCATATTATCAGGCATTAATTCGCCATTATTTTCAATTTCGGAATTAACTTCATGAATTAAAACACAGACACCCCATTTAACTTTGTGCAGCATAGGTTGCTTTGGCTGATGCTTCTTCATTTAATAAGATAATTTTTGTAATAAATAAATAATAAAGTATTTACAATTAACGAGTATTAGTTATATTTTCAAGAATAAAGTTCATTATGATAACATACATAATGAAAAATCGATGGCTTTGGTTAGTTTTCATACAACATTTTTATCACGAAATATAAACAACAATATGATAACGACAATTGAACACATGAGTCCTAATGTTGATAAAAATGAAGTTACAACTATTCCTAGAGGTCAATATGATATTGAATCGTTTAAAAAATATATATAAATTCGATTGAGCCATTTTAAACAAATAACATTGAATTAACAGTAGATAATGTAAAAAATATTAAATCTGAGTTTGATACTAAATTTGATGACCGATTTATCTGATATTCTTGGTTTTGAAAGAAATATTCTTATTGAAAAAGACAAAATGGTCGTATGTACTAAATTACCTAATTTAAACCCATTTAAAACAACAAATGTTCACTGTAACTTAGCATATGGTATGTTTATGGAATATGATTACTCAAATCATTTATAAACGGATACAATTGCTAGTTTTCCACTAAAAACTATGTTTGGTTTTAGAGATTATATTAGCTATGAGCTAGCATATCTAATTTTTTAAATCATGTTAACAATGAGCAATTTGATCATATTGTTTTGGAAATTAGGGATGAAAATGGCATACTGATTGATTTTGATGGTGCTGATATCGATATTGTTTTAGAAATTAAAGATGTTTAAAATTCTCTTTTTGGATAACTATATGGCACTGTACCTATTTTATTTTCTAGTATAATTCTCTTATCATCATTAGGACTTAATGCTATTTTATTAACTTCTACTGAATATAATTTATGTAATTTGCTTCTTATCAAATTAATTGTTCTATATTGTATTTTCTCTTTAAACAAGCAATTCTTATGGTCACCAAAAGTAATTCGCTTCTTAACAACACATTTTTTTACTGCTTTCGATTTTTTTTCTTTATCTACAATTATGTATGCATAGATTTTTGCTCGCAAACCAACAAATTATTTCATTATTTTACCATTACATTCATCTTTTATTCTTCCTAAAACTTTTTTATTTATTTGAAGCATGTTATATATATTGTCATTTGGGTAATCACTTGTATCAAATTTGCCTAACATTGTTTTCATATCATTGTAAAAATCGTCTGCTTTTATGTTATAAATGTACGATTCGGTATCTTGATAGCATATTTCAATTTTACCGTCATATTTTGGGTTCATAACTTTATAATGATAATCGTACATTAGCTATTTCGATTTGTCCAAAATTGACATGCCCACGTGAATTGGCTTATTAAATTTCATGCATGTTTTATTAATATGTATAGCTGCAAGGTTTTCATTAAATTTAGTACTTTTCTTAAAACTTGGTTTTGCTATTAATTTTTCACATTTTTTTTTTGTTTACTGTTAGTTTTATATCCACTCTGTTTCTTATATTTTCCATAGTCTTGCCGAACACAGAATTATACATCAACTTATAAACAAAAATTTCAAGGTCGTTTTTAGCATTAGTCCTCAAAGTTGTGTATATATATATATATATATATATATATATATATATATATATATATATATATATATATATATATATATATATATATATATATATATATATATATATATATATATATATATGTTCAACCAATTAGACTGATTAAACTTCAATATTCTATGTATTTCAGTAAGTTTTAATCCATTCTTTATGCATTTTTTCGAATTACGATAGATAAACATATGTTTTATTTTTTATGTAAAGTTATTAATAATTTACACTTCTTTGTTTTTGTAACTACCTAATTTTCGGAGAAAAAAGGAAGATCTTTATGTAATTTATGTAGTTTCTTTGGATATTCAAAATCAACTTCTAATATATAACCGTGATTAGAATCATCATCCAAATTTAATTTGTTCATTGTAAAAATGAAGTGCTGTATAATTCTCCCATTCGAAACCACCATATGGTAAATATTAAGACATTGTCCAGCCATATAAATTATTAGCATCGAGATATGCTAAATAGTTGGACTCTTGATTTGGATTAAAATCATCTAAATATTTATTATTTGCTTTAATATACAGTATGCAACATTGCGATATTCCACCTCTAATTCCTTTTTCAATCATTAAAATCATATTATAATTGTGTAATAAATCTGGTGCTTGTTTGGTCATTTTTAACATTGGGTCCCAAGATAATCCGGTGCTGTTAAATACCACGACGGATCAATATCGTATGCATTTATACATGTATATATAAAATTTTTTAACACATCTGCTAATAATAACACATCACTTTTTAAACATAAATTGTGATATTCTCCAAGGTTTTTCATATTAAATTGGCTCCATACAAGTTTTGCATGTTCATAATCATAGTCACTTATATCAGATTTGTATAGTTTATTATAAAATTGGCTTTTTTTTGTGGAAAACCGGTTTCGTTAAATTTTTCCCAGCTGTTCATATAATCGTATGTATAAGCACCCTTTCTTATAACTAAAGAAACTTTATCTTTTGGAAAATGATTGTGTGTATATTTCATTTTATCTTTACTTAACCATTTCAGTCCCCTTGTCCATTGTAATGGAGATACATTTTTATAGGCTGTAATATGGTGTACGAGTCCTTTACAGCCTTTAAATACATTTGGCCATCACAATGGACATTTGTTCTGAGAAAGTTACATACAGAGATACTTGTTGAGAAGCGGAAGAACCACAAACGGAAGCAGTTCAGCAGTCATGGCGGCTCGGTCAGCACGACTGAAAGGTTAGTATCTGATATTTAGTTATAAAAAATATAAAACTGTTTAAAGTTATTATGTTTACAGTTAATTTAATGTTTCAATATTCGAAATAATTTATGTAACCAGTCAGAATTTGGTAGGAGTCAAAATTATCTTTGTAAATCTGTTTTGAAAACGATGGCCATTCTAATGGATGAAGTGATGTTTATGTCTGGTCGCACAAATTTCCTGATTTCTTTTTATTCTCTTATTTTGCAGTGTGTCTGTAATTTTGTGTTTAGTTAAAATGAGATGCCGTCTTGGATTTATGTATTTTTGCGATCAGTTACTTTGTTTTACGCCATATCATCGGGAATACCACGCATTTTCATATAATAAAACTAGTGTGCATATAAAAATAAGAAAAACACAAAATCGCATTGTACTTTCCCTTTCAAAGACTTAAAATTTAATATTTTAAACGTATGTTAGTTGTTTTGATAACCCTAAATACTTACATAACATATGATTATTTGTTTCGATTGCATTTTTCAGAAACATGCGACTTGAACAACCATCAAGATGCTGAGGAGGTTTTGGATCTTATTTTGAATGGGTCATTTTTTGATCTGGAATTATCGAGTGATGAAGATGGCGAGGAATGCGCAAAATTCGTTGTGAATGATGCCCACACAAGGATAATAGGTACTGTAGTAAATTCTGCGATTTCTCACTAGACCAATAAAACTTTTTCATTAGAAGTCTTTTTTGTTGAAATAGAGTGTTTATAATTTTTTAGGTGCAGAAATTGACTGTCCAGAGAATGAAATACCACAGATAGAAGAAAAAATACGACCACGAATGTAGGGAGCAGTTCTCAAGCACCTGATGAAACTCCAGATATTACCTTGAGAAAAAATATCAAATGGCAAAAAGGGCCATTTACTGCTGAATGGTCCCGAAGTACACCCGACGAACAATTAGAAGATATACATGGAGATACTGAAGTAAGATCGCCACTTTTCTATTTTACACATTATATCACAGATGAAGATTTTGGAAAAATTTCTACAATGACAAATATTTATGCCCTACAAAAAGGTGATATGAATTTCAAGCCAACATCCAGAGATGAAATGAAATTTTTTTTTGCTCTACACATGGCAATGGGCTCTCTACACTTTCCGAGAGCCCATCGTTATTGGGACACTGCACGTGGTGTAAAATTTTTCTATGAATCCATGACGAGAAACAGGTTTTTGCCATTCGTTCAAATTTACATGTTGTAAACAATCTTGAACGACATGAAGATTGCAAAGACATTATGTATAAGGATAGACCTCTATATGATCCTTTTCGCAAACAGTGCTTGCAGTTGCCTGTGGAAAAATCTGTATGTGTTGATGAGCAGATGGTACCCTTCAAGGGAACCTTATCTGTAAAGCAATATATGCAGTCAAAACCTTGTAAATGGGGCATCAAAATCTTCATTCTGTGTGGAGAGAGTGGAATAATCTAAGATTTTCTTATTTATCAAGGTTCAACTACCGAGATTGATCCAGAATTCATAAAACAGTTTGGCCGAGGAGCAGTTATTGTTATTTCTTTGTCAAACCGACTGAAG
The DNA here is from genome assembly GCA_029891345.1 of Dryococelus australis. NCBI lineage: Eukaryota > Metazoa > Arthropoda > Insecta > Phasmatodea > Phasmatidae > Dryococelus > Dryococelus australis. The sequence goes on along the minus strand of CM056993.1, from coordinate 339,968,175 downwards.
GGAGGGCACTGTCTTTATTTTGACAACTTCTTTTCAACCTACATCCTGTTCGAGTACCTAAAGGACAAAAACATATGTGCAGCAGGTACTGTTAGATTGAACAGGTTTGCAAATACTCCACTTCTATCAGACAAGGAAATGGCAAAAAAATGGCAGAGGCTGCACTGATAAGGTTGTCAGTGCTGATCAAAAAGTCGTTTTGGTGAAGTGGTATGATACCAAGTCAGTAGTGATGGGTTCAAACTTTTTAGGAGTGGGTAAGACGGATGAAGCAGAAAGATGGGATAGAAAGGACAAAAAGTATATCAAGGTTGAACACCCAGAAGTGATAAAGTCATACAATAAAAATATGGGTGGTGTTGATAAGCTGGATCAATTAGTAAGCTATTACAGAATAATGATAAAATGCCGAAAATGGACCTTACGAGTGCTCTTCCATGTTGTGGATTTGGCAATTGTGAACAGCTGGTTAGAGTATAGACAGGATGCAAAAACAGCTGGCATACCACAAGCACAAGTTCTATCTGTTTCATTTTCGAATTTGTTTGACACATTCTCTTCTGACAGACAACAAGCCAGTTGTTGCCAGTAAACGGGGAAGGCCTAGTGGATCACCTGCATCTGAACCATGCACAAAAACTATTAAAGGTAATGCAGAATGTCGGCCCTACCAAGAGCAAAGAATGGACATGGTGGATCACGTTCCTGAATATGATTAAAAAAAAAAGCTACAAGATGCAAGAGGAGTGGGTGCAAGGGGAAAACACATGTGTGTTGTATAAAATGTGAGGTACATCTTGGCTTTGTAAAAGGAAAAAAATTGTTTTTTCGAGTTTCATAAGAAATGTTAAATTTTTTCATGTTTGTAAAGTATTGGCCTCATTTTTTTTCTAAAAAGAATACTGTTGAAAATAATTTGATAAATTTTTATAATGATACAATTATATAAGAAATACCAAAAACAAATGTTTTGTTTCGCAATTTTAACATTTATTTTAACTTTGGTAGGGGGAACCATCTTGTTTTTTAAAGAGGGAAAAATTAGTTTACAAAATGCATAGGCGATGTATTGATGTACATAATTTTATTTGTTTATTTTTGTATTGAAAAAAATGGCGTTATTGTAAGTTAGATGGCTAAACACTTAAAAATCATTTTATTTTACAATTTACACCAAATTTGAACTTTGTTATGGGAATATTTGTTTTTCTATTCCATACAAGACTGTTGAAGTGAGTATGTGTATAGATACAAGCTTAATTACCATCGTGACACTTTGTCCATTCCAATGGACATGCTGTAATTTTGTAAAAAAAAAAAAAAAAATGTAATAAAAATTGGATCAATGCCAGTTTACTTTTCAAGGCCTAAAACATTCGGAAAATCCAATAAATAATTTCTTTGTTTGCAGAATTAAATGGGACCTGAAAGGGTTAAATTTGATTATAATTTAGCTAAACTACTGGCCATAAATTTCAATGTGTATATAAATTTCATTCTTAAATTTTCTGTTATTTCCCAAAAGTAACAAACTTTTCTTCATTTTTTGCTACTGAATCTATATATTGTTTTCATCATAGCCTAACTCTTTAATTAATAAATGTGCATCATATCCAGCTAAATTGTAGAAATAAATTGGCTCAAAGATGGGTAATTTTAATTGTAGATTGCAATTATTTCATACTAGATTAATGAATTTTCCAGTTAGATGATCATGATGATATACTTTTTTATTTTGCTCTATATATTCACATTCGCATACAATACATATTTTTGATGTGCTATCTAATATTTTTTCTTCTTTTGTTAATGGATGCATTGGTTCAATTTGCGAATGTATTTCTCCAATTTCTTCTACTTCCCTTTTAATTGATTGTATAAAATTTTTATGTACATTTGGGCTTCTATATACAACTGGTGACTTATGATATTGGAAACTTGAAATGGTACGGTGTGCCTACATTATTTGCAGATGATACTCTATTGTACTACAATACAAGCTTAAATTGTCTCATGGCGTATGTGCAGGAGGAATTAGATGTTTTAAATGAGTATTTCAGGATAAACAAGTTGTTGACTAATCCTGACAAAACAAACTATGTGATATTTAGTTCCCCATATTTTATTTTCAATAATAACTCAACTCTTGAAATTTATGACAAAACTATCACTAAAGCTACCTATGTTAAATATCTTGGCCTATAGATAGATGAACACCTTAAATGGAATACACACATAAACAAAGTTATTCAGAAAATTCTACCTACTGTGGGAGTATTAAGAGGAGCATCTAGAATACCAGTGGAAATTTAAAAACTTGTTTATCAAGCCTTGATAAATAGTCATCTACAGTATCTGGTCTCAGTGTGGGGTGCTGCTACAAAATCAATTGTATACCCACTGCAAGTAATGAAAAATAAAGCTATCAAGTCAGCATTTAATTTTCCTTATACAACCTAAGGAGATCTACCTGGAAACTAGGTTGCTGCCTACCAGATGTATGTATGAATTCAATGTAGTAGCACACATACAAGCTCACCCTGATGAATAATCTATCATTTCTAATATGTACAACTATGGTACTAGGCAAATTAATGATAAATTTTTACATACTGTTAGGGCAGAGTTCGGCAAGAGAGCCAATATGTTCCATGGTTTTCAACTGTTTAATAAATTACCTTATATCCTTAAGACAATTTCCAATCCTAAATTGTTAAAAAAAAAAAAACTCCTAAAGGAAGGAATGTTTAGAAAATATATGCCGTGGGATAGTGTGCTACCTTACTGATATTAGTAGAAGGCAGTTTAATTGTAATTTAACTCTTATATTATGCACATTTTAATTTGAAGCATTGAGTACATCATGTCATATCTTAGTCTTAGGTAACAAGTACTATAATATAATTTTATTCGTAGCTTTTACTATGATATAAAAATTGCCATCATGTCTTAGTCTGCATTGTCGCAAACCTGTCATTTATTGTACCATATCTCTTTCTTGTGTAAATGTGTTCAAGCCAGTGTCATTAAGTCTGCTGCTTACTGTGAATCATTGTTAATCTAGGACATGTGCAATATCATAAATTAATTAGCATATTACGTTTCAAGTTTACTGTTAATAACTTCATAAATGTATTATTAAATTCTATATTGTATGCTTGTGCATTGTTTACTAACAGTAGTAAATGTTGACATATGTTCCTATAGAATCCTGGAATGCTAAGTTCAGTATAGCATCACTTCTATGCTATGAGACCTTTAACATCAACTTCTGTATAGTTTCTGTACTTCCTTGTCACTAACTACCTACTTTTACTATTACTGTAAGTTATAAATATTTTTTGTCATCAGATTACTGATGATTCCGGTATCCGTATGTACTATATTACGATCTGTATAATTTGGAATATAGTTATATATTAGTTACGTTAGTAATCCAAGTAATACTGTATAATGAAGCAGGTTGACACTAGAGACTCCTTAAATATCAACAAATTTAAGAAATCATTTTCTATCACTATAAGATATTTTACTTCTATCTGCAATAAGTTTGTTTCTAAATATAAATATAACCTCTCCTGGCTATGTAGTTTTAAATTCCATATTTCATTGATGTATTGATAAGTTTGTAGAACTTAACTATGTTCTTTGTGTACCTGTCATCTATTGTAAGTAATTCGGTTAAACTATATTCTCTTGTAAAAGAACCCCCTTACGAGTTTGTGCTCAAGGGGATTCTGTTGTATTTTGTTATAGAAACTTTCCTTGTAGTAAAGGTAAATAAATGAAAATATAATAACAAAAACCAGAAGCTTCATGCAATTGATATTTCATAGCATATGATTTGTCGTTTAGGTTTAAGTCAATGTTATTTATTTGATCATTATTAATATTGTATCTTTCTTTAGGTACCTCCTTATAAAGGCCATTGTCAAAATAATCCTCTGTTAAAATTGTATATTTTTTGATAATGTTAAATTTACTTAATTCTCTTTGGTATGGCTTAGCTATTGATATTTCCTTCAATATTGATTCAAAATCGGCATTTATTGCGAACGGAACCTTCATTGTATGTTTATAATTTTTGGAAAATATTTTCTCTCCTTTGAAGGTATAATGACTCTTACTGCTTCGTTTTTAGAGCAGTCTTCTGTGTGTTTACTTAATTTCTCTTGAAGATAAAAGAATCGAAGACACATCACATATATAATTTTTATGCTGTTGATAATTTTTTGTGCAGAAAGCAGTTTCGATAAATCTTTTCCAAAAGTAATGCGAATTTTGCGCAGCTGCAACTGCTTTATCATCATTGAAATAAAGTAAATTTATATGCATATCCTTTTTACTTTTTGTAAGTTTTAATGGATAAACTGTGGAGTACTTACCTTCAATAAAGTATACATTTACAGATACATCAATTTGTTGTTCGATTTTTGGTATATCATTAATTTTAATTGGATATTCATAATTATCTAACATTTTGTCGATATCAAGTCCTACATTTTTATATTTAGTAACTATCCGAATGACTTCTGCAGGAAACAATGCAGATTTTATTGCCCAAAGAAAACATTAATACGTACTTTTTTATTCTTAATAACTACTGGTAATTCTATACATCATGAGCCATTTGATGGATTATACTTATTTATAGCTAATTGTATTCCAATTATTCTATCTAATGTCCAGTCTGAACCTCTTCTTTGGAATTCAGATAATTGTGTAGTTATTTCTTGTATTATGAATTTATAAATTCTTTTAATATCTCCTTCATTCAATACTGTATACTTGGGTGATTGAAATGTAAATAATTCTACATGATTATTATCTTGCTTACAACAATTGGTATATAATTTAATACTGGTTTTCAGCCCTCTAAGGTATCTAAGATTAGTGCGTATTATCTCGCATACCTTATTTTTTACTGAAGTCAAAAATGAGTAGGCTGTATTAAATTAAATGTATTTTCAATGTTATATATTGATATCCTACTTTTAAAAGCTTTGTTAACTAAATCATTTTTATTCGTTCTTCTTATATTTCTTTTGCTAACAAATAAATTATTATAGAATGGAAATATTTCTTCCAATTCCTCGCTATCTTCGGGTATAATTCATTGATATTAGCGCCAGCCAAAGGCAAATTTGTAAAAAATTATTCTTTACTATCCATTCTTTTACCTGCTGGCTTTTATTTCTAGGTGTTCCAAATATGCTGGTAGAATAAGGAAACATTTCTTTTAATTCCTTTTTTCTCTTGTTGATAAAATAGATTATTAGAGAATGGAAATATTTCTTTTCAATTTCTTTATATCTTTCTTATATAATTCATTGATGTTGGCGTAAGAAAATGGCAAATTTGCGACGTTTCTTCTTCTTTGTCCATCAATAATAAATGTTATAATAGCTGTAATTAAATCTTCTTTCCTTAGATGATGCAAACATTTAATTAAAAATATTCTACCTTTAATTCTTAACTATCGTACTGTCTTCTCACCCAGCTTAACTGCTAGATCGTTTGTTGCCATAATTCGCTATTTATAAGAAAAATAAATAAATAAAATGTAAAAACAGGTATACGGGATAAATCGAAAAGTGCTCAAACTACTGGAAAACTGTATTTAACTTCTTGTTATGGCTATAATTCTTAATATAATCACTAAAACATTTTTTACATGTGATTGAATATTTGTCCTTACAAATTTTATGAAGAGAAAATAATTTTATAGATTTATTCTCGTTACACACTTTACATATTTTTGTCGGATAGTTATCATGTTGATTTTCGTTTAGCATATCTAATTTTGTATGGTGTAATCTACTATTTTTATGCTTTTTGAGAGATGTATTACAAACATATTTTCCACACTCACACATTACTCTCATTTTTTTGAATTCATAACGACCACTAGCATATTCAGTATAACATTTTTTTCAGGACGTTAAAATGTTTATCTTTAGTGTGTTTATGTGGTGTAAAACTTTCTACGTTTAATACTTTGCCACGCTTTTTATATTACTTGCATGTGTTATTATTTTCCATTTCGAGAATATTTTCCATTTGATTTATTAAGAAAATTATATTTTAAAGAGAAAAAGCTGCTATCACGGTGGTTTGTTTTAAAGTGTTACCCACACTTCCCGCCAATGTGTAGGGAGCAGAATTAGCCTATTGCAACACTTGGGATCTCTGTCAGGCTTTAACTCTTTGGAAAAGTGGGGTCCATGAATTTTTTCAGCCCAGGCAGGTATAGGCTGTTCACGGTAAAGTGAGCACTTTTTAAGGCCTTCCCAACAGGCTTTAACCATTAAAAAATATATCTTATTGCAGCCTCAGGCATTAAATTTTGAAGGTGGTGAAATGTATACACTATGTATATTGGTCACATTGCAATGTTTATATTAAAAAGCAGCAGGAAGGTGTAAATTCGATGAAAGGAAAAATTTATAAGGGCCTTAAAAAGTGCTCACTTTACCGTGAACAGCCAATGAGGAAGATGGGTACAAAATAGAACGTATACCCCTCGCGACTCTAGATAAGATTTATTTCATTCGAGATAAGTTTTTCCTCAAGACATTCGCAATGCGAATCTATCTAAATTACATTGATTGCACAAATCACAATAATCTAATAAGGCATTCATGGATATAGCATGTGACTAAATTCACATACAAATTTTCTACATACTATAATGCTTTCATTGACGAGCTTAATCAAACGTACCTTTACCTAAGAGGCCGCTGTGGCTGAGCAGTTAGCCTACTAGCCTCCAGCCAAGACGAGCCGGGTTCAATCTCCAGCTGGGTCACTCCCGGATTTTCGTATACGGCAATCGTTCCGAACGATGTCACTGGTCGGTGGGTTTACTCGGAGATCTCCCATTTCCTCTGCCCCTTCATTCCGGCGCTGCTCCATCACCTCAATCACCCTGATCGGGTCTCAAGACCTTGCTGTTAAGAGCTATTCAAATCTCCTCACTCACTTTACCTTAAAGCTATGACATACCCAACATCAAAGCATAATGACACAAAGTTCGACTAATGACACACTTGTCAAAAGAGATTTGCTACTGATCTTATTTCATTTAGCTATAGGCCTATGAAAAGTTATGAAGGTTATATAATCTAGTATGTGTATAAAGTGTAATTTTATTGTTTTACGTATTTAGTTCTTATTTGTTTATATTTTGGAATATCTTTGATAATTTTTGTGACTTATGTATGTTTTGCATTGAAGCTAGAGACGTTAATGGTACTCTAATTTTGAATAGAATTTTGTTTTGCGACTTTAAAAAGAAGACTGACGGATTCAAATATTATATATATTTTTTATAATTTTCTGTATGGTTAACGTAAGTAATTTTATGTTCACTATTCTGTTTATGTTTGGATTATAGGTAGTCGTTGGGGTTCAACTGAGTGTTAGGTGCTCAGCATTAAATTTAACAGAAAAAAAAGTAACCTTTATGAACACAAGTATAAAACGCTTGTTGTAAATGGTGTATGTAGGAAATAACTAAGCACGTCATACACGGGGAGATTTTTCAAAGGTTTGATTGAAAAAGGCCGAATAAACCGTGAATGGACTATACAAAATACTGATTTACAGATAACATGAATATATGGCTCAGAATTATGTGTGGAAGTTGTACCACACTGGCTTAATATATACATAATTGTGCCCAGTTACAGCACTGTCATTAAATTCTTGTTTATGCTTAAATTAAAGCAAATCTTCCTTATCCAGTATCCCGGTAAGGAAGAGCGTTTTTATATGTGGCAGCAAATCCTGTTGGTATAAAAAGTGAAGAGAGAAAAAAAAGGAACAAACAGTTAAGCACTTGTGTGTGAAACACGTTTTTATGCTCATAACAAGCAGTGATAAGTAGTTTCTCATGTTTTATCACTGAGCACCAGAAAACCTTAAAAAAGATTTTACAGTTAAATATATCATTTTTAATTTGATTTGAATAATTTTAGGACAGTGAAAATTCCTATTTTGAATATAAATTATTTGAAAATACTCTTATTCTTTTATTTCTGGATAGCATATTAAATGTTGAAACCTACACCAACACCACTGAAGAATAAAATAATATTATTTATTACACCAATTTTTCTTTTACAACAATTTACGAGATGTGTTTTTATATTTTGAGGTTTAATTTTATTTTTCCCAAGAGTATCATGCTGAATAGTGTTTTGGTCATCTACGCAGGCCAGCTGGAAGGTAAGGCGGTGGGTGTGTGGCGCCCTTGAGAACTGCACGAGTTTGGTCATCTGCGCAGGCCAGCTGGAAGGTAAGGCGGAGGGTGAATGGAGCCCTTGAGAAATGCACGAGTTGGGTTCTTCAAATAATCACTCTTCCCGTGTCACCGAGCTTTACAGCTTGTACTAAAGATCTTGGCACAATAGTAAGACTGTTTTCGAAGTAATGTTTGCCCGATCGGTGAAGGTTTTCATGCAGTCGTGCTCCACATACTCGATTTCGCATCGCCAGTGGCTTGCAGTATCTTCATTCAAAATAAGTCACGCACTTGCGTCTGTCAGGATTGTGGCTTATCCTACTGCGAAATTATGTCTTGCATTGGAAGAAATGCAACCACAGTGAAGTTGATTTGGTATCAGTGGGTCGAGGAGAGATTGGTTGAGTGACGTGCAGGAAGTCAACGTTCCCGTCACACCAACGAGCGTGAGCACAGCCATATGGCGTGCATGGCGAGGACAGCACAGCCACATCAAACACCCTCGCTCAGGAGTTCACATGGAGCCACATATTACTGCCCCCTCCCCCCTCGCCGAACTTCATACCGAGCTGCAAGAGTAATCATGTCACCTGTGTATGATGGCTCACGTCCTTACCTTATAGTCGTTGCAATTTTAACGGCCAATGGTGTGATTCGAGCACATAAATTTCGTTTACAATCCGAAAAGAATAAATATATACAGGTACCTAATACGTATTTTCAAGTACAAGAATTTGTCATGGATCTCGAATGAAGAGATGAACGAAACAGAAGTTCAGATAACTTACAGTATATCAGTTTCCAAGTCTGGTTAGTTAAATGTGCACATATATAAATTTCATTAATTTAGGGAGGGTCGAAATAGTTATCACTACAAAACATGTTCTGTTTTCACTTTCCGAATATCTGGCAACCCTAACCGCGAACAATCCACGTAGACTTGTTACATAATGGAACTTATTTGAACCGCGGGTAGAATTTAACAGTGCATTTTAATGAACCGTTTTACAAAACTTAATTCTCGTTCTTAACGGTCCTGCCTATATAAAGCCGGCAGCCGCGAACTTCACATAGGTAATCAATGTTAACGAAATTCCTTCTCATTCCGTCAGTTTTTAGGATAACTATTTCAAAGGAAAAAATAATTTCACCTGACTTTCTAAGAGAATATTGTCACATAAAATTATTTTTGGATAAAACTAGCTGGTCATATTTTTTTATATGAAAATTTCAATATTGCAGTTTTTAAAAAATATCAAACAAAACCACTGGCAATATATCTTAATATAGTAACATTCCTTAAGAAATTTCATGTAGAATTATTTTTGTTTGAAATAATTGTCTTTAAAATTGACGCAATTAGAAGGAATTTCATTTAATTTTGTTTCCCCATTTGACGTTCTCGGTTGCCGGTTTGGTAGGCAGCCTGGCTGTTAACACGGAGCTTTGACCAGCATGTAACCGCGATTGTCTTAGTGCTTTCAGTATTGCTGCCAACTTAATTTTAGTCTCTGACTTTATATTGCGCCATCACATACTGCCGAGCGGTTTCGCCACAGCGTGGGGGTGGAAGGAATGTAGAAATGGGGGAAAGAGGGGGAGGGAGAGAGAGAGAGAGAGAGAGAGAGAGAGAGAGAGAGAGAGCGAGAGAGAGAGAGAGAGAGAGAGAGAGAATTGGCAAGCTATAACCATCGTGCGCTACTGGTGAGGACGGATATCTTTACTTTGTCTTCAGACATGGAGGACCGCAGACATTAATTTTAATACAAAATCACAAGAAAACTGTTATCTCTTTTGGAAAGGCAATTTTTTAGTTAAAGCGGGGAAAATGTTAAATTGTTTCGGTATGATTTTTACTTTTACAATATACTATTAACGACATTGTTAACATAAATGTATTGTATATTATCGCATCATAAGAAAATATTTTTGACACAATGCTATTTTTTAATATTGATTCATTTTAAATGCTTTGAATTTTAGCAAATATAATTTTGCCTTAGAGCTGTTTTGCACTGCAGCATATGAATCTTGTGCAACATTTTTGGCCACCACTTAAGTCTGAGCGGGAATTGCGATAAACTGTTGGATACCAGCTTTTTTTTTTTTTTTTGTGGCGTATTTAAATTCGATGTGTGGTGTCCTTAAGGTATAGTCCTCCGTCGCGTGCACATAAAGCATAACCGAGTCTAGGAAATTACACCAAACACCGCATTCGTGCGCCCTCAGTGTAATAATATTTTGCATTAGAACTTCTCCTGACTAGGTGTTACCAACACAACTATTTTCTACCTATTATTTATTATAATTATAAATGTAACTCATAATTTATAGATAATATATAGGTAAAAGTTCAATTTAATAAAAAATTAAGTATTTTTATGATAACGCAAATATAAAACGCTCGTGATACGAGACATATTTAGGAAACAACCGAGCACGTCTACATAGGGCGATTTTTTCAAGCTGCACAAACCGTCACAAACTCCCAAATCTGCACAAGGCTGCACAGCACAATGTTTCTCCAGTCGGATATGACGTCACAACTCTTTTGCACTGTATTTCTCTTCGTTGGTGTAGAATATTTAAGGGAGCATTGTGCAGCACAAACTGCATTATCTTTTGAGGCGGTGTAGTTGGTGCAGTGTCAACAAATCCGGCGTGTGTTCGAGGTAAGGCCCATAGTTTGAATTGACGAAGAAAGTATATCAAAGTCACATGAAAGTTTATAGTTTCAAATTGTGTTTTGTGGATGCCTTAGAAATGTATGCAACAGCATAAGGAAACCAAAACCTGTAATCAAAACGTAATACTTTTTGTGAGATTCAAGTATACATATTAAACATTAGGTACTGTGCTAAGGCATTTTAATATTTCGACTACTCCAAACAAACACAATATTAAACCCGTTAGGGAAAAACGATAGCATTCTAAATTATGTTACTTAATCTAACGAATTAATTATCGCATTCACTTGAAAAACTGCTTTCTAACAGTTATATTTGGGATTTCGTTCATCCTGCCAAAATGGGCGAATATTGCACACACGGCGTTTCACTCAATTTTGTTTGCACACTTACAGCAACGGAGATATCTGGTGTAGCTGCACAGCCCAGCACAGCATAGCATAGCGTAGCGTAGCATAACACTGTAGAACACCACGTTGCACTGCACTACACAAATCAGCGTTCAAAGAAACGTAGCTTTTTGTTGTATCATGATTCCAAAAGTAAAACTCCATGAATTCTTAAAATAAACAATAATTATTCCCGAATATTGTTAGAGGGGCGGACGTTTCAAATGTTAAATCAACAAAACGAAACAATTATGACGTGAAACTGTTAACGAACAATACATTTTTCACGAGAAAATACTTACTTCAAGAACATTTCATGAACTTGCCTTGTGAAGTAATTATTATATGTAGGATATACATTAGTTTTTTTTTTTTTTTTATTGCCTCACCTGTGTATTTAAACGTTTCAAACATGCAAAACTAATACGGCGGTGATTTGGAATTTTTCATTTGGTAATTTGTCATCTTCGGAGTTGACAAAACTCAAAATTGCAAATTTCAAAAATACCTCATCTATTTTGTGGACAAAATAGGGTCACGTGACAATTTTCTAAACAAAAAAGTGCCCATTGGAACACGGCCTCAGTTATGTTACGTTAGAGGAGAGGAGCCAAGCTCATGCAGAGAATTTAGTGCCAATGGCGCTGGAGTACTGGATAAAGCGTTCCTAGAATTACATTTTTGTAGTAGTAGTAGTAGTGTTAACACACGACACTCATGTGGCTTTCTATCCACAAATTTTACACAAAAATTTATACCAGTTAAGAGAGAAAAAAACGCGCGATGTTATTTAGCGATCTCCGACTTTAACATGCGTTAAGAATGAAAATCTACATTCGTTGCCGCCTGAAATTGAGGGAAATATTAATATATATTAAAGATAAAGCGTACACAAATGTGATCCAGTGTTTTGGTTCTGGTGTCAGTTACTGTAACTGTAACACCTGGTTATGTTAGCTTGTTTTATTTTATGTAGGGAAATAATATTATCTTTGATTGCCATAGTTTATGTTCTGATATCAAGTGCGTCAGATGATAGTATGCAAAGTGCATGTGAGAAACTGTTTTGGAAAGCCTTCGCAGATGGTAGTTTAATATTTAATTGTAACTTTATCCTTGCATTTTGAATGTTTAGAAATATTTTTCTTTGGTAAAAGCCAGGTTGGCACTGACAACGGCGATTTTATTAGGAACAAATAATCGAAATTTAGTGTTCTATATATGGAGGCAGCATAAGTATAAGGCTCTACGTAAATGTTAATTAGAAGAGAGTTAATATGGAAATAAGCCTTTGTACTGCACTGCAATGCATCAATCCAGAATAGAGGAAGAATTAATGCTGCATCGGTAAGCTACCGATAAAATGTGTATGTATTATAAGGATTAAACTACGTAGAGGCGATGATGCCCGCACGTCGTCAGGGGACCGAGGCCTGATCCAGCACAGCATCCGAATACGGAGTTCAACGCCCGTTGCCCCGGTCAGGAGAGGTACGACGAGCGAAAGGAGTAAGCCACGGGGTTCGATCAGCAACGGCGTATCCACAGCGAAGCAGCTGGGACGAGAGTCGACGCCAGAACCACGGTGCCAGTGGGTGGCCGAGGATGACCAGTTCCTGCTGGTGAGGGGCGAGATCCGTTTCAGTAGCAGGTCATTCCTGTAGCAGTCACCAGAGGAGTATTGCGGTTGTAGACACTGCAATAGTGGTGTATCGTCCAGAGCTAAGTCCTGCGTAGAAAATTATGTAATTAGAGATGCATGAACACTGAAAGTAGGACAATCGGTATGAAGTAGTTGAGATATGGGTGAATCCGGTACTCATATTGCGTTTGTTTGCATGCCTTTGCTTGTGTGGTAGATAAATGTAAGTTTTGCTAATTTTTCTGTTACGTTCATATGGTTGCCAATAATGTGTTTGATACTTCTAATTCGTATTAGAAACCTACTAAGGAGAGTCATTTCAAATATGATATGCAAATTTATCATTCAATTAATAAATCACAATCATAAAATTTGAGATTTGCATGCTTTTGAAGTAATTCTTTTGGACCCATACCGACTGATATGTTGATGGAGGCTTATGCAAATTCAGTAGCACAAGTAAAAATAAGTTGGTCAAGTCACATGTTCCTTCGTCAGTTTTTAAAAAGAGAGAACTTATGCTATGTGACAGTGCATTTTCTAATCAAGCTAGCCGAAGCATTACAGAACTGACATTTGTCAGTATTCCTTTATTTTTATTTAGGCGTGTTACAGGGATTGGGGGAGGGTCCTTTCCTTTCAGTCACTTATTATTTCCTCTCCTCAATAACTCGCCTTTGTCAAAGCTACTTCCAATTTAAGACACGCTTCTATGTTATTACTGTAGCTAGTAACATTTAACCTAAGCGTACTGCAGCCAAACAAGAATAATACTAAAAATAATAATAGTCTATGAGGCTTTGCTTGAGAAATTTCATGCGAAAATATTAAGAAATTCCCATTAGTAACGATTCTAAAAATTAACTATTAACTTGCAACTAAATACACCCTGCATGAGAAAATCTGATTGCCTCGGAATACCCATAATTTTAATAATTAAATATAATGTACACACGCTGTTTTAAAGTAGTGGCTATTAAATAGAACACTATATTTCTTGTACTCTCCCAACAAACTCCCAATGCTTTATGAACTCCACTCCATTTCCATAACAAAATTTCCAAGATTTCTTCACAACATGGGCGTACCTACGGAATGTAACTAAAAGGGGAGAGGGAGTTGGGGGTTCAACCCCCTCCGGATTTTTTTATTTTGCTTTTCAGTTGTGTTGCGGAAAATTCTTGGAGATGCCTCTCCCTTCAGTAATATTCTTACAGCTGAAGCAGACCAAATGAACATTGAAGCGAAAAACATGCAATAGTTGTACAACTACAATGTAAAACACACCTTATTGCAAAAAATCTGTAGCAATCTAACGACCTATCTAACTAGATACTTGGTAAAGAATTATATACCAAAAAGTAGTGTTGATGACATGACAGACAGGCAGTTCTTTGGTAGTGTGATGCAGGAGAAGGAAATCTAATATGCGGATTGATTCTCCACTATGATTTCAAGTAATTGAATCAACAAAAGGTGTAGTGCGCAGTCAAACAGTGATAACTTTCCACATGTGTCTCTCAATGCTTAGAACGTATGTAAGTTGCAAAATAGTACTATGAGTCAATTCGGGCAACCCTTTCCCTTCTTCATTTGATGGTTTTTAATACGTATGAAGCATGTGTGTTTGACTATTTGACTCCTACTTAAAATCAGACATCAAAATAATGGTTAGGTGTTTTTCTAGTGTCTCCTCTCTTGTATTATTTATGTTGGTCGTACTATTATTTCAGTTTTTAGAACTTACCTTTAATTCTTACATTTTAGAATTTTACTATGCTTATTTTGTTACATTAATAGGACATACAAAATTCCAACCATTATCATTTATGCATTATCAAAAAATCGTTGGACAGTAGAACCAACAAGCAAAAATACAGCTAAGAAAATCTTTAGTTCTATGGGGGGGGGGGGGGGAAGGAGGGTGTTGCTGAAACACTAGAATTAAATACACAGTCAAAAATGGAATGACCCATAAAGCGTGCTGATTCAGGTTCAGATTCGGGGCAGAAAATTACTAGCACATGCACATGTAGAAGTATAATTTGGGCGGCTCTTAGCAAACTAGGTATTGAGAGCCGATGAGAGTGAAGTGGGGCCAGTACGGAGCGGCGCGCGCCGGAATGCAAGGGCAGGGGGAACGAGAGATCCCCAAGAAAACCCGCCGACCAGCGGCACGATACCCAAATGTGAAAATCCAGGCGTGGCTGTAAATCGAGCCCGGTTCGCCTAGGTGAGAGGCGAGTAATCTAACCACCACACCACCACGATCCCCTTAATACAAATAACACCTCTTGAAATGTCTATGGACTCCACCCAAAAATTACTGATTTTCTGTGCATACAAAACCAAAGTTGCTTTCCAGAGTTCATACTTTTCTAAGTTTTAATGGTTGATGCAGAAACCGCACTTATAGGGAACCTTTGTCAACATTGTGTTTTGTTTACACAAGAAGCAGAAGGTAAAGGAAGCGTGGATTCCTGGTAACATTGGCTCATGCAAATTGATAAAATACATTGGAAGATTTTCCGGAGTCAATTTACGGAAAACTTCTCAAAAGTAGCACAAGGAAAACAGCAGCCTGTAATAAATCATTTCAGCAATGACAACACCCGACAATACAGGACGGGGCTGAATTCGACCGACAAACTTTGTGAGGCGATTCTTCGTGCAAAATCAAGTGGCAAATACATAGGACACTTTGTACGAAAACTAAACATTAAGGGCGCAATAAATCCCCGAAAATGGAGATTTGGAAATGCATTTATGCTGTGGGTATGTTCAAACTACGAGCAAACGCATATTAATAACACTCCCCGTTATGAAAATAGCGGGTGGCCACCCTTTTATTGCAGGTAACTTCGTTATCGGGAATTATGAACGTTTGATGCTGTTTATTGAGCAGGATGACCTACGAAACAGAAGCGGTGCCATTGTTTTCATTTGAAATTCATACAAAGATTGCGCTAGATTCCACTGCAACGATACAGCGCCTAGTATGCAGGCAATTCTACCTACACACGTGTATGGCCATTGCACAGCCTATGGTGGCGGACAATGTTAACACCTTCTGTAAACAACTCGTACCATACATCAATAAACTTAAACAACTGTTCTTTCGTGGCGACAGTCGGTGCGTGATTCCATGCAGGATGTAAAGATATTTGCATTGCCTACTCACCTGGAACTGAATCGCTGCTGTTGTGTACTGTGCGGTATTTTGAACATTGAAACATTTTTGCAACAGATTAGAGCAATGCCGTTAAAATGCATCACATCTAATTATCAGGGAACACATTGCATTTGACAACAAAAACTGTGGCAATTCATTGGTTTTATTGAGGAAACATACCTAATAAACACTTTTATAGGAAAGGCTTAATGATACGGCCGCCATGCTCGACGCACAGTTCACATCGCCGCACTAACGATTGTCAAGCATGTTCGAAAATACCCCCATTGTCTGGAATAATTCAAGCAGCTGCAACGATGCGAGCGACGATATCTTCGTCGGATTCCATCGCGGTTTCATACACCAGGCTGCGCATGTAACCCCAGAAGAAATAGTCCAATGAATACATATCTAGGGATCGTGGAGGCCAGGAAACAGGACCCCCACGGCCTATCCATCGTCCGGGGAATACGAGATTCAGGCGATTGGACGCACGTCGCGAACTGTGGGCTGGGACACAGTCGTGCTGGAACCACATGACCACTGGTGTTTGTAACGGGACATCTTCAAGTAAAGTCGGCAGAGCTTCCCGCAGAAATGCAGCGTACACACTGCCGGTGAGACGATGTGGTAACAGGTAGCGGCCAACCAACATGTTATGTATTACATTCGCCCGGACGTTGACACTGAATCGCCGTTGATCCCCGTGGACGAATAGGGTGTGAGGATTGACTTCCACCCACTCGTGAATATTTCGACAATTCTGTATACAATCACGTTGAAAGGAAGCCTCGTCAGTGAATAGAATTTATCTGTCAAAGTCGGGGTGTATTCTGCTTTGTTACAGACACCATTCTGCAAACTCCACGCGTCGTGGATAATCCGCAAGGACCCACGGCATGCACACGTTTTACATGGAACAGACTTAGTAATTAGTAGTAGGGGTGTGATGGTTCTACCCCACTTTGGATTAATTGGGATTAACAGATCGATTATCGATTTTATTGGAAGGGTTGATTATTAATCCGATCTTAATCCGATCAATTTTTTAAATCAAAAAGTGTTAATCAATTGAAAGGGTTAGATGGATTGAAAAGGTTAATTTTTTATCGGATATTTTTAAAAATATTTTCTTGATTTTCTTTCTTTCTTTCTTTTTGGGTGAGGGCAGCAGGAGCTCTTTACCATGTTGACGGTTCTTTACCATGTTGACGGTGTGGTGTCCTGGAGGCGACTGACCAGAGTGGTGGGTTGCAATGTGTTATATAGGTGTTGAGTGCAAGAGTGGATTAGGGTCTTTTTTTTCTAATTTTTCTAATTTTGAGATGTTTGGAGTCATAGTAGTAGATACGCGATATTTACAAATATATTTAACATACTAGAGAATTTTATATTGTTTAAACGATTTCTAAGAGTGACCTAAGTGTAAATTTTATGATTTTTTTTTGGGGGGATATTGCGTGTAGACAGTGGTGGGAGATAGGCGACTTTGAAAGATGTGATTTACATGTTAGTAATGACAAACGATCTGTTTTCCGAATGGAATTAAACGTTAGAGAAACTCAGAGTGCTCTACATATGAATAGATGACACACATCGAACAGCAAATTTTAAACGACTACATGAATAATAAGTGCAACTATGTGAGTCTTAAACATAATGTGAGTCTCGAGGTTAGAAATATAATTTATACGAGAGAGAATTTTAACTATGTGAGTAACATCTGATGTCGATAAGTATAAACTCACTAAACAAAATCCAGATAGTCAGTATGAATAATAAACACGTTAACATGTACAAATTACATAATTCAACCTGGTGAATAATATCTTACTGCAAAAAAACTCTGAATACGATTTAAACCAGACACAATAGTATATGTCTATTCTGATAAGTAAAATATATATAATGATCTACAAGAAAGTAATTAACGATAGACAATGTTACCCCAAATGATTTGTTTCAAAATAACCAACTTGTGTAGAGTTTAATCCCAGATAACGGAAAACATGCACGAACATCTTCGAAGAGAAAATTATATTTTTAAATAACGGACATACTACAAATTTCCATAAATAGGGCAGACTTGTAAACACAAATGGTATTTTCACAGACCGAGCTCAGAAATTAAATATCTTATCGCAATATTGACTTAACACATGAAAATTTCTAATTCCCCGATAAAATACTGTTAAATTAAAATACGTACATTATAAAACATTAATCACGGCTATCACTAGAGATGGTCGCCGGTCCATAGTTGAGATAACCCCCGATTGTAAGCTCGTCGGCCACCAAGTTCCTAGAGGTGCAGTGAAGATGAGAAAGAGATAGATAAGAGAGAGAGAGAGAGCTGTACACGTCTGTCTACTCCAAGCATTCATGAGCAACTGAAGATGGCGGCGACTGCTTAGGTGAGGTCAGTTTGCTCCAGAGCTCCCTACGCCCCCTCCTGCCCCTCGCCAGAGTACGACTCCGGGCTGCCTGCAACTGTCAATTTTTTGGCACTTAGGCACCATGGTATCAACTGCCTAGTTGCATTCTGATCGGGAGGAACCTGCCTACCACCCCCTCCCTTCCCAAATTCCCACCCCTACAATGCACCCCTCACCAGAGCGATGTGTCCTGGGATCATTCACCTGCCTGCCCTCGATTGTAAATTTTTCAGCATTAAGGCAAGATGGCGACAACTGCCTACTTGCACACAGGTAGGGTCCAGCTCAGCTGTAGACATCCCTTACCCTTCACCCCTCAGAACCGGCCTGAGTCTAGATGAACTTTCCTCCTGTCCCCTCCCACTCCTAGTCACGAAGGTGCCTTTTCTGAAGAGATCCATTATCGATCCAGCCTAGTGTTCGCAAAAACCTGTTTTATGCACTCCAGGGTCAGCCCTGAGAATCCATTTTGTATTTTTTCATGAGTTGGCGCTCCTGCAGTTTATGTTTCACGACAATGCGCCCCTCCCCCGCTACAGTATTTAGAACACTTTTTTATACTGTTGGCTCCCCTGCTTTGCCTCACCGGCCCATATCCCTCTGAATGCGTACCCCAAGATATTTCGCCTGACTCGATATCGTTTCAACTTTATGCAACAGGTTGACTATATGAGCAGTAAAAAAAAAATTACGAGTCCCTGAAATCAAGTTCTCAATATAAGCCCCGAGATAATCCCCAGATTTAACATTCCAACAACAAGTGTTTATTTGAATCAAGCAAACTATGATTAGTAAAATCTAACAGAAATACACAACTTATTTTATTCACTCGTTAAAACAGAAGTATTTTCTACAAGTATTCAAACAAGACATATTTTATTCTCTCTTTAAGAAATGTTTTTACTATCAATTCGATGTATAGGTGAGAAAAATATTGGGAGAGATTTGCCCATCTCTTATAACAACAAGGCCTTGAGAGCCAATGAGGGTGAAACGAGGCGAGCAGCACTGGGCCGGACAGGGTCGCACCTTGAATCAATGGCAACGTCTAACACGACATCCACACAGTGCAAAAAAATGTTTTTAGGATGTGACCCAAACGTGGAGGCGAGCATGCTAACCACTTAACCAACACATTCCCCTTTCTTTATTTAATATTTATTTAATATTTTAACAGTTTCTGATGTTAGTTTAATGAAACAGTATGCATATAGGCAGAAATCATGTTTTCCGGAGTTGGAATATAGCAATTTTGAACGTTATTCTTACTTTTTTACTAAAAGGTCCAAATTCTTGTAAGTTCACTGGAAAATATATTGCTATTTTTAGCTAACGTGAGTTGAATTTTATTTATTAAAAAACTAGTTTAAATATATTATATTATGTTTGTCTTTTTCTCTAGACATCACCATGTTGTATCTTGAACAGGAACTCTTGGAATTTGTGTGCTTGTATGTAAAATGAAATATTTTTGAAAAATGTTTGCTGGACTGTGTTCAGTGCAGAAGTAAAAGTTTTAGCTGGAGAAGCTTTCTTTTAGGCAAGGAGGGACAGAGTTCTTTGCTACCTGCCATTGTAAAGTTATTCGGGACTCGCTTTCAATGTGTTTCCCTGGGATGCCACAAAAGTTGGTATTGTGTCCTACTCCAACCTTCAACTTGAATAGCCGGAGTGGACAAAGACTTTTAACCTACTGCCTCATTTCTTTGCAAAACTTCATTCATTCATCTATATTTTATTTTCTGCGTAATTTTTTGTAATTTCCCCTCAGTCATTCAAAGTCAGTTTTAATTTAAGTGACTGTAAATTTTTTAAATCAAGAAAATTACATTTTCTTCCTGAAAGCAAGCAAAAAGTTATCCTGAATTTAAATACAAGTCATTAGCTTACCATTACTGATAGACACACTCATAGCATTGCAACAAAATAATTTTCTCATCAGTCATTATATATAATATATTATTGAAAAGTAAGTGACCTGTGGAATTAATAAACAAATAACACGTTACACTACTTGTTAACTTGAAAGAAAACGTTTTATTAAAAAATTCATAATCACTTTCAAGACAGAATAAATTTTACATCTTACCAGTAAACATATTACATCACAAACTTTACATGAAATACAATTATTTTTTGTTTTGCCATTACCTTCTGAAAAACAACCCAAATTCAAATCAATACTGCATGTTACATCACAGCCTTAAATGAAATACAAACATTGTTTACCATTGACTTCTGAAAAACATTACATACCGAAATCGATAATGTATATTACATCACAAATTATGAAATAAATACATTAATTTTTTATTTTTGTTCATCATGTCAACATTTAAATGTACAAGCCGAACAGGCTTTTTAACAATAAAAAAAAACTCCCCTGTTCACCATTACAAAGTCATAATGTGTTTAGAGTGAAAAATATTTACATCATTATATAATTATAAATTTTATTACGAAACTTTCCAACAGGAATGATTTTTCTTTAAAAATCGTTACACCTGAATGCAATTTCTTTTAAAATCGTTAGAACTGAATGATTCTTTATAAATCGTTACACCCGAATGATTTTTCTTTAAAAATTTTTAGAACTGAATGAATTTTCTTTAAAAATCGTTAGAACTGAATGAGCTTTGCAGTGTGACAGTTTTGAAATAAAGTTATGCAAAATTTTATTGTAACAGTGGTTTAACATGTATTTCGGTTATATTATCATTGTTGTTATAGATCACAAAAACATAAGAACGAAATTTCATGCACGAATCACACGATAAATTTCTATCCATTACATAGGATAAACTGCAATAGCAATCGTTTTTGATTACGTGTTGTAACCATACTTCCCAACCAAAATCAAATAAATTAATTGAATACTGCTATGCAGGATGATATTTCTGAAATAAGTCGTTAAAAGTGTTTTTTGTTATAATTATCATTATCATTATATTGATCACAAAAGATGTACGTATTTTCACGCACATTACATATAAATTCCTATTTTCGGATTCAAATATATTAAATATAACCTAAACAGTGCACAATTTCGAGTCTCAAGTGACCTGCCGACATCTTTTATGTGAAACGAGATTCTTGTGTCTCTTGAGACTAGTTTCAGTGACTATTAATAAGACGTAGTCTCAAGAGTCGACTATTAAATAGCTAGAATGAGTTTTAAGTGAAAATACTCTCAGGTGAGAGCTACATCAAAGCTAGTCTCAAAACGAATCTCAAGATTCGTTTATTAAATAGTAGCTGTTCTCAAGAAGAGTCTCAAGAACTGATACACGACTATTAATACGACCCTTAGGCATGGGCACCGTGGCAGACGGTGCTACAAACTTGGAAGATGTGGACACAGTGGCTGACGTTGCTGTGGACACACTCTTATGACGTCATCACTGGTTGCAATGTGTAGGTAAACTCATCTTACTCTAAAGAAATTAATAAACCGCTTACCAAATCATCCGAACCGTTAATTAGTCTATTGAAATACTCCCAATCAAAATCATTAAGCTCTTTGTTAAAATCTTGCGCAGATAGCCAAGAAAGTTGTCTTCATACGACCCCGCGACATCGCAAAGTGAACCGAACTGACAAACAACTGAAAAAAGTGGAAGGAGCGTAGAGGCTGAAGCCCTAATTATACAAATTCCAAATTCCCAGGTAAAACGTTCGAGAAGCCTGATTTCTCCCCTCCAACCAGAAGTCAGAAATTCAAATACCCAATCCCCTCTTTTCCCGCACCAACCGACTACCAAATATCTGCAAACCAGCACCCCCAACCTCGGAGACAAATCTCTCTGCTAAGTTTCTTGCTCGAAGAAATGAATAACATTTCTTGATCAGTAAAAAGACTTCTGAATCATAATAAATAAATAAATTTTATTTAGTAATCCATGAAAAACTATTAGCAATGTAACAGAGATCAACGTATTTAATAAAACAATGTATATTTTATAGAAAAAAAGAAAGTAATACTATCCATAAAAACCCTAGTATAATCCCTTTTTAAGCTTCTCTAAGATTACATTAATCTTTTAAAGGAAATATTTTTTTCTTATTCACAATATATCTTATCTAAATCAAGAGACGTGATATGATCTAATATTAGTAAATATATCGTTAATCATATTTACGCTAAGCATATACGGATATTTTTTTTTACATTAGTTTTCCAATTTGGTTAAAATTATATTTTATAAGATATTTCCATCGGTTTTTTTGGTAAAAGTTAGTGTGTGAGGAGAAGCAAAAACTTGTTTCATAAATATTTGTTCATTTTAATATACATCTTGTGTGTGTGTGTGTGTGTGTGTGTATATATATATATATATATATATATATATATATATATATATATATATATATATATATATATATATATATATATATATATATATATATATATATATATATATATGTGTGTGTGTGTGTGTGTGTGTGTATTAGTGAATAATAATATAAGTGAATATTAATTTTATCAAGTTGAAGACAAAATATTTTTGCAAGAGATTTCAAACAACTAGAAAGACATTTTGACCTTGCTGTCCTTGACGGTTAAAATCGTTGACCCAGGGACGAGGATTCCTTGGTCGCTTCCTTTGTGAAAAGCTAGGCGCCTGGATTGTCTCCAGGGTATAATAAAACCAAAATGCGTTCTACAGGGATTTGTTGGACTCAGGCTGCCAACCTCTGAAATCTCAGTTTCTGTAGTTGGTACTATTGGGAAAAACGTTGAAATTTAACCTTGAAGGTTTATGACTCTAGACAGGGAGCGATTACACTGCTAAGACCTCAGATCTCTAAACGTAACAGTTTTTCACGTCTTGAGATATTGGCAAACGCTATAAGTCTAAGATTTCCAAACTAGTATATATTTGTTAGCTAATAATGTTTGATCTGAAAAATTCCATGCAGTTCATTTAAACATCTATAAAATTGAGCATATATAGCTTTTTCACGTGCATGAACGAATTTATATTTGTTTAATTAACAGTGATTATTTAATTATTATTTTATAAGGTTACAATCATACCTAACCGAGACTCGAACTCAGTTTATATCAATCAAGCCTCATCCGGGATAGTATATTATATTGTTAGTTATGGAAAAGGGATTTGGAGTGCTCGCTTCCAGAACTTTTTTGCTCTCAAAAGTCGCCGTGGAGAAAATATTTTTCTTAGCAAAACAAGTTCACTTTTGTTAAGGAAAGGTTAAATCAATTTTTAAGAAATGGATTCATTTTAAAACATTTAATTTATTTACAAAATTAGGAAACTACAGGATGTTACAAAACATAGAACATATTAGACAATTGTTTCAAAATATACACAAATACAGAGTGATCCAAAAATTTATGTACAACATTTTAACAAAGCAAGTACAGATTGCTCCAAAACAAACACAAGTAACTACAAGATGATATGAAACATTTTATCATTATCAAGTAGAACTTGCTCCAAACATTAACATGCTAAACAAACACAAGCTGTAAAAAAAAAAAAAAGTTACTAAAACTATTTTTTTTTTCAAAACAAAGTCGAAATGCTAATAACTTGCTGATATTCAATTTACATTCTGATTTCTGTATACACAAGCATGTGATTTTGTTGTCTTGATTATCCATATTTACAAAGTAGTGGATTACATACAAGAAAATACTTTTTATAGTAAATTGCACTCATTACTTCTCTCATTCCAAATAATAGCATATGACTCAACAAATATTCACAGGTGAATCTGGAGGAGAATCATCATACTCTGTTTCACCCCAGTGAGACATTATTGCCCAAGTTAGCATTAACTTTGAGTTTTCCTCTGCAGAGAAAAACGTTGATTTTAGATCCATATATTTTACATAATTGTTTGAATGAGGGGCAATTGTATTATTTTTGAATATATGTTACTTTACCATTATACACACTTTTTAAAATGGGTCTTTGCTCAACTCCACCTACATATATTTCACAGTTGTTTAGGTAATGTTTGCAAATATCTTAAATATACTCATACTCTATACATCCACTTTTCCATTTTAAAGCGCGGTGACGGTTAGTAACCCATCTGTTTGTTTTCTTGTATTTGGGAGTTAGATATTTCCAGTAAAACAGTGATTTGAAGCTAAATACAGTTGTAAGTTCTTCCATATCAGTAATAGCTAATTCTTTAATGGTACATTTTTTTCTGCAGACTTAAATCCTTGCACATTGCAAAACATCTTATCGTAGCTATGGTTAGGCATCTACTGACTCAATTCATTATTTTCACCAGCTTATCTGTTACATTGTAACTCGCTAATCTGTCATGAATTATAAGAGCGTAAGCTTGGGTATTTGCTGGAATTTGTGTATTTGAAATAATTTCAATTTGTGAATCAATCATGCCCTTGGTAATTCTGCCATCCTGTTTGCTTACATCAAACACAAATAATGTTCCTCTGGTTTTAAATGATTCGGGTTCTAGGATCGGTGAACTGATTTTATTATAATTCGTTTCTTGAAACTTTGAGTACATATCATACGAAATAAGGAATTCCCCATTGGCAAAGTTCATACTTAAATCCTCATAGGGCTAAGCTTAACTGTTTAGATATAGTTTAATATTTTTCATATCAAAATGATCGAATATTGATATATCAGCTTTTAAATAGTTTTGTCGATTTGTTTGAAAACAAATGACAACATATCTCGGTTTTTCCGACGAAAAACTTGATTCCACATTCCAAATTACTTTTTGTGATGTTGGCAGTGTTGGAAAAACCTCTAAAGCCCATGATCTGAATTCAATGTCTAGATTCTTCCCTTTTTCGATACTTTTAAAAACTTTACACGTTCACGAGTGTTAATTTCAATATGTGGCATCAACCATCACACACTGCTTAATTCAAATGTTACACCTTCCTCGTTATTAGCTTTATCGTATATAGCATTCAAATGCGTATTGCCGAATAGAATAAATAATTCTTGTTTAGCATTTAATATTACATATTTGTAGTCTTCAGCAAAGCCCAAAACCATACTTAACGGTATAACAACTTCGTATTTTCCACCTGGGTTTGTTTGTAGTGAGTAATCACTAGCATTGTTCCACCCAGCCATAAGCCCTGTATAAATATCGTTTACAGTTACTGAGAGATAGTTCTTTATCGTGGAAGTAATTCCAACATCTCGTGTTTGATCGATTTCCACTCCATTTAGCAGATATGAAATTCTGTTGATTAAATGAAGTATTACATTTCTTACCATTTTTGTAGTTACTGGATTACTTGCATCGGCTGTCTTTTTAATTGCTCCTCTAAACCTTAAACTTGATTTCGATGGTAATGTGTAAATATCATGATTTTGTATTGAAATCCTTATTTCCGAAGGAAACATGTACGGACCTGCTCGGAATGGTTCATACACATGTATTTCCGTATTGGTGATTGCATTTTCATAGCTGATAGGTTCTTCAACATTAAGTATGTCTTCCATTAATATTAACAGTATATCCTAATTCTTTTTAATTCAATTCGTTGCCTCGCGTTAACTTCACGGGTATCTTATTTGAAGTGAGCATTTTATGTTGGTGTTTACGTATTTTTATACTTTCTTTCTTCGAAATACGTTCCTTAGTGACACACTTCTTAAAAGAACCGCCTACTTTATATCCGAATTTACTACTGTATAAAATACCCACTATGATTGTAATGCGCAATGAATGCAGGCTTTTATATACCTTTTTTTAAAATGTAAACGAATGGCAATTTCTTTGTTTCTAACATTAATAAGTTTACCATCTTGTTCGACAATTGTAACAACTATTTCATCAACACAATTCACTATTACTGGAAGATATATCAATGTATTAGGATTTTCAATTATTTTATATCCTGGAGCTACAGCACACGTGAATTCATGTATTGTATTTGTCGGTTTTCCATTCAAATATGAACCGCCTACAATATTAACATTTATACAACATACATTTACCGATAATATATTAACCTGTTTTGATGATTCGTGTAATTGATTAGCTGGATATACTCTCCGTTCATAACCCAACATATTTGCAATTGAATTGTTTTCCAAGAAATCGATATCGACGTTTCTATACATTGCACTAGTTAACGTATTTGGATTTCCACGTAATCGGAAATGTACATCTTCAGGAAATGCCGCTTTAATGAATGTTTCAAGGTCATCCAACTCATAAGATCCTACCGGTATCACAATCTTGTATGTTTTTCACCAATATTAGCCGTAAATAATTGGCTATGCATATCAATGTTTGGTATGCTGTCGTAAGTAACGAATTCTATTAGACTTATTTACCATTCTCCATCTAACTCCAACGCAGGGAAATATACCGTATGTAATTGCGATGGATTATCATTTAATGGCAACGTAATTGACATATTACTAATATGTTTTACAATTACAATTACGTATATACCCTATTTATAGCCAAAAAACGTAAACATAAATGTCCGCAATTGATTGTATTTGATACTTGATCCATTTTGTAATTATATTTTAATTGCGTGTTTTTTAAATACTTACGTATTTCAATTGGAGTACGTAAATCGCCGAAGCTGTCGTAATACAATGATTGATTTACGTTTTTAATTAATGCAACCCAATGTGTTCCTTCATTTTGTTTCGAATCTAAATTAACAATCATACATTCAAGAAAATTTGGTTTCTCCAGTTTAAATCATCTCTCATATACACACCTCGGAAATAGGGAATATCCAGTTTCTTTACAAATATATTAGTATATTTTTTAATGCACGTTCTGGAAGACTATTTAAGTCTTTCTGGGTTTGTTTCCACGTTTGGAGTTTTTTCGTCCTTGTCCAACTTTATAAGGTTTCAAATACATTCGTTTTCCTTTTGATTTAACTGCTCTACTAATTGAGGAAACCCCTCCGAGGATTGATCCAAGAGCTGTTAATATCGGACATATGAACGGAATGATTCATCCTTTCTTTGTTTTCTAATTTTACAT
The DNA here is from genome assembly GCA_029891345.1 of Dryococelus australis. Taxonomy (NCBI): domain Eukaryota; kingdom Metazoa; phylum Arthropoda; class Insecta; order Phasmatodea; family Phasmatidae; genus Dryococelus; species Dryococelus australis. The sequence goes on along the minus strand of CM056993.1, from coordinate 339,940,614 downwards.
TTTAGGCCCATGCCTCTCTTCACCTTTGCGCGCATAACTTTATCAACAATCCAAACTCCAAGCTTTTCACCCTAGACGTAGATGGATTCTTCCTTATATTTGCAGCATTATCGGCTAGAATCGTATCCGCTATATGTATTTCTTTCAAATAGTTTGTTCGATCGTAAACTATATCGTGTTCTTTACACGCGTTATCCAAAGAGTTTATTCCTAGATCGTTCCGTGCCAAATGTTTTGCAAGTTTAGTACCTGGTCCACCATAATTGTATTTCGGTAGATGCCATTCAAATGGTAATTTATTAATCAATGTATTCAATACACCACGTCCTTTGATACATTTAGTACGAGCCATTGTTTTCAACTGAACGCGACCCTATATATAGACCTGAATTTATAGTTTTACGTAAGTAAGTAACGTAATACTGTGTAACTGAGTAGAAATGAAGGTTATAAAACAAAATGTACATCGAAAGAAAGAAAACGAAAGAAAACATAGTTGAACAGAAACATGGTATTCTTTTACCATCAAATATACGTTGGATAATAAGCGGTCCTTCTTCATGTGGAAAAACTTGTGTTATTATGTCGTTATTGGAACATCCGAATGGACTTAAATTTGAAATTGTATACGTGTTTTCTAAAACAATGCAAGAGAAATATCAATGAGTAGCTACCATTTTGTCTTTAATTGAAGAAATGCGATATTTATCTTTTACAAATAAAGAAGACGTGTCTCCGAATGAAGTATTGCCCAATTCCATATTTATTTTTGATGAAGTTTGGTGTGAACCACAGGGTGAAATACAGCAATATTTCAGTTTCGGTCGACATTCAAGCGTTTATTGTTTTTATCTATCGCAAAGTTACGCACGTATATCGAAACATAATTTGTGCGATAATACAAATATGGTGGTTGTGTTTAAAATGGATAATATGAATCTGCAACATATTTACAATGATCATATTTTAGGCGATATGACATTTACAAAGTTTAAAGATATGTGTTTTTACTGTTGGAAAGAAAAATACAGTTTTTTGGTGATCATACCAACACTTCCCCTATATAAAAGCATATATAGGTCTGGTCTTGACAGTTTTTTTACTTCCAGGCGAAGGACAATGAGTATTTCAAAGTTTGGACATAGCGATATAAAACGGAATCATTACAACAGCTGTTTAACCAAAAACCGCGATGGGAATTGTGATTTGAACGGACATATATTACGTAATATGGGTATGGCAGTGAAAAAAAGCGATGCGGTAAATAAACGTTATGTGGAAGACTTAAACATTATTATGCTAAACGTGTTTAAATCGTAATCAAATGATACACAAGAGAAATTAATAAAGTTATTAGATTTGAATGATAAGGTTTATAAAAACACGACTGTAATTGCAAACATTATAAGCAATATTAGCACTGATTTACAGAGTAATGAATTTAGAATAGAAGAACTTTTATATTGATTTAGTAAGGATTTTAACGATATGACAAACATAATTTTTACAACACAACTTACAGAAATGCAAGAAAATTTAAAAGTTGTAATTAATGAAGTGGCAAACGCTAGTATTACAAAACAACTTGAAACGCGAATGGAACAAATAACACAATATATAAGAGATGAATTGATTAATAACAGATTTGATTTAGTTACACAAACAGATTTGAGAAAACAAAATAATGATTTGGAAACACGAATAAATTATTTTATCAATAATTTGAAAGCTAAAACTGTAGCAAAATTAGATGTTTTAAGTAAAGTCGATAAGATTGAAAAAGCCCAAAGTAATCGACCTACTACATCAATTAGAAAAGCAACGACATAATTCACATATAAATAGATTGAATTTAATGTAGTATAATCAAAATATGCCTGCCTCTGCTTCGGAATTGCATAATGTTATATGTGCTGTGAAAGAGAAATATTTACAAGTCAAACAAGTCCGTATGGAACGGGATGTTTTAAACGAAGAAATATTTAAACCTGTTACCAGTAGAATGGGTACATTACATTCGTGTTAAATAAACCTAAAGAAACAGCTTTGGAAATTAAAATGGAAGATGAACCTTTAACAAAGACAAAGCAAACTAGTTCTCAATTAATACGACATTATTTAGCTTTAAAACTATCTATCTGCGTCTACATGCGATACGAAATTTGGTGTTTATCGGCATGAAAACAACTGGATCCTGGGAGATTCGTTAGTAAAAATTTGGCCTTAGAATAAAATTAAAATAGGTGATTACATAACTGACGTTAGTGAAGGATTATTTGAATTATTGTTTAAAAACTTTCCAAATGGATATTCTGACACCGATTTGCAGAAATATAAAGAACTTGTTCGTCGAACAAATAATAATATTCGTTCAGGAGATGAAAATCACCCGAAAATACATTTAATAAGAGTTATAGTAGGAAGTTAAATACATAAAGATGAAATTGACAACCTCTTTTCACCTGTATATTGGAACAATCCTAATGAATTGGTTGATAGACTAAAACTTTTCATCGCTTCGAAAGAGTCTGGGAATAATTCACACACAAACAAAATTGTTTCTATTATTGAAGTGTTAACGAAAGACGGTTATATTACAAATGAAGTTTAGTAAGATTGCTCAAGAGCTTCACGCTCCTGCACGGATAATATATACTAGAAGAAGAGTTATAACACATGGTTTAAATGATCTTTTTCAAGCCGATTTGTGTGAAATGACATTGCTTTCAAAATACAATAAGGGATACAAGTATATTTTAACCGTAATAGAATTTTATTAGAAATATGGTTGGGTTATACCTTTGAAAAACAAAACTGGGAAACAGGTTACCGATGCAATAAGATCGTTTTGAAAGAGAGAACACATAATTAACTGCAGGCCGGGAACACGTACCGCGGAGAGAAAAGTTTCTTGCTGGCGTGTCCCTAGGCTCTGCTCGTGAAGGGAAGGTCGTTGTGTGAGCTCTAGGAAAAAGGAGGATGCGGGAGGGGTAGAGCGGTCGGACGGTGGTGCACACGGGCGGTAGTGGCAGCTTAGTGTACTAGAGTTCCCATTCTCTCGCTCACTTCGCGCAATGCATATTTCACGCCCGCACGTGACCCAGCGCTTCTCCAACTCTGAACGTTTTCCCCTCATCGGCTCTCGAGACCTAGATTTCGCTCGCACACACTCAATTTTCGGCTATCCGCTAGCTGGTATTGTACACAAGGTTTTAGAATGACTCGTCCCCGTATCTTTTGTGAAAACACATCGCTTTAGTCGACTTCCTTTCCCAAATAAATTTGGAACTGATTATTACTCAACATAGAATAATAAAATTTAGCGAGATTATATTTTCCTATACAATAGTATAGTCTGCAAGACGAATAAATATACGTCGGATTGAAACTAAAACAACTTTTCCAACATGTTTGTTTAATGTATGTTTTCAATGGTTGAAAATAAAGTTTAAGTTGAGTATTTGCTTACATTGTACGAGTTAAAACTTGAATAGAAATACGTATTTAAAAAATGCTGTTCTTTCAATGTTTAAGATCTTAACGAGTTAAAATTATGTCTTATAGCTGTGTTGGTGTGAAAATTAATCAGTGATTAGATAAAAGTTTTTGGAAAAAGAGGAATAAACCTTAACATGTCATGTAAGATTGTTGGAAATGAGAATAAACTTTAAAATGTCATGTAAAATTTTTGGAAATGGGAATAAAGATTGCTGAAAAATGGAGGGGGGGGGGGGGAGAGTTTGGTGGAAAATGGTTTATATTTTAAAAAACATTTGGAACGTATTTCTTAGTGGTGAGGAAAAATAAAATTTTATTGGCAGGAGTTGTGAAATTTTTTATTTAGCTGAGAATGCGCTAGGCTCTTGCCTTCCGAAATATAGGAGGAAGCTTCAGTGTCCGAGCGAAAATAACAGTTGGTTGAGAGAGGGGAAATAGTCCAGTTCAGTTCAAAATCCGCTGCTGCCTCCCTCGGGAAACCGTCGCTTTGACCTTGAAGCAAGCTTCGTTCACAGCCGAGGCAGCGCTTTTGAGGTGAAGAGCCGGCGAGTCGAACCAGGGAAACCAACACTAGAAAAAACATGTCCTGAATACTGCAGTGGTCTTGGAGAAGAACTCACTTTTCGCACAAAGACAGCTTCTGGAGTTGAGGTGGAGGGGTCTGTGGACAGGGTCACGTCCCTCTGGACAAGGGGTGGAGGGTAGGGGATGTATACAGCCGAGCGGGACCTGATTTGAGCGCAAGCAGACAGTAGTCGCCATCTTGGCTCAGTTGCGAAAAATAACAATTGCGGGTAGACGGGTGAATGACCCTCAGGGGGGAGGAAGGTGTAGGGGGTGGTTGGCATACTGGACTCGGGCTGGTTCTGAGGGGTGGCTGCTCCCCCGATCTGAGAGCAAGTGGGCAGTTATCACCATCTTGCTTTAGTGCTAAAAATTGACAATCGATGGTAGGCGGGTGAATGACCCCAGGACACATCGCTCTGGTGAGGGGTGCAGTGTAGGGGAGGGAGGGGGTTGTTGCCATGGTCCTCCAGATCGGAACGCAACTAGGCAGTTGATGCCATATTGCTTTAGTGCCAAAAAATTGACAATCGCAGGCAGCCCGGGGTCGCACTGCGGTGATGGGTGGGAGGGGTGTAGGGAGCTCTGGAGCGAAGTGGCCTCACCTACCCAGTCGCCGCTATCTTCAGTTGCTCATGGACGCTGGGAGGAGATAGACATGTACAGCTCTCTCTCATCTTCACTGCACCTCTAGAAACATGACAGCCGCGATTAACGTTTTATAATGTACGCGTTTAATATAAAAGTATTTGATCGGGAAAATAGAAATCTTCGTGTGTTACGTCAATATTGCGATAAGATTTTCAATTTATGAGCTCGATCAACGAAATACAGTTTGTGTTAACAAGTGTGCTCTATTTACGGAAATTTGTAGTACGTCGTTATTTAAAAGAAGAACACTTTTCTCTTCGTGGATGTTTGCGCATTGAAAAAAATGCTGTTTCGTCAGAATTAAACACACTGTTGGGTTTGGACAAAACTACATTTAAACCATGGTCTTTCAAGTAATTAAACTTCCGAAAACCATTTTTGTAGGCATTCTTTTGTGACAGAGGCCCTACTGATAGTTAAGTTCTCAGCTACCCTGGAAGATATTATTGGATTCCTTTTTCAAAAACTTTGAAGCCAGGTTCGACCTGGGCGATTGTTGACGAAATTATTTTGCCCTTGGAGATCTGTGATCAATTTCTGAACACTGTCTAAGAGGCCCTCTTTATCCACGGGAAACCCAGCCTCTGCAGTTGATAAAATCCACCGAACGACAGTTTTTTTCCTCGCACGTAAGTGTAGGTAAGGGCCCCATTTTCGTTATTTTGTTCCATTTACCTTGACATATCTTCTCAGACTTGGTCGTGGAACACCATACTGCTTTGCGGCAGTGTTTAAGGGAACTCCATGCGAACATTCAGAGGCAGCTTTCTTCATCGCATTTTCGTTGCAAGTCCACCATTTCTTTTTGGTCGGTGCCATTATTTACCTAAAAAGTACATTATAAAATATAAAAAAACTGCTAAAGCCTAGTTGATTTTTTTTTTTAAATTGAGCTCACACCTGTAAAATCTTGTTAAGTTCTGTGTTTATCCAATAAGCTTGGTAAACCAGCAGAAGTGTTCACGTCCAATACTTATGCACATGCTGATCACTAAAGAAACAGTTCAATCTAGTAGTGAACAATGTTTCATTAGTAGTTGACATCCCCTGTCCACAACTAGTACATTATGCTTTCAATAATCTGGAATTAGGACAACATGTATTTTCAAATACAAGGCATTTCATCCTTAACTGAGAAATTAGAAAAACAACGCTATCAAAAACCTTGTAGTGGACACCAATGTCCACGACTAGAAATCATACTGTTTACAGATTAGTAGTGGACACGTCAACCGTTATTAGAATGTTTAGAAATTATAATAATACAATTAAATATGGTGCCATGGATGCATTTTGATAGCAAAGCATATATTTACTTATGTAAATTAACTTCTACAAACAATACAACTGAAAATACTTAAAAGCTTCCTTGTACAAAATGACAATGACCTGAGGAATTTTCACAAGCAAACAACACCGCCATTACATACACAGAGGTTTCTAGCTACCATGATGGATTTCTTTTTCCTAATTGTGAGAACTGTCAGTAGATAGTGCCACCTATCCCATTCATTCTCGTTTTTAACACTATATAGCAATGAATACTTATTATTTTTATTTTGAAATGTCCACTACTGAAATTCTGTCAATTACTAGTATGTCTACTCTGTTAAGGAAAACAAATGGTAGTTGAATAAACTCCACAAAAATTCACCCCAGCTAATAAATAACATTATTTTCCAACATCTGTTTCCTGTAGCATTTATTTAGACTAAGTAATGCATGAACGATTTTGAATTATTTTCTGTCGAAAGGGGTTTTTACAGTCTTTTACCAGTTTTTCCCCTTTCTCTTCTTAGCTATAAGTAACATAGGTATACTTAGGAAGGTAGTCATGGCCCCAATCCCTCTCGACCACGATGCATGCCTCCTTGCACGATTCCCTTCCCTCTTAGGCGTACGGGGTTAGCCTTGACACGCAATAAAATCCTCCCCTACCTTCGGACCTCCATTCCAACTAACACTTAGATTAAGGTAGTTAAAAAAAAAATTCTCCACAAAAATATTTTTTTAGGTACGTCCATGCTTCACAGCATATATTTTTCTCCAGATTCCTCTTTGCACTGCTATAGTCTCTGTGATTCTCCAACCTCTCTGGTTAATATTTATAGTTACATGACTAACAGAGAACGACCATTAGAATCACTCATTTCGTGCCACACTCCCATAAAAGAATGCTAATTTGCAAAAAAAAATATCACCCTGAATGTGCTATCGCAAAGGGAATGTAAGTGGGTACAAGCACAGGAGATAATTGTATGTATACAAAAAAAATATTATATAACACCAAGCATGTTGCAGGGGACTAACATATGTAGAATGCACTTAGTATGGTGTTGGGCCACCCATAGCATGGATACAGGTGGTACGGTCGGGCATGGAGACATACATACATCGGATGTTCTCCTGAGGAAGATCCCGTTACAAATGGCGCAAAACTGACCCTCCAAATTTGCCGTCTTTGCCATTAGCCGAAGTTGCCATCCAATCTGGTCCCAAAGGTTCTCGATGGGCGAGAGGTATGGAGACCTTGCTGGCCAAGGAAGCATGTTGACGTCACGAAGACAGGCCAGAGATACCTGAGCCGGGCATTATCCTGCTGAATAATGGGGTTGTCGGCTGTACCAGTAAGGGTAGCGCACATGGTCTTAGAATTTCCTGGACCTATCGCTGCGCCGTCAGGGTTCTTTCAATCACCACTTATTGGAAATTGTACCCCACACCATGACACCTCTCGTTGGGGTGGTGTGCCATTCTACAATGAAGTATGGATCATGGCGCTTGCCAGGACGTGATCGTCGCTGAATACCACTCGTCGCCAATCTGCAAGCTGCCATGCTGCCTGTTCCCGGGCAGAAGACTACACATGCTCGGCGATGCTCAGGTCATAATGTTAGACGTAAGGGATGGCGCGATGGCAGATCCCGCTCTGCTAGCCGCCTGGATATGGTACTGGTGGACACTAGAGCTGTTCAATATATCGATATGCCGATAATTATCGATATGAAAACAATCATCGAATAATAGTCTATGTAACTTTGAAAAATATCGATATTTCGGTACTATCGAAATGTTTGGTACCATAGAAATGTTCAGTACTATCGAAATGTTTGGTACCATAGAAATGTTCAGTACTATCGAAATGTTCAGTACTGTAGAAATTTCCGGTATGAGATATCGATAATTTCGGTGCTATCGATAATTTCGGTATTACCAATGATTTATTTATTAATGAGAATTTCGGTATTATCGATACATCGAAAATACCGAGTAACTGTTCGAAAAAAATATCGGTATTACATTTTCATGATATCGAACAGCCCTAGTGGACACAGGCGTATCCCAAACTGCCGTGACATGTCCCTGGATGGTACGGTAGCGATGACCATGGAGAGTTTACAGTCTGTCGCACAATGAAACGATCATCCCTGCTGTTGGTCCGCCAGGGTGGACTCGAGCTTTCTCGACGAGTGCCCTCCTGTTGCCACTACGCCCAACACCGACTCACAGTGTAGCCAGAATGGTTAGAGTGGCGAGCAATGCGCCGAAACGTCCAACCTGCCTGTCAGAGGCCGACGATGCAGCCCATCTTAAACTTGTTGTTGGATCGTCGTCGGGGTATGCTGCATGTTCACGGAACTTGGCTCTGTGGCTCACGCTGCTACCAAGGCCTTATTCGGTGGCTGGCAGCTATGAATACTGGAGGGACATGTACTCTATGTCCCCTAGTAGCACATCCGTGCAAGCAAATGGGACACATGTCGCGCTGTGACGATACTATGTGACAACTTTCGCTGTACTCGAGCGATTCGTTCATGGTGATCAATTATTTTTGCAATGAGTGTAGGACATGGTCTATCGCCTGTTTCGTAAGAGATATCCTTGCGCGAGATATTCTCGTCTGAGATTTAGTATGATAGAGTTTTCTTTGCACGGGCTTTGCATGTACCTTGCGTCGTGTAAAAGCTGCTTTAGAATTTCAAGATGATAAAGGCTGTTCAAGATAAAGTGAGCACTTTTGAAATCAGCATTAGAAAAAAAGTCACTATCCCTATCTGCATATATTTAACGGGCAAACTGAGTGGCATGCACCCAGGAAAGTTGGTAAGGATAAATGGGAAGTAGTTCCATATATTAACGTCGAATATAAAGTGTCAGGTAACCATTTGTGATAACTTAAGTTATTTATTTCAGTTTCAGTTTTTTTTTTATGCGTCGAAGTGTAAAAATGAGCAGATTTGTGAAACATTTTCTTCTGTAAAAATTTCACAGTTGTACTTGACAGACGCATTAATAAAGTGAGGCCCGTGGCAATGTTAATTTTGCATACGGTTGAAGAATGCACAGTGTGCATACAAATAGATCTTAAGCAGGGCTTTCAAAAGTGCTCATTTTACAGCGAACAGCCTATAGGTACGAGACGTTTGCTTACAAGGGAGATATAAAAACCATTTTGGGAAAACGCGCCTCTCTGTGACCAGCCGTGAGTCGAACTTCAACGTACTTTCGCACAACTTCCGGGAATCCGCAGCGTTTTGCAGAGGCCATGTACGGTCGCCGTGAGTGGTATGAAGGCAGGTGAGAATACGGAGTGTAAAGTGGTCTGTGCCGTCACCGTCGGTGCATCTTATTACCGCTTGCCCACTCGCGCTCGCCTGGGGCGGAGTGACTTGCGACGTCAGAGAGCTAACTGCGGAGCTGACGTCACGGCCGTACTCTGGCGGTATAAGGCCAGCGACTGGCCGACACGAGACTTCGAAAGTTCCCACGGCTGCGCCGAGATACCTGTAAGCGGCCGCCCTCACCTGCGCCACGGTAACTCGTACACACTACTCGAAACTGCTATGCACATTCCCAGCACGTTTGTCTTAGGAAACAACACTAACTTCGCACGACCCACGGAGTGCTTAATGCCTGTTTCACATGTACGCCAACCATGCCAAACAGACAGAACAGGCAGAACTGATGGCTGTTCTCATGTAAGCAGAGTTCCTACGTAGTCATTTTGCTGTTGAATTCGTGATTTTTAACGCCAACATTCTAAAACTAATTATAGATAGATACAGGCTGTTCGCGATAAAGTGAGCACTTTTGAAATGAACCTTAGAAAAATATCACTGTTCCTGTGTGGCATATATTTTAACTGGCTCACTGAATGACATGCATCCAGTAAAGTAGGTAGCGATTGAGGGAAAGTAGTTCCATATCTTAAAGACGAATAAAAAGTGCTAAGTAACCATTTGTAATGACTTAAATTATTTCTCGTCCTCCCTGTTTGTTTTATGCATCGAGTGTAGAAATGGCCAGATGTGTCAAACTATTTACTTTTCTAATAATCTCACAGTTTCACTTGACCCACATGGATAAAGTGATAAGGCTTATGTTATCACTTTCTTTAATATCATTTCAAAATTACGTTTTATTATACGAGTTAACAGTAAATTTTTGGTTATTTCAGTAGTTTGTTGACATAGAAATAACGTGTAAGTATTTTTTATTTGTTTATAGATAGTATTCAGTAATTATATTTTGTTTGTTAATTTTTCATTTCGATCCAAGAGGGTGGTCATTATATATATATATATATATATATATATATATATATATATATAAAATCCCCTTGGCAACAGCAACAGGTATGATCTACAGCAATGTCAAGGGATATTTTTTTAGAACATTCTGTAAAAACTAAAACTTTGGTTCTTTGTCTTTGGGACTTTTATTCACATGGAGTTGATCTCAGTATGTAGTTGAAATGGCTGGAAGAAAGAAGGACCCCATATGGATCCCTTGTGTTGAAGAACCAATGTTGTCAGGGAAAGGTTTCAAAGCTACCTGCAAGTCATGTGGAAAACAATTAATGGGGTTAGTTGCAAGAACGAAAAAACATTTTGAAACATGTCATGTCAGAAGGATGAAACAGAAGAGGATCAACTGTGCGATTCTGCATCAGCACAGAAAAGTTATAAAGGTGATTATAATATTGGCTTTGGCTCGTTTCGCAATAAAATAAATGTTGTTTTCTTAGTATTTGAAGTTCATTTTTTAACTGAAATACACACTATCGTGAGAATTAAGTTAATGTAATTTATTTTGTAAAATATTTTTTGGACACATTGTAATCAACTCATTAATTTATTATTTATTTGTGTTTTAACTTCTCAATCTTAGATTTGTTTAGTATATTTTACTGTCAGAATGTTTGTTTTAACAAAAGTTTATTAAACAAAAGTACTAAATTAAAGTTATCCTGGTTGTATCCGTCTCGCTATTGCTGATTGGCAGAGAGATGTGTCATGGTCAGACGACAGCCAATTGGAAGACAGGAGACAATATAAGTAAGGCAGAATTAAAAATAGAACTAATTTTTTCTGACAATAATTCTCACCACCTCCAATTATGGACTTCAGTAGTATACAAAGAATGTTTTAATGATTTGATATCTAAAATAATTGCTACAATAAGTTTTGTAGGAAGAAGAAGTAATAATAAAATAATAATATATAGTAATGTGATTGCATTTGAAAATTATTGAAATTAAAACATCCCAATACAACCTAACAGTTCTAAATTCAACCTCCAAGAAGTATTCGACTATTACTGCTTGATACTTCAACACAGCTTTTGGCGTTCAGTAGGTACTTCCTAGGGCCACCTATTCTTATAATAACCTCTGCCAGCCTTCTTGGCATCGACTTCACCAACTTTTCAGTCGTTTCTCTTAGAATTTCCAGTCAGGCCTATCTTCCACACTTTCGGCCAGATGGTCCCTCAGAATCTGCAGATAGCCATATTCTTCCTCTATACCTCCAGTCCACCGCACCATTCGCACTCATGCACCCCCAAACTTGTTCCGACTCCCCTCCATGTTTGAAGTTTGCAGTCAAGTTTCTTCCTTCCATGTCACTCATTTTTGTTCTCCACACTGGCACTCGCCCATCGGACTTGAAAGTGTTAAATTTACTTTTGTCTATGAAGACAACCTTTTACCGAAATTCGTAGTCATTTCTGTTGGTTTTTGCATTAGTAATTCTCTTCCTTCTATTCACTTTGTTTATACGTGGCTTTCAACGGTATGTTACTTCGTCTGTTGTGACCGCTTGTATACATCGTTAAAAGACACACATGAGACGAAGTCCAGCGTATTAAAGTCGGCGCCACTTTTTGACTGGCCTTTGCAGGAGTAAATGAAGGGGATTTTTTTTTGTTTTTATTTGATTTTATTTAACTGGGCCGTCCTATGTTTGTTCAAAATGGTTGAGGACTTGTCAAACAAACTGTAACCCAATGACGCGAATTTCAAAGTTTTCTACTTATATGTAAATACTAGTTGTGCACAACAAATCATAATATAGGTTCTGTTTTGGAGTATGCATTATATTTAGAGAATTAGCGTTATAATATTCACTCAGTAAAAGTTGGGAGAAGGAAACCAATTAATACGCGGTATTAAATGTTGTTCGCAGCGAACTGATATTTACAGTAAAACAAACATACGCAAATATAACTAACGAAAATGTGTGAGCAAGTGTAGTGTTTCATACAGAATTATTTATAAGAGTGTAGTTCATGGATGTAGAGATATGGGCGCCTTTTCACATATATATTTGAGAACATCTACTTGGTAGTTCTATTCAAGAAAAAGTATGAAAAACAGATTTATCTTTAGAATTACCACTTTAAATCATCGTGCTTTCTAGGATCATAACGGCAGAAACTTATACTAGTAATTATTTAATAATGCAACGTTAAGATAGGCTCTATATACAGAAAGCACATGTAAAAATCAAGTTTATAACTTAAACAGACAATTCTAGCGCTACACGTGACAACAGTTAACAACTACAATTACATCTTAAAATTAATAATCAGTAGAAGAACGAAATACTGTCTGTTGTCAACATACGAAAAGATGATAATATGAATATGATGACTGTCTAGAAAACGAATAAGTATGTTCTCCAAATAACATATGATATAAGAACGAAATATGCAGATGAAAATGTAGCTCAATTAAATGCTCCATGAAGTTAAATTGTTCTGATATGCTTTCGGCTATGGTCTAACTCACACTGCTGAGTTCATTTCTGATATCACATGATTATTTACATTTTGCCTTTAATCCATTAAAATAACGAAACAGCAATGTAACAATAAGCTAATGCAACAAAGACATATGCATAAAAATACGTGCTGGGAAGCAAAACTTCATATTAAAAATTAAATTTTTACTTATCTTTGTAACACCTGGTTCTTCCTCCTAATTTGATGAATGATGTTAGCGTAATTAAGGGGTACATATATGTAAAGTTTTATCTAGTCCAAAAGGAAAAAATAGTTGTATAAGTGTTAAACAGATCCCCTAGTTGTAAATTTGTGATATTTAACCGTGTATTAATCTATGATAATGTTTTGTTTTTCAAACTGTTTTTTATGTAATGTTAGCAACGTTTTAAGGTTGTTATAAAAAGTATTAGTTTATGGAATTAAAATAAGTAAGAGGTTCCAATTTAATGAGTTTTTACTTAAGTTAATTTAATATTGGTGTTCAATTTCAAGAAGTGTTCTTTTAATGATTAAATGTTGTCAAGTTTAAGAAACAGAAGTATGCAAAAGAAGAAAGTAACTGCATAATATTGAGTCGCCAGTAACAGAGGTGTCGACGACGAACTTTCAAAGGGAATGAGAACTTCGTCATTTGGTTTTCCGAGTAACTTCTGGTCAGACATTATCATCCATTTTCTGAAGGAGGTACGTCACGAGGAATAGCTCCACCTTCGTGAACACGGTCACCGCTTCAGTGGTTGGAGGAAGGATGTCGGAGTACCTATGCCGTCATGGAATCGCAGTCGACAGGGAGTTGTGAGGTACCAGATTCGAATCCAGAAGGAGAACCGCAGATATAGCTGTGGACTACTTTTTTTTTCTTCTCATCAGCAGATAAGTCCAGCATACACCATATTATTCATGAACCTTTTGCGAAGGCTAAGTAGTAGTGCGTTTTCGAAGGGTGTTCCTGACAGTAAATTGGTGGTATTTTCTTATCTATGAATGATTACGTAGCAGAATAATTTTCTTGTAGTATTCTTTCATATTTTTGAATAATATGCAGATTTTAATATTTATTTCATAATTTCATGTAATATTGACATTTGCACTTTATATGGAAGCGTCTCATAGTCATGACAAGTAAATAACGAATAGTAATAATTAACTATACACATACATATAATAATTTGTACATTCCGTCATACTATTCTGTTATGCTAGAAAGTTTTACGTTGTGCACATTTGATTTGTCGGAGACTGTGCCATATTTATTGTAACAGTTCAGGGCAGTAGCACTCACTGAGACATCTTCCTTGTGATATATGATGTGTATCATCATAGACTTACAACACTCACAACTATTTTGGAAAATCCGCTCGGTAGTTTTTACTTGATGCCAAAAAAAAAAAAAAAACAGAAACCAATTTACTTTCTTTAGCTCAATTTTTGATGAATATGCTAGATATTTGTATAAAATCATTTATATTTAATACAATATTTTTGACAAAATCCTCAATAATCATTTTTTAACTGCAAAGTTATTGTGTTACTAAACAACACTTTATACTCCCAGATACGTACGTATGTTTATTTGAACACATAAGTAACTGTTGGAATCACATATTATTAAGGATGGGTATATATTAATTACGTGACTGCCATAAGTGCTATCATGCGGAGTAATACAGTGGTATAGTTTACAATCAAAATAAACTGGGGCATTGACTGATCACTACAGCACACAATAAACTGTTCTGGCAAAACATACATTGCAATGAAAAATTCTACACGTAGAAAGACAACAGAAATGAAATTTCTATCTCTTAAAAAAGCCACACTGTATGCATTTATACAAGCATCCGCGCCGACCTCCCGTAGCGCAGTCGGTTGATGCGTCGCCGATCTGGAGTGCGGGAGGCTCTGGGTGAGAATTCCGAGTAAGGCATGGGTGAGCCGTCCCCTGCTAAGCTTTGACGTTAAAAAACCTGGGGACATTAAAAAACCCTTTACAATACAATACAATACAAGCATCCGCCAATTAAAAGGTTTAGCTGCAGGTTGTAATAAATTTGCTTGAAAACAATTTTACACTGAACAATATTTTGTTCTCGCGAACAATCTGACAACAAAATCAGTTTGGTACAGTACTGACATGTATTTGATTGGCTGTAGAGCAACCGAGTAATTTGATGACCTTAGAGTTTAAAGGTCGAGAAATCATTTGTAATTTTTCTGACTATTAGAAGTATTGCAGTGTTTGTTAGTGTATTTATTGATTAACAGCGTCAAAAAAATCCCAATAAAACGATTTAAACCAACAAATATGCATAACTTGACATTTCTGCAAATCTACGCACATGCCATGCGTTGAACTTTCTTTAAAAGTATGTAAATTTCCAAAAATTTTACGATGGCCGTGGTTGCCAAGACAGAATTCAACAGCAATAAATATACGTTCGGAACCCTGTCCTGTTGGCTCTTAAATTTATGACTGAATCTGTAGTTTATGAACACCCATAAAAATCTTCATTTGTACCAGCTAAATGTTACGTGTTTGGGACAGCCAAAAACGAAAAATACATAGTATGTTTCAGGAACAAAATAGTTGGTTGCACAAATACAAAAAATAATAATTTTTCTGCACAAAACTATTTTCTCATCTTCAACATAATTGTTTTCTCAGTGTAAAAAAAAAACATAATATTACCATTTCCTCAACTAGCTTATGGTTCACAATCATTCAACAGGTGTACAGTGATGGTACAAATATGCACAAATAGGCTAGTTCGGAATATTAATAAGTTCTTTTGGTGACACGCTAGACTTCTAACATATGTAAGTTTTGCACTTGAAATACCAATTATTTTATATAAGGGCTGTTATTCTATGCCAATTTAGGAATTACATCACAAACTAATTTTTGTGGAACTCAAAACGGACTTCTTATAAAGACAACTACATGACTGCAATGAGGATTGTCGGGTCTATCATATAGGTTAATGAATGCGCAGAATTTTCCAGTCGGTAATTATAGCTCTAGTAGGAACGTGTCCAGTAGCAGCAAACGTTTAAATAAATAATATAATTTAACAAATTATTTCACTTTTCGCACTGTAACAACTGGAAAATAGCTACCAAATTTACATGCGGAAGTCAGACATTTTGGTAGTAAATACAATATTTTTATCAGAAGATAATTGATTATTTTTATTAATATCTCATGTGTTAGTGATTATTGTAATAGTTTTGCCTATAGTAAGGATAATTAGTTTTGTTATGTTTTGCAATTGTTTAATGCTAATTTTGATTGTATTTTTCTATTTGTTTGTGCATGGTCATTTTCAGTCAATTTGTGATTACGTTTAGGAGAGAAGGCCGTTATCATGACAACCCATGTTTGTTGGTTTGCTAAACGAAGTAGCCGTTATGTGATTGGCCGTTTTCGGCTGGATTCATTTTCAAGTTAGTTGGTTTGTTCAGGTTTTTAGGACAGAGGAAGAAGAACGCTAGGCAGGGATTACGTGCCCGGCAGGGATTTATATTAGATATGTAGGAAAAGTGTTGCGAGTGTCGGGATTTGATATTTCAGCAGACGTATTAACTATCGCGGAACATTTTAAGAAGAGAAGAAGAAGTCTGCAGTGTAAACGACTTACTTATTTGACGTAGTTTAGTTTGCCGCCCGCGATGCGTCAAAGGTACATGATTGGACTGTAGTGCGAGTTCCTAGGTCCGTGAACCTTAATTACGGAAGATTTCTGCTGACGGCCCGAGGCCTTGCATTATACCTACACACACACACGCACGCACCCACGCACGCACGCAGAGAGAGAGAGAGAGAGAGAGAGAGAGAGAGAGAGAGAGAGAGAGAGAGAGAGAGAGAGAGAGAGAGAGAGAAAGAGAGAGTGTGTGTGTGTGTGAATGTGTGACATAATTTTTCCCTGCCATTTATTCGCCCGCGTGAGTTGATTAACTACTGCTTCAGCTTCGATTTTTTTATGTATGACCGACTTTTGACTTAACACTAGTGTAGCGTCAGACGCCATCTTTAGTTCATAAACTGACGTCTAAAGTATTTGCAGTTGAATATTTTTATTTTAACCCAACGAACTACAATTAAAAAGCCCTGCTCCCGAGAACGGGTGAGCGTAATATTTTATTGCTGAGAAGTAACATAACTATTTATAAAATGGTTATAATAAGAGCAGCATAAAATTAAGGCTTCATCATATGGCGTCTTGCTTAAGTTATGGCCACTAGTAAAGCATGTAGTATAAATTTGCATAGGTTCATCAGGTTTTTTTGCATTATTCTGAATTTAAATATTGTGGTTCAGTAATTGAATGTTTTTTCTGGTTATGATTTTATGTTAATAAACGTAGGATATTTTTTTTAATGAGAGTATCTTTCCAAGTAGTTATCGTAGTAAATGTGTTCTGGATTGAAGGGAATATTTTGTCTCCCTGTGTTTTGTTGTCAGTCGGTTCCAGTTGAGTTCAAGTGATTTAATAACAAGTGTGTCAGTTGAAAGGTCTCCCATACACTTATGGTGTGTGTGGCTATTTCGTATTGCAAAGGTAATTTTAGCTCACAAAAGCCCGAGGACATACCTACGCTCTACCTAGCTCACACACTTATTTACATACCTATTTCCACACACTGTCTACCACAATTCACTCGCTACATAAAAAGTAGCATATATCTGTCTGAGCGTTCCTTAATACGCTACACAATTGACTCCCATACGTGGGGCTAGCTGTAAAGCAAAGTTTGCATTACAACACATAATTTCTTCTCCGCTGAATATACTTTGTATTTCTGTACAATATTGTAGCATAACGTGTTGTCTTCATGTTTTCCTCACTGCTTTTTGGAGTAATTATTAATGTTCATTAGATTTGTGTATTATATTAATCGCCACATAAATAATACATATCTGCAATGCACGCAGTTATTAATTTAATAAAAACGATTGTTTCATTACAATACAGGCTAGACAATGAATAGAAACCATAATCAGTTTTGCAATTAAATTAAATTTTTAAAAAATGTATTGCACATGTAAATGTTTGCAATCTAAATATTTATGAGGACGAATTCGTTTTAAATTTTCTTTTAAATTATTCTCTTGAGTCTGTAATTTTTGTAGTCCTTCTTCTGACCACGCTAGCTCACATCTAGAGAAAGCCGAACCAGTGATGGCTCGGAACCCACTACACTACCGGGGTGACTCATGACTTTATCAAATGATTGGCAATCAAGTGATTTGGTTTGTACTAAAATAAATAAAATCAAGACGTTCTGCCAATTTAAGCTAACCTTTAGTAACCAGGGGATGTAAATCTCAATGTTGCCCGAGTCCTTTTACTAAATCTATGCTCCCATTACAAAAAAAAAAAAAGAAGTTAATAAGATAGTATACACGGTTTCGTGTTTGTATATTCTGAAAAACAAATAAAAATACCCAAGCTCTTTCAAATGAAATGAGCAATGTATATTTTCATTTTAAAAAAAATTGTAATACTTTATCGTATTGCACGCCCATGTAAATGATCCAAGTCTAGCAATACAGAGCGCCGAGACTGCTCATTTTAGTAGGCAGAACACAGCGTGTCATGCTGGAATCACAGTATCGTGACAGGCGCGACGCGGATAAAATCATTTTCCAGCAAATCAGGATCGAGACTTCTGTGACGTCAACGCAACGAAAATGACCCGCGTGACAAGATTTCTGAATATAAAATATAAGTTTTACGTTCTCTATTATTTGCCGTATTAATACGCAAAACAACATATTTTAATGCCTAGATGTAATAGTAATTACATCTATATTTCCACACTCAAAGTACCAGCGAACATGGAAAGGTTTTTTGAAAAGGATTGCAAAATAATAAAATAATGGAAACAATAATGACCATCGTAAAAGAAACCATTTATAAAGAATATTTTAAAATGTTAATCGCAAGGCGGTAAAATCTAGTGTGCACATTAAATCGCCCTCCGCATCACATCTTTCGCTTTATTGCGGTTCCAGCATCAGTCTGGCTCGCGGACCAGCCCAGCAGCAGAAACCCATAAACAGGTAGGAAGCATTCGCTTCCAGACAGTTAGACTATCGGAAGGAGAGATAACGAGCTGCCGAAGTGATTTCCCTCCTTCCCCTTGAACTCTTCTGCACACACCTGGAAGAAGTTCCAATTATCGCCGCTGCCATCTTTTTTAGCAGCACTGCATTGACGAGAGAAAGTACTTAAATTTGAAGAGAATTGTCTTTAAAAAGACCAATTTTATGCTTCTAAATACAGGTAGTTTGGCATTTTAGGACACGCCATTGATGCGTGGCAGCAATAAAAATGCTGGTAATTGTTTCTTCTTTACACTGCCGTGGTTATTACCGTGGCACACTGTATGTACGGAGTGGGAAACAATTTCCCACGACCCTGCACTCATCGCCAGCGAAAGTTTGACGCTTTTTTATACAATTAGTTTGGCTTTCTCGAATGTTGTAAAGGTGTTTTCTAGCCATACAATGCATAATGACTTGGAAAGTAGCATATCCTAGTTTTATCTGTATCCGAGTTTTGTATAATGCATAGTGGATAATTTCTCCGAAGTCTGCACATTGACCTTATGCAGAGGTGCAAATAAATATTATTTAATAACAGAAATATATTACTTACGTAAACAAATTTTCATCCCAACAAAGCAGAAGGTTGTATGTTCACATGGTCAAAATCTCGTACGCATATTTTTAACAGGTCTCGTATTATGAAGCGACAGATTAACGGAATTGGTTATTAAATATCTCTACTAAAATTTTAAAAAATTAACAAAATCAGGTATACACAATAAAAATAGCTTAGCAAAGTACTGTACGAAATTTCATCGACATCGGCCAGCACCTCGCTACACTCCACTACTATTCTGTTTTAACGCCAGTCAAATGTTCATAAATTGTTTGCTTATACTTATAGCTACCTCGAAATTAAATAGTAACAAATCTAAAATTATACCAATTGGATACACATGAAAGTAACATATATAACAATCTGATTAAAATACTCCCATTTTGGGTGATTGAGAAAATACTCATTGCTAAACAAATTTGTGAAACAATCTCAGTTAACACAAGGTTCACAACATTTCGTCGTCTTCAACTGATGTTAGTGTTTAAGTAGAATTTATGGATTAGAAGGCGTTGACCGTCATCAAAGCGAGATAAATTCAAAGCTACACCACGAGATCCTGCACGAAACGCAGCCCAAAATCGCCGAAATTTACGCTTCACTTCAAACCCAAATAACATCAGAAAGAAGAAAACAATTCCAACTGCGGTCCGAGCCGTAAACTATTGGCACACTGTTCTCTCGCGTACACTGCCAAGTTAACACTCCGAGAAAAAAATCTAAGCTTACTGTGGAACTAGAGTCCTGTCTGGCTTCTGAAGCTGCACACGAGAATGAAACTACAGCATATATTTACCATTACTTTCTGCAGAGGACAGCAATATCTTTACTGGTATCGGAAAATCGTTTTTGTCTAATCTTCAAAGATACCTTATAGGTCTACTAAAGGCTGTTCACGATAAAGTGAGTACTTTTGAAATCAACCTTAGAAGAAAGTTACTGCCCCTGCCTGCATATACTTAAACGGGTGCACAGAGTGACATGCGTCCAGTAAAGTTGGTTACGATGGAGATGAATGTAGTTCAATATCTTAACGCCGAATAAAAAGTGATGGGTGGCCACTTATAATTACTGAAATTATTTCTTTCACTTTTTGTTATTTTTGCTAATGCATCGAAGTGTAAAAATGAGTATAATTGTGAAATGTCCCTTTTCTAATAATTTCACAGTTTCACTTGTCCGACGAATGAATAAAGTGATGAGGCCCATTGTAACGTTAATTTTACCGGGAACAGCCTATATATTTGTTACGGCGGATATGAGGAGTAATTTAAAAAGGAGCTCTTTCCTCTATGTCAGTTTCTCGTTTTTGCTTCAGAGCCGATGTTGCGGCACATAAATGAGCTGGTAGGGAGAGGTGGCTAACGTGGTGGAGATGATGATGATGGAAAAAAAAAAAAAGCTTCGCTTCTACCGTTTGTTGAATCGGCCGCCAGACTCTACAAACAGTTTTCATGCGTGGTCGCAGTGGAATTATTGTATATTTAGTATTATCGGCATGTGGGTGTCGATTTTGGTACAAAGGGCAAAAATATGGCACTTAGTTATAATTATGGTACAGTCTGGCAACCCGCCCGTCGCTGGTCAGGACCAAGGTCGGTCATAACGGGCTTGTTGCCGAGTTTTTGTCGTCAACGCGAATGGCGGACACGTCTCTGTTGGCTGCATTCAACGAGAAAATGCCGAATCGCTTATAGCAAAACAAAGAAGTCACACCCGGAAGAAGTTTTGGAACTCTGCCCAAGGCTTGTTTACCTCACTTTCCACCGAGTTTGATCTTCAACTAACCTTAAGAGCGCAGCATCTAGAGGCGTGATAGCCTTGATGGCGTCGAGGTTGTAGTACAGCGGTGTTCCCTTTTTAACCGCGGATTCACACTGTGTTCGCAGATGACGTCGACCACACAGAGCGAGACAGTGATGTTAGACGTACCATTTTCATGGTACTTGTACTATCATTATACCTTCAGTACTATGTACCATGAGGAAGTCGTCATGGTACGCAACTGTACAGTAATCTTAACTACAATAAAAATGCAGTTAATGACTCAAAAGTATAATAAAATGTAAAAAAATAAACTTTCTAGTTTGCTAACTAAAGTTGATTTTTTGGAGGCTTCACGAACAAGATATCGATATCGAAATGTATCAACATTCTTTGGATTTCTGGCGATGTTCCATTGTTTCGTTATAGTATGTGAGACCGTCGTTTATTTTTGTCAGTCAGGTTGTGTTCTGTATTATATGCAGATAATTTGGCCTATTTTAATTAACAAACACATTCCATTGATGTGCAGGTAGGGATACCTTATAAAGGCGGAATGATTATTTTGTGATTTACAAACCACGTATTTTTCAGTTTTTTTAATTCAGATATTTGATTTGTATTTGATTTCATTAGTGTAACATTCAAACAACTGTTGTGAAACGAAAAAAAAAAAAAAAAAAAAAAAAAACTAAGTTATGATTTTACGCATTTGCTATAAATGTACTATAATTTTGTGCCAGTGTACCATTATTTTTAATGCCTCGTGCCATAATAGAGTAATGATGATTTAACATCCCTGGATCGAGATGAGCGTGTTTCAGCGACACCGATTCCCACACCAGCAGAATTCCTGCCTCATCCACGTACCCATAGTTAAAAGCTTTGTTCGCTTTTCCCATCAGCTGCAAGGAAGCGAATTTTGTTCACTTTCAAATTAGCTGCGTTGTGAGGATGTTCAGATGTTCTAATGACATATTTTTTTAAATTTCCTTTGTCTTCACTTTTCCAATACATGTCACGAAGTTTGTCTTTCCTAGGCATGATACGTTAATATAGTATTCGATGGCAGCCATTTTGGTTGTCTTGGACACAAGCTGAATTGTGGGTAATAATATGTGTTCTCTGCGCGGGAAAAGTCTAAATTGACCCGAATTTTCCCTCGTAGACTGCAGATAACGCAAAACCGACGGGCGCTGGTGCTACACACAGTATCTGCTCTGTTCAGTGCGATCTAAGGCTAGAGTACTCGTGTCGATTGAGCATTAACCATCTCTGAGAATTAACACTGTACGGCTGTTTTCCCAATAGAATAGTTAAAAAACCAAGTGGCTTCGACGAACTTTTATATAAATAAGTGGTTTAAGATGTCGGGACACTCTTCTGTCCGGGTTTTAATGCATTCGCGACACAATCAGTTAGCTACACACAATATATTTTCATTTTCTGTAAAAGCACGGGCTTGTCAAATCAAACGTGGAAATACGGCACCTCACTGTTTGAAAGCGTGATTTAGATTGTTCTTCTGGTAATTCGAGCGCCAACGTGCGTGAGGACATTCGCAGCAGACGAAAACCAGCATATATACCTACATTTTCTGAGTCTAGACTCTTTAGCACACATGGAACTCCACAGTCACGCGGGGCCGCGGTGGCTAAGCGGTTAGCCTGCTCGCCTCCAAGGCGAACCGGGTTCGATCCCCGGCCGGGTCACTCCCGGGTTTTCCTATGTGGGAAACGTGCCGGACGATGCCCCCCTTCCCCCCGACCACATTTTCATCCATACTCACCTCTATCATCTGAGGCTTTCAAGAAAGACCTCGCTGTTAAGAGCCGCCCAATTCTCTTCACTCCAGTCCCGCCATTCACAAAACATCTTAATTTAAGACTGTCTTCAGGCATAAAG
This sequence comes from Dryococelus australis, assembly GCA_029891345.1. Taxonomy (NCBI): domain Eukaryota; kingdom Metazoa; phylum Arthropoda; class Insecta; order Phasmatodea; family Phasmatidae; genus Dryococelus; species Dryococelus australis. The sequence goes on along the minus strand of CM056993.1, from coordinate 339,917,497 downwards.
AATTTTTTGGAGGTCAGAATGTTGACGCTTTTTAAAATAGTGAATAACTATTGCCGTTCCTTCCCCAAACTGCTTGATAGAAGTCATCTTGGAACATTTTCATGTTCTGAACGTCGGGAATGGGGTGTTGATTTTGAGTATAAATATAACTATTAGCGGTGATATATAATTCTTAGTTTAAATTATTAAAATTAAAACGAAAGGGAGTTGTTATATAAAATTAATATTGATGTATGAATTCATGTAGGTCTAAGTGTATCAATTTCTATTAAAGATCTTTTTATTCAATTACTCCATAACTGCAGTTGTAAATAAAAAGTACAGTTCTCTAAAATAACTTAATTTTTGATTGAAACTTATCTAAAAACAAATTTAATATTAAGTGCATATACGAGTTCGTTCCGAGTCGAGAACAAGCTGGTTGCCATGAATTGCAGAATTTAATTGCGAAATGATAAAAATGTAAATTCCCTAGTCCACCACATGCAGTTCTCCTCAAGTGGTCGCAGATAATCTTTAGTAATTAACCACTTGCGATGGCTCTTGAGATAAGACGCGCTCTTTTCAAATATCATTGTTTGAGGTACTTGAGACGTGTGTAAGATGTGTGAGAGAGTTGATGTAATGACTGGATAAGGCCGTTTACACAGTTGAAAACGTAAGTATTAGGACTCAAGCAGCAGAAATTAACATTTTTTCCATCACTTTGCTTTAAATTGAGAGTAAACAATATTGCTTTGCTATTATATTCCAAAGCTGAAAAATACGGAAACTAGAAATACAAGCATACTTCAAATATGCCCGTTTCTGATTTGGAACAACGGACTTGGATTTATTTGTATTTTCTGCTCCTGAAAATTTAATTCCAAGGCAAAAATGCGACAAAAAAAAACTTATTTCAATTTTTATTTCGAACACCACGTAAAATTCGTTTCTATTAGCTGAACTTATGCATGTTAGATAGCCTTTGTATACACTATATTTTTTAAGTCTTCATCTTGGATTAGTAATTGTGTAAACCGCAAGTGGAGAAATTGTTTCCATTGTGGTATTTTTTTCTTTGTAATCACTCTTTATGAGCGGACATTAAAAATCAAAGCTTGGCATAGCATGGACTACTGAAAGGATTTTTGAACTTAGGTTTCAGTAATTATATCGGTATTTTCCCATGAGTGAAAAAAATTTCCAAATAATGAGGGTACCTTTGATTTCAATTAATGATGTGATACGAGTAACGGGAGAAAAAGGAGATGCATTGCAAAATAACTTAAGATGTTCCATGTGTCTTGCCCAGCTTGTTTTTTAAATATTGAATCTGGAAATCAAGTTATATAGGAATAAACGTGAATTCAAGACGGCGGAGATATCTCCCCAATCCACAAATTACCGTTTTTCCTACATTGAACGCAGCTGTGCTCAGGGGACTTCTAGCACAAGTTGGGGCATATAGTGGCAAGGAAGTCATACAGGGTGTATCTAAATTCGACCGATAAACTTCAGGTGTAGGTTAATCACGAAAAAAGAGTTTGAAAACATTTATATATGACGTATGGTCTAAAGTCAATACTAAGGGAGGTACACATTTGTGAAGATGTAGAAGGAGAAAACGTTTATTACAGTACCTCTGTAATGTACCTCTCTTTCTGGAATCTTCCCCTCCTTTTAATATCCGCAACAGTGTGTTATTGCGTATTGTGCATACCCCACCTGCCAGGTATTCGTAAATATTTTGAAAGCAAAACACAAATTACTCGAAAACGGTGAGGTTAAGGGTATTTACACAAGGTGACATTTTTTGTTAATTTCGAGATGATGATTAATAATCCGTCCTTTAAATCCCGAATATGCTACCGCGACATGGATGTTAGCTCAGTGCAGAGATTATTTACATTAAATAATTAGATGACAGCGATACGTGTTGTGAAGTTTGAAGATCTTTGTTCAGTTAACCATTATCCAGACATTCGGTGTTACATCTTGAATACTATCTCCAATATTTCCAATAAACAAATGTTCCATGTCCAACTTCAAAGATGTGCACCACCCTTAGTATTCACTTTAGACCATACGTTGTATATATGTTTTCAATTAATTTTTTCGTGAATAAACTACAGTTGAATATTGTTGGTCGAATTTAGATACACTCTGTATACAGTATACATCTGGAGAGACCGTGCTGCTTTTCTTCATGTAGTGCCGTCTGAAGCTAGGGGGCGGAGCTTTTGTCCTGACTCAGTGCTGGAAAAAGAGCTGGCGCGAGGATTGTTATGCTCCTAGCGCGCGAAAAACTTTTACACTTATCACGCCGTTTTTCGAAAACTGCTCATTCAAACGGTTTCATAGTTTGAAGATATGCGCACAGTTTCTTCATTGCCATCACCGACTAGTTACTGTTTGGAAATAACATAAGACAACTTCAGAAAGAAATATTTATTAAACTTTTGATGGGGGATGAATTCGTATTAAATGTAAAGGAATGACAGAAATTTTACGAGGAGAGTGCCAAATTATTGTCGGCGATCTGGTTTTCACGTACTGGGCTGATAAGTGTAGACGATTTTATGGTCAGAGAATATCAGGCATCGAGTTCAAACATTAACACTACATCAGACTTGGCATATTTTTTGCAACATCCTTTCTGTTTAAAAAATTATCGGCCTCACGACACAGTAAGTAGTAGGGTTGCGCCGACGTTGGTGCAATGTATTTTAAATGGCAGCTGCCGAGGGGCTGTGCGGCTGTGATCTTCGGCTCGTCTCGGACGACCTGGGCAATCTTCGGCTAGACTCAGTGGGATGCTCGGAAGCCTTCGACTCGGAGTTTGTCGAACGTACCCGAAGGTGCTCGGTAGTTACGCCCCAATAATTCTTCAAGCATACCGGTTTGTTTCGGGTAACCACATTGATTTTAGAATAGGATACGTCAAATCATAAATCTGTATTTATTATTCAATTTAAAAACTTATTTTTAATTATAAATTATTAATTTTTATACTGTGTAGAGATTATACATAGGGCATTACGGAAACATGCAAAAGCCTCTCAACAACATTTTCAATCCCTCTCTTGAAGTCACATCATATACTGCCTCAACGGTTTTTTTTAGGTGTAAGTATGCTACTCAGATTTTCGTTTTAATGTATGTATATAGAAAAACCAAGCCACCATACTATAGGCGATTCACAGTAAAGTGAGACTTTTTGGAGCCCTCTCAGTAGATGTCTATTGCAGATCCTAGTGCAACTCAATAGCTTGACTAAAATTCAGGCAAATGTCTCACTTTCAAGCAACTTTTTTTCAGATTCTTCTGAAAACATTATTCATCTCTTCAAATTCACCCCCAAAATCAAGCTAATTTGATACAAACCTGCATTCTCAATCAGGTGCACTCTTTTTTTAAAACATAATTCGTTCACTCTTTGAGCAGTGTTCTTCTTGGGAGTGAATGAGGCTAAATATAGATCAAAAAAGGGCAAACTTACTTTAAATTTCCAAACCAAATCAATTAGTGAGAAAAATACCACAAGAATGTTATGATTATTCTTGGTATTTCATCACAATATAATGATTTAGCTTGCAAATAAGGCTTTAAAGAACCCTGCCCAAAGAGTGAACACAAGTTGAAAATAGATTTTGGCCTTAAATTTGATTGATTTTGAGTTGCGCTTTTAAAGATTTTACAGGAAATTAGAAATTAGCTTGAATTTGGCTTGAAATTGATCGAATTTTAGTCTAATTATTGAGTTGAGCTAGGGTCTGCAATAGACACCTACTGAATTGATTAAAAATGTCTACATATAAACACAATTTACAAAACAACAAAACTCCTGTGGAGGAATCCCCATCTCCTCATTGCGCCATTTTTACAACATATTTTACAATGAGGAGATAGAGATTTTTTTGTACTCTGTTCCTATTGCATAGCATCTACACAATAGTAGCAGAGCGAGTTTTTGGCTCAAATTATAATGGTCTTGGTGATAATCTAATATTGCGATATGGCATGCACATATCCACAATATTAAATTATCTGCTCAGACCGGGCGATCAAATCCCCAAATGTCACATTTCAAACCAAACACCCTGTCACTTAAGCCATGCAACAGGGCGAGGAACGAGCTGATTATAACTCCCCAAGAGCTGCGAACTGCAGTTCACCATGTGGCTGATAGACTGTGCCACTTCCATGATAATTTACTCTCTGCTTCAGTGAGAATGAGGAGGGGAAAAAACATGCAAGGCATGAGCATGTTGAAGTGTCTCTTCAGAAAGTAGATAAATAATTCTTGTGTATAAGAGAAACTTTACTTGTTTTGAATATTATCCATTTTAATTGGTTTGAAATGTTTAATTTTTTTTTAAAGTGACAGTTAAAATATAAAATCTTTTATTTGGTTTCGATACTACCACAGTCCCTTTTTATACTCAAATCTAATGTTAAAAAACCATAGTCTTTGCCCCAGCACTTTGCACAGATATCCTTAAAATTTTCAAAAGGAATATCGCCACCAATAAAATAGCAATAGGTATGTTTGAGGTCCATGTCATCTTGTCTAAATATACATAGAACATTTTCACTGTCTGGTGCCAATTGTTTAGGCACTCTGGAATATGTTTGTGCAAGCAAAAAACATTAATATTTTTATGCCGACCTCTATTAAAGTACTCGCAGATGACACATTGTTCATCTAAAATTATATCATTAAAAATAACTAAAGAATTATTGTCACATTGGCCTAGTGGAATCATTTCTTCATTGCTATTTTTAAAAATAAGCCATTTGTTCATTAAATTTGCTAGATATCACATCAAAGTCATATTGTAATTGAATATATTTTGGTTGATTGAAACTTTTTAAACATACATGCAATTTATAAACATTTAACCAAACATTTTTATAAATAAAATAAATAATAAAATTCGTTTTTCCACAATTGCTCGAGACTACAGTTACACCTCTAATATCATGAGGCAAAAGTTCACCATTTTCCTTATTTTTAGGGTTTTCTTCGGAAATTAAAACACCAACACCCCAATCGACTTTCTTAATTTAATAAAATAATTTTTGTAATAAATGGTTAATTAAGTATTCAAGTTAACAGATAATAGTTCCATTCTAAGAAGAAACTTCACTATGATATTTCATAAAGATAAATCTATAGCATTGATTAGTTTTCACATAAAATTTTCAACACTAAATATAGACATCACTACTATAACAACAATCGAAAAAATGAGTACTGTTGTTGATAAAAACGAATTTTATAAATATTCAGAGATAAATACGATATTCAATCTTTAAAAGAAACTATAAATTTGATGGAACCATTTTCACCAAATAACATTGAATTAATAGCAGATAATGTAAAAAATAGAATATCTATCAAATCTAAATTTGATAATAAATTTGACAATCACTTATCTGATATTCTTGGTTTTGAAAGAAATATACTAATTGAAAAAGACAAAATTGTCACCTAATTTTAATCCAATTAAAACAATGAATGTTCATTGTTATTTAGCATATGGAATGTTTATAAAGTATGACGAATGTAATTGTTTATAAACAGACATAATTGCTAGTTTTCTACCAAAAACTATGTCTGGCTTCAGAGATTACATTAGCTATAAGCCTGCATATACCATTCTTTATAAAATAAATAATGATCAGTTTAATCACAGTGTTCTAGAAATAGGGACAAAAATGGTAAATTTTGATATTTCTGAAATCGACATTGTTTTAGAGATTAAATAAGTTTCAAATATTATACTATTTTATTAGAAAATATGGGGGGGGGGGGGTGTCTGTGAGTCCCCCATTAAGAGGTACATTAAATATAGAATTTTCTTTCAAAAATAGTTGGTATTCAAAATGCATACCACCTTGCATTAATATAATATAGAATTTTTCTTTCAGAAATAGGTGGTATAAAATGCATACCACCTCTCATTAATAAAATTATATAACTTTTCTTTCAGAAACAGTTGGTATGCAAAATGCATACCAACTTTCATTAATAAAATATAAGATTTTTCTTAGAAAATATATGGAGGACTGTGAGTCCACCCTTACTTTTAACAAAATTATAAATTTCGATATCCATATGGCAGTGTATCTATTTTATTTTCTAGTATAATTCTCTTCTTATCACAATAACTTAATGTCATTTTATTAACTTCGATTGTATATATTTTGTGTTTCATACTTCTTATTAAATTCATTCTCCTATATTGAATTTTCTCATCAAACACACATTTCTTATAATCGTCAAATGTAATTCTATTGTTAACTACACATTCTTTCACACCTTTTGCTCTTTTGTTTTCTTTATCCTCAACTTTATATTCATACATCTTTGCTCTTAAACCAACCAATTCTTTAATTAGTTTACCATTACATTCATCTTTCATTTTGTTAAAACTTTCTTATTTATTCATGGCATGTTCTATTTATTGACATTTGGATAATCACTTGTATCAAATTTATCTAACATCGACTTCATGTCTTCATAAAAATTGTCTGTTTTAATGTTATATACAGCTATCAGTATCTTGAAAGCACATCTTTATTTTATCTCCATATGTGGATTACATCACTTTATAATGGGAATTGTAGATAAATTCTTTCGATATATCTAAAATGGACATATCCACATAAATAGGCTTATTAAAGTTTATGTTTGTTTTATTCATACGAATAACTGCAATATTCTCGTTAAATATAGTACTTCTTTTGAAATTGGGTTTAGCAACTAATTTTAGCAAATTTTTTCACTTGAAACCAGACTTATATCTATGCTGTTTCTGATATTTTCCATTGTTATATCAAACACAGAATTATTCATCAGTTTATAAACTTATTTTTTCAAATTCATTTTTGGCATTATTCCTCGTCAATGTATACTTTTTCAACCTATCAGACTGATTAAGTCTCTATATTCCATGTAAATTTGTAAGCTTTATACCATTGTTTAGGCATTGTTTTAAACTGTGATAATGTAGTACATAATTTTCATTGTTGTGTAAATATGTTAATAGTTTAGATTAATTTGTTCCTGGAACTGCCTTATTTTCTGGACAAAATGGAAGATCTTTTTGTAAATTATGTAGTTCTTGTGGATATTCTAAATCAACTTCTAATATGTAGCCATTTTGTGAATTATCCTGCCCAACCATTTAAATTATTGGCATCGAGAAACTAAATAGTTAGACTCTTGATTTGGATTAAAATCCTCTAAATATTTGTTATTGGCATTAACATATCGCTTACAACATTGCGAAATTCAACCTCTTATACCATTTTCTACCATTAAAATCATAATCATATTATAATAATAGTGGATGTTTAGTCATTTTTAACATTGCCTCCCAAGATAAACATGGTACTGTAAAATACTACGCAGGATCTAGACAATTTGTATTTAAATATGTATCTCTAGAAGTTTCAAATATATCTGCTAACGGTAATACATCACTTTTTAAATATAAATCATGATATTCCCCAAGATTTTTAGTATTAAATTGATTCCATACATTTTTTGCATGCTCATAATCGTCTTCAGATATGACAGATTCATTTACTTTATTGTAAAATTCACTCTTTGGGGAAAGTTGAGTTTCATTAAATTTTTTAAAACTATCAATATAATCATATGGGTAGACATTTTTTCTAAGGACCAAATTGACATTATTTCTGAAAAATGTTTTTGAGTATGTTTCATTTGTTCTTTAGTTAAATTAGACGATGATTTATCTAAATTACTTGCCATAAATTTAAATGTGTCTATAAACCTCATTTTTAAATTTTCTGTTTTCTTTTTTCCCAAAAGTGATAAACTTTTCTTCATTATTCGCAAGCAAATCTGTCTTTTTTTCGTCATATCCTAGCTCTTTAATAAATAAGTGAGCATCATAACCAGCCAAAGTATGAAAATAAATTGGAACAAAGTTTGGTAATTTTAATTGTAGATTGCAATTGTTGCATGCTTGGTTAATGAATTTTTCAGTAATGTGATCATGATGACACACTTTTTTATTGCCCTTAGAATGTTCACACTCAAATACAGTGCATTTTCTAAATTTATTGTATGTTGTTTTTTTTTCTTTTGTAAGTGGATGCATTGCTTCCATTTGCGAATATATTTCCTCAATCTCTTCTACTTCTTTTTCATTGCTTTTATAAAATGCTGATGTGCATTTGGGCCTCGATATACAACTGGTGGCTTATAATCACCACAGCTAGATACAATATAATAGCAAAAATCATAAACTTCGTGTAGCTGATATTTAATTGTGTATGATTCATCATTCATCTTTAAATCAATGTTATTTATTTTATCATCAGTAAATTTGTATATTTCTTTGAGTACCACCTTATAAATGCCATTATCGATATGATCTTCTGTTAAAACTGGATATTTTTGGATCAATTAAATTTTCTTTATTTCCCTTGGGTTTGACTTAACTGTTAATATTTTCTTTAGAATTGATTCGAAATCTGCATATATTGTGAAAGGAACTTTCGTAGAGTGTTTAATATTTTTCAAATTTATTTGTTCGCCTTTTGAAGGTAACTTGATTGTTACTGGTGCATTTTTTGAACAGTCTTCTGCATGTTTGTTTAGTCTCTCGAAATTGAAGACACATATCACATATATAAATTTTGCTTTTGTGTGTATGTTTTTGTGCTGAAAGCAGTTTAGATAAATCTTTTATCCAACAGTAATGCGAATTTTTGTCATCTTTGAAAAAAAAAAGTAAATTTATAGGTTTGTCCTTTTTATTTTTTGTAAGCTTTAATGGATATACTCTAGACTTATCATTAATAGAGTATACATTTATAGAGATATCAATTTCTATTTTTGGTATATCATCAATTTTTATAGCATATTCATATTTATCTAATGCTTTGTCGATATTAAGACCTACATTTTTATATTTAGAAACGCTTTGTGGGTCTTTTTCTTCCGGAAACAATGCAGATTTTATTGCCCAAAGAAAGCATTTTTGATCATCATTTTTCACATTAATGCATGCTTTTTTATTCTTAATCACTTCTGATTGTTCAATATAACATGCTCCATTGAATGGATTATACTTCTTTACATTTATATTCATGCGAGTACTTCTTCTCTTTCTATACATTAGTCCGCTCTTCGGAAAAGGTAAATTTGCAAAGTTTCTTTTTCTTTGTTCATTTTTCATTATTGGTGTAAGAGGTGTAATTAAATCAGCTTTTCTGAAATTATATATATATTATTTATGTTAAAACTTTTAGTTTTAGTTCTTAATTCCGCAACTGTTTAATCATTTAGATTGTCGATAAGATTTTTAAAATTTATATTCTCTTTTTTGAGTAATACTTGTAATAAAATCGTCTTTATGTAATTTATATTATTTTTTATTTTTGATTCTCTACCTATAATTCTCAACTCGCACAATCTCTTTTCTCTCAGATCACTTATTGAGTTGAGCATCGACATTTATATACAATATAATATAATAAAATTTATGAAGTCTGCAAATGCTGAGTTTTATTTAGAATATCTATCACTGCATTGGGTGCTTTTTATTTTTATGCTTTTTTAGAGAATGATTACATACACATTTTTCGCATTCGCACTTTACTTTTTTTTTTTTAACACATAATGTCATTTGGCATATTCAGTATAACATTTTTTGCAAGTTTTGAAATGCTTATCGATTGTGTTGTTTTGAGATGCAAAAGAAACGATAAGCGTATTATCCTTGCATACAAAGCATGTCAGTTGATTGATCGCCTTGTAAAGTTTTATATGTATTGTGCAATTTAGTATTATTCTTTTCGAGATTCGCCTTGCAAACAGATTTGCATAGTACCTTCTGTTTATATACATTATAGTAAATTCTAGAATATTCATTGATACATTTTACAGGTGTTAGTGTGCTTATCTTTTGTGTGTTTATGTTGTGCAAAATATCCAGTTTTAAAACTTCACATTTTTTACATTGCTTACATATGGTATTTTTTTCCATTTTGTAAGAGGGCGACGATTCCATTTTTATTTATAAGGCAAGAAATTTATTAAGATAAAGAAAAATAAAATCAGTCAACAAACTGCTAAAAATTTTATATAAACCACATTCATTAACAAATAAAATTGATATTTATATGGTGGGCATTTCACCTACCATTAGATGACACAAATAAAATGATTATATTCGATGCTCTACTAATTTTTCTAACACTTCTTATATTTGCTCTATATATTCACCCATTTCTCGAAGTTCACATTTATCGTCAATGTTATCTAAGTGTGATAAATGTAAGCTTTGTAAATTTGAATGAAATTTGTGAACTAAATTTTTAAGATCTTCAGAGGCTTTTTCTAATCTATATGAAGGTGGCCACAAGCCACTGCCAACTCTTAAAACGCTGGTTAAATTGCAGGGAAGACAGACGATGTAATTTTTATTTATAAAGAAATAAATTTATTGAAAAGAATAGAAAAAATTAACTAATGCTTAGAATGAACTTAACAGAACTCTATATCATGCATAAATTTTCCATTTCTTTTAAGCCATTATTTGATATAAAAACTTCCTTATCATTTAGAAGTTTCAAATAATTTTTATCTAATATCTTCACATAGTGCTCTCGTAATAAAACTTTTAACTTGCCATCTAGAATACAATTTTTTTTGCCAAAATTAGATTCATAAATTTCAAAATCTATAGCAGTAAACCAACAATTTTTTCTAGATCTTGTAGTTTGGTGAATTCAAACGAATTGTTCAACATATTGAGCAGAGATTCCATCTTTGATTTCCAAAGCAAAAAATTTATTAAGAAGAAGAAAAAATTTGGCGCAGAAATTATATTAAGATAAGCTGATTTACCTTGCAAATAAGGCTTAAAATATTTACTGCTCTAGGATCCTGAAGCATGTTGAAAATTGTTGTGTCCTTTGTTTAAGGAGAAGAATGTATTGATCACTAAAGATACTTTGTGTTTTGTTTATAAATAATTCTATGAGGGCAAATGTTTGTTCACTCCGAAAATTTTAAACAAAATAAAAAAGACTATGTTCCATTTCTTAAAACGTTTTGGGGTCTTCTGCAACGAATTCGATGGTCCCTCTGAAGAAAAATTTACAACACATTAATTTATTAGAAAATTTAACTCCTTAACAGCAATATAATTACAAAAAAATATATAAAAAGAGGTGCTATATGGTAGCACCCCAACACATAATGAGCAAAACATATACAATTATAAAGAATTCCAAAGGAGCAAAATTTTATGCCTTAAGGGGTAAGTGATTTGCTCACCCCTTCAAGTATGCAACCTAAATTTGTTAATGAATCTATATTGTTGATAATGATGATAAAAATAAATTTACTGAACTTGGAACTGTCCCTGAAATAGGGATGCTTATAGTACACAACCAAATACAATATTTATCAATGAATCTGGGTTTTATTATTTATCTCCTTAAGAGCTATATAATTACAGAAAAATAACTGACAACAATTAAAGATATAAATGTTCACGAATCATGGAAACTAGATACAGATGATAGCATTCAAACTTCTACAAGATTTATCAATGGATTTAGTCTATAAATTATAAAATTATATTCAACTTTTCATTTTCTTTATAAAAAGAATATTAATAAAAAACATATTTCCCTGCATACAAAATGGGCGAATCACTAGATAAACAACTAGAGAACCTAAAACCAAGAAGTAAAGCCATTTTTATATCTGAACCTGGTTTATATGAACTTATTTTTCGCTTGCACTGTAAAATTTCTAAAGCTTTTAAAACATGGATATTTGAAGATTTTATTCCTTCAATTAGAAAACATAGTGAATATATAATTCAAAAAGATGTATTGCAATCATATAAAGGCCAATAGAGCACATTAAAATATGAACAAAATTAAAGATGGCCAACTTGATCATTTAAGAGATATAAATAAAATTAAAGATGAACATATAGAAAACTTAAGAGAATCAGTTTATATGGGCTTCGATGTAATAAATCACACAAATTAGGAAATCAGAGTAATGTTGTAACACAAACAGAAAATCAAAATTTAAACCCAACTTTCATTCTTTTAAAATTATTTTGATGATGATTTTGAATTGATTACTATGTCATAAGAACTCGAAGAAAATATGTTCAAAGACAATTGTATAGAACAGAAGATAGATATCCGAATTGCGAAGAATTATTGAGATTTGATTATATTCCAAATTCTATAAATTTATATCAAAGAATGAAAGAAACGATGAATGGCCAAATTGAGTGTTTTCGTAACTATTTTTATACTGTTGGAAATGATTATACTCAGCAACAATTGATTAATGATATAAATAATCTTAGTCAAATTGAGTAAGAAGCAAGTCTATATTTATCAATGAAATTGGTCTATATTTTATAAAATTATGTTCTTTAATTTCTAATTTTCTTTGTAAAAAAGAATATATATAAATGCTTATTACAACTCGTCAATTTCACTTGCGCATAGTTTCGCATAAAAAATGGACTCAATTCTAGCCATAATTAACAACAAACTTATTTACAAAGGTAACAAGGTTTTTATGATTGTTGATGAGAATAATAATCTTTGGTTTAAAGCCAAAGATGTTGCTGGAATTTTAGAATACAAAGATACTCATAAAGATATTAAAGATCATATTAGAGAAAAACATAGACAATTATATATATAATATATATATATAGGGGTGGGCGATTTACCCACCCCTTCAAATATCCAACTACATACTATATTTATCAATGAACCTGAAGTTAAAAAATATAATGTTAAATTAGGAAAAATATTTTTTTCTTATATTGATTATGTTGAGAACTATGTGTGTTTAAAAGATATAACATTAAAACAATTAGAGCGTACAAATAAAATTAAATATGAGCAAATAGATCATTTAAGACACATAAATAGTATTCAAGGTGAAGATGAGGAACTTTTAAGAGAGACAGTTGATCACAGAAATAAGGAAATCAGAGCAATGGTTCCACATGTCGTACAACCTACAGAAAATCTAAATTTATATCCAACTTTCGTTCTTTTAAAATTATTTGATGATGATTGTGAATTTGATTGTTATGTCATTAGAACCCAAAGAATAAATGTTCAAAGACAATTGAATAGAATTGAAGATAGATATCCAAATTGCAAAGAATTATTGTATTCCAAATTCTATCAATTTATACCAAAGAATTAAAGAAACATTGGATGGTCACATTGAGTGTATTCATAACTATTTTAATATTTCCGGAAATAATTATACTCAACAACAATTGATTAATGAAATAAATAATGTAATTTTTATTTTTAATTTCACAAAACACCTGTCTTATTAATATAAGAGTTGTTTGAATTATCAAAACCCAGCCATTTTACATACATTTTATCACCTTTTGTTTTTAAAACTTTTTCGACCAAATATTCATCAGGATAGTTTGTTTTCATAATTTTATATTCATAAAAACTACCCTTTATTTTTTCTCCTTTGTCATCTTTCAGTTTGTAAGTTGGCACATCAAAAATGGTAAATAATTCTGTTGTCCAATAAGCAGTATAAACCTTTTCAAAAATTCGTTTACTCTTGCTTACACGGACAATATCTCCAGCATTGTATTTCGGTTTAGTAATCATGCCTGCTAAATCTTGTCTTAAATTTTCTTTAATTTTTATCGACTTCAATTGGTCTCATTCCAATGGTACGGTGCTTTGTCTTGTATTCTGTAACTAAATTATCTAATATATTTACCCATTTGTAATTGCCATTCAAAACAAACTTCTTCCAAATTTTATACTTCATTGTTCGATTAAATCTTTCCACACAACTGGCTTTTAATTCACTGAGTGTAGATTAGTGATTGATGTTATATTTTTGTATAAGTTCACTAAATATTTTATTATAAAATTTCAAGCCATTGTCACTTTGTAAATTATTTGGTTTCCTTTATGAAAAAACATCAATAACTGTCAAAATATATTTGTAACCATTGTTGACATGCGATATGCCTTTTAAATTTCCGATATACATTTCTACACGATCGATTTGCCATAAATCATCAATACTATACGAAAATACTTTTCTTCTTGGAAACCTTTTACAGGTTTATATAATTAATTAATTATACCTTCTCTTATATCTGGTTTTTTTTTTTTAGAATTGTTGATTTATTAGAATTACAAATAGAACATTTACTTCTCTGAACTAATCACCCATTTTTAGTATGCTCATATTTTATATTATTATTTTTGGTGACTTTCTTGCCCTTCAAACACCATGTGTTCTCCACATAATAGCAAGAATGTATATATATATATATAGTTAATCTTTATTTTTCAGAATACCCCTATTGTAGTCACCATGCCATCAACATATTCAGATATTTTATTATTTTTTATTTTTAAAAAGTTAATACTATCGCCTCTTTTGACATCAAAATGCTTGCCATAATCTGTTTTTTATCCCATGATAACTGTCATAGTAATATTAGGTAAATTGGCATTAACAGTAATTATTTTATAAACATTGAAATCCATCAAAGAAGTAAAGTAAGTTAGATTACTATCCAAGACAAAAACATTATTATTTTATTCCACTTTGCATGTAAATAAAATACACGTGATATTTCTTCCTTGCATTCTTCAACTGATTGGTTTAAATTTTGTAATTTAACATCTAATTCTTTATCAATAACTTCTTTGCTTTTTTTCGGCTTTTGTGTTAACAAGTGTATCACAATAATACAAAACTGATTTGTTCAAATTTTGCTATTTATCAGCTATTTATTTATCGAAATATTTCTTATTGACAGCATCTTTGCCATCTGCTGGATCAGCCATATTATTAATTCTACGATTTTGAATAGAAATATAGTATGTTTTATAAACAAAAACTATACTAAGTTGAACTCGTAAAGCAGAAACAATGGTATTATATTTTGAATCTACATATATTTTTTAAAATCAGAAGCACTATTGTATTTCGATTCGACATCGGTTTTTAATGCATAATCAACTATATTTTTATCAAAAAATATTGTCTTGGCCGCATCATCTTCATCTATAGGATCAGTCAGACTAGTAATTCTTCGATGCTGAAAAGAAATATAACTGTTTGTATAAGTAAAAACTTAACTTGTTTGATCATGTAAAGCAGAAGAAATAGTACTGTATTTCGAATCTACATCCTTTTTTAATGCCTGTTTCGCATTATTTATTCGTTTTATACAATCAGCAATGGTATTACTGAATTGTAAATTTGTACCTTCTTTTAGAGCATAATCAGAAACAATAGATTTATATTTCGAATCTATGTCCCTTTTTAATGCATAATCTTATATATATATAGTGTAATTAAAGCCAGTGCTTAGTTAACTTTGTAAAGCAGAAGCACTGGAATTGCATTGTGAATCTGCATATGATTTTAAAGCATAAGAACTAGTGTCAAAGATTTTATTTAAAGATTTGATTAATGGTTTCCAAAATATATACGTAATTTAATAACAAATAAATTATTTCATTAAACTTAAATTCTCTCGAAAAAATATATAAAACAATTAAACATATGTGTCCACAAATGAATTCTGTCATCATTGTAATAAACATTTCTGTTTTTAAAATAATTAGTTAAGTAAGTAGGAATATTGCCTCCAAATGAATTGAAATAGTAAACATCAGTCTATTAAAAATAGCAGACCTAATGAGTGCCAGGATTAGATGATACGCAAAAATTAACCACAGCACATCCATTTTTGTGCATTCTAGTTAGTAGTTCGTCAATCATATGAACATTTCTGAAATTCTTGATTTTTTTTTTTTTTTTTTTTTTTTTTTTTTTTTTTTTTTTTACAATGTCGATATTAGATAGCACGTATATATTCAAATTTCTTCTGCTTTTTTTTTTTTTTTTTTTTTTTAGCAACTACACCACTTCTGCTTTATTTTCCATTGACAAATTGTGTCTTTGTTGTTTTTCTAATTATTATTTTTTTTTATTTTGTTCAACAGAATTATGAAATGCACTAGCTCCACCAGCTAACGCACCGAGTGCACCTAAATCAGCAAATAAAATTGGGAAAAATCCTCCATGGTGTAAACCACTTCCTGTTTTTCTTGTAATATTTTTTGCTTATTGGTATTGATAAAGTTAATAAGAAAGCTTTGCCTAATTTTTTTATTTTTTCCTTCAAGTTGATCTTTTGTTGAACATTTATATATACCCAACTCCCTTAATTGATCAATGGGTATATTGAAAGTTAAGCTTTTTATCTTCATTTATAAGTTAAAAATATCAATAATTTAATCAAGTTTAATGTCCCATCCTAATTTTCTTTTTGTAAACATAGTTGATGCAACAGCAGTAGATGTAATTTATTTCTCCAATTGGAGTGTTTTTATCTAACATAATTTCTTTTGCTTCTTTTTGTAAAATTCTATGAGCTTCACGTCCAAATTCTAAATCTTTATGATCTCTGTAAGCAATATCGTGATATTTGCAAGCTTCATCTAATTTGTTTCTAATATTTGATTTAATTTTGTAAATGGACCACAGCCATTATAACCAGGCAAATGCATTTCGGGCAAATTTAAATTGTTTAATGCCCAATTTAACACACCTTTGCCATGGTGTTCAGAATTCCAAAATGAATGTGGGACTGTGTTTAAAACTCTTATTAGATATGGAATTCCTTTCTGGTTATTAACAATAAAATCAGAAAATTTATTGTTCAACATATTCATAATATTTACTTGTTCATTGTAATAATTTTTATTTCCAGCAGTTTCTTATAACAAACAGTCTATCAATTAATTTTATAACATCATCCATCCAAATATATTCTTTTGGCAAACTACTGTAATTTTTTTTGCCATCTCCAAATTAAAAATCTTTTGTAAACTCCTCAAATCCGCCTGTGAGTGGTGCTGATTGAAGTCTTATATAGTCATTATAAATTCGACTAATTAGATTATTCCACTTCCAACATCTACTTGAACTTGGATTATTCCTTTCTGTATTAGGCTTATAATTTTGAAATAAAGCATTGGTTAGTAAAACCATTTCTGTATCATTCTTAAGGTCATTAACATTGTAATTACCTTCAAGTTCTCCTTGATCTTTTTTTGTTAACAAATTACAAAGTCCTGGTGTTAAATTATATTAATTATCCTTAACAAATAGTGTATCTTTATTTAGTGTTACTTTCGTATCAACAATGTAAAAATCTTCCCCAACTCCATGTAAACCATTTTTTTCATTAATGTCATTAATTTTTTTTGCAATTTTTGTTCCGAGATTTATAGTAGAAACACCTGCTATAGGTGGCAAATCTCTTAATAGAGTAACACCCAAATTAGGTGATTTTGGGAATAATTCTCTTTCAAATGACGTTTTTTGTGGAGTTGGCAGATAATATAAATTTTTTACTCCAACAGGAACAAGTGTGTTCATTAAATTTTTGTTTTCTTCACTTACTTGTTCTACTTTTTTTAAAATATATAATTCATCAATCAATGGCAGCTCTTTTTTCTTATCTCTTTCATATTCCACTTCATGGTTTTTTTTTTAATAATCGAACCTCTCAATGAGCAATTTAACTCGAGACATATCCTTCGATTCTTTCATTTATATATATTTTTTCTTTTAAATTAGTTATAAAAGTATTGAGAGTTTCGAGAGACAAACTTATCCTCCAACCGATCAAAGTATTGGGAATTCAAATGTTTACAACAATAGAATTGAGTTTGATATTCCTATAGGAGATGGATTTTCTTTTCTAAATGATGCTTATATTTATGAGCAATTTAGTTTACGAAGGAGAGATAAAGTTGGAGGTGAGGCATAATATGAGAAATTAGATAACATTGATGTTTGTTCGAACTTTTTTACTTTTCAGTTTTCTAGAGTAGAAATTTCAAAACATGGAAATATTTTTGAAGCTATCGATAATCCAGGTATAACTTCGACAGTGATGAATACTTTGTTAAGATCTCCAGGTGAACAAAGTTATTTAGATTTATCTTTTGTTGATTATTATCGAGTAAAGACTACTCATAGTCATAAACCAAATGAAATTATCTGTCCACTCATATATCTGTTTGGTTTTATTCGAGATAACAATGAAATTTATTGGAAAGGTGGTTATAAAATTACTTTTATTCGTAATTCATCTGATAACAACTGTTTATTTGTTTATGAAAATGAGAATGCTCCTGCTGGTGCTCCCAAAGATTCTACTGATCCTGGTAAAATTTTTATTCAAAAACTAGAAATTATGTGGCCTATTGTTGAATATGAAGCTAACATAGCCATTGCGATTAATGAAAAAATATACAAAAACCCTAAAATACCAATTACTATTGATTATTGGCAATTTTTAGAAAAAGAAGTTCCTACTGATAAAACTGTTTTTAATGTTGATATAAAAGATAAGTTTAATAATTTACAATTTGAAAGTGCCCGATTTTGTAATTGTAGGATTTCAAAGTAAAAGATAAAAGTGTGCTGATCAGGGAAATAACACTTATATGTTTGGTCACTGTAATGTAAAAAATATTCATGTTAAAAATGGTACAAATGAAATTTTTCCAAAAGAAAATTGGAATCTAGATATTGCCAATAATTTTTGTGATAAAGCGTTTCTTGCTTATAACGATTTTAGAGCTCCTAAAATAGAACTAGATATTGCATGTAGAAATAATGAACTTATTATAAGTCGACTCTAATCTTTGATGGTAAAACCAATTATTATTCATTTTGGGGCCGAAGACCATTATATTATTGATTGCTTATATAGAAATACAACTGTAGTCAAAGAAAAAACAAATATAAAAATTCATGTTGATTTTGATAAACAAATTGAATAACGAGGTACCATTTGCAATGTTATTTTAATTAGCCAAATGATTATTTGAAAGAAAGGATTACTGAAGATACATCAATTTTTAATTTTATTAAATGTAGGATGTAAACAGTTTTACAGAAACAAGAAACTGTTTCGACATTTTAGTATAATTTTTAGATGTATTGTTGTTTGATCGAATGAAAAACCTTTTTGTAAAAACCTAAATGAGCTTTTTTATTTCTCTTAATTAATGCATGGCAAAACTTTTTATAAATGGTTGTAAAATTACGCCTTCCTATAATATAGGAAATCAAAGACTTAGTTTACAAATTTCATCGAAATCTACAACGTTTACAATTAACACTCTACGAAAATATTAACGATGAATTTATACTTCGTTTAATAGGTGACGATTTTGAGAAGATAGAAGAAATTTTTAAAATGTTAGTAGAGCTTCGAGCATTACATCTTTGATAGTGTCAATTTTATTTGTGCCACTTTTATTTGAGCATTTTTTTAAAAGGGGTATTGTGTTTACATGTAAAAATCTGTTATAAATTCAGTAGATGTCTATTGCAGATCCTAGAGCAACTCAATAATTTGACTAAAATTCAAGCAAATTTCTCACTTCCAAGCAACTTTTTTCAAATTCTTCTGAAAACATGATTCATCTCTTCAATTTCAATCCCGAAATCAAGCTAATTTGATCCAAATCTGCATTCTCAATCAGGTGCACTTTTTTAAAAACTTGCTTCATTCACTCTTTGAGCAGTGTCCTTCTCGGGAGTGAATAAGGCCAAATTTAGGTCAAAAAAGGTCAAACTTACTCTAAATTTGCAAGCCAAATCAATTAGTAAAAAAAATATCACAAAAATGTCATCCTTGGAATTTCATCAAAGATATGATGATTTAGCTCGCAAATAAGTCTCTAAAGAACCCCGCCAAAGGGCGAACACAAGTTGAAAATTGATTTTGGCCTTAAATCTGATTGATTTTGAGTTGTGCTTTGAAAGATTTACAGGAAATTATAAACTTGCATGAATTTGGCTTAAAATTATTGAGTTGCGCTAGGATCTGCAATAGACATCTACTCCTCACATTTGGAATAATAGTCAATAAATATGTTTTATTGTAGCATTTTACGTTATCGTTTGAGTGCGGTGAAATATATACACTATGTTTATTTCTTACATGGCAATATTTATTTTAAAATATGATGGAAGGATAAAAATGACTGACACGAAATAAATAACTAGGGCCTCAAAAGTGCTCACTGTACCATGAAAAGCCTATATAGTGACCGCATGCATGAGTATGTTATAATCATGGTATGGATTAGCATTTACCGACACTTTTATAGGTTTAATTGGCGTTAATTTAAATGTCAATACTGTCAGACCTTGGAGACTTTGAATGCACGAGGGTAATAAGCAGTCTTAACTTTCATGCTCTTCTTGACCATCAACCCATCCATCAATAGTCCAATCTTTCCATCAATCTTTAACAATCCTCCTCCTCAATCTTTTCATCAATCATTCAATTTTTCCATTAATCAGATACGCAAACGTAACCCGCTCCGCAATTCACTCCACAACCTCCTCCGCAATCCGCACTGGAACCAGCTCCGCAATCGCAATTTGCTCCTCAATCAGCTCTGCAATCAGCTCCGAAATGTGTTCCGAAATCAGCTCTGCAATCGTAATCAGCTCCACAATCGCAATCAGCTCCACAATGGCAAACACTTCGTAATCAGCTCCTCAATTTTTAGCAGTCTCCTCAATCTATATCAATCCTCCTCCTCCTCAATCGCAATTTTTCCATCAATATTTAGCAATCCATGGGTTTGTCGTCTGCCTCTATCCATACATATTAGAAAAAACGATTCACCCAATATCTCCAAAATTTGTACATGTCGACAAAATTAATTTTTGTGTATGCTGAACCTATCCGTGCACTTTTATACTAAAATCTTTATTATCATTCTATACGCAGATATTTACGTTGAGATGGGGTGTCTAAATTTTTTCAACTAATCCCCCCCCCCCCTCCAAACACCCTTTTCCCGTATTTATATTACGACACAATCAAAACATTTTCGCTCAAATTGTGACTTAAAATTACGCTTCTTTTGAAACACACACAGATTTTACAGTATCTTTGCCCCACTGCTGTTACGAGTAAAAAGGAACCTGCCACCTGCATGAACGAAGTTTGTAGCTGACGCAATCATTTTTCGTACTTGCACAAAATATGTCCCGAAACACGATTTCTGTTTGAAAATTCCTATTACACACTTTGAAAAGTATGTTCATAGATTTTACGAGGTAATCACAAGTTTTGAAAAACAGCTGCCCTATTGGACGTTGGACAGAGTTCATGTGGCCTAAGAATAAATCATTTATAAAAAGGTTCTAACTACGCTAATTTTCACCGTTGATTCTTCACTTACCTCCAATTTGGTGTAAACTGGAAGATTTCTGCGATGTGTTAACGAAGATGTTACGAGCGGCTGGAGTTCATCGTTTGACGCAGTACGAATCCCCGTCGCAGAGGCCGTCAAGGCCAGACTCAGAAGTGGACTATGCTTCGGAACACTGTGACTTCGCGCATGCATGCGCTCTACTCAGAGTCGGATAGCTGGCAGCAGGAGGCGCGCTGGGCTGTGACTGGTGGGCGACAGACATCTAGGCGCGCTATTGGTCGCGCACTCAAGACTCAAAGAAGTGATGGGGGTTTGGATTTGCTGTTTGATTGGAAGCGCACCCTGAAGCCACCCCACCATGGGATATGTGCGTTTTCATCGCCAATTAGACGTGCATAAATGGGACTTTGTTATTGGTTGTGCATTCTGTTATACAATTTTGTGACAATTTTGTATATATAGTACTGCGGAGGATCCAGTCGAGAGAGATGGCTATTCCGTGGCTTCCAGACGGCAGTGTCAATATATAAGTGTTTGGAACTTTTCTATTGCCACATAGACTTTTAAGCCCTTCTAGCATGAAGGTTAGAAAGGACCAGTTGGAAAGTTCTTATAGGAGTTTGTTTGATAGGACGTTAGGAAATTTTGAAAACACAAAATGAAGGGCACTTTACGAAAGATAATTTTAACAAGTTTCCTGAAAATGAATTTTTCTATAAATACATGTCACAATTAGTAAATGAGAGTTTTAAAGAAAGACAACGTTGCTATTTTAGAAATATTCATCTCGAAAGCCACAATTAATGTCAGTTCATGATAACTTTATAAGTAGTATCTTCAAGTGGCAGTAAATAAAAAAAAAAATATGCGGCTGGAGACCATCTTGGATTCCAGACTTCCCACGCTGTCAATCCAGTCATGCGACCGCCATGTTGGATTCCGCCATCTTGGTAGCTACTAAATCGCCATCTTTGTTGCCAGTATGTTGCCATTTTGGACTGCCATTCGGGTAGTAAGTATGTCATTTTTCATGCTCTTATCATTCCATATTGTTTTTTCCAGGCTCCATCATTCCGAGGATTTTCTCAGAGTGCTCCCATGTTTTTCGCTCTTACATTCTTTTCTTCCTTTCTCTCTCTTCCTTGCTTCTCTCACATTCATTTGTCATGTTTTTATACATTCATTCGTCTGCCATATTTGTTTACATCGGTAGTTGCTGGAGGCCACAATCTAGGTTTCCATTTATCATATTGTAATATTTAGTTTAGGAACAAAGTGTCCTATACAGGATACTAGGAAATTGCCCTTACAAACTTCTAGGACTTGTAGAGGGGACTGAATATACAATCTTTTGAATAGGAAGCCATGTCTGGAAACATACTATTTTCATGCTACAACCATTTAAAATCAAAGGGGCTCGTTGGTGCAGTTGTGCAGGAACCACGCGCAGAAGTTAACACGCGGTGCAAAATCGACTGTATGTAAATACTGTACCCTTTGGAGGTGGTAAGGATGCAGTAGTTGCTCATACAGAATCTCTCAGATGATGTTGGGAGCAACACCCATTGCACGCACAACTGATTGCATACTCTTTGACGGGCTCTGTTCAACGTGATGCAGTACAGCCTCTTCCAATTCGGGAGTGTGGCCTCTCTTTGGAGCACCAGAGTCGTTCCTGTCGACAGCGAAGGTACCTCGTTCTCGGAGACGTTGTGCAATTGTGGCGAAAAGGGTATGCGATGGCATCGCATGTTGTGGATAATGCTCTGGATACAACCGACAAGCTGCTCTTCCATTATCTTCAGCTGCGCCATACACTAGGATCATGTCTTTGTATTCCGCAAACATGTAATCAACCATTTTAATCGGAAACACTAAGGCGCATGAATGGGGCTCCAGACAGCATACCATGGTACAGTACACGTCACGTGCCATCAAGTGATCGTCTGACATAATATACTGCCTCCCCAGTTGCATACCAAAACAGGAAAATCCGCGACATTGCTCTTTCCCTCAGTGGAAGTGGACGAGAGATTCACCTGATTTGAAATGCCTGTAGCACGGTAACGGTACATTTACAGACATGGGTTCTTGTTCAAAAGATCGTCTACCCAGTCCCCTCTACAAGTCCTAGAAGTTTGTAAGAGGAATTTCCGAGCAACCTGTATAGGACACTTTGTACCTAAACTAAATATTAAGGGCAAAATAAGTCCCCGAAAATGGAGATTTTGGTACGAATTTTTGCGAAATATCGGAAACAAGGTGAGATGAAAGTACAGTTCGCGAAACATTGTTTTCTGTTATCGGGATATTGAACTTAAGAGCAAATTTTACAATAATAACACCCACCGTTACGAAAACAACAAGGGTGGCCACCCTCTTATTGCCGGCAACTTCACCATCAGGAATTATGAACGTTTGATACTGGTTTGTTGAGCAGTATGGCCTACGAAACAGAAATGGTCCCCTTGTTGCAACTGCCTAGGACCCACCATTTTCGTTTAAAACGCACACAAAGATTAAGCTAGATTCTGCTGCAGCGATACAGCGCCTTGTACGTAGGCAATACGCCATACATGCGTGTATGGTAAGCTGCTGCTCCCACAGTACAAACAATGGCGGAGGACATTTATTGCATATTGTAAACAATCCTTACCGTGTATTAAGAAGCTTACGATATGGCATCCGACAATGTATTCCAGGCAACAGTCGGTGTGAGATTCCCTACTCGAAGTATTGGCATTGTCTACGTACCTGGATCTGTGTTGCTGTCACTGCTGTGTACTGGACATGAATCACTGCAACCAAAGCTTTATGTATGTGAATTTTGTATGTAGGAAAGTGGTGGTCCTAGGCAGTATGCGACTAGAGGCCCTGTGTGTTACATAGGTCATAGTATTAAATAAACAAGCATCAAATGTGAACGAGTGTTGAGTTTATGTATAAACCTCTCCAGTTATTAATAAATCAGTGATCAAGCGAAGTGGGGCAACTGTAACACGTTGGACTCGCATTCGGGAGGATGGGGGTTTGAATCCTAGTCAGGCCATCAAGAATTCTGATTACCATGGTTTCCCGAAGTCACTCCAGGCAAACACTGGGATGATTCCTTAATAAAGGCCATGGCCTAATTCTTCCTCAGTTCTCTTCAAGTGCCTAGTTGTATATTCCTGTGTCTAATGACCTCGCTTGCGACGAGACATTAAACGCACAAACTAAACGCATACAGGTAGCCGTACTGTCTTATTAGCAGTAAATAAGTGTTACTTTTGACACACTACATGTAGATAGTTAAAAGTAACGTTCCCATAATGCAACACTGTCAGGCCATTAGTTTGTGAGCAAATGTCTAACTAGGTGACAGGTACAGCATGTAGTTAAAACATGTGTGTACAGACTATGCGAGTGGTCTACATATCTGGAACTAGGCAGCTCTGTACGTTTTAACGTGTTCAATTCCACACCTGACACGACTATTATTGCGACACCAAAGGCGCTATATCGAATGCAGCCCTTTAAACCCCGAGATGAATAGTATAAAATATCTGAGCACTCCATAACGTATCATTTACATTCCTGTTAGTCAAGCTGCATGTTATGTCTACAAAATGGAATACTTTACATGGCTGGAACTGACATATACTACTCGTCTACTGAAAAGCGCACAAAATGTACAGGGAACGATTTCCGTATAGACAGAAGTCACACCACACCACATTTGCATCTGCATCGCGACGTTTTAGAGAAAAGCGGAAGTTTGGAGGTGACACGACCGAATGCAGGGCACAGACACAGCGAGGACAATCAGGTTTTAAGTGGCTGTGTTGAGGCATGTTGAGAATAACCCATGTGTGAGTATGCATACTATTGCAAGAGTACTCAACAGAAGCCGTCGCACCATTGGTAGAGTGATTAATGAGCAATTACTGCATCCATTACATGTACGTGTGCATGCCATGCATGCCCTGCCGATTATCCTCGATGCATGGAGTTTGCAGCATGATTTCTGGAACAACGCAGAACACACCCGACTTTGACAGATATATTCTCTTCACTGACGAGGCTTCCTTTCAATGTGATGGTATACAGAATTGTCGAAATATCCAAGAGTGGGCGGATGTCAATCTCCTCACCCCATTCGTCCACAGGGATCAACAGCGATTCAGTGTCAATGTCTGGGTGGGCATAATACATTCATGCTGGTTGGCCCCTACTTGTTACATCTCACCGGCAATGTGTATGCTGCATTTCTGCGGAAAGCTCTGCCGACATTACTCGAAGATGTCCCGTTACAAACACGAGCGGCCATATGATTCCAGCACGACGACATCCCAGCCCACAATCCGCGACGTGCGCGCTATCAGCGGAATCTCTCATTCCCTAGACCGATGGGTCGGCCATGGGCTCCTGGTCCTTGGCCTCCACGATCCCCAAATACGAATCCATTGCACTATTTCTTCTGGGGTTAAATGCACAGCCTAATGCATGAAACCGAGGTGAAATCCAAAGAGGACATCGTCACAGCTGCAGGGAATATTCGGGACAATGGTGGTGATTTTAAACGTATCCGACAATCGTTGGTGCCGCGATGTGAACTGTGCGCCGAATTTGGCGGCCGTACTATCGTGCCTTTCCTATAAAAGTGTTCGTGATCAATGTTTTTACAATAAAACCTATGGGATGCCACAGCTTTTGTTGTCAAATGCAATGTGTCACCCGACACTGCTTAAATATGATACATTTTAATGACATTGCACTACACTGCTGCACCAAACGTTTCAACGTTAAAAAGCCCTCAGAGTACACAGCAGCAGCAATATAGTTCCAGGTGCGTAGGCAATACCAATATATTTACATCCTGTATGGAATCATGCACCGACTGTCGCCACAATCAGACAGTTGTATATGCTTATTAATTTATATTACACATTGTTTACAGCTGGTGTTAACCTTGTCCGCCACCAATTGCTGGGCTGTGGCCATACACGCATGTAGGTGGAATTTCGTGCATACTAGGAGCTGTATCGCCACAATGGAATCTAGCGGAATCTTAGTGTGTGTTTTAAACGAAAACAGTGGGTTCTAGGCAGTTGCAACAAGGGGACCATTTTTGTTTCGTAGGTCATACTGCTCAATAAACCAGCATCAAATGTTCATAATTCCTTATGGTTGCCGGCAATAAGAGGGTGGCCACCTACGTCATTTTCGTAACAGGGAACGTTATTATTGTGCATTTGTTCTTAGGTTGAAGATCCTGATAAAATAAAACAATGTTCCGAGAATTGTACTTTCATCTCGCCTGGTTTCCGATATTTCTCAAAAATTCATTCCAAAATCTCAATTCTCGGGGACATATCTTGCGCTTAATATTTAGTTAGGGTACAAAGTGTACTATATATTTGCCACTTGATTTTGCATACGGAATCACCTCACGAAGTTTGTCGGTCGAATTCAGCCCCATCCTGAATAAAATGTCGTAAATTGTCAGTGTCAAAAGTGCTGAAGTGCAATGAGCCATTGCTGTAAATTGTAAGTGTAACTAAGTGGTTGACATTCATGGAACGAAACAAACAGCGAGCAGTGGCAGTATTTAATTTCTAGGGGTATTTAGCTTTTAGTAAATTGTGGCATAATTCAGTATTGTTTGAAGTTTTACAGTTTGTAGTGTTTTGCAAAATTCTAGTTTGGAGGCCTTTTGAAATTTATAGTTTTGCCATAACTAAACCTTTGCTGGCTGTAATAGCACTCATAAAATGTGTGATAACTGGTTTGCTGCTTTAGTCCCTACTATCAAATGGTGCTTGATATGTGGCCAACGACTCACGCCTTGGGCAGAGGTTGTCTTTTTAATTTGATTGCCGGTGTAATGTATTCAAGGCAAGTCTTGATTGGGCTACTAGATGCCTCTGTCAATACTTATCAAATTTTATTGTAATTATTTAAAGCCTTTTCATGTGTAGTTTTATGTGAATGGAGGCTCTGGATAGGGCAGGAAACGCTGCTTCACTTCGTGTGATCTCTGTGTACCTGATCACACTAGTCAATATTTTAATTCTTTTGTAACCCTTTTTCCTTCACGTTTGTGCTTTTTGTTTTGGCATTCAGAAGTTGTGTTAGTGATGTTAGTAATGTGGCAATTGGGGTTAATGGAGTTTTTAGGTGGTTGTGAAATGCATACGTTTTATGGTTACCGTTTGGGAGCATGTATTCTAGTATTTTGAAACATATGGGTAAATACAGCTACGTGTTTGAGATGAATGTTTTATGCTTATTTGAGAGTCTATAATCGTATGAATGGTAAGAATGAGATCAATAAAATGTACTTGTTAAATTTATGGGCAATTCTTAATGTTTAAGGTATGTTTAGCACCTGGTTTTTCTTCCAATTGTAATGAATAATGTTAACGTAATTTGAATGTCACAAGTTGTACATATAAGTAAAATTTGTTCTAGTTAAAATGGTAAATATATGTGCAAATGTTAAACAGACCCCTTAGTTATAACTTTGTGATATTTGATCAGGTACTTTTCTATTAAAATATTTTGTTTTACTAAATGCTTTCTTTTTTAAAAACATAAATAGTGTTGGTTGATATGGACAACTGTTTTGTTTTGGAATGTTCTAAAAGAAAGTAATATATGGAAAGTCTCCAATTTTTATGTGCTTCTTCATTGATGTTAATTTGATGCTGATGTTTAAGTGAAGAATGTTTTATATTTGTGAGTAAACTGAATCAAAATTGAACTAAAAAAATACACAAAAAGCAAGAAATTAATGGCGTATTTGTAAGTCTTCAGAGACCGAGATGTCATCAGTGAATTCAAA
The DNA here is from genome assembly GCA_029891345.1 of Dryococelus australis. Taxonomy (NCBI): domain Eukaryota; kingdom Metazoa; phylum Arthropoda; class Insecta; order Phasmatodea; family Phasmatidae; genus Dryococelus; species Dryococelus australis. Next base: position 339,889,380 of record CM056993.1, on the reverse strand, counting down.
AGGAACCGAGGGCTTCAGCATTAGTTTTTCGAGTAACGTATAAGACATTCATCACTGCCGAATTCTGAAGGAGGTTCGTCACCGGAAGCAGTATCAACTTCGGAGCCCAGGTCGACACAGTCATACGCCGCTTCAGTGGTTGGATACGGGAGTCAACTACAGGACTTAAGCAGAAAGAAGGATGTCAGAGTGCCTATTGCCGACATGTAATTGCAGTCTGCTGGGATACAAAGAGTACAAGGTTACGCTCTACTGAGAGGATTCCAGATTCAGCTGCGAACTACCTGAATTTGCTACAACAGCTAAGTCCAGCATCTGCTGTTTTATTTCGAACTTAATTTACTTTTCAAAGGTTAAATATTAATGTGCTTTAAATCAGACCGACTCATACATTTAGTCGGGTCCCACCTAACTTACTAATGCTTATTTGATTGACCAAATTCCTTATAATAAACTCGTATACCATTTGTTGTAATGATGCTATCTTTTAAGCTCGTGTGCTGCCTAGATATAATATTTTAATTTATATTGATATTGGTAGAAAGCTAATATTCCAAGGAATATCCATTTTGTGTTAATCGCAACTTCATTTGTCGCATTTTTCCCCCATTAATAAACAACATCAAGAGTTGTTTGAGATTAAAATTTCATTTCAATATCTTATTATACTTTTTGAATAGCAACCAGGTTTAATTGGTTTTAGTATCTTAATTTGAGATAATGTTGACACTTGCTCTTCATCTTAAAGATTCTCATAGCCGAGGTAAGCGAAATATGGATAATTATTTTTAATAATATATTTTTTAAGTGATAAATACTATTGATTATTTAGCCAACAATTTTTTTTTTGGTACAGACGCAGCGTCCACTCGTGTTACAGAGTTATTGAACAGGATATTAGTATGTACCAATACTTCTCCTACTTGGGTTGGTGCAAAATTGTCTCCCATTCGTGAGGCGTATAAAAACAAAACTCAGCGACTGCACATATATTTAACAAACGAGGAGTTTGGGGCTACAGCATTCTGCACTTTTTGGTTTGGTGCCCATTTAATGATTTTTGAATTAATTATTGGTACGATGAAGTATCGCTGTTTACCTTTGCGTAAACTGTTTGCTGCTCTGAATTGTTTGATTAAGTTGATCTAGTCATTTTCAATATTATCGAATGTTAAGTCTCGTCACGTAATTTTTTCCTCCAGGAATCTTTTTGAGGTTTACTATTTGTGTGGGTAAGTCATCATTGTATTTCACAAATGGCGCTATATTTGTTTTTGAGAAACAACATAAACTTATGTGAATGTGTCGAAAGTATTTGTGCCTGGCACAAGACAAGGCAACATTAAACCGATAGCAGTTACTATGCCATACCCTTTGTAATGGCATATGTGCACTTACCATTGTATTTAAATTAAGATTCATTAATTTTATCTGAAGCAACGCTTCTTTAGTTTTCATGTTCAATTGGCTCATTCGGTCAAGTAACCAGTTTCCCACCGTCAACCTGAAAGTACTATTGGCTTTCTTAAGTAGCATTTAAAGAATTGAATAATGTACTGGTGAAAAGAAAATCTCATTAACAAGTACTTCAGGTTAAAGTGCTTTTCACTTTGATTATTTTTAAATCCCCCCTGAAAGTCATGTATTTCAATAAATGCTCGATATGAAGTATGTTCAATGTAAAGTACAAAAGCAAGGCTTTATTCGTGTACTTTTTACAGAGGTTTTTACTGCATTTCTTATGTGAATGTCTTTCAGAACATAAACTAAAGCATCTGTTAGCAAGGGGTTGGTTTGTTTATGTCATGTTGGTGAAACTGACAGTAAGTTCGTGTTCGTGTAAATCCACTGATATCTTACAGAACTCATCCTTAGAAAGACAATTTGCATTCAACTTCTTGCTTACTACATGGAGCTTATTTCCACTTGATATCAGTACTTCAGATCAATTACCAACGTGATACAAAACGCGAGGAAAATGGAAAGGTTGAAAATGTAATTAATACACATTTCACTGAGCTAAATTGACTTAATTTTAGTGCATGATAGACCTTACGATTTTTTCTTTGTATGGTTTTAATCTTGTGAGTTATGCAAATTTACACAACAGAAAGTCACAATTAGTATGTATTTTCTTCCCATTTACAGTACAGTAGAATTCCCGAATGCATGTAGCCGACGTGCTAGCCGGTATGTTTGCTCCGCTGGCTATGCGAATAACAAATACTATCATTGTTTAGTAATTGTTTTAACTTCCACATATGTCTGCTGCGTGTGCGCTTCTGCGAATGTAGCCTTAGGCAGCTGTATTTGAAATATTTTGTGTACATACCGTGTATATTTCCAATGTAAAATAAATTAACTTAAATTAAGTTTTAAACAAAGTCTGCAGAGACTACACTAAACTTGAGTAAACACATTAACTTCAATTCAAACATCATATATCATTACGTGAGAATCTAAACAATAATAACTTTAGGAAGTAAGAAAATAACCAATTAGTCTCTTTAAGCCACAAAAACAATTACGATTCCGCACATAAATATTAAATTAGCATATACACTCTTCCAATCTACACGAACCACAGAATTGAAGCCTAAAATGAGAAAGCCATATCTTTAAGTAATGTTGCCGAAGATATAAGGAGAAATTCCAATACACGAAGCAATGCAAATATAAATTATTTAAAAATTAATACAAAAACTATTTATGAGTATATCCTTGGTATATAACTAAATTTCCCATATCCTAATTTCGACAAAAAAAAAGATCACCCACCCCCTTCGCTACGAATATACGGGTATGTACTTTTAAAAGAGTTGGTATGCATCAAATAACCCAAGTTCGTTCACACAGAAGCACCCTGGGACGAGCAAGCAGTCATGTGCTTTTCAAGGCGTGTCATGGGATGCCCGAGGGAGCTCCTTATGACGATCTTAGGATATCCCAAATTCGTCCACACAGGAGCAACGTTCGGTATCTGTATATAGAATATATTGTGTATTAGAAGATACTGTGGATGTGTGCGTGTATATGTACAATGGGAACACTAGACTATGTGACTTAGCTTTAATTGCCGGCACCTACAGCAATCATTCTAACACGGGTGCCTTCAAATTTTCTCCAAAGCGAATTTAAACAAATTTTGTTTTCCTGGATTTTGTTCAATATTTTCAATGTTTAAATCGATATCTGGTTTTTTTTTTTTTTTTTATAATTTGAATCTATTCTTCTCTTAATTTATAATCATCTTCCCAAGGACTAGTTTTCAGTTTAATTTTCACAAATGTTTTAATGTAATTTCTGAACATATTACTTGTTTGTTTAAAATGCCAAACTTCATGCATTTTAAGTAATTTGTAACTTTTTTCGATAGCTTTATTTAGTTCTAATACAGTATGTTCTAATGTAGTTCCATTTATTGCTCTTTCTTCATCAGTGTGTATAAATTCTCCTTTTTTCCTCTATAACACATTTTGAACATAAAGTAAACAATAGTTTTTCTTGCTTAATTGGAAGTACTTGATGATATAAATTTCTAGGTGGTAAAACTTTACATTTGATCAATCCAAACTAATTTTCGTCGTAATTTTTAATCTGAAGACCATCTGGGTAGTAATCATAAAACATCACTGTTGGGTGTAAACTACATATATCTATATATCTTAACTTCTTTCCTGAAACTTTTAGTTTTGAAGCATTGGTTCTACTACTGAAAATGCATCTCTAGGTTGTATGGTTCTATTACAATTTTAGTTTTTTCTAAATTACTTTTCTAGAAAATCGATATTTTCCATTTGCAAGCCCACATTTTCCTTACTTTGTAACCATTTTGTCTTAAAATTGTCGTTCGATTGTTTGTTTTAGTAAGCAAATCATCCATACTTTCCGTGTTACAATTATTTATTGTGTCTGGCGAATAACAACCAGGACAACCATGCCAAAAACAGCCATGATATTGATATATTATTATTTTTCGTCATAACCATCAACTTTTGCTCAACAAATAGTATTATCTCGACCATTTAATTCATGTCGAACATTTAGAAATGTATTTAACCAAGAAATTGATTATTTACTAAACATTTAGTTTTAAATCTTCGTCTTTAACTACTGCAATAGTATTATTCATAAGAAAAGTTGATATATAAACAGTCATACAAACACCTGCGATCGTTATGTAGCAAAACATATCTATATTTGCTATTTCTAGAAAAGATTCTCTAAATTTAAGACAATCACATCTTGAAATATCAACATCGGAATCACAATATTAAAGTTATTTTTTTAATTCGAAGATATAATTTTCTTTTGTTTTTCAGCATCCCATTCTAAAAAATCTTTTCGTTGGTATTGTTTAATTGTATTGACTCCATAATATTTTGTAGCAGGTATTTTTCCAATATAATTTTGATTTACTTGTTTATTGAAAAAGTGTGGAAGATATCCTTTTTTTAAGCTCTTTTAAACCAAATGTTTTGGGAAATGTTGCAAGACTTCCTTGAATAAAGTTTATACTATCAATTATTTTAATATTTAAGACTCTATATTTTAAGTCGCGTAGTTTTTTTAACCTTGATATATTTTTTGAGGTTTTATACTATTTCTAACACAACATTGTAAAACAAAATATGAATTGTAGCTTTTGGAACTGTGTGCAATTAATGTATATTCTATATTTCCTTCAGATATTATCTATTCGCAAAACTCGTCATTTGTGCTAAAATGTTTTTGTTTCCATTAAAATTTTGAACAGATATAAAGTTTGGTGTATGAAATCTAGTATCTTGCATAGTCAAAAAAGTAGTATTTTTCTGTTTAAGAAAAATCCTTACCTTTTTTTGTCTTTTCGTCCGTTACAAGTACAAGCTGTTGTACAAAAACCACCTTTCTTTCTACCTCTTTTACATAAAACTATTATTTTCATCAGTTTTCACAATTCCAACACTTGATATAACCACATTCGTGTTTTTTTATTTCTCAAGCATATTTCGGTACAAGTTTTACATTTATAAACCATCATACACACAGCATCGTGATTAGTAAAACATTCCTGTCCAAAACAATATCTATTACATTTTTGACAATATTTTCTAATACAGCCTTCACCTTCCAAAACTTTTTCGTGTTGTTTTTTTACACAAATTACATAAACTTTTAATACTTTTCTTACAATATTGTTGATATTTATTATTGTATGGTTTCTCACATTTTTTACAATAATAAAATCTACCTAGAAATGCTTTCATACTATTAATCACAATGTTCCTAGTGTAAATACAGATAGATATTTTTTTTAACCAGGCTGTATAATTGAGTCGAAATGTGCAGCTGAAACAACTATAATTTGAACATTTAGAAAATTTTCTGCATCCATAATATCTCTCATACTGAAACCAATTTCACAACTTTTACCCATTCTTACTCAAATTTCCGAGCCAATTCTCCTTGTAATTTTCTTCCTTTTCTAATATAAATAAGCCCATTATTCGTTAATTCTCTATCTAAAATTATATTAGTTTCTGATAAAATTAGGGTAATGGAAATAATTTTTTTGTTAAGAATTTAATTTAAAAATAATATATTTTAAGAGTAAGCCATTTACTCTTTGAAGTTTTGCTTTTCAACAACAAACCTCTATTGTTTTATTTAAGCACTACATAATTTTTTAGAGCTATCACATTTTACATTTTTCATTGCTATTTAACTTCCTCCATCAATGAAAAAATATCAATTCCAGAATTAGAGAAACAAAGTTTTTGTATCAGTCCTACATCTCGACAGAATCTTTCAAGAGAAACATTGGATACTGCCTTAGTTAAAAATGTACATTTCAAATTAATCACTCCACTGTCGACGTTTTTCTCATAAGAATGAAATCTGGTGTCTATATGTTTCATTCGCCGATGAGAGGCTGGATTTCCAGCCACATAAATAGCAGCCTGGTTGTCTTTGTTGATGATTATAGGACAGTTGTTCTTCACACCGATGTCCTCAAGTACATGTTTAATCCAGCAGACCTCACTCCACTGCTTAACGCGATGTACTCTGCCTCTGTAGAAGACAAACTGACACACTTCTGCTTTAACGAGTTCCATGAAATGGTGCATCCCCAGACTCTAACCAGTAAACCTGTCACCTGCATAATCAGAATAAAAGAAAACCTTCTAAAACAGGTACATCAGCATTTTTGCTGAAAACTAACTTGTAATTGATGGTTCTTTTGACATACCTCAAAATTATTTTGAGAAAAGTAAGAAGATCTTTACTTCGCCGACTTTGGCATCTGCTAGCAAAATTAAGATAGAATGCCAAATATGATCTGGTTCCTAAAACTGCATACATTAATGACCCAATGATACTCCTGCATGTGTTGACCAAACTTTCCTCAGATGTAGCAGAATCAATCCTTTTAGAATTTGGATCCATTGGAGTTGACGGTTTGAAATCTTCCATGTCGAAAATTTCAAGTATTGATTTCAAGTAATTAACTTGATCAATTTCTCCTTTCGAAAGATCTTCAACAATATTTAGTCCCAAACAACTGATCTTATCTTTATGTCATACGAAAGGCAGATTTGAATTTTCCTTTTAAGGATTCAATCAGATGCAAATCTTGGTAAAAGATTAAAATATCGTCAACATGAACCAAGATATAAATAAGCTTCCCTCCGTGGTTCTTGACATATAAGCAATAATCTGCTTTGGATATCGCAAATCCTTCACTCAGTATAAAATTATTAAATTTTGAGTTCCAATTTTTCGGAGACCTTTATAATCCATATAAGGATTTTTTGAGTGAAAGAACCTTTCCATCTTGGACGATTCCTTCTGGGTTCTTGAGGCCTTCGATTTCCCCATGCAAAAAGGTATTCTTCATGTCCATTTTATGGATCTTCATGCCCTTGTTCACAGCAATAGCTAGTAATATACTTAGTGTTGGAAGTTTCGCCACTGGAGCAAAAATGTTGTTAAAATAAAAATCTTCATCTTGTTGGAAACCACAAGCAACAAGATGGGCTTTCAATACAATATTCTTTTCTTTCTGCTTCTTCCGGAAACCCCACTTTATGTCAATTATTTTCTTTCCTTCTGGTAGACTTACTTCAACCCATGTTCCATTAATTTTTATCACATCCAGTTCTTTTATTTCAATCTTCCTTTCTTCCCGATTTGGTCCTTTAACTACTGGCTCATAAGTCAAATTCCCGTCTTGAGACACTATGAGACATACTTCAAAGTCATTGTATTTGGATGGCTTCTTTATATTTTCTCTTGATCTTTGAATTTATAAATTTTACAGATTGTCTTGGATACATTCATTTTCATAATACTGTGACAAGATTTCTTCTGGATAAAAGAATCATAGAAGTCATCTGATGAGTAATCGAGGTAACTAAATTCGTCTGGACTCTCCAGAATATTTCTTGGTATGTGATTTCCACTTTGATCCTGTCTTCTTTCTTTATTTTCCGTTCCTTCAAATATTTTTATTTCCATCCCAGCTTCAACCATAATATCCTCATTTCCTCTATCAGAACTGTTCTCAACCTCCTCTGACTCTATCCCGAATGTTTTCTCTTCTGCAGTAACCCCTCTCGTGAGACTACAGTTGTTCATAGGTTTTCCTGAAGTAAAAACTACATTCCGCACTGTTATTACCTTCTTTTCGCCATAAAAACTATCCCTATAGGATATGGAATTTATCTCATAACCTACAAATCTTTCTTTTTTCCTTTAAAATCTAAATTTTTTCTCTTCTGGCCAGGAACATGTACAAAAAAAAAACCTTGATCCAAAAATCTTGAGATAATCTAATTTTATGGTCTTCTTTAGCCACGATTCATATGGGGTTTTCCCTTTGACTAAACTTGCACTTGTCAAGTTCATTGTGTAAACAGCAGTGTGCTCTGCCTCAGGCTTGAAACGCTTGTCCAGTCCTGATTCGATTAACACAGTAGTTGCTGCTTCCACTAAGATCCTCATTTCCCTTTCAGCTCGCCCATTCTGCCCTGGGCAATGTAGGGCCGAAAATTGGTACCTAATTCCCACATATGAAAAGTAATCTTCCATTTCTTTATTTGAAATTTCTGTCTCAATATCTGATCTCACAGCCTTGACTCTTTTTCCAGTGCCCTTTTCTGCCATTTGGAGGCATATTTTAATTAAGTCATGAATTTAAGACTTAAATAAAAAAAGAACTAAAATGAGAATAATCATCCTTCACTAAAAGGAAATATTTTTGAACCACCAAAGCTTGTGGTTCCAAAAGGGCCGCAGAGATCAATGTGCAGAATCTCGCATACATCTAATGTTTTTGTCACTCTGTGGAAATGATGACTGATGGCTGATGCCCTTTCCCTTGGATACAGAATCACATGAGAATGGTTCATCCTTAACAGAGGATTCAATGTTTAGTTTAGATAAAATGTGTCTCTTACTTGTTTGCTATTTTGATGAGCAAATTTCTTGTGCAATAAGATATTTTAAATTAGATACACTGACAGCTGCTGTCTCGATTTTCTGAACATTGAAATTTACAACAAAGATCTTTCCTTCCAAGTTTTCTTCTGCCATTATTTCATTATTTTTAAATAACCTACACTCATTTTCCTCTGCTATTAATGTATGTCCTTTAGCCAAAGCTCGAGAAACTGAGAAAAGGTTAAATTGCAAATCTGGCAAAAAAAAATTTTCAGCACACACTGAATATCTTTATCAGCTACATGGTAAACAACACTTATATCCCCAACACCCAAAGTCTTCAATAAACCCCATCTCCTATTTTAATTTATTTTGAGCAATTTCTAAAATTTAAAAAATAATCTATGCTCACTGGCTCCACTGTAAAAAAAAAAAAAAAACTTTATTTTTGATCACGTATACTTGATTAGTAACACTGGCCATGCTAACAAAATAATTATTGAAAACCTTGCCAACCTTTGTATTAGAAAATCCAGACTCTCCTGAGGTCACTGCACTAGCCATAGTCTTGTTCAAATAAAAAACTGCACTCCTTTTTAAAGTGACAAGTCGGAGACTTTTTACTATTTGCTGCATTAGTTTTATTTCTAAAACATTTTTCAGTTGTGTGGTTCCTTTTACTGCAAATAGTGCAATGCCTTTGAAAAGCAGCAAAAGCCTTATTTTGTGAACAAGATGTATCTTTCAGCCTACTTTCCTCTATAATAAGTCGTGAAGTCGACTCATTTAACATTTGTCTGACACGATCAACAAATTGCCACGAGGGCACAAAAGTCTGAATTCTCTGGGAAGGGACATTAGTATTTTCGTAATAACTTGGCAGTCTGAGATTTCTTCCCCAAAGGTTTTTAGTTTTGTCACAATATCGATAGCAGAAGATATGTGAGCAGCTACTCCTTTTCCTTAATATAGAAAACTAAAGAATTTTTCATGAAGCAAATTAATTGATGTTTCATACATTTGTTGGTATATGGATAAGAGCTTATTCCACATTTCAGCAGAAATTTTGCAATTTAAAATATAAACAAGTTTTCCCTCCTCCATTCTAAAGACAATTAGTTCCTTGGCCTTGGAATCTTTTCCCTTCCAAATATATTTTATCTTACCTTCTTCATTAGGCATGTTAACCTCACCCATCATGACATCTGAAAAGCCTTTTGCTTCTGCTGCTACCAAAATTTGAAATTTCCAGAGGTTCCAGTTGACTTCTCTCTTCAGTTTTGTTACCTGAACTTCCATTCTGTTCATTCTTTTTGCATATTTCCGTTTGGTTGTTATAATTTCGACTGGGTATCCGTCCGTCAAAAATAAAAGACTTGTTTGGTTTTTGAGGAAAGTGGTTTTTATGTTAAATATCACTGGTCTCATAACTTGATAAAATTAGGGCAATGGAAATAACAAAAGCTTGAAGAATTTCATTTAAATAAAATATATTTTAAGAATAAGCCATTTACTCTTTAAAGTTTTTCTTTTCAACAACATACCTAGTTTGTTTTATCAAAGCATTACATAATTATTAGAGCTATCACATTTGACATTTTCATTGTTATTTCACAGTTTCGTATGTTAACGCTGTAATTATTGCTCTGGTCCACATAAATTATCATTATTGTTAATTTTATTGATAAATTGGTTTGCTTTAATATCTTTAGTTAAATTGACAATTTTTTTTTATCTCTTGCACTCCATTACCACTGGGAAATTTATAAACATCAGTTTCGAAAGTAGTTTTTCTGCACTTACATTATTTTTTCTTGCAGTCGAAATTGTATGGCGAAAAATCCGATTAATAGCATATATTCTCATTTGACCACAATTTCTATAACCAGTTAATTTCCTTACAGAACTCATTGCTCCGTGAACTGCATTTCGAACAGTATTCATTTTTCTGTCGAATTGTCTTGTAAATTACTTATGTCAATTCTGTATGAATGTTTTCTCTTCTGCAGTAACCCCTCTCGTGAGACTACAGTTGTTTATAGTGTAATCTGTTGATTTTGCTTAATTTTTGCGAGAAATATTACGATCAGTATTCGTTCAGGATTGTAATTTTCGTTTTGGAGGTAAAAATTATGAAATTCGAGGGAAAACTAGGATTTTAGGGCAAAAAATGGACTGTCCCAGATCTACCCATATACTAATCACTGCAGATACTTTAACCACTTAAAAGGTATTGCATGACCCTACTAATAAAATTCATATAAATGCGATTGTGTGAAAAGTTACATAAAGGTAATGAGAGACGCTACTCTTTGTACCCTCTGAAGCAAATGAGCGATACATTTTGGAATACTGCTGGAAGGTAAAGTTTTATTATGACTAATTTATTTTGCTGTACTGAAAATAAGGACATTTAATTGAAAATGCCTTATTAGTGCACTCTTTACTGGTTTTGCCACCGCCAGTGCAGTTGGTAGAACTCGCGCTCTTGTTCTATGGCCAGCTCTGCTTCCATTCCCTGTTTGATTTCCCCCACCACTTCCCGACTCCAGCCAAGCACATAACTTTTATTAGGGGCATTGATTCGAATACCGACCTTCCACCTGTGCGCCTTGGGTAGTAGTCTGATGCAACAACCTTCGCCTGTTGAGACGGATGACGACACGAGCCATCACAGATGCTGACTGTGCGGCGGTTCCTTGAGCCGTATGTGTAAATTATTGGGCACTACTTTAGTGGTCATGTGTACATTACTTTAAGATTGTGCTCCCGAGATAGAACTTTAGGTGGCGTGTCTGAACTATAATTTGTTTTTGTAGTTTTAAAGTTTTTAATCCAGTGCAGCTAGAGTAGTTGGGGGCAGAGTGACCTTAACAGTAAATGGTTTATTGGATGCTTAGGCTCGCTAGTTCTAAATTTCAGTATAATACCTATTCTGATTATTTCGATGTTTGAAAGTAGCTGGTATTGCAATGGCTTGATGTTATTGCCTGCCACCGCCTCATTTGGTTGGCCCATTGGAGTATCATTCCCACAAGTTGTTTGATGTCAAGGCTCATTTGATGTCAAGGCCTATTTTCACATTTTAATGTTAACAAGTGAGACCTTATGTTTTCTAGGTGCTGGTTTTAAGGCCAATTAAAAATTTTAGTCTTGGGCGCTTTTGAGCGCAGTGATTAAAGTATAGTCTCAGCCCTTTCTTGACCTGAGGGTCTCAAGATATTATTAGCGAGTGTGTAATTCTCTTAGGTACTTCTGAAAGAGTCTGTTATCCATCTTTGGCCCAGTTGAAAAACCATTAGGATTGGCGAGCATAATACTTAATTTTTGACTAATCTCTAGTGATACTTATTAGTTCCAGAATCGTCCAAATATTTTAATTTAATTGTACTCGATATCAGGTGGGTTGTATTTTATTGCGAAAGTGCACAATATTAAACTCTAGCCTCTTTAACGAGTATGGTTTGTAATTTGGTTAGTCAAAATCTAATGCAAGCATTTGGTACTCGTATAATCTGTTGTGATACAAGTTGTAATTTGGAATTCACTAGTGTGTGTGAAATTTTACCTATCATTAGAGATGAAAATGGCTGTCCAATTATTTAATAAATGGTAGGTATATTGAATCGTGACTTGGCTTTAGTTTACATTCTTTTTCTGTACAATCGCAACCCTGAGTGGTGCATTCTGAAAAACTATATATTTTCACTTATTTACTGCATCATTCTGTGGACTATTATTCAATTAAAAACCCAAATATTCTAGGCGTTATCATCAATAAATTGAGATAAGAGTGAGTCATTTAGTTAGTTTATATACAACATACATTTCAGCAGTTTGACAATTACGATTAAACAAGTGGATCCACTTTTGATAAAGACTGTTCACAGTAAAGTAAGCACTTTTGAAATAAACCTCTGAAAATAATCCCCTGCCTTTAACTACATAGTAGGTACACACTAGCAAGTAATCAAGATGGCAGCAAATTTATGAAAGCAGTTCCAATACCTGGCATTGTTCAAAGAGCCAAGTTTTTAAATATATGGCTATTGAAGTTAGTATATTTTATATATGTAAGAGGTCTAATTACTGACACATGGTGCACGAAAGAGAGGCAGTTGTAAGGAACAGAAATTTTGATGCAACACGTGAGTAGGGCATACCAGTAATTTATCAAAATGATCACCAAGTTGTGAGCCAGAAGATCTGTAGATTTGGAGCGTACAGAATCTTTATTTATCTTAAAGAAAACTGAATTTTTATTTGATATTTTAGAAGAATGAGGGCTAGCATAGGTAATTGAGAAAATTGTTCCTATATAAGGATGGTTGTTAGCACCAGGCGAGAAGGGGAAGGAGGGAAAGCAATGACGCCATGCTCTGTGCCATTTTAAAGCCAATGTATCTGTGGAAAAAGTAAGACGTGGAATTTAAATAGCTTTAGATATTCCGAAATATGTATCTTTATCAATTTCAATCAATATCATGTCATTAAGAAACACAACTTTGATTCTGTTTAGTGGCTCACTGAAAAATAATCTTCCACAGATACATAGCCTTTTGAATTGAAAAACCTAGATAGAATGTTACACATAATCACAATCATCATGGAAATCAAATACATGTAAGTACTATCTAACTACAGTAATTAGTACTCCTTTATTGGCGTAGTTTTATTGAGGGAAAAAATATTTTAAGATGATTTTTTTGTAACTCTACAAGACAAATTCAGACAGTTTCGTTAGTGATACTGACCATAAAGACTAATTGAAAACTACGATGATCCTACGATCTACTGACCATAAAGACTAATTGAAAACTACGATCTACATTTAGCACCGTAATGTGTATGACAAAAATTATTCAGATTCCCGAAAAATATAAAATAAAATCGCCCCTCGCATCAATATTAACATGAATTTTAATTAAATGACAAATTGTGAAACTGTCTCTTTTACATTTTAGATATTTTCTTTAACTCAATTATAGTTCAGCAGGCTTAGTACATTTTGTTCTACCACGTAACTGAGTTGACTTCTCGGCCACTGAGTTATAGTTTATGCCCGTTAATAATTTTTGTGCCTAATGAATAATTCCAGTCGCTCTCCAACCCCTACTTAGTATGACAAAAATTCTCAAAATGCCATCTCTAGTAGAGAATGCAATCGGAGGGTATACCAGATAAGATGATGGAGCTTACATGGCTGTCCGGCATAATAGTAAGAGTCTTCTTTCACTCCAAAATTAATTATTAGCAACCAGGACTCTTCATAAATAGCCTGTTGCAGACTTACTGTCTCTCCAGACGCCGAACTGACCTAAACTTAAGAATGGCGGATTACAATTAATCATAACATGTTTGAGCACTAAACTTACGATGCTCCATAGTTCGATAGCATCAGAAAGGAGAGTCTCCAACCAAGAACTTTCCTCCCACACCTATGCATCGGTGGAAATCACAATGACGCCACTTCCAGTGAATTAACAAACGAGAATGTTCCGGTAATGATGCTGATTCTCTATGGGCGATGTATTAACTAGGCATTGCTGACGGCTAACAGCCCTCGCAGCTCACGTGAGACATGGGTGAGCATGTGCGCGCAGACGCCACAGCCATGGACCTTCCCCACAATGGGATAAGTAGCATTTTCCAGTGCCATGTATGTTTTATTTTTATATTTTTAGGTCAAGAGAGTTCTAAAAGTGCAATATGTCTTTTCCAAAATACTGTGCAATGTGGTTTTCGAATTTAAAGTGCGTACCACGCGAAGTATATTAATATTCCGGCATATATGCTTATAAAAATGAACAGTTATCAAAAACCAATAGTTAATGATATAATTGTTCTTATTAAGTATTTAAATCTCTTGTGTGCACCCCATAGGCAGCCATGGTACGTCCGCGTAACCCCTGGCCCTGGGCAGTCGTCCTAGGAGAGCTGGCGAGGTAAAAGACTGTCATGTACACACTTCATATTTTTGCACCGAGTTAGATTTCCATAGATCATTCAATTAACCTTTGCTTTGCGTACATTTTGGCAGACACCCCTAGCATAATGCTTCCACTTAAATATTTTGCACCCTTCAAGCTTTTTAAAACTTAAATAGAGCAAAGAAAGAAAGATGTCTGAGAGACCAGAGGTCTGCGCAACTTTCAATCAGGCGCCATCTGCCTATGTTGAAGGCTTTTGCATTATAATTTCTGCTTCATTGCGACGAGTAATATCAAGGGTAAACTTTTATCTATGCATTTTAGGGGTTTGTCATGTTAAATTATTTTAGGGCCAGATCATTTGCGACCACATGGTTAACAGCCGCCAAGTCTGTGTTTACACCATCCTCACCCTTAAAGTGTTCTTGCCTGTAATTTCTTGTGTGCCATATTATTCTCAGGGTAATATGTATTGTTTATTCAGGGCTGTGTGTAATTTTGATGATTGTTGCTTTTCATGTATGACCATGCTGTCTTGTGCACACGTTTGATTTCCGCCATCATGCATGTGCAAGTTTTTGTATGCTTGAACCAAAAAGGGGCATTACTTTGCCAATACTGCTACAACTTTGACTGGTAATTAGTTGCAGTTTCCACAGAAAACTGTTGAAATTTCCCCTACACCATGTGATCTGCTACACACTTCATCCAGCGACATCCATGTAATTTAACAATGCTTCCACACATCTGCATGCTTATTGTGTCGCATGTTTTATTACCAATATTTGTGTAATTTGTAGTAACATTATTTTCGTCCTAGGCTGCAAAGTGTCAAGACCATCACTACTTGGTTGGGAGATGTATCCCAATGAGTATGCATTAGTGATGTAGGTAATCACACATGTGAATATGTAATTCTCAGTGTCCTGCCTCCAGGAAAAATCAACAGTCCACTGTAGTGGCTGTAGCCCCATTTCCTTGTGGAGACTCTATTCCAGTACCACGGAGACGTCATCCATCTATGTGTGTCCTAATTAAATTATGAACTGGGGAAATCACCCAACGGAGTTAACTAGTCACGCCCAAGGTTAACCATTAATTCATATTCTGGCACAGTATGTACTTGGAAATCAATAAATGCAACTCTCAGTGTCAAATTGAAGACTTTTTCTTGAGCGTTAAACCAGCCAACTCCCACCTTTTTCAGTGTTAAATGTTTAGTAATGCTACGAGCTTTGTAAAGATGCTCAGATGAGATGAACACACAGAATCCACAGCCTCCCTGAGTCTCTGAGTGCGTTGTCTGTGAAACACGGCCGGCACACAGTATTCAGTACAATACCAAACAGGACACTGTTTTTATTACACTGATACTGCTAATTTACCCGACATCAGTTCCAAAATAAAATAAAAACTTCAGTAGTAACAATAATAAACGGTCGCATTACAAAACATCAATGGGTTTAATGAGAGGTATTATTTGTTTTGCAAGTTAAATGTAGTTAATTTATTAATCAGGTTTGAATCCAAAATTCATGTTTTAAGAATAAACACTATTAAGAAAACAAGAAATAGTTAACACAATTACATGCGATATATAAATAAACACTAAATCACTATAACTGTCAACAAACTTTAAAATCTGTAGAAGTGTATTTTATACACGAGGAAGAATTTACAGACACGTGGTGCACAAAAGTGAGGCGGTCAATGGCAATTTTAATTACACGAGGCGAAAAAAATGTACCACAAGTAAATTGTAAGCAGGGTTTTCTGAAGTGCTTAGTTTACCATGAACAACCCATGTTTTCTGCATTTTTATTTGGGTTGTGAAATTAATTTCTTGTATTATTTGTTTTTCTGTAATAAATATTATGGATTCTCTTTCTTATACCATGCAGACTAAGTAAAACATGAAATTTTACTTACTTTTTATTTTAAAATGGCACCATTTTCAGAGCATTTGTTGTCCTCTAACTTACAAGATAACTGATAAATTGCTATTTGCGATATTCATACCAATGAATTAGAAGTGCTTGAGCTATTTAAATAATAATAATTGTTTTGTACTTATAATGATAGTTTAGAAAATCACTTTTTTTGGAGTACTTTTCCTATTTTTGTGCACAGCATTTCAAAAGCAGTTTCAAATGTGGCAATTGCAGAATACTGTATAGCGAATACAAAAATCTTTCCTACTTGTCTACCTTTATTATCAGTGCAATTCTTTTGCTAATATTTTTTATTGGTCCAGCAGAAATAAAGGATAACATCGTAAGTCATAATTGACTGACAAATCTTCAGTTTGTAGTTTACATGAAAACAACAGCACTAATTCAATTAAACTTCTATTATATGAATTTTGCTCATTTCAGAAACAAAGTTTTAGCAATGGACAGCTACTTTGCAGATTTCTCGTCTGTGAGCAATATTGAAGACCTGAATTATTTGTATGGTCTACAGCATCACTTTTATGTCAGCAATAAATTTTTAATATGCTATTTGGCCATTAATTTTCAAGTCCACAGCATTCCAAATGCCCTGTAATCAAGTCAAAGAAATGTCAGTTACCTAAGTCTGACCCATTATGTGAGCTCACAAAATTTCCAGGATTTAGTCAATCCACAAAATGAACTAGTCTTGGCAACAAAAAAGTTCAAACCACAGACCTTCGATTCGAGTTTCCATATTATTCGAAGTGACCCCAAAAAATACATTTTAAATCTTTCCGCCAAACCTTATGCAAGCAGTGCTACTTGCCATCTAAAATGTACTGTTCAAACTCAGTGTCGTTGAATACAACATGACTCGCCACCTCTTCAGTGCCAACATTGTTGGTTGGCTTGCTTACCGACCTACAATATTCCAAATATCCAACATTTCGTGTTCGCCCATCTTCTGCTTCAGCTTTGTTAGCCAGTTTGAGTGAAAAGCGAAAACTAGTTTTTATAGCTAAATGAAAAACAGTAGGCCTTGTGTCAATGAGAAAACTGGCAAGTAAATTAGGTGTAAGTTAAGACAATGTCGAGAACTGAGACTAAATCGGTTGGAAATTTGAAAAGTGGGTGAACCAACGATCATCAAAAGGGTAGGAAATCAATGAAAAAAAGTGATCTCTAAGAAACTTCATAGGCACTACCCCTGCTCTGGTGGTTTAGACAAAATAGAGAAAGTCTACTGTCAGTTCCAATGCTCCAGGATAAAGCTTTATACAGTTTTATAATAAACTGAAAGAAAATGGGGCAGAGTAGTTTGCAGCTAGTTTAGGTCGGATTGACCACTTGAGAAAAACTATACTGCAAGCACCAATTATGAGGAAATTTGGTCATCCAAAACCGTGAAGTAGATTTCATTAAGCAGTTTACTAGAGGGTTTAACTTCACAGCAATTGCAACAAAACTGGATTGAGCAAGGATCATGCCAATGAAAACACTAGCTTCAAAAGCTAGTCTATAAATTAAACAAGGTGCTGCTATAGTTTGCTCAACAGATCACAAGTTACACTGCTCATTCTGAAAAAGTCTTAAATATAAGGGGGTTTCAAAAACATTTACACACCAACAGACCCTTCCTGTAATTTATACCAACCATTTACAATTTCTCACACTGCACTGCTAATTTCAGACAATACTTCAAACCAACCAGATGAGAATTGGTTTGTGGAAATGTCCGTGCAATTTGTTGTAACAGCCAATGGTATACCCCTAACCACCTGACCAGGGCGTACAGGAGAATCTTAAACTGAACCGCTGTAGCTTATTACACCATTTCCTTTCAGACATGGAGGCTTAGCAAACTGTTATTCGAAGCATGACAAATTTGAATGTGAAAGATACAGTGTACTGGCTAGCAGTCTTGGGTATACGAAGACTATTGAAAAAAAAAAAAAGTGGAAAACATTTCACTTAAAGATGTTCGCCTGATGCAATGAACAAGACATTTGAGTCAAAATGGTTCATAGCCTACCAGTAACAGAAATAGTTACACTGCAAGACAGAGGAGTGGATGAATGCTTTTCATGAGCGGAATGATAATTCTATCATTCGACTTTAGTGTTCCAGAAACCAGACAAGTGATGATGGCAATGACTCCACAAAAAAAATTACCCACTGTGATGGATTCAAGGCATTTGAAACCATTCTACAGTACATGGCACAGGATAATGCTTCGCTAGCAGGCATAAGGATGTTTCGACGACTATGTAACAATGCTGCAGAAATGTGTGGAACCACCGAAAATCAAAATACAACAGAAGACTTTGTCGAAATTTCACCTCGAAGTTTTTTTTCACAAACCACTCTTATCAGTTATCCAAAGTACATCCAGTTCCAATTACCTCGTATAATCGGGGTTATGCTGTACTAGTGAACCCAGAATGATATATTTTAGAAAGTAGGGTACAGTACAATTTTCTTCATTATCATGCTAAAGAAAAAATAGTCTAACAAGTAGAGAAAGGAGTGCGACTTCAAGCATGTGTGACACTCTTAGTGCAACACTTCTTGAGACTGAATACATGCAAAGCAGCTGCTGGCAATCAGTCTCCTGGCTTGCCTGTCATCACTAAGTGTTAGGCGAAGGAGGGCAATACAGAGTAGACAGGAAACGGGGCATTTTAGTATCTAAAACTGCTACTTACCTTGGTATGCACTAAGGGGCCCACCTGTGTGGGCCTCTTAATTGATGAAAACTGGCTAATCTGCAATCCCATCATCCTCCTAAGCACCCCTCCCCACCAAGAGTGGAACATTCAGTGCAGCTGCATTCACAATCCTTAGTTCCAAGTGACGTCACAAGCAGTGAATATATAACACCACTATACAACTTATGAGAAATAAATTACTAGGTGCAACCAATCCAATTCGCCCTCCAAGATTTACACCAAGACTCACCAATTCTTGTTGACAACTAATATAGACTAATGATTCTTAACATGCTGACAGTTTCAAAAATTATTTCCAGCCTGTTTACAATATTGAAGAGTTCCAATATGCCCAATATTCTGACAGTAGTCGTGTTGCTGGGCAATTCTGAGTTTTGAAAATACAGTAAGCTTGATGACTACAGAAAAGTCACATTTCATATCTGTATCTACATTATAAACACTGCTTGGACAATTATGCATACTTCAAAGCAAATAATCTGTGTAAACAACACACCTGAAGACAAAATAAATAGGAACATTTATTTCAAATTTCTATTATTTTACAAGTTTTTTTACATGGCTTTTAAAAGAAATATTTACAATCATCTACAACCTAAGTACAGTAACTTTTAATCAAACTTTATAAAATATTCCACACAAGTACTTAGCACAAAACAGGACTAAAATTAAATATTTACAGACTGCTGAAACTACAAAAAGGAAAAAATATCACAGCTCAACACTAATCTGCCATTTTATTTCTTTGGAAAGGCTGTTATCTGTTAATCATAGAAAATTTCTGGCATGTTTTAAGTTTCTCAACATAGGAAAGCCACCTGTGTTCAGGTCCTTGGAAAAAAAATGCACACTGTACAAAATCAATACTTCAGATACAGCAGTAAAACTAATAAATATAATACTTTGTGTAGAAAATTCATTGCCTGAAATACAATGATCAAGTTTGCAGGCACACATGCAACAACTTAAACACCTCTTCAAGCTGTGGGAATAGCATCCGCCACCTGACAAACAGGTTTGTCCAAGTCACCAGACTCCTGACTAGCACTTGACGCATCATCAACTTTAGTAATATCACTAGCAACAGGTTCCATCTCCACTTTAGTATCACCAGCAGCATTCATCCTTTCTGCAGACTTTCCTGCCTTACCTTTCCTAGTCTTAGTACCTTCTTTTTTCACCTTTGTCCCTTTACCTTTAGGTCTGGGACTTTCATTCACTTTACTCCCATCGTCATCAGATTTCACTTCAGTGGCCTTCACCACTAGTTCTTGAACTGGGTTTGCAGCTGGAACATCCTGAGCAATGTTGGCTTTTGAGTCCTCTGCACTGCTTTCCTTCACATCAACATCTGGCAATTCTGGTTTTACAACTGGAACTGCTTCTAATGGTTCCCTTGGAAGCTCCGCTTGTGCTGTACCTACTACCACTTTGACATTATCTGCCTCTACCAGAACAGACTGTACACACTCAGCATTATCTGCCTCTACCGGAACCGACTGTACACACTCGGCATTATCTGCCTGTACACTCTCAGCAGTAGCATCAACTAATGCAGCATCAGATGATTGTTCTTCCACTTCCATGACTTTTTCTTCTGCAGCCCCAATTCCTTTCACTGGTTCTTCTTTCACAATCTTAGTTTCTTCACATTTATCAGAAACACTTGCTGTTTCCACCTCCATCTTTTCAGACGTTTCAGCGGAGCCCTGACACCTCCGTTCTGCCTCAGATTCGTTACTTTCCACCTCCATTGTTTGCTCTGTCACTTTATCCTCCAACGACTGGTTAACATCAGCACCTTCACTTTGGTTCATTACTTCTTCCAAGTCCTGACCGCTCGTGTTAAGCTCTGCCGAATCCATTGGCTCTGCATTCTCTACTTCAGGAAGTGGCACCTTTCCCTCAAGAATGTTTATACACTTCTGAATCGATTTGATGGCCTCCTTGCGTGCTAGGCGTACATTTTCTTTACCTTCTGTCTCAACGTCGTCAAGCTTCAGCAAATTTCTTGTGAGCATCTCATCTAGGTAGATGTATTCTTTATCTTTCCTGGAGGTGCCAGAGAACTTATCAACTTTGCTGGCAAGTTCATCAACATCCTTCTGAACTGCCATTACTCTTGAGATGGGATCATTGGCAGGAGGTTGTGGTTTAGGTGGGGCCTGCTGAGGCATTTGAGGTGGTGGAGGCGGCGACGGTGGTGGCTGAGAAGGAGAATGCTGAGATCTTGGTTGCTGCTGAAATTTTCTGCTTTGAGGTGGAGTCTTAGGGGGTGCTTGAGGCTCGAACTGATTGTGTGTGTTAAACACTGGTCTACCAAATGAATGAGGTGCTGGTGGTGGGGAGGGCTGAAAGTGAGGTGGTTTAGAGACATAGGGGTCACCAATATTTTTAGGCAAGACAGGTTCATCACGCCCTTCGACAAATATTGGTATGTGTCTCACATTACTACTAGACTGTTTTGGCGAAGAAGGTTGCTGAGGCTGCTGAGTAGGCTGTTGCTTGGGAGCAACTGGTGGTTTACCTTGGTCATTCCGTGCATTTTCAACATTATTTAATGGCGTAATATTCAACCTGGTGACATAACGCGGTGGAGCCTGTTCCGCATTCTGGCTCCGGTTGTCTGGTGGTGGAGCAGACATTGATCTCTGTTCTCGCGATTCCTTAGGCTGCTCACTCGAGTGTTGCTGCTGACCAATGTCGACTGTGTTCCTCAGACCATGATGCGACAGCCCACCTTGTCTCTCTGTTCCACAAGGTCCTTCACTCCCGGCACTGCTGCTACTGTTGCTGGCTTGACTGTGAGAATCTTCGTCCCTGTGAGATTCGGTGCTGGGCTGTTTCCGATCCCACTTACTGCTGTGGGCACCAACTTCTCCACCCCACGGAGGACACCGCAGATGATCTGCAAACTCCGGATGCCGCTGTGCCAAATCTTCCAAATGGGAACGGACGTCCTGACGACGTGGAGAGTCATCAAATGGGAACGCCTACAAAAGAAACTACAATGAGAGTAACAAAAGAATCCAATGACAGAAAAAGACAAAAATATAAAACTATACAACTGAGAACAAAATTTGTTTATATTGTGCATTTGAGGAAAGAACCATGTCAAAATATGTCATTCATGGAAGTAACACTGATGTATGTGTAGATGTGCATATAAAGTTGCACAAAAAACATCTAGTCATTGACCATCAGATATACTATGGCTGTAGCATATCTTTTCCACTAATATGGGGTCCAAATCTTAAGGGCGCTGCCTGGCTGGCTTGTGACCTGACTGGCATGTAACAGCAGGTATTTTGTAGTAATGCCTCAACATGAAAAACATTTTAATAGAGATTCATACTCAAAGACAAGTTTTTTAAAAGTTATTTTTAATTCAAGAATTATTTTGGGGTGAAAATGTCAAAAACGGGTGTTTACAGAAGCAGTTTGACACTAAATTTTCGATACAAAAAGTTGTATATTTAGAAATAGTGTAGTTATTTTCATAAGTGTGCCATAAAAATACAGGGATACTGCATGTTGAGGCAATGTAGCAAATGGCGAGCAAGAGACTGCTTGAGGCATTAAAAGAGGAAAATAGCTGCAGGCATACAGAACCCTGAAGGTACAACCCCAAAAGCCAGAAACCTGCAAAAAAATCTCAACATTAAAACAATTGGGATATAAGAGATACTGTGGAGTAATTTGTACATGCAAAACATGCGGTCAGTCAAGTACGTTAAAAGTCCGACATGATACATGAAAAACACTGCACAGCACATATTCCCCATCATTTTTACATGACAAAATATGCTCACAAACTTATTCGTACAGTTTTCAAAATGCCTAACAAGAATATCGAAGCACCTAGCCTAACTGAAAATAAAATGATGGCCACAAAACCAAAGAACAAAATAATAAGCGACTTTGTTGTTTTGGAAACATCTCAAAAAATTAATTATTATTTACTATTGTGAGTATGCATAGTGTGTTGGAACAGACGATTTTGTACCATAAGCTAGGGCCCATGTTGTCAATGTACCAAACAGTATTACAGATCAACATGCATTAAAACTATACATTTTCAGTAAGTTTAGGAGGAGTTCAGTGACATACACACGCACAGAAGAATTATATATATATAATAATAAATATATATAATAAATATATATATAAAAAGATTTACACTAATTAAATATGAAACAATACTTCAAACAAATTTAAAAAAACTGAATTTTGTCTCGCCTTACAAATTTTAAATGTGATTGTTTTGTATTCATTTTTTACTAAAAGAAATTTTAATCTTCTAAGCAGCTGTAAATAAATATTACACAATATTATTTACGATAAAAATTCATAGAACAAAATGTTACAAACCGAGTATATTAACACCAATAAACAATTCAGTGGTGAGAGTTAAAGAAACAATTATAAATTATAATCATGCAAACACTGATATTTACCAGCTCCATGCATTCCGACAGAACTAAATAGGAAATAAAGAATTACAATAACATCCTTTTAGAACTTTTAAATTGGATCCTTTCTCAAATGCACAATTTAATCATTTATTAGTGAAATTAATATTCACCAATGCACACACTAGCTATTCACATTATCATAGTGAGATTGATCATACATTTGCAAACATACATAACTAAGTACTTAATATATGACATGTTAAGTTTTCGCTCCTATTTTCGTTATAGTGATACAATGGCAGTTCATGTGTTTTGCACATCGCTGATTAGTATCGGGTCTGTGGAGATTTGATTATTAAATAACTGTACTTTTTCTTGATCTGTATACTGCTAGTAATGTACACAACAATTAATAAAATATTTCATGCATAAACTTACAAATGTTTCGGTTTACCATTTGCGAGGTAAATCTCAGTTTGAAAACTGCACCATTAAGCTAAATTACCAGAGATGCACAAATATGACCTGGGTGAGATCATCTAAAAATTACTAGTTACTGAAGTTTGCAGAATGTGCAAGTGTGTATTTGTTGTAATGTATGTATATTATTTGTTTTTTGTCATTTTTGCAGGTTATGTTGGTGCAATGAGAAATGATTTTAAACATTTGGAGGTTGTAACTGTCCATTAAATCTGAGTACAGTCGCCTAATCAACAAGGAAGAATTTACAAAATAAAACATGGGAGTAAGACCTTGGTTCAATCCAGATATCATAAGGCTATGTGAAGAAAACAATATTTTCATTTGTTTACATGCCTCCAAATTTTATAAAACATTTGCCAACTATCAAATGTGGCATTTTTCAGGCTCTTCAAAAAGCTTTGAGAAAATGTGTAAAATTCGTAATCAGAGGAAAAAACTGCATTCCAAAAGATGAGCTTCGAGCTCTTTTACAGGACAAATTTTTATAAATGGACACCATATCATCCAAAAAACTGAACTGAACCAAGTGTTATAAAGAGGGTCTTTATATCAGAATTTGAGGCACTTACTGCACAAGAGTTCTTCTTAATTAAATTCCTGGTTGAGAAAGTGATGTCACTGCTGAAGATGTTAATACTTCATTAATGCAGTTTCCATAGTAATCAAAGATACTACAAATTAAAAGTAGTCTCGTCGAGGGAGAGAACGAATGTGTATTACCTATGAAAGTACAAGAAATGAAGCAAGTGGTTCTGCAGCAGTATCAAGTAATGAAAGTGAAAACAATAAAAAATTCCAAGACGATCATGAATGCCTACTCTAATATGAGAAACCACCAACTAACAATGTTAAATGTGGGGCATATGTTTCAGCACGATTTTAGGTGGGCCCAGGGGAAAAAAAATTTAGTTTCAACATGCTTGTATAGTGCAATACGGATGGATGGCGGGGATGTGTGAGAGGTATTAAATCACTAGAAGAGTCCAGTTTTAAAGTTGATGACAATGTGCATGATTGCAAGTTCTTCCTAATCAAGAACTTTATGGTAAGTAATTATGAGTGCATCAAATATATTTTAAAGCCAACTATGACATTGAAGAATAATGTGCCTATTTACTTCTGCTGTGGTAAGATACATACTAAAATTCATATGATTTTTTCTTTTTATATCAGTACAAAATTTTTATTCTAATAAAAATAATCTGTCCTAGTACAGATTGTTTCCATTTCAAAGTTCTATCTCAAGAAAAAATATTCTGAAAATGATGAATACTTTTTGAATGGCACAGAAAAACATGGAAATTGATTAATCTCATCCCACTTTATGGTAACTTGAATAACTAAGTGTTATAATAAAGAAAGCTGAAGCACAATCGCTAAAAAAAACTTGGTATGTATCCTGCCGAGTGTTTCCATTATATAGGATGTCCTTAGTAAAGTGAGCACTTTATGGTTAAATTTTAATAAAGCACCAACTATAGTATTCTGTAAAATTTTTGCACAAATGTGTATAATGTTTTGCATCTTTACCTACTACAATCTTCTAACATTAAAATTACCACCACCCGGAATTTAGTTTTTTTTTCTCCTGTGCTCAAAGAATGGCCTAAATAGTATCACATTTGTGTTTTCAACAAACAAGCATGTTACTTGATGTTAGGACTGTGGTGGCTAAGCGGTTAGCATACTGGCCTCCCACCCAGACGAACCGAGTTGAATCTCCGGCGGGTCACTTCCGGATTTTCGCATGTGGGAATCGTGCCGAATGATGCAGCTGGCCGGCGGGTTTTCTGGGGGATCACCCGTTTCTCCCGCCCTTCCATTCCGGCGCTGCTCCACACCTTTAAATCACCCTCATCGGCTCTCAAGACCTCACTGTTAAGAGCCGTCCAAATCTCTTCACTCACTCGATGCTACTACTGCCCCGTTTCCCCCACATTTATAAATTGTTTGCTAGCAAATGTAAGTTCGAAACTAAGTAAATATTGGAAATAACATTTCAAGTGAAAATAGTATATTTTGCAACACGGTTTGCTTCATTTCCGTGTAGTTTAAGGATCAAGTGGTGCTAATATTCTATTAAACAAAATAGTGGTAATCTAGCAAGTGTACACCTACATGCAGTTTTTCTTTAACTACCCAAATCCGAAAGAATGTTTAGGAAATTTTGAATTAGTTAAATTAGCAACACTCTGTTACAATTCTCACAGCTTCAAAATAGACAATACTTGGGTGATTGTTCAGTAGCTAATTTGCAAGTCAATACCTTTGCAACCGTGCTCATTCTTACAATACTGCATGTAGAACATATTTTAGCGTTATAAACAGTTCTACGATGCCTTGAGTGATTTTAGTTTTAATTAGTCGATTTTAACTTACCATAACTAATGAGGAGAGGGGCGACTAGCTTGTTCTTTATTAAATGTTAGCATGCTGACACAAATATATTTTAACTGGCTAAGATACATATCATACACTCAAATTTTGAAAACAAAGCAAAAACATTAGGTCGAACTTTTGCTTTTCCACACAAACTGTTTATCTAGATGGCCTTCCAAGGAACTTATTTGGCACTGTAGCCCCTGAGTTACAAGACAAGCATTTTACTTTATCTTAACTGAGATACCAACCATATTGCTTAGGACATGGTATGCATAGCATTAATTTGCAAGATTAATTTTACATTAAGGCATAACACACTTCAATGAGAACTTGGTAAGTCTAATGTTATGAATATTAATACTATGGGCAAATAGAATTTTTAGCATTCTTCTGAAATAAAATAAGACATTACTCGAAAGCATTTTAATCATAGAAAAATAATTGTTTATTCGTTTATTTGCCAAATATACTCAGTAACCATCTGCGCAATTAATGTAAACCTATGTGAAAGAGAGAAACAAGCTGAAAGAAAACATGCAGTAGCTTCTTTTCAAGTGCTCTATTTACCACAACCAAACTACATTCTTGTATTAAAGCTTTATATAAATCCCAGGGTGCATGAAAGACACCTTTTATTACTACCTCACTCAAAAGAATTGCCTTTAAAAGTTTGACAGAGCTACACCTGATAGATGGAATATGTAAGACGACATAGGTTTCTTGTGGACACATCACGATATGTATATCTGAATAACAGAAACGTGTTAATTTCAGTGTTTCAGAATTATGTATCAAGAGGCCTGTAGTTTTACTTACATACTAGTATGAAAACTGATGAAAGTAGAAATCTTACTGCACGGCACACCACCCGACGGTGACGAATCTCCCCCCCCCCCCCGCCCACTCAAACAACCCATCCAGTAGAGTTTATTAACAATGACAGTAACAATACTGACTTACTATTTATTCATCCAACAATTTGTCCAAGTGCACGGAATATAAGCAGACTACGGTCATTCGCGTTACAGGGAACCCTTGTATTAACTGAACGCCGCCTAATGTGTGCTCGCAGTGAATGGGTCACCCTACCGGCAGCGCCTCCCGCCGAACAGCTGTTGAAGGCGGGGCGGGGCGTGGCTGTTGGAGGGGGAAGTGCGTTGCGCAAACCGCCCCGCCCCTTCCACGACTCCCACACATAGCACGGCAGCCGAGCCGAGTCGTGGTTGCTCAACAATATTCGGCACGGCCAAGGCGCAGCGCTTCGTATGTCAGGCGTACACAGCACCAGTTCTTCACCTCTACCGAACGTTTCGATTAATAGTAGCGATAATTTTGTTAATTGACAGGATAAACTACATACAGTGACAGAATTAACAATACAATATGTAACACACCAGCCACAAACAGAACGTTTTGACTGTACTACGACTTTTGCCCGTAAGGATTAGTATTATAATTAAAAAGCCACGCAGTTCTGATGAAGAATGTATAGGTAGTTCAAAAAGTGAATACAAGTTTCTTTCAGCTCATTTGTATCCTTGAGGGAAAAATATGGGGGGAGGGGGGAAATGTAAAAAAAAAAAACCGAGGGGGCGACACTAACACGCACTTCTAGCGCCTCATCGCTCCTACGCGCAAGGCGTGCAGTGTATCCGTCGTGACGCTGTACTGTGTAAATTAGATCTGTAACAGTGAGGGTTTTATTTCACGCGTTGAAAGCCCACAGATTGAACTAAGCCCATATCTTCGAATTTTTCTATTGTCGATTAAGGAAATTGCATAGGCACGCTGGAAAATAATGCGACAGTTCACCATTTTCACGGATTTTTTCTCCAAGAATACACTTAATATGACAAAAAAGGGGGCGGGCATACATAATTTTTTTCTATCTTTTCTAACAAAAAGTCGTATTTGCAGAACATTCATTTACCGATATACGCGTATTCGCGTAACCAACTATTTCACAAAAAAAACGCGGGGGTCCATCCCACTCTTAATATAAAAATTCCCATGTGACAAACATAGCATTTGCATTTTTAAAACTGTCTGAATTTAACGTCAGAGGCAACATTAAAAATATTTTATTTATGTTACTATACTTGTTGGGAGTACCTATGGTATCATTATACCGAGTAATAATTTTCTCCTAGAATTTGTCCTACCATACGCCAGCAGCCCCACTAATGGATATGTAACCTCCCCCCTCCCCTGTTTAAATTCTGACTACGCCACTGGTGGCTTTACAAGTAGCAACCACCAATACACGGCACTTCCTAGAACCTGCTAAGTTCCTACTCTCGACATGCTGCTGCATGTCATTCCACCTCAAAATTAATACCGCCAAGGACATAGCTATTACACCTACGGCTCTACACGGCGGTGTTTCTGATTAGACCGACCAACTTCAGCTGGAGGTCAATCACAAAAAAAAAATTACAAGACGCCAGAGTGGCGTATCCAGGTTAGTTTTAAAGTGTAACGAAAAAGTTCATCTTCGTTAATTGAAGTCATATTCGATTAATTTTAATTAATAAATAATTTGGCCAGCACCATGTTTTCCACCACATCCATTAGACAAACTGCAGGGTTAACTTCGCACTAAAAATTCCCATTAACGCCAGACACCTGATGAACAGATACAAAATCGACAAACTGGCATTTAAAATCAGAAAATTGATACCTTTGGGTGGCCTGCCCCTGCCTATAAGAACATTTTATTGACAAGTATCAACTGAAATAACCTCACGAAAATGTGAATTAGATAACGGCTTTTAACACTTCTACAAATTAGGCAACTTAATCCCTCGTTATATGACCAGACAATTTGAACAACCAGGAGCCCACAGCTACGATGTTTCAAAATTTGGCGCTAAATAACGTATTATATTTGGCACGGAACTTCTTGGCCACTCGGCATCAGCCTATCGGCGAGCATACCATGGCCTGTAGCCACATCTATCGCGCGTCTTGAAATCTGAACTGCAGTTACAATTATAGTCACATTTGATTATAGTAACACGAGAAATCATAAATCGATAAAACATGTACGCGAATCTCAGGCCCAACAAGAGAAATTCCGGGCCCCTGAGCAATGTGTGCTGTGAGCCCCCAATCACCACAAAAATTTACCATTTACAACATAAGTAGTCTTCATCACTGCATAGGTTTTGAGTGTCGAAATTCGATTTTTTCCCAATACTTCCTTACATTTACGAGTCGGGCCCGACCCGGGCCACTGAGCAACGTACCCCTTCCCCGCACTTCTAGACGGACATGTACGTGATACATTTGGGTGTTAATAGCCATTAGGAGACTGAGCAGACTAACGGCTAAACTTTTACGCTTGTAAATTATGTTTTGACAATTTACACCTTCTAATTAGCAATGTCTATTTCACTTAAATGTAATGATTTTCACCTACTTACAGTTGCGTATAGCATAGAAAAAAATCGTTACTGTAACTTGTCATTGCACCACAAGCTCCACTTCCCTGTTAGAGCAGTTTTAAATGTCATCCTTCACATTACGACATTACGAACCTCCACTATTCGATCTCTTGTAACAAAAATAGACACTTGTCTAGGAAGTTGTGGTACTACACAATCTTTTCCACACAGAGAGCTGCCATGATTAGTCGCACGTTAAGGGACATCACACGGTCTCGCCGTCAATTTTGTTTAAAATTTATACTTTAGTGGAATTCATTGTTCGATAATTTAAAAAAAAAATTAATTGAGCTTGTTTGTGAACCACGCCCTTTTTGCAACTACTACTGCTAACACAAGCTCGACATAGCGCTATATTTAAGAAAACTTTCCACTCTAAGAATTGAGAAACAATGAGGAAAGCTCAAAGCCCGTCCCGTTACTGACGCTGAAGACTGTGGAACGAGCAACTGTTATTACACATTACCTAGCGTCGACTAAAGCCGTCCCTACACGATACCCAATTTCTGCCACCTTCTGTTATACCCATGGGCACAACAGAAAGCGTGACAATTTCTATACCAGAAGAGAAGAGAAGAAAGAATGTATCAGTTCATACCCACACGTTACCTTATCTCTCTCTCTCTCAAACGGCAGACATTCCGCAGTTGGCAGGGTTACAAGTGTAATCAAGTATTATATGTATAGTCCATTCCCGATTGGAAGCGACGTATGAAAACCGACCTCTGGAAAAAAAGGGGGAAAAAAAACACTGTGGTTAACTTTAGAGTACTGTATTACTGAATAAATAAATCTTTAACTTAATATCTTCTATAACTTGTAATATTTATTTATTTTTAAATATGAATTAACAATAGTGAGTGCAACGACGTGTTGACAACGACCGGTAAGAAATAGTTCACAGTTAAAATATTATTTTAACGTAGTTTTTTAGTATACTATTTGTAAATTAAACGGTGCCTACAGAAATATTTAAGTAGCCCCGATGGCAACACATCACATTTTTACAGTTTAAAATAACAGCGGAAAATACCGTAAGTAGGCCAAAATGGTACGGTATTGTTTTATCGAGCGAGAAAGCAATTGAAAAACTATCTGCTGGTGAGACTTGTCGCCCTCCTCCTCTTTCTTTGTCTTTTTCACACTTGGGAAATTTCTCTTCGCTAGTAATCAAGAAAAGTATAAATCTTTTCAATTGTAGCATATTTCATATGTATTACAGCAAAATAATGATTTTTGAATTTGTAATTTACAACTGAAAATAAATTTTAATGTTTGAATACGTATTTTAATATATTTAGATATGATGGCGGGACAGTTACCTAGTGAAGATGGCAGACGTGGCGAGCCATGACATGGCATGTTAATTTTTGTCAAACGAAAGGTAAATTATTCTTACTCCGAAAAATACTTCAAATTAATACATCACATTGTGTTTTTTAAACCTACCTAGACAAGTTACGAAGTTGCAATAAATCTGTGTTTCCACGGCAGTAATAAATATACTGTGACGTGTGTTTCGTTAATCATTGCGTCTGTGAAATGGCGTACCTTTGTGCATTGTGGTCGATACGTTGGCCCTGTATGTGCGCGATTTCAAATATTTGATTAGCACTATTTATACGTTTTAAACGTGAACTGTTTTTATGACGAAGTTATTTATTTACATACACGTCTGTTTACTTATCACAACGTTGTACCTTCGCCCTAAGGGGTTTGAAACACAGTCGTGTATCGTAATTTGCCACAATCCCAGAAGAAAAATACTAAGCCCAGCCCGATAAATTTCAATAAACCTAATAAACAGTAAGTAGCAATACATAGAAATATGAGCGGAATAAAAGTTATCGTAGGCTTATTTGTGTGCACGTTCACCGCTATCTTTTAAAGTTTGTATGACAAATATGAGCAACGCGAGTTGCGTGCTTAAATTTAATGTGCCTTTTTCGTTTGACTGGTTGTTCCTTCGTTTTAATAGTTATTCCAACTGAGATCATCCTTTTAAAGAAATGACCCAACACACATCAATAACTAAGCGATAATTAGTACAGCCCTTTACCTCGCAGTTGTAAGTGTTAAACAAAGTTGTGGCAAAATACTAACGTGCATCACATGTATTGATCTATGTCGTGGAAAACAAATATGTTAATGTAAAATAACCGTAAGAACTGTCGTCAATTTAGGCATTTTTAAAACTTCATAAAGCTGACCTAAATAATGTTAGAGGCCTAAACTGTGAATATTCATACGGAATAGTTTTTGGAATATGACAGAATTCTTTGAAACGCTGTTAACAGTAAACGGAACATTTGACAGGTATAAAAGTAGAAGTCACATTTCAATATTTATTTTTGGGTGTAGCGAAAGTATACGATCATATGTACACACAATGGAATGTAAAACATTGATTTTGACAGATACTACATGGCAGTACATGGCAATGTTTGTTTACATTTGGCGGAACGATACGAAACGGGCCTGTAAGTAGATATTTAGCAGGGCTTCGAGAAAGTTGCTTCCAATGGGGATTGGACTATAGGTTGCTTTGTGGTCGGCCTACATTCAAAAAGTACGAAGATAATTTTTCCTTGAAGACTGCATTTATGTCAGTTTCTGAGTACAAGTACTGGCTATTAATGTATAGCAAATGACAGTAACAGCACTGCTTCTATGAAAAACAAGGTATTGTATTCACATGTATGGACAACGGACGTTTACGTGAATAATTAAAACATTTATCATTAACAGGCACAATAATCAATCTTGTGCTCTCCATAATTAAACAAGCTTATACGGTTAGGAGACTATAGAAAGGCAAAAATATCGCAATACATATGATAAAGCTTTATAGGCTGTTCACGGTAAAATGAGCACTGTTGAAAGCCCCGCTTAAGATCTACTTGTAAGTACGTTGTGTGTTATTCCGCCTTATGTAAAATTGTCATTGCCGTGGGCCTAATCGCTTTCTTCATGTGTCGATCAAGTAAAACTGTACATTATTAGAAAAGTAAATATTTTTGACATCTGGTATTTTTTACACTTCGACGCATTAAAAAAAAACAATGCGATAGAAATAATTTAAGTTATCACAAATGGTTACCTAACACTTTACATTCACGTTAAGATATGGAACTAATTTCCCCTCCATCGTTACCAACTTTACTGGGCGGATGCCTCTCAGTGCGCCCGTTAAAATATATGTAGGTAAGAGCAGTGACTTTTTTCTAAGGTTGATTTCAAAAGTGCTCACTTTGTCGTGAACAGCCTTTATGTGTGTGGGTTTTCACTATGCTACATAGAATAATTTAGCTTTTACACTACTCGTTTGTAAGTCGTGTGTGTAGTTCAGTGGGTTGGTGTGCGGGTTTTGCGCAGCATATAGTTGATTCACGATAACTTCGGCCTTTTCTGAAGCCCTGCCAAATTTCTACTTCTGGTTACTGATTACGTATCCTTCCACTACACGTAAACATAACCACTGCCATGTAACTTCTACTTTTATAACTGTCAAATGCGTTGGTTGCTGTTGACAGCTGTTCAAAGAATTATGTCATATTGCAGAAACCATTTCCTACGAATGTTCACAATGTAGGCCTTAACAATATTTAGGTCAGCTTTATAACTATTTGTTACACACGATATAGCACGTTACACATAACACACATTAATATTTTGCCACGACGGTGTTTGTTACAACTGTGGCGTAAACCAACAGTAGTATTTAAACTGTTGTTTTCAATGTGTGTTTGGAATAAAAATTAAAACTAAGGGACAACCAGTCCAACGAAACGACACAGTAAAATGAAGCACGCAACACGTGTCGCGTATTTATTGTACATCGACAAACGTAAAAGATAGTGGTAAACACATAGACCTACCGTAACATTTATTCTGGTAATATTTACACACATTGGTACCTACTGGTTTGTAGGTTTATTTTATTACTTATTTAATTTTATCTGAGCGGGCTTAGTATTTGGTTGGGATTGCTGCAGACATTCAAATCATAGAAACGTAAGCTCGTTACACAACTGTTTTCCAAACACCCAGCGCAAATGTACAACGTTGTGATAAACAGACGTGAAGTTAAGTAATCAATTTCATCATAACACCAGTTCATGGTTAAAACGTATACATGTTGCACATATTTGAAATCAACACACACACCGCAATAATGTATCACAAAAAATTACTAAAAAATATTTCGTTACACGGCGGAGATTTGAATTCTAAAACTTAAAATTGAGCTACACGCACAACTTTGAAAATGTGTCGTATAAAATGTTTATACACGATAAAAGTCCATAGTTATCACGTATTTTAAACTTGAGTTAATTGTTTTATTATTGTCGCGGGAGTTAATTGAAACGTTTCCGTTACTTATGCGTACATTAAGTGTCATTTTGTACATCAATAAGTTTTACAGAACCCGCAATTTTTTTGTGAACTGATCTATACGGCTCGAGGTTGTTACCAAGGTGTCCGCCATCTTGTCTGTGCTACCCCGTGGGTATAGCAGAACTTTGGAACACGTTCTATTAGTTTCGGGAAAGCCCAGGAGTGCGAAAACGATTGATTATACCCGGATCCATACCCCTCTGGAGGGGGCTGGATGGTAAACTACAAGGAAGCAGAAACCCTAGCAGAAATCGGGTATGAAAACAGCTACGAAAATGGTCATCGTGTAGGGCGGTCGGCTTATGCACTCT
Organism: Dryococelus australis; assembly: GCA_029891345.1. Taxonomy (NCBI): domain Eukaryota; kingdom Metazoa; phylum Arthropoda; class Insecta; order Phasmatodea; family Phasmatidae; genus Dryococelus; species Dryococelus australis. Next base: position 339,854,928 of record CM056993.1, on the reverse strand, counting down.
CCCTAAAGGTACAGATGTAGGATTTTCTCCTACTTATTCAGTAAAAAGAGCCTCTTGCAAAAAAGTGACTAAATTTTAATTTAACATTTCAAGATTTTCAAGCGCAACTGAAAAAAACACTTTACTGGAGACTGTGGCTACTGTATCACTGCGATCTAGGCAACAGCACACATCCGTGATAAGCTAATGGCATCAGCGAGCAGAAGAGGCGCCTTTGATCAACTGACCCTGAGCGGCCAAGTAGTTCTCCGTATTCGCCGCATAGATTATCTTTAGTTACCGACGTCATTTCTTTCAGTGTGATTACCGAGTTGAGTTTGTTTTGCTCATCGTTCATACGCTCACTTTCACACGGTAAAACACAGTGATGGAAAATGGTGGCAGACATCACACATCAGCCACAAAAGTACTTTTAACTCTCTTGTGTAAGAAAATAAAAGGGAAATAAAAACTCTAATCCCTAAAGTTTTCTGAACTGCGGCGGTGAATAAGTATACAATGCTGTAACGTTTCCTTTTGTTTTGCATCGCAGTCCTTTGTAGATATGCAAAGACACTATTAGGTACGTAGTAAGATTAAGAAATTTAAATAAAGCTTAACATTTTACGTTAGCATTGGTTTCGTAAAAATAGATAACAGTTTTCTTATATTCAGATTAGACGTAATAAGAACAATCGTTATAACAGCATATTACAAAAATGCAAATATTTCGAGAGAAAAAAAAAAAAAAAAAAAAAAACAATACTCCCTTTGCAAAATATTTGTTTTAAATACAGTTATAATAATAAAACTATGCTTTTGAAGAATGTAACGCATTTCATAACCTCAATTGAGTCTGCATTTCTAACATAAAAAAAAAAAAAAATTTGACTACACAAAACTTTTTAAAATTATTATAAGCGTATATACGTTTTATAAGTATTCCCATTACGTTAGGTTCCACTACGAATAATTTTATTTTGAAAAATGGAAATTTCACATTACTTAAAAAAACTTAAAACTGGCATGCAGCCCGCAGTTAAGCAACGGAAAACTATATTTAAACGACACCCAATAGACAACTAATAATAATAATAAAGGGCTTTTTAACGTCCCCTGATTTCATGCTGGAAAGCTTAGCAGGGGACAACTTACAGACTAACTTAGAACCGGGATTCGAACCCAGATACCCCCGCACCCCACATTGTTCAGTAGACTAAGATGTCTATATCATCGGGCATTGTTATTTAGATAACTGAATGCTAAGACATAATAAACTATAGTCTATTCGAAATTTCTTCACAAGTTTTGAATAAAACCTTTGAAAAATCACCCAAAGTATGATATTCATTGTAGTTTCCTAAATGTGTGCGCCATAAGCATTTAATACTTGTGTTAACATGGAAGTACCTTAGTTTCGGCCAAATTAAACATTTAATTATATTTTATCTATAAATTATATTTCATTTATAGTTAATACGAATAAAATTAGAGAAAAAATACGTGTTGGTAACTCCTATTAAGAGACCGTTCTTAAGCAATATATAATTACATTGAGTGCGCACGAAGGCGAGTGCATGGTCTCTTGGTGTAATTTTCTAGAGTTGGTTAAACTTTGCTTTGCATAAGACTGAGGAATATTCTGGACGTAGTATTTTAGCATGGCTTCAGATGTTTAAGTTTGATAACGTACTATAGTCTACTCACGGTTTCTTCGGCCCTTTTGAATCAAACCCTTGAAAAATCTCCCCATGTATGACGTGCTTGGTTGTTTCCTAAATACACAATACGCCACAAGCGTTTTATACTTGTATTCCTTAAAGTTACTTTTTTTTCTGGCAAATTTAAATGTTATTCATATTTTATCTATAAATTATAATGCTTCATTCATAAATAATTTGAATAAAAACAGTGAGAAAACACGTGTGTTGGTAGCGCCTAGTAAGAAATAGTTCTTATACAAAATACTGTTACAACAGAGTGCGCACAAATCCGGTGCGTTGTCCCTCAGGTGTAATCTTCCAGGCATATTTAAGCTTAGTTTGCAGGAGGCGGAGGAATATCCTGGATACATACACATTTTACGGGCTTCAACATTTCCATTTAAACGACTATATACGGTGTGTCCACCATACTATGTCCTAACTACCAGAGTAAATTAACCGAAAGAAGGGTGATGTAATTACAATTCAATGAGCGTACACATGTGAAGTAACACTAAATCGTTCGTCAAAACTGGGCCCCAGCCCAAAGCAGCCGTTTCGCAGCTATCAAGGCGTTAACGAAGGTAGGCGATATTTTAGCGTGAGTTTGTTTTTGTTTATAGTGCGCTGAATGCGTTTACCCTCCGCGTTCCCTTACCTATTACTACACATACATTATAACAATTTGGCGAAGGCAATTTTAATGTGCTAAGACTTTTCAGCCAACGACGTAATATGACCAAAACACAAGACAATTTGTCTGAAAAAACATAGAATTTCTGTTAAAATCATCCGACCACAAACTGACGAACAGTACACATTTCCAATTATTTTGTTTATAATGACATACTGCCACGAAATGTTAACATACTTTTGTGGTTCAACTGCAATCTTGTGTAATTTTATCGATTACCAGTTTATTGTCCATTTCAAGTAAGTAGGGTAAATTTTTATAGTTCTATTAAAGTAGCGCGCCCACAATGTATCCTTCCGCCACAGCTGTTCTGTCGGTGAAGAAGAAAACATTCGCAAACAAACATGAAGTCCAATGCACACCTGCATCTTCCTCGTATTTCCTGTCATGGCTGGCACTAAAAAGACCGACTAGGTAACTTCCGTCCAGCAATCAACGCAGGATATTATAGCTACGTTGGCATGTTAACTTGTTTAATTTTTGCAATGACAGTAAGTTTGCTGGGGCTGTTAATTTTATTTCGAGGGGGAAAAAGGGAGTATAAAAAGGGGGGGGGGGGAGGCAGTTAACGTATTTCGTAAGGCGGCATTGTCTTGCCGTTCTTACGAGAGGAGTGACATTTTAAATCGCATATTGTTTTGATGGAGCAGTGGAAAATTCTGCTCGTACGAAAATAACATTACACGTGGAAAGTTTTAACTTAAATGAAAGAATAAAATGCGATATATGTTCGTACAGATGCAGCAATAAACACCGAAGTTAACCCTGCACTCGTTGAATTTACAGCATAGGCCTAAAAAAATGACCTAGGGAAAGCCAACAGCTCATTCAAACAGAAAACTAAATTGACGGAAAAATAAACTACTTACTTTCCACTACTGTGGCTGTTAGCCAGGGTTGCTGTTTTAACCGAGCAAAGCGACAAAATCAGAGGCAGTTCTGGCGTACACTGCACGCCCAAGTACAGAAACTACAATAAAAAGTACCGAGACGTCAAAGTAAAAACTTAACCGGCCTAGTGCGATATAGCAGTGATGAAGGGGGAGACAAACATATCGGGCCAAGATGTTATTTATAGGATATTCACGGTAAAGTGAGGATTTGTTAAGGCCCTCCCAGCAGACATGATAACCAAAAATAATATTTCATTTTAATCTCAGACGGTAACTTTTCAGAGCAGTTAAATATATACACGGTGTTTAGTAGCCACATGGGAAATTTAATATTTACGATTGACAAGTGGATACAACTGCAAGTGCAACTTTGGAGTTACAACCCTCCTCCCCAGACACAAAACACAAAAACAGACGCACCAACAAATTTATAAAGTAAATCTATTTTTATGGCCAAAATATAAATTTAATATTGTTGGAATAATACTATCGAGGAAAATAATGCTATATGTGTATGAAGTATGATGCCTTAGTTTGGTGCCATTTCCCGTTATTTGGGCTTGCTTGACTATCACAAACTGTTATTCCACTCCCCACCCAATTATTTTTCTAAATATTGCTGTTCAGCGAGCGGACAGTAGTGACATGAGACTTTTCACAGGCATGCCACCGTTCAGTGCAAGAGGGATGTATGGTCAGCGTAACGACATTCTTCAGTCGCTAGACCCTGTCGTCTTGGCCGAGATCGCCAACGCTTCACGTCCATGCAGCTTAAAGCCTCTTCTCGGGAGCACTTTTGAAATCTTCCTTAGAAAAAAGTCACTGCTCCTACTTGCATATGTTTTAACGGGCGCACTGAGTGACATGAGCCAAGTAAAGTTGGTAACGATGGATGGGAAGTAGTTCCATGTCTTAACGTCGAATAAAAAATGTTAGGCAACCGTTTCTGATAACCTAAAAATAATAATTTCGCCTTCCTGCTTTGTTTTAAATGAATTTAAGAGTAAAATTTATCATATTTGTAAAATAATTTTCTAATAATTGACAATGTTAATCTTTCATAAGGCGGAAGAATACATAACGTACATTCAAGTACATCTTAAGCAGGACTTACAAAAGTGCTCATTTTACCGTGAACAGCCTATATCGCAACTCGCGTACTCACATTTCTGCGGTTATCTGGAAGAATGTCTTGATTCAATGCCCTGGCCTCTCAGCACGACTCCTACAAATCGGGCAAGCGAAACTGTTTAAGGTGCGACGGGCCTCCGAGCTGACAGTTCTGAGAGTTTGGAGGATTGAACAACCTTACAGCCGGCCCGATACGATACCCCGTTTCCGTAGCAGTTTTCATACCCATATTCTGCTCCCGTGTAGGGTACAATCGAGTCCCCTCCGGAGGGGTCTGGACCCTGGTATACAGTTTTCGTACCCATGGGCATGCCCAAAACGCTAATAGAACGCACTCTAAATTTCTGCTATACCCACGGAGCTAGGTCAGACAAGATGGACAACCATGTAACAACCTCAAGCCGTATATGCTTGTTTACGAAATAATTACGGGATTCGTTAAACGTATATATGTACTAAATGAAACGTAATGCACGGATAAGTAACGTAAAACGTTTCAAATTACTCACAAGGTTATAAACAATAAACACAACTTTATAAAATACATTATAACTGGATTTTTGTCATGTATTATATCGTTTTAGGCGGCAGTTCTGCAAGTTGTGTGCGGGCCTAAGTGTTGGTACGCACGCGCCGCGTGGTTTTAGGTTTTAGAGATCAAATCTCTGTCATGGAAAGACATTTTTAGTTATTTCATGTGATAATTTTTGCCGTTATGTTTTTGCCTTCTTTTGGCTTTCTAACCATAAAAGTTTGTTTAAGTACGAAAGGCACATTATTGGTTATGCTTATTACATATAAATATTATATTAATTTGCTAACGTTTTAACAAGTGGCGCAAATGTCTATCGTACATAAATGTGACTACAGTACTTTTTTTATCATACATAAGCAGTGCCGTTACTCGTATCCTTTCCCATACATTCATAGTACTCTTACTCAAAAACATTAAATGCACTCTTCTAAAGAAAAAAAAACTCATCTTCGTAAGTTTTGGAAGCACTACAAAGCGCATACTTGATAAAATTTGATTAAATTTGTACCCCTGCCAACTGCGGACTGACCGCAATTTGCGAATAGTTTGGCTAACCATTTACGACTTCCTGTTAGCACCTTAATTAACATGTGAGTATGAACATATTTTTTCTTCTCTTCTGCTAGAGAAATTTTAATGCCTTCTGGAGTGATGAGTGTCCTGCGAGCATCGATGCAGTGATCTCGTAAGACTGATCTTGTGTAATACAATCACGGTTTCTTCGGATGTTTTGAAATAAATCTTTGAAAAATAAAGTCATGAGTAACACATCAACCTGTTTTTAAATAACGTTTATACCACAAATACACGACACCTTAAAAGTATTGCATTTTTCAATAAATGAAACTTCAACTTAGTATTTTCTGTAACTTGCAATATCTATTTCGTATCCTACGAATTAAAAACAGCGAGAGAATCGATGTGTTAGCAACGGCTAGTAAATAGTCCACAGTTAAAATATTGTTTTGATGTAGTTTTTTGGTATGCCATTTGTACATTAAACATTACCCACTGAAATAGACCATATTTAAAGTTTAAGGTAGCACTGGTGGAAACACATTTGTTACAATTAAAAATACCAACTCAAATTGCAATGCATAGGCCATAGTGATACGGAGCTTTTTTTTCCGTCTAAGGAAGAAACTTAGGAGAAGCGGAGCTTTTCGCTTTCGCTCCACCTCTAAAGTTTCACATCACTAGTAGTAGCAGGAAAATTATATACATTTTCAGTTTTACCATATTTCATATTTGTTACAGCAAAAATAATAATTTTTGAATTGTGAAATTACATTTTATGTTTGGATACTTATAATAAATTTATATGTGATAGCGGGACGGTTAAAAATACGACGTTGGCAGAAGTGCGGCGACGTGACACGGCATGCTACTTGTTCCTGATCAAAGTGTCAATTTTTGTTCTTCCCGCGAAAACATTTAAATTACCACATGAAGTTTGTACATTGTGTTTTTTTAAACCTACCTAGGCAAGTTACGATGTTGTGATAAATCTGGGTTTCCACGGCAGGAGTAAATACACTAATGTGTGCTGTGTCCACTGTATGTGAAAGGGTATTATTGTGACTGCGTTTTAGTCGTTACGATGGGCCTGTGCGCGTAAGAGATTGCAAATATTAGACGTGCGAAATTTATATGTTTTAACCATGAACAGTTTTGTAATGAAAATAATTATTTGAAAGTCACATCAGTTTATTTATCACAACTTTGTATCGTTGCCCTAGGTTTTTGAAACACAACATTGTGTAATGTGCTTACGTTTCGGTAATTTGAAGGTTTGCCACAATCCCAAGAAATTAATATAAACTCAGCCAGGAAATTAATAATTAAATAAACCTAGTAAAAAACTAAGTACCCAAACAAAGAAACATGAAAGGAACAACAGTTACGGTAGTGCCTATCTGTGTGAATGTTCACCACTACCTATCTTAAGTTTGTCACTGCTATGTACAAAAAATATACTACACGAGTCGTGTACTTGAACTTACTGTCTTTTTCGTGCGACGGGTAGCTTCTTCGTGTTAATACTTATTCCAACTGAGGCCTTTCTGTTAATGAAATAACACAACACATATAACAATAACAACAGGTTAAATACCACAGTTCCTTTCCCTACAGTTTTAACAGGGTTGAACAAAGTCGCGGCAAAATATTAACTTGTCACACGTGTAATGTGCTATATTATGCACAACACAAATATGTTTGTTAACATATTAAAAAACAACCGTAAAAACTATCGGCAATACAGAAGCTGACCTAAATATGGCTATAGGCTTAAACGAACATTCGTACCTATTGTTTTTTTTTTGCAATATGACAGAATTCTTTGAACAGCCAAACAAAGCATTTACCAGTTAGAAGTCACATGGTAGTGGTTATGTTTACATATAACTGTGGGATATGTAATCGGTAACCAAAAGTAGAAATTTAGCAAGGCTTCAGAAAAGTGTAACTGTGATAGCATAAATATAATATTATTACAGGTATGTATAATTTCCTTTGTGATTAATATGGTATAGAATTTAAATTAAAATTATTATTTTCCAACATAAATTTTATTTGAACAATTCTGATTAGTTTAGCTTTACTGTCAATTTCGATATCTAAATTTAAGGTTAGGCCATCCATCCATTTATAGGAGTAGTTAGATAAATTCTTCATGGCGTTATGTTTATTTGGTTGTCATTGGCAATATTTGAGCTCATATTGTGATAAGCTATTTTAGTTTTAGAACGATAGAGCAAGTATGGTTTATCACGAGTGGACACTGCCATGTTATCCAACGAACCACTAAATGGGGGCGTCACATGATCGAAGGGGGCGTCGAAGGCATGCAACATCGAAATTAATATGAGAATTTCAGGTTGCCTGCAACGCCAGGCGGCCATTTTGTTTCTGGTATCATTTAGAAAGTGTAGCAGTCTATTGTCTTATTTCAATCGTTGCCCAGCCATTTATCTATGCATTGACAAGTAGGCACCTAACCGACTGAGCTACGAAGCTTTGTCATGTGTCTGTGAAAGTTGTTTTATTACAATTACTAATCTTTCACGTCGTGCACACTTGCCATATATTGAAACATTAGCACGTCACATTCTGCATAGAAATAAACACAAGATGGTTTATATCAGAACAGTAATATATGCCGGATTTGCAAATTATTAAATCGCAATCCCACTACTAAAGTTATGCGATTAATAAAATAAGACAAATGAGCTGGCTACTTTGTTTTCTATAAATTACCATCATTGCCTACAACTTACTTGCGTGTTTTTAAAATCTTAACTTTAATATTAGTTTATATTAGTAAATGTATTACTTATATATTGTCCCATTTTTTAATCACTTTTCTTTGGCAAAAAATGTTTTTGTTTGCAATGAATTCAGTGAATGCCCCCCCCCCCCGAAATTAGTGGCCCAGCCAGCCTCATTTGGTGTTCACCCCCCGTTTGGAACTCTTGGTCCTTACATCAGAGAAGCTAAAAAAAAAAAAAAAGGGGGGGGGGGCAGTTTTGGGCTAAGCGCCTCCATCCATCCTAAAGTAGGATAGTTTAGCCCGCAGTACCCGGGAATATTAGTAAAGTTTTCAGGGGAAGTGGATCTCGGAAAAGATCCCACGAGGCATCAGAATTTTTTTTTAGAGTGCTTATAGGTCGTCCACACTACCGGAGCAATGAGGCTTTCCTAGCGCCGGGGTGACGGCACCGACATACACGACCTTCCCAGCCTGCGAACTGAACCTCGCTTGAGCTAGTTATTTCTACCCATGTCTCGGCCAATTTATATTTAAATTTATGCAAAATTAGACTTTTCGTCCGAAATTTTTAAGTGACCAAAAACTAGGAGCCATTAAATTGCCTCGCACTGATGACGCCGTAGAAATTTACTTTTAAACTTAAATATTCCATCTTATACTCAATTATTCAAGAGCTATTTAGAAATTTTTAAATCAAAAGCAATCAGATTAATTAACGCGACACAAATTAAAGAATTATTCACTAGTGTGACAGTCCACTAAGATTTAGCTTTCCCCATTACCACTAAAACAAAATATTGTCAGGATAGAATGTAGAACATCTGATTTCCTTAAATTGAGTTAAACGAGCAGCATCAGAATGTCATCTTATTCACAATTATTTCACGTATTTACTGCCTCGTGAATTTCAATTAAACGCATGGCTTTTCCTCCTAGTTCTATTCCAAGTAGAATATAGCTTATGTTAAAGGGTTGTGTGTTTGTCTTACGAGTATTTGAAGGTACTTGGAATTAAGAAAATCCACGGGAGACAGTAGCGTAGGTGGTAAACACTAGGATGTTCTAAAAATTGCATTTCAATAGATTACCAAGGGAGCAGGAAAAGAACCTAATGACATTTTTTTTATCATCGGTTCCTAATTCATCTCTCTTGTGCCACTACCCAATTAACAGTTGCGCAACCCACATGCACAGTACAGAATGAGCCTGAGCAGTGTGACTTCAAAACAGAAGACGCGCACCTTATAAACTATTCTACCAGCAGTATACACATCCGTCACCAGCTAACAACCACTACCTCAATCATCGAGATCCCAGAGTTCGAACTGCGACGTGAAGCGGACTGTAAGTCATCACACGGGTAGAATTACACCAAACGCTTATTGCTGAAACGTTGCACAGATGTCCAAACCTTTTACACTGTATTCCTCACGGTCCCCCACTAACGCAAAGCGCCATTTTTACACTGAAGATCTAAGAAACACTTCAACCACCTATATCTGTCGATTGTGATTAATCGAAACTTGTCCAAAATAACAGGAGTTAATGGGAAGGAGACGATGTAGTGGGGGGATTCAAAATTTTCCAGAAATGCTTCTCCTCCCTCACTTATTTCTGCTGGGTGACACTCAGGGAGCCGAGTCTGCGTCACTCGCCCCCGGACCGCAGTGGACTGGTCGCGCCGGCCGCGCGACGTGGTCCCACGGCTATTTCCGTCCGCGCCGCCCGAAATACCGCCAGCCGGCCGTCCGCACGCGAGTCCCCACAACACGCCGGACCCTCCTCCACGACACAGCTCTCACGAGGGCGCACGCACGACGACGACGGCCCGCTGTGACAAACTGCCCGCGTCGAAGCGAGCGAGATACCTACGAGGCCGCGCCGGCCCACGCCTGCCCCTCTCTCCTTTTTCTTATACCCTTCCTAAATGAGATGAGTCACGGAGCCCGATTCGGGCACAACAATGCCCCTCGCTGCGCCTGTTTACAAACCGCCTCCACAGACGCCGTGCTCTCGCGCACCCCGCCCCGCATACACGTCGCCATCATCCACGAGCTGCGACCGTATCAGAACTGTCAGTTTATACTTAATTACGTACATTATACGCTGTTCACGATAAATTTTGTATTTTAAATCAACCATTGAAAAAAAAAAAAAAAAATCACTGCTCGGAACTGTAAATATTAAAGTTAGCAACGACCGCAATACTCCCAGTTCAGTTGCCAACTACGAGAAGTAGTCCCATGTTATAACTTCTATAAGTAAGAAAATTCATGTCGCCCAAAATAAAGTTCCTTTTTCTCGTATGCAAATATAGAATGTTCCCAAAAAACTAAACATCACTTGCTTGACGCAACGTTCCAGGTACTGGTTCATGGTTTTTCTCCTCGAAATCCAGGTTCAACAAAACACCATTTCACGATCACCGTGGATTTTAAGTGGAAGTTTGTAACTCGTAAAATAACCATATTTTCGCGGTTGAATCGGTAACCACGAGGTGGTTTCGCGCTCCTATTCACCACTTTGTTGTGAACACACGGTGACCGGGTAACCTGTGTTCACCCTTTTGGTCTGAGTCAGGAGCACGTAAATAGAATTGCTATCCCGATGTTCATGGTTGTTGCTCATCGTTGTGAGTTCCGGATTTCTCTAACTGCATTCGCAATGTTTAAAGTGTATGCATATTCGATAGTTCAAAATTAAGATGGTACCTTATTTCGGGACGGAAGCGGGAAATTTTTTTGTTGAAATGGACCTGAGGTGAGTGTTACAAACGTGGATCACCTCAATATGTGTGTAACGTACATTGGCTTAGTTATGCTATTTAGAATCTTAGTGAAGTTTTAATATATGATTTCCCTCGATTTAACTCGAGCCGCATTTTTGTCATGTGAATGTTTTTGTTTTCAGGTGAGAAGTACATGCTAGTCTTAGCATTCAAATACATTACGGCTAGGTACACACGTAGCTGCGCCGCCGCTGCAGTCTATGTCCGCACATGTGCACACGGCCTAAAACACGTCCGTACATTCCACGTATATTTCCGATACAATTACAGCGATTGCCCAGTTCGAAAGGTTCGTCATCTGTGTTTATAATAAGCATTTTTCGCGATGTGAACGTTTCGTTGTCAATGTTGGTGAACAGCCTATAACCATTTCAAATTCGAAAATACGCCCAATGTTTTTGTTACTGCTTTGTGCTGTAAACAGTTTAGTGTCCGAGAAATTCTCGACAGTTCACGTAGACCTGTAAAATGCGTTATTTACATGCAATTGAAGTCTGTAAAGTTCAAGACTAGAATAAACTTAAAGAAACTTCCGGATGGGTGTGTTATGATAGCGATACGCTTTGCAATTCTAAAAGCTTTAATATGAGTTTTTTATATTTATACGATTCCCCAGAAGCTAATTTACGGGTTGATACCTCAGCATGGCTGTCCCTCCTTTTGAAGCTATGACGCACTGCTCCTTAATAAAGTGCCTTCAAGGTAGGGAGGCTAGTTTGGGAGAACAAAAATAAAATTCTGCATTAACGCGAGGATGCAGTTTCATAAAATACATTGTCATAGGCTAGGTACTGTGCTCTTAGTATTTTACAAGTGAGGATGCCTGAGCGGTGTATCTTAGTTCGGGAGGGAAGGCGGGTCTTAATAAAAAATAAAGAACTAAATTTGATTTCTGATTTATTCACACTGCAACTATGTACAACATTAAACTATCCGTACCCAAATTTTACTCTATTTAACAGTGAGCGCAATAGTTAATTATAGTAATCAAAATAGACATTAACGTCCTTAAGTGCCTCTGTTGGTTACAGTCAATTAATTCATATCCAATATTAGCATGTGTTCAGTCTGTACCCATCATTTATAATTTTTTTTCACTCGCGCATTTAGTGTAATAGACCAGCCTGCCGCATACTTCACTTCTTGATACTTGCATTCGCCGCCTTCCTTCTCCACTGCTGGCCACACGCACTCGCTCTTATTAATCCTCGTGTCACAATGAACAAAAATGGCACCTTGTGTATGTACCCTAAACATCGTCTGAGTAATTTGTGTTTTACTTTTAAAATAATATTTTCCAATACTTGGCAAGTGGGGAACGCATAATAATCAATAACAAACATTTGCATCTATTAAAGAGAGGGGAAGATTCAGAGAGAGGTACATTAGTGGTACTGTAACTTTCTCTTCTATTACAACTTTAAAAATTTTACCCCCCTTAGAATTATTTTTGCCAATTGTCAAATATATGTTTTAAACTTCTTTTTTCACGATTAACCTACACCCAAAGCTTGTCGGTCGATTTTAGATACACCCAATATAAATAATACACAACTGGCAGCTGCCTCGCTCATAGCAAATGCAACAGATTACAATTATATAACAAATGTGCAACGTTTATTGAAAAGTGCAGAACTGAATGTAGTATGATTGTACACACTTAAACGACATGTATACAGTGCAGGTGATTTCTTTTTGTAGGTGCTGAAGCAAGATGTGGTCCAAACTAAGAAACTGGGATGACAAATGTGAAGTCATGAAAACCAAACACAGTTTTTATTGGAATACATGACAAGTAGACGAAGTGGAAATATTGCGTGCAAAAGTGAATAAATTGTAGATAAAAACGAAGACAATGTAGAAATGTCCCCAATGACAGTATTAAAGAACCTCGTGACACTGCAGGGTCAACAATCTGCAGGATCAGGTGACATGTTTCACTTCTTCATGCCTATGTACAAGCCAAATTAAAATGAAAAGAACTATTGTCAATGTTGTCTCTTTGGAAGGAGAGACCTTGTGCAACACCATCTCTAGAGCGGTTCAACACCTAGTTCCTCCCCAATGCTGTTATCCGAATCTAGCTATGCAAGACCATACCGGGGGAAGGCTACGTCACACCATATCAGGGTGAAGACTGAACAAGCCAGTACTGTCTTAACATCTGCAGTTTATCGTAATGTAGTACAAACATGCAAACAATAATGTAAATAATGAAAAGGACACCTGAATAAGTGACAGATCATTTAAGCGAACATTGCAATAAGCTATTGCTTCATGACATTTCAGTAAAGATTTACATGTTATTTGTTATTCTATTAAAACAATGTTTTTTTTACAATGTAGGTACACTTTTATATTGATAAATGTTATGTTGTACCTACTTATATGCATTTTAATAACTTACCTTAGAAAAATTGATAATTTTTCCTGTGCTCTTATAGCTCTCCAACAGTTGCAGATTTCCTGATAAATGTAATCTTCAATAAACGAGTGAATATAATAAGTGAACTGAACCTTAGTACATACAAGAACTACACTAGATGTACAATCATCAAACTCACTTGTTAACTTCAGCTTGCCATGTTGTTTCCACTTTTTCATGAACTCTCTTTGCCATATATTTTTCTCCCTTCACTATGAAATACTATACAGTACAAGTAATTCCTCCATTCCATACTCGGAATCTGAGGAATCGTGCATCTGATTCATTGTGTCCACTAACCACTAACTGCCCTGCAATTCCAGTATCCATTGGGTAACACTGCTGTGCAACCTGCCCTGTGCATGCCTGTCTTGACTGTGGTGTGCCGGCTGCGCTCCGGTATATGTCAAGCATCAAGACTGTTGACTCTAAGGCCCGCCGCGGCTCAAATAGTTTCGCTGGCCTGATCTAGAAGGTTCCAAAGTCTCGCAGAGGTTAGGGCGATGACCAGAGCAGTCTTGCAAACGATAACCCCGGGAATTCAATTCTATGAAGGACAGAAGTGCACGAGTCCCGATAGGATTATCATGGTGATAGGACACACCTCTAAATCTCCATGCACTTCTCTGTTTACCACACTGCACCCGACAAACTGATTTGCTTGCTCGAGTGGGATGGGGTAAGTGAAGTGATTCAAAGCAACAAGTATGTAACAGTAGTTTTGTATTGAAATGTAAAAATTTGAGACATATCTGTGCAAAAAGTAGGTTTTTTCAGTAGGAATTTAGAGTGTGCGTGTGTAAACAACGTTGATATAATTTTAGTGAAAATAAAAATACAAACCCTTCATTTCAAAGCATTTAAAAACTAGCAAACTGTTTCCCTTATTCTTCTACTTGTGTATATTGTTGAACACATTTAACGATGGCTGAAGATGCGTTGTCTGTATGTAGAAATAAATACACATTCTCTAAACACTTGCCTTTCAATGCACGTAACGGGCAAGCATTTAAGATATTCACACTTTTTAAAGAGGAAATTGTGAAACTGCCTGGAACTGTTTATAACTGGAGATAGAATAATGTTTTATTTCTTTTATATGACCAGCTGACTTAAGCGCTCACTGAAAGTCACATGTAAATGTTTATTTTGATGCCTGGAAAGGCTACACGAGCTGAAAGCAGAAACATCGAAGGTGCTCCCTTTACTGTGAATAGCATTTACTTGCCTGTACATGTGCTTATTCAAACTATTCGGACAAATCTCACCTCTTCATACTACTCTCTGTAACTACACATTACAGAAAATTAACTGTTTAGATATACGAGATTTAGTGTTACGTAACAAATTAATTTATTGTTTTTAGTTGGAGTACATAGAGTCAGATAAAAAGTAACAAAATCTGTTTAGTTTAAATTAGATCAAAACATAAGCAAAGCGTTCGGGTAGCATTACTAGCCGCCACATGTATTCAAAGGATAATCCCCCCCCCCCTTTTTTTTGGTTAGTGTAATTCCTATTTAATTTCTCACCTGAGAAATTAGTCTTATGCTGTTGACTAAAAAAAGTATCTGAACAAGTATTATATCTACAATGCATTCCACTGTATTGAAAAGTTTAATAACTTAATTCCGAATCTAGAAACATTTTTAATATAATTAAAATCATGATGATATTAAATATCAATACATAGTCGAGGGGCACCAGGTTGGCTAATTACTACTGAATTCATCTGCTTAAAACTGACGTATTGGAATTTACGCCACGCTCAGAGGTTGATCAATATACTTACCATCCAACATGCAAAGTTAAATTGTAATTTGATTAATAACGCATCACAAAAAATGTTGGATCTTGTTATAGCTAGTAATTTAATTTATTATTAGAAAAATACAAATTAATTTTGTTTTACACCAATTTATGTTAATTACAATGACTAACAATCTCTCCAAATACAGTCAGGGTTGCCACCTTATTTCCATTGGAAAATTATCCGACATTTCCCTGATATCCAAACAAAAAAATCCTTTTCTCCCGACCATATTTTACCTTTTTTTTCCTGTAAGGATTGTCACCTTTGCATTATAACACACTTTTACACCAACATACTTTTCTGATCTTAAAAAAATTGGCCACCACATTGATTGCAAAGAAAAATACTCAAGTATTTATTCAATAATCATTAAAACTTTTTTTTTTATCATTCTGGGAGCATTGCACGATTGATGACAGAACTGCCCAATATATCATGCATATTACAGAATTCCCTGACATTTAACTTGTGTGAAATTCCCTGACATTTCCCTGTTTTTTTTTTCCAGACCCGTGGTAACCCTGACAGTTGCTCATGTATTTTAAATACTGCACTAATTTGGTTTTGATTCATATACTGTATTACACCTAGTTGCAGGATGGCTACACAGAATATGAAACTTATTCCTGACTTTTCAAGGTTTCCCCCCACTTATCACATTTTTCTTGGCTTATAACGCCATAAAATTACTATATTCTTGGCAAGTTTTATTAAAACTAAGAATTGTACACAAACTACATAATAACATGTTTCTATAAACATATAATCTTGCAACAACCAATTGAAAGGAATTTTTAAGATACTGTTTGTGTTAATACAGAATGCATATCAAGGCACAAAATTATTCTTTTTGTCATTTTACTATCAAACACATACATAGGGTCTACCAATTTTTGTTTGGAAGTAATATTCTCTGGCTTGAAAAATTATGTGTGGTACAGTAACAGATACATAGGGCCTAGCTAAAATACACAGGATTCAATACAATAGAGAAATAATAAAACCACGTCTACTACTCTAAGACCGCAAAAATTTAAATATTCTGTGAATTATCACTGCTATGGCACCCCACAAGGAACATTTGAACATTTCAATAACTGGTTAGAAATGCCACAAACAATACTGCTCTAATTCTCCAAGCGACATTCCAGAATTAGTGCAGATGTGATACTGACTACGACCAAAGAAAGTCACATTTACATACATTAGAAAATGAGCTGCTTACACATACGAAATATATTTAAAAAGGGATTTGTTACTAAAAACTATTATATAATAGGGAAGAAGCACGAGAGTTTCACTCCATATTATACCAGTTCCCTATAGCAAACATTTTCTAGAATAGGGGCTTTTTCGAAAAATGGTAAAATAATAGCTGGACATGTTAGATGTGATGATTAATAATCACAATTACTCGGAATTTTGGAAGGCTCCATGTAATTTGCTGTAAAAAAATATGCGACAGTGAGGAGAGCTATCAAGATTGCTGTATTTATGCAGTAAATGACGTATAAAATACATTTAATATATTTATATGGGTCGCTGAATTGTACTACATGTAAGAAGACTATTTGAAATGAATATTTATGTAAAACATCATCTACGGGTATATTTATGCCATGGTGATAGGGTTATTCAGGTATAAAACATAGGTAATAAACAGTTTCGGAAGATTATGTAATTCTTGTGAATTACTCAAGACTTACCTTATGTATATTGATGAGAGGAGTTTACTACGTATTACTAGTAGAATAAATATACAGGTAGTACAAATGGGTTCTGAGATGGCGATGTTATACAGTAGACGTGCGTCACCATTTTATATTACTACATTTTCAGTGACCAATGACGCACAGATAAAGGAAACAAATGCGTATACTAATTGGTTTACCTGACAGGCGTATTTTAAGAACATTCCAAGATCAGTTTTAAGACTGCCATTTTTTGCCTGGTCATGTGTGATGTAGCTGTGCATTTTTGCACGTTTTATTGCAATTCATTGTGTTTGACACATTAATTAAAATGTAATGTGTGTGTGGAATTTCACAAATTTTGTCCTACAAACTACGAGTGATTGGGTGAGTAACGCAATTATGTCAGTTTGTGATGTAGTATTTACATTCATTACAGTATATTAATTGTAGATAGTGGTGAGGGCTATATTCATCAGGGAAATCTCGGGGTATGTTTCAGTGACAGAATATTACCCACAAATTAACTCCAGTTCATAGTCCTCCCCACTATCGAATTTGTAACTTTTATCAGTAATATTGTCAATTTAGGTATTGTTCGGTAAGACTGTTGCAATTAAACATATTCTTGTGATAGATTTTCACACATAGCCCATTTGCACAGGAAAATAACGTGTGCGTTTGGTAATTTAACATATTTTTGTGCTATTTGTAATATTATTGTAATATATATCATGAAAACATGTTTAATTGCAAAAAGATCGAACTGATTATTATTTAAATTGAAAATGTTACCAATAAAATCTATAAATATGATAGTGGGAAGAGTTATGAACTCGAGGGAAATCCTGGGGTAAAATTTTATTATGAAAACTTACACATTAATTTTTTTACCCCACAATTTCCCTGATTTTCACAGCCCTCCCCATAATCTTTTATGGGGTTTATATTGGCTAAATGTTTATGCCCCTAGTAAATTTGTGTTCTGTGTAATTTGTAGAGTGGAGTTACACCACTTTACAAGATTTTTTTCCTTCAAAAAAGCAGCTATTCTTAAGAACTGTTTTATACATTACGGTGATACATGTCAACTGTTTATAAACAACAACTCTGAACGTCTTTTTGTATGATCCACTATATTTATTCTACTACTAATACGTTTTGTAATGCAATCCTACTGTAGCCGGGAGACGTCCTGGCATGTCTGAACACAAGGAAGCGGGGTAAACCAAGCAAGGAGGGAAGACATGCGCGTGCAGATCTGGCCATGCAATCATCTAATCCACAAACATTATTTACGACGGGCTCAAGTTATACGTGAAGCAATGGAGGACGAAGGACGTTCGCACAGGGCCAGAAGTTGCCAATAGTAGAGAACACAAAATATTAAAGTCAGTCAGTAAATGTTGTGACGAGGTGAAAAATGGTTATCTACGTGAACCACTTAAAAAAAAAAAAACAAGAGCAGTCAGATATACAGCGGTCAGGGAGAGAACCATACACACAGTGTTTATAAAAGACCAAATAAAATACAAAAGAAACAATCACGTGTAATGCATTATTTCCATGTGTAATGGTAGGATATAAGAACATGTGGTCTACATATGCCCACGTGTTCAAATTAAAAAGCCCCCGGGAATCACATTAAATCATTACAGATTAATATACAAAGTCTGTAAGGATTTAGTCGGTTAATGATTATTTCTAAACCTCAGAATATTGTGCAAATGTAACGTCACCCGTAAAGATGTGTGTCCATATAATTCTGGCTTTGGCAGCATGGTGGAATCTAAGTAAAACATTTCTGTAGCCTTTATGACAAAATAGTTTGTACTTACTTAAAAGTCCATAATAAAATTTAGTATGATTTATGCCAGTACAAGTTATTCCAAACGCAACATTCATTAAGAGTAAACTTTTTCGCGAGTATTAAACAAAGAATCTGCAAATATGCAATCCTATTTCAAAAGCACTAAATATTACAACATTAGCAGTTTGAGATTATATGCCTGCCAAATTACTACTCTCTCAAATATTTACCTTGTTAACTACCTGCTCCGTAATGGCATTTAACCGATACATTGCACAGATATAAAACAACATGGCAGACAGCAAATATAGGAATGTCGAGTGTCATAACTATATAAGGTCGGGGACATCCCTACGCATTTGACTGTTTCGTGAGCAAATGTAGGATCAGTACCATGGATGTATGGGAAAATAGTTTACCATTCACACGCTCCCACTAGTCGTATAGACTATACTGTAATGTTGCGAATATTGTATTGTATAGGGCTTTAATGTCCCTCGGTTTTATGTTGGAAAGCTTATCAGGGGACGGCTTACGGACTAACTTATAACCTAACTTAAATTAACACCCGTGCATACCCTGAATGTTGAGAATAATAATGTAGAGTGTAGACAAACAGATTCGGAACATACTCTACCGTTATAGTAATAAGTACATTTGTTTGTTGGCCTTGAAGTCAAGGTCACACATTTGTACTCAAAATGTTGCACGTTCATAGTCGCGTTGGTTTATTTTATTTACATTTAATATAAAATATAATAGTATTACAGTTAAGTGGTATAAATACATATACTGTCAAACAGCTCATGCAGAAGGTAAAGACATCCAGCGCACACTGTCACAAGAGCACTGCTATCTGTCGTTTCCACTTTTGCATTTGCTGTTACTCAAGGCACTACACCGAATGTTTTTATGTCCACGCGTATACTGCCGGGCCGCTATCTTACCACTCCGCTACAAACCGGTCCGTGCTGAGCCGCAGTCTAGGGAGCAGGAGGGGACTCGCGTGCCCAGACATCTCCCGGTTACAGTATATAAGCAAGGTAATCCTTCAGTAATTCAACACAATTGCATGATCCGACAGTTTGATTGCTGTTTTTTTTTTACCTGAATAACCCTAGCGCCTCTGCATAAATATACCCTGTGAATTATGTTTGATACGTTAAAGATAGGCTTCAAATGGTATTCTTAAATTTAATACGACTTATAGACCCAATATAAATATATTGGATGTACATTTAATGAGTTTTACTGCACAAACACTGTAATCTTGATAGCCACCATCACATTTCATGATATACACTGCAAATCACGTGAAGGCCCCCTAAATTTGTATTAAGTGTGATTAGTAATAACCATAGAATATTTGCACGTATTATTTTCCCCATTTTCGGAAAAGCCACTATTCTTAACAAATATCATTTTAAACATATTTCGCTGGAAGAAAAATTAACACTTTGTTCGAAGAGTATCACACCATGTCATCAAGGCAGAGAGAGGGGAAAAAGAGAACCATTCCGCTTAGTCAGGTTTTTTCAACGGAGGAAAAAAAAACATTAGGGCTCAAGCACCATAATGTGCCGATATCTTTAACTGTACAAATTAAAATAATTCCGCCAGTACTACCAAAAAATTTAAATACGCAAAATTTAATTTACACACAGCAAACCTCAAAATCTACATTAAAACAATATTTTAACTGTGAACCACTTTTTACTACCCATTGCCAACACATCAATGCTCACTTATTTTCGATTCGTATTGAATACGAAATAAGTGTAAGTTATAGAAGATACGAGCTTAATGTTTAATATATTCAACAATATCATACTCAAGTTAATGACATTTGTGGTAAACAAGTAAAAAGAAAGAAAAAAAAAAAGTTGACATGTTACTCGTAGGGCGATTTTAAAGATTTGGTCAAAACATCCCGAAGAAACCATGAATGGACAGTTTAATTCATGGCAAAAATAAAATGCCTACCAGTTTCCAGCTTGTGAAGGGGTAGGCCGTAATTCGAAAAGAGTAGGGCAATAGTAATTTGTATTTTTAAAATATTCCATACAAATATTTGATCTATTTTTAATATTCAACATCGTACGATTGGTTAGAGTAACTTATTGGTTACAATTTCAACCCATATCAAGATTACTTATAAATTAAAATGATTGGTTAGAGTAACTTATTGGTTACAATTTCAACCCATATCAAGATTACTTATAAATTAAAATGTTTCGGTTAATAATATTTACAAATGCCCATACCAATTTCGCCTAAAATTATCCTTGTATGAAACAATAAAAGAATATTCCAAAACCTTTTGGATATACGCAGAACACCAAATGACAATTTTCTGAAAATGTGTAAAACAATACTTTTCTCCAGAGCCTTACCTCTACACTCACTCAATACTTGCAACTGCGCATATACGTGAGGGTTTTGAAACTAGCAGGAAGAGCCAATATTTAAAAAATATTTCTTCACTTACCCTAGAAAATGATCCAGACCTTGGCGTAGTATTCCACGCTGGACCTCTATCAAAGAACATCTTCCTATCTTGTTCGATCTCTTTTTCTAAATCTTGCAATAACTGATCGCCAGTTTTACCACGTAACCTTTCGCTTAAAGTTGGTCTACCACGATCACGAAACGAGAATGACATGCTACCCACACACTTCGAATATACGTTTTATAGTACAACAGCTAGCAATGGAATCTGCCAGAATAATCTTGTTTTCAACGAGCTACGACGACCAATCATATCATGCCTTCCGAACATCTTGACGAGAAGCCAATAGTAGCTAGTGTTACTTAATACTTACTGGAAGATACTGCAATCGTAGATTAAAAAATTTCGACACTAGTGCAAAATTCAATGAACAAAAAAACATAGAGTAACGAGTAGTTTCCTAAAACTTACCTTTGAAGCATTTCATTATTAAGACACATAAAAATAATTAGATATAATTTATGTGACATGAGGCAGTTAAAATATGTGATTTCAATGAATAAAAAATGTTTACGATCTATGTCTATAGGAACAAACGACAATACACGCTAAAATATGCATGAGAATTGTTGCATTAAATTTTAGCAGTGTACATGTACGATTAATTAAACACAGGCTGAGAAGCGTAATGTTATGGTTTGGCAGCTAATATTATTAGCAATAATCATAAATAAATAAAAAACCACTTCCTAATCATATACTACCTTATTATTCATATTAATTAAATATTTATTTGAAAATACTTACTTTAGGAAAAATTAAATGCACTGTTATCTGTTTTCTATATAAAACACTTATTAAATTTTCACACATATTGTAAAATGCCATTTTCTTGCAGGGTATATTTTTTGATACAAATGATTCGACAAATATTAATTCACTCAATTTGAAGCTATGAATTCAGGTCTGGCTGTAAAATACGCAAAAGTACAAAATTGCAAAAAATAAACTAACTTATTAGCTACACAACAAACTATAAATCGGGAGCAAAAAAAAAAAAAACAATAACTCATGAATTATCAATTTAAGCCTTTATTTTCAGAGGTTTCATTCTAACAGTATTGCATTTATTTCCAAAATATTTGCCTAATTGAGTATTCTTCTTTACATATTACTATTCGCCCTTTAGAAAAGTATATTATCAGGTAATAAAAAAAACATTTAAACCATTGATAATATTACATATTATATTGATAGAACATTTCGAAAATGCAATATTCTGCGTAATTTAGATTATGGTGATACTTTCCATTACTAACTCTAAAGAACAGGTTACAGGTTTTTCTTTACAATACATATCTATGTGGTTGCTTTTTTTTTTATAGAAAAATACCATCTCGACTAATAAATAAAATTCACTTTAATAAACGTAAAACACTAACGGCAGGTGGCTGGAGCAAAAGGGATGAAAAAAAAAAAAAGGTTGGGAAGTGGTCGGGATTTTTTGGAATTTTCTCACCAAAGCTCTGTAGTATTGCCTGGTCGCCAGACACAGTCAGTGAGCAGTGTCACTTCTTGGTAGAGCAGACTCCATTCCGTGAGTCGTGTGCCGAAGGCAACGGCGATGTCCTTCCATGGTTGCTCCAGAAGTTGAAGAATTACAATAACTTACCAACCTATGCAGTGAGGAGTTAGGGCCACTCACACACACGTATTTAGGTAAACGAAGACATAAAAACACTGTAAAATACTTGAAAAACACTTTGCATAACACTCTGAATATTTGGCAGGAAAAGTGGGGCCCACGTCCGTAAAGCCCATAGGCAACCCGAATGAGAACACACATTTACACGTTAATTCAACATTCGTTCAACAAAAAGTTTAAATTAATTTGCTGGGCTTTACTCGCCTGCAGGGTTACACTATGAAAATGGCACTTGGCTACAAAAATATTTACAGAATCATTAAGCCTCCCTAGGCGATTCTAACCATAGGGAGGAAGGAGGCGAAGAATCTTGGGCGACTGAAGAAAACAAATGTTCCGATATATTAAAGACTATTGTACGTTAACATGATCAGTTCACAAAGATAAAGTGCTGCCCAAATGCACGAAAACACGACTCCGTCGGTCCGCAAGTCCGCCTCCCCGAGACACACAAGTATGACTAACTCGAACCACACGGCATGCCAATCGCTGTTGCCAGGCTGGCAGGCCGCGCTGACTGTTTTCTTACCCACAAAAATTGTGCAAAAACATATCCACGTGACTCAGACACTTGCAATTCTAAAATAAATAAATACCTTACACAATGAAAACTTTTAAGACACATATTACACTGCATGAGATGAGATGGATGTGAAACATTTGAAAATGGTACATTACAAACAATAACAAACAAAAGTACTGGAGCCAACATGGGCATTTGAGAGCTGTAGGATTCCATATAATAGAGTTGTGCGGTCTGGTCTTCATGAGCGTTTGGTAAATATTACCCTTTTAATTATGCCCTGTTTAACAGAGTCTCATTTTTATATACATGCGCACAAGCTCACGTGGTCTTCTTTGCACTACATTTTCCTTACACTTCGCTCACATAATAAGCGATCCACTTGGTCGCGCGACCTCTCTTATAACAGGCATTTCTCTGGTGCATCTGCTGCGGTGCACTACCCAACCGGTGCTCATGAGCGCCCAGTAGAGTGCTAGTTGAAGCAGTAACTGCTGGCGACGTGGGTTAAAAAGGGTTAGGGGAAGTGGATGGCATCAAATGCCCCCACTCCTCTTCGAGAAAATTTGCAGCTGGCGATTCACTTACAGCAGGAGCACTTGATCTACTCTCTGCGGCGAGGTCGTACCATATAAGCTTCCCTATGTGGCGGCAGCTACAAGTTGTTCTTCAGCTGCTGCTGGTAGACCTGCACCATAAAGTGCACTGTGGCGATACAGCAGGTGGCACATTTCTGCAGCATTGTTTTTGCCTCCATAACACTGAAGAAGTAGCAGATTGGACAACCCACCACTTTCAGTGCCGCTGCTGTTCACACCTTCACTTCCTTCACTGCTACACGCTTCTCGAAACCAGTTGCGACCTGATAATTGTATTCTGGTATGCCCTTTCTGTTCCCCGACCTCCGTTTCCTCATCAACTTGCATCCTTACAGGTGGCACTACTGGAGTGGTAACCTGTTCTCTCCCTTCCCCATCTTCCTCAGAGAGTAGCAGGGCTGTTTCCAGCCCTTCAAACCTAACGGCTGAGCTTTACGTCGTAATCGCATTGGACCTACTGATGTGGGTCATCGGGCTCATCCCTGCTGGCAACTGTGTGTCGGGTGACGTCGGACCGACTGCATCCTCTTCTGCTACGTCTTCTCGAAGTGCCACACCACCTTCTGCTGTCAGAACATCACCAGTGGGCTCATCAGCGCCTATGCCGCCGTGCTCCTGGTGGTCCTCTCCTTCTGGCAGTTATTTCAGTCGCGTGCATTCTGTACAATGTGTGGGAACTCCTTCTCCCCTTTCTTCTACCCCGTCACCGTCCCTGTCGAATGCGGCGATCTTGTTCCTTGTGGTGCTGGCATGATATTGACCCCTGGTGAACTCTGAGTTGTTCGGCACCGACTTCCCACCTGCACTAGGTGGCCTGACCTCTGCTCCAGGTCCAAGATCACTTTTCGCTCCACTTATTTCCTCCTGCTTATCATTCTGAGAAGGGCCATCCTGATCATTTTGGGGCTCCTGCCTGTCTTCCTCGGGGGTGATCTCCGCCGCCTCCCAGATTTCATCGCGCTGGATTCTTTCTTTCTACCTGTTTGTACCAAATACATCGCCGGACCTACCGCTTTATATAACCCTGTGTGATCCCATCCATCATTGCGCAAGTCCTACACAAAAGTTTTTCTGCACCACAGATTGCAGATGTGCCTTCACATACACAAGTTTACCCATCATGAGTGCCGTCGATGGTCTTTTGGTTTCTGGTAGCCATCGAATTGCGTATTTTTCATGGTGTTACCTTTGCTCACGGTACCAGCAGCTGCACCTCTCCTCCTGTGTGCCATTGGTATCCATGTCACTACTTTCCTTTGTGCGTGGCCAGTTCCGCTCCTCGGCAGCATGATGTTTCGTCCCAGCAGTACTTTGTGCCTGTGTTTTTCCCATTGCTGTGTTTTCTTACATCTCAGCATGAAGAGAGTGGCGGGCGGGAGTTCGGCCAATCTAGTATGCTGCTCACCCACACGGAGCTGGAGTTGTGCCTTCAACTCCTGATTGCACCTCTCTGTGGGGTTCACAAGAGGATTGTAGATCGCCATCTTTAGGTGCTGTTATCCTCAGCTGGTACATAAATCATGCCAACAGCTGCCTGTAAATTCTGACCTGTTGTCTGTTACGAGTTCCTTCGTGTAGCCCCATCTTGCGAAAAAGTCACCTGCCATGCATTTAGAAATCTGTCCTGTCCTAACAATACTGGGGAATGCCTCAATCCCTCGTGAAAAACCGTCTGTGACCACTAAAATGAACCTTTTCCCTGCTGCAGATGATAGATACGGTCCCATAAGATCTAATTACACAGTTTCGAATGGTCTTTTCGGCTGTCTAGGCTGCTAATGTTGATTGTCATCACTTCTGTGTGATTTGAACAATTTTCATTTCTGACACTTCCGCCCCAATTTCGCACACAATGAGCTAGGCGTGGCCAAAAAAAAATTCTACGACATTTTTCACAGTTTGTTCTGCTTCCAGGTGTCCTACAGTAGTACTACTATGCATGTCTTCGAAAACTCTCTCTCGTTCTGCAGGCATATACAGTCCCCAGGTGGTGTTATCACGTGGTGAGCACGTATTTACATGACCCTCCACTACTCTCCATTCATCCAATTGCTCTATCTCGAATTTCTCTTCTCCATTGCGAACTCACAATTTGCATGCGCTGCTACTACGTCGCAGTACAAATCTGCCACAAGCTGTTCACATTTCATTACATAGACTCTGTTTACACTTACTTCCGTAACCGATTCCTGGGTGACAGGGGGTAATACCTCCTCCTACTACTCCACATCATCTGTTTCTGTGACCGTAGCATCTGGTGCACGAGACGTGTCTGCTAGCTCATTCTACTTGCCTGGGACATGCTGGAAGACAAAGTCGTACACCTGAAGTAATAGCGCAAGTGTTGTCCTACACAATGCATCATGTTGTGCAAAAACAATCATTCTTTTATTTTATATGCGCTGAACAGTAGCTTGTTGTTCAACTGAAATTTGCTGGTCGAATTCTGCCAAATTTATGTCGGGTGTGTGTTCAATGTTACGAATGTCTACATTGTATACAGTATGTCTCCTCTTAGTGATGTGATGCTCGGCTGTCTCCACTATTGTGTTCTGTTCGGTTAACCAAGGTATACCCAAAATTACATCTTCTGTTATTTCAACAGTTATTATGGCTGACGTGATTGTTTCGAGACCTCTGATTTTAATTGTTATAGTTGCTTGACCAACTACTGAGTTTATGCGTTGACTGTTGGCAAAATGAATCACATGTCCGGTTGAGGTTACATCTTTACTGTTTACAAAATGTGACTAACATATGTTATGAGATGTAGCAGTGTAAACAAGATCATGACACAGGATACCATTGACATGTACAAAAACTCTGATAAACTTGGTACAATAACCACTGACCTGATTTATTAGTGTCCGTTGAGGTGTTACCATAGGAGTGTTGTTCTGGGGAGGGGTAAAGTTCATGGCTGCTGGCTTTACCTCTACAACCCATTCCCTGCTGGTATTTGCTGCTGGCTGGTGCTTGGTGGTTGTTGTTGTTGTTGTCATTGCTGTTCCCTTGATGCGGGTTCCTCGGGCAGTCAGTGTGCCAGTGGAACTGTTGATCCGGGCAATACCAACACGCATCAGAGGTGGTCGCATGCAGTTCCACCGAACGAACTGGTTCGCATCGCGGTACGCGTTTACGTTCTGCACATTTCTGCCACCACATGCGCAGATTTGTAAACTGTTCACATTGTTGAACCTGGGCTGTTCCTGCTCTCTGGGTTGGTAATACTGCCTGTTTACACGTTGGTTCTCGCCGCGGTTGTCACCGAAATCACTGTGTTCTTGGTGCACTCGTACATCTCCCAGTTCCCAAAGCGGCACATACTTGTTTCACTCAAGAATTAATGGAACTCACATGAATTCAGCTAGGCCACTGTTTAATAGCAGGGCAAGTGCTGGGTGGTATTCTGGCAGTGTAGTCTCTGTAATCACTTCTAGTATTTCATATTTGGTCAGGCTGGGGCAGAACCTCCGCCTGGTCTTTCGGTTTATAAACACAGTCAGCATATCACCCTCTCGTTGTTCTTCCAGAGTCAGTTTACTCTAAACCTGTTGTTTACACTGGGTGTGGTTGACATTGCATTGTTGACTATTGGTTGCATGTTCGGAAATGGAGTTGTCATAGGGAATGGATTCGGTATGCTAGGTAAGACGGCGGGAAAATTCGGTGAGAACATGGGTTTAGGATAATTAATTTGCTTTCGCGTAACATAAGGTGCAATTGGAATCGTAGGTCAAGAGGTAAAGGAAGGTTATTTGCGGATGTTGGCTGTGACTCGGGCAGAGTCATCCTGGGCAGTACCACCGGCGTGTTCTGAATGTCGGGTACGGGAACAGGCATTTCCTTATCCTTGGATACGCAGTCTTCACACTTAAACTTTTCCTACCCCATAATCTGCTGTTCTTCCTTGGTTCTGCACTGATCATGTGTCTTCTGGCTGCATTTATAGCATTGATGTAATTTCCTGTCCAAATTTCCAGTCACCGAGTACGGTCGCACGTGTTCATCCGTTGTAACACACCGAAAAACGAGTCCCAATATACGTCATATTCTTGGGTGGCGTTGGTTGCGTATGGCATTGCTTACATGAAAACACTAGTCCGCTAATGGTTTGGAGTTCTTTCCCGTCAAGTCACTTTGAATGGTAATGGTTATTGCACTGTTTACATTTCAGAACTAGGGTGTACCGACCCGGGCAAAGTAGGTCATAGCACCAATTGGCTGCTTTATCGTCCGAAACATGTATGTTGAAGTTTGGTTCCAAAAGTTCTGATTCATAGTTCTGTCCAATTTCACTTTCGCAGTTTTGACCGACATGGATGCTGGTCGTGCTTGTTTTACATTCGCAAATGCAATAGGTTGTGCCACGCTCGTATTTTGGGATTAAGTCATTTGGCAGTGGGCGTAGACAATGCAGACACAGAAACACTGTTGCTTAACTCAGTATCCGGCCTGCCATGTTAGTAAACATGTCCACATGTTCGTGGAAGTGTAGACGTGGATGCATGCATGTGGGAGCACGGTCAGGAGAAGGCGACACTTGGCACAGGACGGGTGAAGTCACGTGGTGGCAGACCTGCACGGTATGGAGCGAGGCAGGGGTCAAAAGTTCGGCGTGTCGCACAGCTGATGATGTCTCTAAAACAGTCGTGACTAAGTTGACCATGGGGCTTTCCTGTGGGGAGATCACTCCCACAGGTGTCTTTGGTAGCTCGCCCTGAGAGACACTTTCGGGGCCCGCCATCATGATGTTGCCCGTCGTTGTGCTGTGGTCGGAACCTTCCTGCTCCACTGTGATCATCGTTGTGATGTTCGCTTGTGCTGGTGGGTTGAGTTCTCCATTAGATGTCACTGCTTCCCCACATCCCTAATGGGCATTCCAATGCCAGGTATCATGGTCTGGAACATGCATCCAAATCCACTCCTGTAACCTTCTGAGCTTTGTGCAATTTCCTCAACTCCTAAGGTGGTTGTTGTTGCCTACTGTGGTGTTTGTCTCTCTTCTGATGTTACTATCGCGATGTTAGGTGCCGCGATACTGGGCACTTCCATTACCAGCCAAGAGGTCATCATTGTGAAGGATGACACTGTTTGTACTATTCGTTCGAACGAGGTAATTTGTGCGGCCCAATGGCTGTCTGGCTGGATGTGGTCCACTCCACTGTCAGTTGTTGCACCATTCGTGACCGAAACAAACTATCATTTGTGCACACATTTTCACCCGAGGCTGTTGTACTGACAGCAAACACAATTTATTCACTTTGTCATTGCTCTGCTTGCCCCTGGGTTTCACAGTCTGTATGCAATTTCGCCTCTGAGCAAATTGGCACCAATAGTTCCATCTACTGCCCTCTCTCCATTTGCACTGCTTACCTCTGCTTACACGTGCCCGCCTGTACAGCGGCACATATCAATATCACTTTTCTTTTTCACTCTGCTGTAGACAGTGGTGTGCAAGGTGAGTTACCGCCTGCCGGATGTGCCGAGGCTGGCAGCGAACACATGGGGACGGCTGTCACTGTTGGTGTGTCTTTAGGCATTGTGATGCATGAAGGTATTGGTGGTGCGTTTGTACCTGTCATTTGTGCTACTAGCTTTGCCATGGGCAATTCTTCAACAGTGTAAACTTTAAGCAGAGGTGGTGGCTGTGTCTGCAGTGGGGGCCATGTTGGGACGTAAACCCTTGTCAAAATTGGGTCCCTTATGTCTGATAATTTCGATTTTTTACATATTCACTGATTGCTCTACTAATTTTGTGCATGCCTTTGCGGTTGCTATTCATGTACGCCTCACACTGTCTCGGCAGCGTGGTGATGGCACATGTGAACATAGATACTTGTGGCATTTCTGTGTGTTGACTATGCTGTTGCACCGTGTCTTTGCACCTTCTGCAGAGTATCCATTCCTTGCAGATGCCTGTCAACACCCAGTCGTCCTAGTCTAGGCACTCATGATGATATTTACATGAGAATGGCTGGTACTGTATGGTGTTCATTTCAGTTCCATGGCTAGTTGATTTTGGGCACCCATCAAACATGGCTAATTGTGGCCATGGTGTAGAGTAGTGTTGGTACTGGTGAAAGGTAGCATTCTAGGTGATTTACAACGAGTTCGCCCACACATTTGGTTTTATTGCACACCAGACATGTTACTGTCTGCATGGCAAACTGAAACCCCATGCTGCTAGTGTGTTTTGGCACGGTGTGGTAATCAACTGTTGTTTACTCTGGGCCAATGAGCTATTCTGCTCGTGGTGGTCCACAGCTCACACAGGAGTAGGGAGTTATTGGCGTGGCCAGATTACCACATGTCGCACTCATCTGTGGCCATGACAGCTGTTGTCTTCACCAGTTGATGATGTATATGTTAAGTGCACGGTTTGTACACATGGTGTGCGACCGATTGTGACACATCCCCCCTCTCCCTCTGGTCAAGGTCAAATATGATGAGTGGTACCAAATATGGTAGAAGGACAATATGGGAAATTGAGGCGTCTTAACATTGTCAATGTCCAAGACACACAACAACAGCGCTCCTTTGTGGCTTGTGCTGACGAATACCCAGGAAATTCAAATTTAGATGGCTCGGCATGCACAATTTAATTGCAGTTGTTAATTCGTAGTATTAAAACGTGTTGTTTGGCCAAATGTAATATAATAGTTGCTTATTCATATTCCTTTGCCATATTAAAAAGTACTTAAAACATACATATTATCACTTAAAACAATGACAATCAGTTGTAACAGAATCATTTACTGGGCACAGACTTAGATGTTGCAAGTTACAAAGGACAAATGGTAATCAAATATAAGTACGACAGTGAAATGATAAACAGTATTTCATTTGTCAGACACATAACTGACTGAATTTAGCCAATAAATGATTGAAAATGGAGCTGTCACCAAACTTAAAATGCTGCAAAAAAATCTGGAATTAACATAACCGAACATTTTTTTTGGACACCAAATTCTCAACAACTTATCTGTGGTTTATTATTTTAAGACTAATTAAAAATACCTCTACTACAGTTACTTATATTACATTGTGGCTTTTATAAGCTCTATAGGCAGTAATATCTTTTAGATATTTTAAGATTAACATCGCAACCAAATAAGTTGCCGAAATATTAAGATACTGCTTTTTGAAACTATTATCTTTAAACGAGCTATAAAATTAATTATTCACAATTTATTATTACCAACATATATGGTTTTTGTTCTGCTTTCTGTTTCATAGAAGGCATATTTTGGTTGGAAATACATTTTCAAGAGGAAAACGTTTTGCGAAAATAATTTTTTACGTGATTAAAACTTTCTCCAATACTGCGATCACCGCAAACACAAAACTGTGTAAATAGACTAACAGATCAAAAGAAATGGTGCATATCACCATCATTCCCTTACTTGCATTTATGTTAATACCATAGGTATATGCACAAAGTTAAAATATTGTGTATTTCAGGGAGTAAATAAGAGGAAGAGAAAAAGAAAATAAAAATCGTTTATTTATTTGTAAAAATTTAAAATAAATAGGCCTACCACTGAAATATAACAATGACTCTTAGGATTGAATTATTTTTGTTTGAAAGTTTTGTACACAGTTTTGTAAACAATTGTGATTAGAATGAGGGGCGTGGGGAATGTTGGTACTAATTCTGTTTGGTTTCGACAGTAACCCTCACTTGACACCTGGTTCACACTCTGCAATATATACACTGACTTACCAACTGTAGACAACACAATGAATTAACCTGCAATTAAATGTGGTGTGTGGTGTAAGTACATTGTGTTTATCACACAGTATTTACTTTGATACACTGGCTGGAGAAGAATTATTCTCGCTACCAAATGTTGTACTCTGCATCTCCCCACTCATTCAAATGAAAATTACTTGCAAACAATTATGTAGAGAAATTAAAATATTTGCAAAGTAAAACAATAATGATATGCAGACCTTCGGGGGTGTAAAAGGTGACCGACTACCTAAAAAGGAATCTATTAGAGTTCTCATTCAGTTGTTTATTTAATAATTCCTAGAAAATATTTGGTAGTTGGAACAAACATATCCCAAATAATGTACAAATTAATATTCAAATGCATAGTAATGTAAACAATAACATTCAAAAGTATGGAAATGCGATACAAATTACCAGTGTAAACACTGTCAATTAGTACACCACTTATTTTTTGGACAATAAACTGATACAATGCTCAGCAATGTACAGTACAGCTTAGTATATGCACATCATACGTTCCTCGACAACAAATTTTATAAATTTGACCCCATGCTCCAGCGAGTTTAATAAACCAATATGTAAACATTGTATGAGCAAACACTGGCATAAGCCTAAATATGAAAACAACTATTATGGAGCAATTAATCGATTTTATCATTAGCTCGACATAAGTATACACACAAAACAAGAGGCTCCGGCCAGATCAATACAACAATGAATTTGTAAACATTGTACGAGTAATCACTGACATAGGCCTAGGCCTAAATTTGAAAACAACTATTTTGAATCAATTAATCAATTTTATCATTAGCTCAACTTGCTAAACTGTGTACTGTTGGCAGACCACAGGCCCATATGATTTGGCGCACTTGCTCACAGCCCACATGAATTACCGTATAAAAGACATTAAATAAACATGTTGCACTGGCGGGTATTGTAAGGGCCCTTACCTTGAAAAGGCCAAACATTACTAAATAAAATGCAAGCGTTATTTCGCTGGTATATTTAGCATGTTATTAATACATCCCACTAGGAGAACACGAACATTGTGGTGCCGGGCTTAGTCAGCCGGCACGAGCTTAACAGTAAAACTGGTGTGAAACCAGACAATGTCATAATGTGCTTGAAACAACCCCGAGCACTGCAAACTGCGGGGAAAAAGGGCAGGCATCTCTGGGGACGATATAAAAAACACTTCGTATGGTTTAGATGCTACTGACTTCCTGGCTTGGTGCTCCAACCTGCCAGGGGTGTGGGTTGGCGAGCCATACTGGGACTATTTTCCTGCACCCTTTCACACTTGCTATAAAACATACACTTAAATTTATTAATATAACATGTGCACAAAAACACTAAACGCTTTTATTAATTTAAACAGAACTGAGGTAGATGGGTGACATGAGGGTGACACACATTAAATGAAGAGTACAAGAAAAACACAAACGATTCTCCCACTGCCTAAATGTAGTAGTTATTGGTTGCCAAGGGTGTCTCTAGTGTCTGCGTCACCTCGTGTGACACTCATCTTGCATTTACACCCTTTGAAGACACTGTTTATGTTGTGTTACTACTTAAGGATTAATGTGCACAGGCCCATATAGCCGCTTGTCCGCACACCACACTTGTATCCCGGCTTTCGCACGCATGCGCACTCGGGTGCTCTGGCATTTGTTTCACATTACTGCTCTCATTGCACTACGTCATCGGATCTCGAGTCGAGCATGGGTGCAAGCTGCGCTGCCTGCTGCATGGCTGGGCAAACAGTCGTACGATGCGAGAAGCATGGGCAAACGTAAAACGTCCCCACCCTTCTGCAGATAGTTTACAGACTAGGTGGGTTACAGCAGGTGGTTTTCTTCGGCATTCCTCCTCTGCCACAACACATAATGGGCTCCTTTGTCTAGCCACCCATGGCTGTGGTGAATGCCACTGTGGATGTGGTGCCGCTGTTGTGCGATGCTAACATGCACTCCTACACGTAAACATGCTACTGGCTGGCGGGCCCGCCTACACAATCCGTGGTGACGGAGCATGGGGGCCCACTCGCTACCCTCACTCTGCTATCACATCTTGCTCCTCCATTTTGTTCCTATCCTCCATTGCTCGCTTCGTCGTGCTTTCTCAACTGTTTCTGGTTGCGACATTGGTAAACAGAGGTTGTGGGACCTGAATCCCATGCTGATGTCCCCTCAGCCATCGCCGATGAGCTTGCTCCTTGCTTCTCTGGTGTATCCATCCCTTCATCAGGCGTGGACAAACCCGAGGGCCAACCTGATGCCGTCGATAGTGCAGCAGGAGGGTTGGGATGTCACCTATTGCGGACATTGTTGGAGAGGCCTATGCCTCACGTGCTGATTCAGTTATACCATCAGGCATTATAACACCCTTTTCTGCAGGTGCCACTAGTGGTATTGGCACTCGCATGAGTGCTGGTGGTTGATGGGGGTCGCTTGTAGGTGGTTCACCATCTGAGCCACATAAGGCTGCTTTCTGAAGCTACCTGCCAGGTGCTCTTGCCCGGGTGTCTTTGGGCTTCCTACCCCCTCTGCTGCTGTTCTTGCTGGTGGTACTGGCATACCATTTGTTTTGGTACCCTCCCTGGGCCTGCTTGTCAGAAGCATCGCCAACCAGGCCCCCCATGGGCAGTACTTGTTTCTTGCCGGATAACTGTGGATCCACTAAAGAACATCTTGCGGGAAGTGCCAGTACATATCTCCATTCTACTGTTACCTGAGAGAGGTGCTAGCACGGCCAACGCCATCATGGGGTGTCAGGGTGCCAGGGGAGACCTCGTCATCGATGTCACCCGGTGCCACCCGGATGTTGCCCCGATGCACTCAGTTATGCCTCATCCCCATTCGGACCAAGTATTTGGTGGATCCATAGCTACTGAAAACTTTGTGCAGCCCACTACATTTCGCAGTGAATCCAGCACAAAAATCCTTGTGGGCTTTGGATTGCAGATGGATCCTCACGAAAACCATCTCTCCTGCGCTCACCAGCTGCGATGATCTATTGGTGATTGGCAGCCATGTTTTAATTTACTGTGCCTGATGTCTTATTTCCTTCAGCCGTTTGCAGCGCAGCTGTTGCTGATCATAGATTTTGCCAGGCACACTACTCCTGTCTGCTTGCGGGCATCGCACCTCGCCTGGTAGGCACAAATTGTTCCCAAGGAGGATGTCGATGGGTGTTATGCCTCTTGCTGCATTTACACTGTGGTGGAGGGTGTATAGGGCTGCAAGCAAGTAATTGGCCCAAGTGGTGTTGTGGTCACTGACATGGAGTTGCAGCTGGTATTTGAGTTCTTGATTCCGCCTCTTCGTGGGGTTCGCCTTCAGGTGATAATTGGCCTTTGTTAAATGTCTTACCCCCGATGGTGTGCATAGATTCCCCCCACTTCCGACCAGTAAATTGGGAGCCATTATTGGCCAGAAGGTCCTTGGGGTATCCCCATCTTGCAAACGAATCTTTGCTTAAAATGTTTGCGATGTTGGCTGTTCATGCATTGATAACAGTGTCAGCTTCGACCCATTTCGAAAAGTTATGAGTCACAACCACAATGCAGTATTTACCTCCAGTGGTCCAGAAGTAGGTCCCCATTAGGCCCATTCACACAGTTTCGAATGGCTTTTCCGGTGTCCGTGGCTGCTGTTGTTGCCTCCCATCACTGTGTCTGGTTTTAAACAAATTACACTTAATACACTTGTGTACGAACTTGTGTGCATCTTTGGTCAGGCCTGGCCAAAATAAGTGTTCCCGGACATTCCTTACTATTTGATCGACCCCGTAATGTCTCGCCGCTCTGCCACTATGCGAATGGGCTAACACGCTCCCTCTTGTACACATGGGGACAAACATGTGCAATTTAGCAGTTTCAGTGGGCGAACACGCCTCTAACTAGCTGTCTACTACACACTAGTTATTGACACTTTATTGTGCATATTGACTACTCTTCTCCCGGGAGAGTGTGCATTCTAGCTGCGCTTGATCTACCCCTCTGTACAGTTCATTGTGGTCATGTCCTCATTTACTACATCAAGCTGCTGAATGTTTAGTTTGGCTAACGTTGCTTGCATGTCTGGAGGTAGAACGTCATCCAACTCTGGATCATCTTTGATTAAAAGATTGGCGCTGATGACCCAGAAAAATGCATCTGCCAACTGGTTCTCTTTGCCAAGCACGTCTTATACTGTGTAATCATAAGCTTGGAGTAACATTGCCCATTTGGTTAGTTTGCTGCATGACTTGTGGATATTGTGCAACCAGACTAAACACCTGTTGTCAGTACGGAGCATCAAATATGGTACTCATGAAATGTGCAGTATATCTTTACCGCCCACATGACTGCTTAATCACCCATGTTCGTTAGCATCATAACGACGTTCAGTAGTGCCTAGCTGGCACTCACAAAGTCAATTATTTGCCGGTTCCCTTTATCATCTTACTGTCTAAGAATGGTCCTTATGTCTTCTTGGCTCATGCCTGTCTGCAAGTACAGTTGCCGGCTTGGATTGTGTCTTGCGAGAGTTGGGCAAGACCTGAATTTCTCCTTTACTTCATCGAATGCCCTCTGTGCCTCGCTTGTCCACTGAAGCTATTGTTGTGGTGACAACAAATCCCTTATTGACGCTGTGATTTATGCAAACTTTTCCATGTGCTCTTGCAGCCAACTGATCAGTCAGAAAAACTCGCATACATGTTTGGCATCTGTGGCTTGCTTTGTCGAAGAGGGTGATGGGGGAAGTAATCCTCAATCAACCACAGCTGTTATGGGTTAGGCTTATTTCCGATCATGTCTACGACATACCCAGAAATTCGAGACTGGTTTTTCCTAAGTGACACTTAGTGATGGCACATGTTAGACCATTTATGGCTAGGCGCTCTAGCATGATGGACAAATGCTTTAGATGTTCTTCCCAACTTCTGTACCAAATAACAACATTGTCTAAGTAGGCCGAGGTGAATTCTCCAATAAGACTGTCCAGAACGCAGACCATCATCGATAGGAATGTCTTTGGGGCACACTTTATTCCAAACGGCATCGTGCAAAACTGAAATTATCACCCATAAGCGGCGGTAAATGCAGTTTTCTCCCGATCTTCCAACTTTACCAGAACTTGTTAATACTCATTCTTAAGGTCCACGGAAGTTAAAATTCTTGCTTGGCCGATTGAACGAAGTGCCTCACTGACACTAATGTACGGTGGAAGTGTGCTGCATGTTATTTGGTTTATCGACCTGAAATCTATGCAAAATAGCAAGGTACCATCTTTCTTTGGTGCTAACGTGATAGTGGAATTTTACTGACTGCTTGTGGGTTCAATAACTCCATCATCTAACATTTCCTGTAATTTGTTTCCATATTATCTGTCTGTGCTGGATGCAGCAAGTAGCTCCTAGGTGGTGTGCGGACAGGTCCATCATTTTCCAATGGAATTTCATGCTCTGCTACAGTCTTCCTACGTAATGCATCATGTACAGTGACCACATCCTTATGCTCTTCTAACAAACACTAAAACGCTTCCTGATATTCCTGGGGAATGTCATTATCAATTTTATTCGGTTGCCAATTTAGGGTTATGTATCTTGTGTATTACAGTGCTTATGCCATGGTCTTATTTTTGCACCATGTTTCCTTGACCTGTCATGCGTAAATACCAGAGACTTATGGTCTCGCAGTGCAGTGTCATGTTGTGTATAATTATTTTTAGTTATATTCCTGTTGTTGTTTACATTTTTGACATGTTCCAAAATATGAGCATAAGTATTATTATGTAATTATTACACGAGGTTTACAAGAAATACATACTTTTTAGAATATTACTTATGTAAATACAGAATGGCTAGTATTATGTTTGTTGACCTTTGCAAGAATAAACACGTCACCATCAGTGAAAAATCTCTTTATTTCACAAACTCTTGCCTAATGAAGTTGTGCGATGCCGTAATATCGGTGAGTGCATGACAGCGCTGACTATTTACACAAACAAGTAAGCAAATTAATTTTGCAACACTGCTACTAACCTGGTTAACCAGTGCCTGCTGCAATGTCACCTGGGGTGATTGTTGTTATTGTGAGACTAGGGTGTCAGGGGCATCCAGCCCCCTCACCATCGCTCAACGTTTCCCTGATGCTGGTGTTTCCTGTTGTAATTGTACGGGCATTAGCTGTGCCGATGAAACACTTCCCTCAGGGAAATACCAGCATTGGAATCAAGCCGCGAAAGTTGTTTCCTGGACACATGTTGAATATCCTGCACTAGTTGTGGCACTGATATTCCCAGGCCTTCTATCGCCTGCGGTCGAGATCCTACTGGGTTCTGGGAATTTTTTAAATTTTCTCTCTGGTTGCTGTCTGAACTCTCTCTGCTGTTGTTTGTGGTAGCCGTTCTGTTACTCATTCTGTTTTTCTTGTGGCTGCTCGTATCGTCATTGTGCTACACTTTGTTCTCTATGCGATGTTCTGCTCCAGAATGATGGCTGCGTGAATCAGATATTCCATGGCACTGTTAAAAAAAGGGTATAAGGGCAGCTCGGAACTCTGGTCATGCGGTATCTGCGATTATTTCCAAAACGTCCTGCTCACGCAGTTGCGGGTGGAACTGTCGGATTAGATGTGGTTTTCTCACAATAAATGTGGTGAGTGACTCATTGCTCTGTTGGGCTTCCAATGTGAGTTTGCTTTGCACTTGCAGCGAGGAGAATACTCCTCAAAACCTACACTAGAACGCCCGCAGAAACTCATCCTATTGCAGCCCGAAGTTGTTAAATGGGTTCCACCAGGAGCGTTTACCCCCTCATGGAGTTGCGCTCCAATGCGGCCCACCCACTCCTCACTGCATATCCTGTATCTCCTTAGACGCAACATACAGTCTGCTATAAAAGCTGCCAGGTATTCAGTTGGTGTACCAGCGAATGAGCGTAGTGTTTGGAACTTGGATGGACTCTTGAATGTGGCCTGTACTGGTGGGTTGATTGTGGTGTTGGCTGCAGTGGTTTCATTCTATGTGCTGCTTCCTTGAGGGGCTTGTCTGACCAACTCTGTTCTGAAATTGCTTGCAAGTAGCAGTGTTGCCACTTGCAAGGTGGGTATAGTGTGACAAGAGGTAGCATGATTTAGTGAATAACGGGAGTAGGATACATGGTTGGTAGAGACGGATAGTAAGGGGGGGGCAGGTGTTAATGAGAGGGGGGTGTTGGTCGATGTAGCTTGCTGCAGTCGTGATTGGTCTGGCGGCAGTGACTTGTTGATATTTACCATGTGCTCACTGTGGGCATGTGGCATCTGCGTGCCTTACATCACTGCCACTGTACAACCATTCCACATTGGCTTCTCCCCTGTTGGTTGAGGATACTCTGTGTTGTTCTAGTTCCATTCATGCATCCTCACTCGAAAGTTTTAATGTTACAGGCTGTTGTTTTCCATTGCTTGACACTGCCACTTTACTGAATCCCACCTGCTGTTCCTCTCCTGTCATTATGTCTCATGTGCTGCCAGGCATGTTTGGTACTCTTCCCCTTGTGTCGCATTTCAGACACATGAACATCATCTGCATTGCTGTTGTTGTTTCTCCTTCATTCAGGCATTCTCTATGATATTCCACTCTGCACGTGTTGCGATGTAGTGTTATCGCACCCTGGCCGGTGCACAAAAGGTTAGTTATAATTGGGGAAACTGTTTGCTTCCACTTTGGGTTGAACTTGTATTTGTTTCTAACGAGCGGCACAATTCCATGTTGTCTTCCTGCAGTTGTTCAGCATGATTGGGTGGCTGTCTGGTGTTATGGTTGCATTGGATATTCTTGTACTTTGCAACCAAATCCAGTGGTACTTGTCCCAAATAATGCAAATAGAGTTGTGCTGTTGTGCATGACTACATTGGCCATCCATTGTTGTTAAACAGGGCCACCAGCTCGTGGCACAGTGGACTGGGTTCGCAGCTGCATGGCTAGGTGGAGGAGGAGAGGGAGCACCCTTCCCTCATGCTTCTGTCCTGATGTGGTGAGGTGCAGGGGTCCATAAACATCATGCACTAAGCTGATGTGTGGTGGGGGTGGGTGGCCAGCTGGTCGCCGGTGCATGGAGAGTATGGGAGAAGGAGGAGAAACATCCTACACATCATTTCTCCTTCCTTTCATTTCTCCCAGTTCCTCCTCAGTGCGATATGGTTGGAGGGGGTTGACACTCGGTAACTCACCCTGGCTCTTTGTCCCGCTGCGGCGATGTGGTGGCAGTGGCTGATGTTACACCACTCCCAAAATGGTTGTTTTCCACGATCGTGCCCACCTCTGCCAAAGCAATGGTGGCTGCCTGCTGTTCTTGCATGCTTTTTCCTTCTGCCCACGTGGTCAGTTCTCTGGCATCCTAATTACATCTGTATGTCATCGCGACTCTGTTGTTGGCAGTGTTGGACTCCATCTCTCTCTTGCTGCGAGTGGGAAGGAATTGTTGCAGGGAATGCTCAGATTGTGGGGAATTTTTCATCTAGGAATTGCTAAATTTTTGGTGGGAAATAAAGATTACACAGAGGAGTGACTTTGATAAAAAAAACTGTTGAACAGGTTGGCGGTAAGGTGAGGCCACATGGAAGGCCGACACTTGGTGGTGTGTAGGATGTCTGGAAGTTGTGGGCGATGTTGTAGGGGCAGTATGGAGGTATGGCGTTTGGTGAATTACCCGAATAGGTGCCAGATGTCGCTTCAGGGCGGCCTCGATGATGAGTGCTGTGAAGTAACGAGACTCTTGGAGCTCTTGGGGTGCTGCAGGCCATTCGCCAAGACATCTTCCCTCCTCTATTGACACTTGCTGCCTCTGCCATATAACTGCTGCTCTTGGTTACTGTGCTTTATTACAGATCCTAACTGGAGTACTTTCAGCTGACCATGCACCTTTGCTAAAAGAACTGCTTTTAATTAGATGCCAAAATTGAATGAATTATAACACCGAGGATCTTTTGGTTTACTCAACTGTGGACTATTAACTGATCGCACGCCCTTATGATTTGGCACACTTGATCGGAACACACATGAATTGCCCTGATAAAAGACATTATATAAACACTTTGCGTTGTTGGGGAATTATGGCAAGGGGGGGGGGGGGAGCAATTACTCTGAAAAGCCGCGAAGCCGAACATTACTAAAATGTAAGCATTTCTTCACTGGTAAATTTAGATTGTTATTGATAGATCCCACTAGGGGAACACGAACATTGCGGTGCTGGGCTTAGCCTACTGGCATGGGCAAAACAGTACAACTGGTGTGAAACCAGACAATAACTTACGGGGCTTATAACTTCCCGAGTAATACATACTGTGGGGAAAGAAGGCAGTAATCTCCGGGGGCAATATAAAAAGTAAATATTCCAGTAAACAACTTAATTATTCCAATGAAGATAGTTCGCGCCAAATGTGCAAATCCTCCGCGTGCAATGTGGCAGCAGCCTAACTCCCATATGGTTCATGTGCTTCTGACTTCCCAGTATGGTACCCGAACCCTTTAGGGGTGTGTGTTGGTGCACCGAGAGGGGACTATTTTCCTGCACCCCTGGATACTTGCTATAAAACACACATGTAAACTTATTATTATAACATGTGCACAACAAAACACTAACAGAACTGAGGTTGATGGGTGACATGAGGTTTACACATGTGAAATGAAAAGTACAAGAAAAATACAAACAACTCTCCCACTGCTTAAATGCAATACTTATTGGTTGTCAAGCTAGTCTCTAGCATCCATGTCGTCTCGCATTACACTCCCCTTGCGTTTATGTCCTTTGGAGTCACTGTTGTTTATGTTTTGGAATTACTTACAGGTTAATGCACGTATGCGCACCTGACTACTTGGCCGCACTCCACACTTGTTGTCCTGCTTTTGCACGCGTGGGCACTCGAGTAGAGCGTGGGTGCATCATGCACTGAAAGCTGCATGACTGGGAAATCTGTCTTACAACACGAGGAGCTTCGCACATTTCAAAGACACAGATATTGTTGTGTGCTTGACTTGGACTGGTCAATCCTATCCCGTTTATCTCACCGACACAACTAATGACAAGACACCACACTGCAATTAGGAGACATTAAAATATTAGCCTATGTTCCGTGTTTATTTATACAGTCACCAGTGCAGTACGTGATTTAATGTTTGTTTCTTTTAAAAAGGTGTTTAATTATTTCTTTTTAAAAGGGTAGTGTTAACATGTTGTTTGCACATGTTATGCAGAATGTTTCAATGCAACATAGCTCCGTACCCTGTGTGTAACTTGCGTTCATTTGATATTGGATATTTGTTTATGTTTTTATAACTACGCACGAAACCAGTTTGTTTGAATGTCACTGTGTTCCGTTTAATATATAAGGTAAGTGGATGGCAATATGTTAATTTTAAGAGAGTTTTGTTTTAAAGAACTTTCCATGCGCATTTTAGTAATAATGATTCGGTCATTATCTAACCAAGTTTTCATAGCCCAACATAGTAGATATTCTCTAGTAATTGTGTGTACATTGTGCGGACAGGCATTTGACCTAATTAGTTTGAATTTAAAAAATATTATTTTTTCGACCAGTATCTTTGTCGTAGTTCAAGTTGTGGGTTAGTAAGGTGAGGCTATGTATACGGACCACAATAATGCCATAAGGTACAACAACGATCACATGGCCAGATAATCAATCTTTTTCCATAATTCTTATTTAGGGAGTATATTGCGTGCTTTGAGAGTTTGTATTCTAATTTCAACCCTAAATAAACCACTCTGAAATAATTGGCATTAAAGGAGACAAACACAGCATAAAATAATCACATATCAAAAAAATATAATAAATTCAGAATATGGCTAAGACATAAGTCAATAGTGACGAATTTAATGTAGTATTTTTCTTTTCTTTTTTATAATTTTGAAAGTAAAATATATGGTGTATTGTGTGACGCGTAACCTTCATCATTCAGTCGCTACATCAATTTTCATTTCACATTATATAGTCTTGTTGAATAACAGGACTTATGACATCGCCAAAAACTTCTTCAGATAACATAACCTGCTAACCCCTGATGCACCAAATTCCATCACGTTAAGCTATTAGTTGTAATTTGGAAACTTGTGATAAGTTTTGGAATTGTTATGTGATTATTGCAGCACGTGACAATAATATGTTGGCCGACTCTTGAAATGCTCATTAACAATTAGATTGTTAATAAACAAGCAATGACTCTGAAAATGTTCAATAATTATCAAATGTGCAATAAACAACCAATGACTATGAAAATACTCATTAATTGATGTGAGTGCAATAAACAATCTCACTGGAAATTGTTCGTTCATTATTGTGTGTCCTGTCATACATGGAATTGTGTACACATACTTGCATACTGCAACTGCCTTTAAAAATATTCTGCATTCTTTGCAGGTATTTACATTGCAAGTCACTTTTTACCCTTTTCAAATTTTACACACTGCGTATTACAATTGATCTGCCAAATTGTTAAATTTAGACAATTTTTTTTTTTTAATTCCCTTGTTTTTCAAACTGATTATGATGCGTGCACAATTAAAAATATTGATGAAATTACATTGCTAAAAACTTTGTCTAAAATTTATCTACTGCATTTTACATGTCATTTTAATGCGCACACCTATTCCTGGACACATGCTTATTTACAGAATCTGCTTAGATCGTAGCAAGTACTTTCGGGGTTTATGAACAGTCTTGAATGTACCATTTCATCTGCCAAATGTTTTGGTTTTTGTCGCACTTTCTTGCTACTTCGCCCCACATTTTGGGCAAGACATAAAATCTCCCCACCAGTTAGGAAAGACATATATGATGTGGGATGTTTGCTTAGGAATGGTAAACTTCATCCTGTATCTCACCCAAGACTGGAATGTGTGGTTGTTGTGCCTGGTACCAGCTTGGTAAAGCAATGATATAGGTTGTGGGCCAATGGCCACGGTGATCCTTGGCTTTTCTGTTGATGCTGGTGATGCTGTGGTGCAAAATGGACACATGCTGACACTAATTCTGTTACAATAACTGTTGATTTAGTGTAGAAGTAAAGGATGGAAGCCCCATTACCACAAGCTTTTAATTGCACAGGAAATTGGGTGTAGGACCCATAATGTATAATACTCCTAACACACTGACATTATACTGTGGCATTTGGGGTGCCGTTCTCGAAGTTACTGTGAATGTAAAGAAGTAATAAAATGTGGGAATTAATCAAACATGCTTTTATCGTTGCGAAATGCATTCACCTCTGACATTGCCCATTCTAAGTTGATATGGACTCGGCACTATGGCCTGCCAATAGCCAAAGTGTCTTAAGAAAGGTTAA
The DNA here is from genome assembly GCA_029891345.1 of Dryococelus australis. Taxonomy (NCBI): domain Eukaryota; kingdom Metazoa; phylum Arthropoda; class Insecta; order Phasmatodea; family Phasmatidae; genus Dryococelus; species Dryococelus australis. Next base: position 339,810,852 of record CM056993.1, on the reverse strand, counting down.
TCACGAATGCTGTTACTGTATTACTTGTTGGTAAGTAGCTACTGGTTCACCCCTCGGCATAAGTAAATTAAGTTTCATGTTAATTACACTATCGAAAAGGTACTTGATTTCCACTGAAAAGTTGTTGGGCTGAGGGGACACACTGAGATCACGAATATCGAGCAGCTTGCTGGCTGATGTTGTAGGTCAGACTATGATATCATCTCCAGCCCGCTCAAAATATGGTGTTTATTAATGCGGTTTTAAATCTAATATATAATTATGCAGTGTAGAGCACAACATAATGGAGACATATTCGTGGCTATAAAATACTGATTAACGACAGTGAAAATGATGTCATGGGTATGTCGCCATGCTTGCACAGAGATATAACAGAAATGGAAATATATGACACACATTGTGTGTTGGAAGAAACATCTTGGCACTCTAAAGATCTTTTTTTATTATTTGCTACTAATTTAATCGCATCAAATGTTGTTGTGTTGATGGTGTGCTGCCCTTTCGTCAAGCTTTTTGCAGCAGCACCATGCAGTCTTTGGAACATGCATGATTTATAGTAGCCTTGGACTAAATGATGCACTATGTGGTGCATCTTTATGACAATGAGCTAAGTGTAACTTCAATTTGCACCCTGACAAAGGAAGGTATTGAATGCTTACTGTCACATGGGTGACATTTTAATGCAATGTGAGGATTACTATGTCCTACTTTTCTTAGCACTACACTTGGGGTCGCAGCACTGTATTTCAGCCAGCAGGCCTGCCAAAGTTGTACCAATTGATGGCACAGTGTTACTGGACCAGGGAGGAATTGAATGGTATTGATTAGAAAAGTGCTGTTTGATGAGTTACCAGGGTAGGGCACCAGCTTGCGGTGCGAGCACGAGGCTGTTGTTGATATGAAGACTCTCAGGGTCGTGTTTCCGATGGCTGTTAGCTGTGTTTCCTCCTGTCCACCATCTTTGACAATATTGCCAGTCTTGATGATTTCTCCACCAGAAAAACATTACATTCAGATAGTCTAGACTAGTTAGGGCTGTTGGTCTCTCTCAAACACCAGCTCACTCCCAGTGGGTTGTTGTGGCCATCCAATGCCATGATTCAAGTATGTCATAATTAATAAGTCACTATGAAAGAGGTTATGTAGTCGAGAAGCAGCTAATACAATAATAATGCAGGTCTTACTGCAGCATACTTTTATTGTATTGCTTATTAAATTCCATCTGGGCACTGAAATGTTACCAACCACGATTCAAGCTAGGTGGGCTCCTAAACAAACAAAATGGCCAATGGATTACATGACTATAATGTGAATTATGTCTCGGCCATATACAAGACGGACCATGAAGTGGGGCGATCCGTACTAGGGCGAGCAAATATAACGGTTCCGGTAAATTAAATAACAGACAGAATTACATAATAATTTACTAAAACGATAAAGTACCCTGAGCACCGAGATGCACTGGTCACCCCATGAGAGCAAGGACGCTACTACTTTACTCTTGGTACAGAGCTCACTCGTTGGCAGAGACTCCCATTGGTCAGATCACATGATGTGATTAAAACATAACTATGATAATTAAATGAAAGAGAATGGACACTTCAATGCCAATATTTTGTGTAACTATAGAAAAAACCCTTTTTAATAAAATAAACAAATGTATATATAAATTAAGAATACCAGAGAGAAACTTCCTGTTCCCGGGGTCCTTCCCCTGCAAGGTCAAATATGCCAATGTAGAAATAATTTGTGGCAAATTATTTGAGTCCTGACGTTTGTACATATAAAAACTAATGAAATTTTTTTAAAATTATGAGGTTATATGGCCAAATGGTTTAATGCACTGATTCCCTTGGATACAGAGTTGCAGAACGCTTGCAGAAAGTCAATATCGTAATACTGTAAATACTGGTCATACTGGATCATAATATTAAATAATGCAAAACCTCAAAACACTTCAAATGGATAAAAACCCAATGTAATTTATTATAAATAATATTTATAAACTAACTTATACATATGCTATAAATGCGGCCATTTTGGGTTTTTATAAAGATGGTGTATCAAGAACTTTAACTGTAAAACACGTAATATTTTAACACAACACTAAATAGGCAAAAATTATTATCAATACCTCACACAGGACTTTGAGACCATTTGTCATGTACTTATGCGGTTTTATCGTGTATGATGTGTTTCTGGTTATATTCTTACAGACCCAACTTATATATATGTATGTCGTATTTCAATTGGTACACTAATGCACGATGCGGTACAAAGCTAAAGGCACGTTACACGTAATATTCTGTACTAAATGATACTGGTGAATCAAACAAAACAATATGTTATTGCAGAAAAGAAATAAACAATTAAATAAATACTGCGAACACAGTACACTTAATTATACTTTCTAACCAATTGAGTTATACCTTTAAAACACATCATACACTTTCTTGCTCTACATTTGATGGTGCTTGATTGGACAAGGGGGAGAAAGATACTGGATAGGTACGATGAAGAATTCTGTAATGTTTTCCTTGTAGGGCGCCAGCTCAGGGAGAGCATAATGGTGCAGGGGTCGTGTGGCCGACGGATTGTCCCCCAATGTCCTCCTCTTCTCTAGAAGTACTGCTGCTGTAGACCTTGCTGCTCTAAATGCTGGAAATTCTTGGTCTAGTGGGGCTGTTGGCCTCCCACAGATGCCACTCACTCCCAAAGCGATGTAGGCGTCCCAATGCCAATAACAAATACGTACTTTGATGCATATTTACAGGTTAAATGGTCGAAATGCAATCAGAGATATAAAATAATGTTACTTTTAATGCACATTAATTTATTTGCCTTAAAGTTCACTCTTCTACTGTGGGAAGCTCTGCGCTAAGCATCGCGAAGCTAGCGTGGACTAGACGCAGTACGCCACGATGATAAGTCGCGGTTCTTCTGCGACTTAAGCGAATTTTACAAAATGCATCTTCCATTTGTTGAACAATCATGTGTGGCCCGGTTCATTTTGAGACAAAACCAGCCCAGTATTTTTTGTGCCCAGTGGACTGGGGGTGTGCCCGCACATACATCTGTTCTCTTGCTCTCACTGAGGTTGGCATGGCAAGATGTGAGGGGAATCCATAGTGCAGTCTAGAGGCACTATTGCTCTCTTGCTTCCTCCTGCGCTCTCTCTCTCTTCCTCCCGGTCTTCTCCTGTGGTCGGAGAGGAGGTGTGCCACCTGAACTCTCCCAGGAGGGGAAGTTCGCGATCTTGGAGCAGTTGTGCTGATGACTTCCCCGTGGCCTGGTTAACACATTTTCGCAGTGTGAAGAGTGCTGCTGGAAAATGTTATGCCCAAGACACATGGTTTTCTCCCACACGAAGACAGAGTTGCGTCTTGAGCTCTTGATTACATCTCTCAGGATTTTCATGATAGTGATAAACTGCTCTCCTGTGGTATCTCACACCCAATCTCATGCAGTTGTCATGCCAGACATGCCCTGTAAACTGCAAACCATTGTCACTTAACAGGGTATGCTTGTAGCCCCAGCGGGTGAAGAACTCGTTTTCGATAGTTTTTCCCACCCCACTCGCACGTGCGCTTGAAATCTTTTCCAACGACGTGTGTGGGTAAGGTCCCATCAAGAAAAGCATAACTGTTTCAAAGGGCTCATGCTCTTCTCGCAGTTGTTGTTGTTGTTTTGATGTTAGCTGTGGGCTCTTCTGCTTTAGAAACAATTACACATTTCACATATGCACATTTATGCACACACGTGCATTGTGACACCAGGCCAATATGAATGTTTCAGTACGTTTCTATGAGTATGTTCTGCACCTGGATAACCAGCTTAATCACTGGTATTTGCTTGAGACAGGACAATATCACATGCCACGACCGGAACTTAAACACGCCACATGTCTTTTTCGTTCCACGCACGGGTCTCAACACAGACTATTAGCACCCATCAATTTTCCAAAGTCTGATTCGGGCACGTTTCCATCCATTTTGTGGTAATGGGCTAAGACATCTGGGCTGTAATTACCACATCGTGGATCGATGTTAATAACAGTGTAACTGGAAACACCGCCATAGCCTGGAACTGCAGCAGTGTGTTTTCTAGCATTTTTTCGCGTAGCAGGGAAGGCAGAAGAATACCTTCCCACTCTTCTTTGTTGTGTGCTACTGTATTAACTGGCGAGAGGGAGAGATAGTCTGTCAGGTGTTTCTGCACTACTGCCATCTGCTGAACTTCAAAATCATAGGATTACAGGAATAATGCCCAGCGGGTTAGCTCGCTCAAACTTTCCGGTGTATTGTGTAACCATAACATACACCTGTTATTTGTGCATAGAATAAAATGCTGATATTCCAGTAGCTGCCTGTATTTATTCAATGCCCTGACTACAGCGAGCCACTGTCTCTCTCTCTCTCTCTCTCTCTCTCTCTGTCTCGTAGACATTGTAACAGCTTTCACCAGCGCGAAACTTTGCACTACTGTAGTCGATTATCTGACAGACTCCGTTGTCGGAGAGGTGAAAAAGAACCACTCCAAGTCCCTTTTCACTGGCATCTGCCTGGATATATAAGTGGTGCATCTGGTCATGCCATGTGAGGGTGGGGCACTTCCAGAACATGCTCTTTACCTCATAATGGCTCTCCTGCTGTGAAGTATCCACTAAAATCTTATGTTCGGTGACATAAGCTCAGTTAACAGTGCTGTGATAATAGGAAAGCCTTCAATATACTCTCTCACACAGTTATTCACCTCCTAAGAATTTCCGGAGCTGTATAAGTGTGGTTATCATGGCATGCTGTTCGAATATACTCAGTTGTTCTTCCGTCGGACAACTGCCATTCTCATTAACAATATGACCCAGGAATTGGATGTCAGCTTCCCTTATGTGATACTTGCTATAGGCGCAACTTAAACCATTGATGCCCATCAGTTCCAGCACTAGCGAGAAGTGGTAGATGTGTTATTCCCATGACAATGACCATATGATGACATCGTCGAGATAAGCAAGGGCGAATTAACCGTCGAAGCCATCCAAAACCCTTACTATTATCGCCTGAAAAGTGGCCAAAGAACACTTTAAGCTGTATAGCATTGCACTAAAATGGAAACATCTGACATCGGATGCAGTAAACGCCATCTTACGTCTGTCTGCTAGGTGTACTGGGGCTTGCCAGTACCCACTGTGTAGTTTGATTGTTGTCATTACCTTTGCATTGCTGAGCGAGTTTATGGCGACTTTTACATGGGTGTACGGCGGAAGGCACTCTTCGTCACCTGATTAAGCTTACGGAAATCCATGGAAAAGCACCAGGATCCATCTTTAGTGGAGCTAAATCTATGGTGGAAATAAATTCACTCTCTTTCGGCCCAATCATTCCTTCTTGCTGCATTGGTAGTATCGTCAAAGGCCGTCGTAAACTGGCAAGTCAGTGGTTAGTGTTATTGTGTGTTCTACTACAATTGTGTGGAGTAGTGGTCTGCGGCTGAAAATACATCTCGACGTTCGTCAAGTAGGCGCCATACAGTGTCCCGCTGCTCTGGCGGTACTCCGAGATCCAACTCATCCAGTTTCACTTGGGATACTGACCCAGTTGACACTGGGTCCAGGTTGTACAAGGTGCATCTCTTCATCTAAAGTAAATTCACTGAGCAGCTGGCTCTATAACAATTTGTTGTTTAGACAGGCAGGGAACACCTAAAATGATGTCTTCTTTGAGCCCGTAGGAAACATAAGCTATTGTTAATGTGTTGATGTGCAGCAAGTTGCACAGTTTATTGAACAAGTGTCATAGAACTTACATTAATAAAATCTGGCAGACAAAATTATAGGACTCTGCAGTGTCAATGACCACCCTGCAGCGGTTATTAGTGAGATATACGTCAACGTGAATGAAGCCATTTGATGTTCCTGTGATTTGTGATATGAACAGTCGTTATGGAGTCTGATCAGTTTTCGCAACACTGGTGTGACTGACGACCATTCGGCCTACACGAATCGTGAATTTCCTGGTGGTGGCACAGGTTTGTGGTTACTGTTGCACTGTTCCTTCGCGACACGGACAGAGATTTTTCCAGTGTGGCGTACTGCACCAACTACACATGTTGGGCGTGGCCCGACTCGTAAATGACATACGCGATGTGACTGCACTGTTACCTGCTGATGCTGGATCTGATACAGTTCTGAATGTTTCTGACAGATGTGTTGATTTTTATGTCAGTGTAGATGCTAATAGTTCTACATCACTGATATCCCGGCTCTTCGATGCAGAGCTTTCCCGAAGTGTTTGTCCACCGTGATGGTCACATGGTGGTCGAGTGGCAATACTGGAGCTCAGCAGGATCACACTTTGTGAAGTCCTTCAACAACTGTTTTAAATGATATGTTCATACGAGACTTATCTTTACTGTCAAGAAATTGTACAGAGGTTCCTCACCCTGTTCCTCCAGGATTATCTGGCTTTGTACCCGAAGCGACGTAAATGTACACGCAAAGCAGAACAGGAAGCTGTTGTCAAACTCGCCCCAGGTGGTGACATAGTGGACTACTCACTTCCATGATAGCTTGGCATCGCCGCTCAGACATTCTACAATACTGTTTGGCCAGTCATCTGCAGCAATGCCGTACCAGCTGAGGCGACTTTCACAGACATGTAGAAATGCTACTGGATCCACACTTGCGATTTCCGCGTAGGTCGGCAGTGTTAGAAAATGTAAAGGTGTTTTTGCTCGATGTTCCACAACTCGATGTTTTCCCAGGACACATGGTATAACAAGTGCTGTCTGAAGCAGTGGTGTAAATTGGCGTCGCCTTCCTACACTTGACCACATGTGGGTGCAGCAAAAATATACGTTGCACACACAGAATCCATGCTGCACATGACAGTTGTTTATTTTCTCCACCAAACACTTGTTGATGTAGGCAGGCCTCCACCTGAGTGCAGTTTAGTTGACTCATAGCGTTTCCCACGAAAACTACTGCAGGTAATTCTGGTGTGGCGTTTAGACTGTTTTGTTGGCTGATAGGCTGTACTTCTGCATTACATCGAGCACAATCAATGTAAATATTATCTTTGGTAGTTCTTAATGTTGCCTGTTCTTGTGACGAGATAAACTGCACGTAATACACTCATCATCATCGAGTGCATGCGAGTGTTACTGTTTCTGCTCCTTCACACGAACTGTACTTTGCATATTTTTGCGAGTTTGGCAAAAAATGACATGGTGAGTGTCCTGGTATAATTTTATAGACGATGCATATGCAGAGCACTGGTACTCGAACATGGTTAGCAAAGCCCTGTACTTGGCGAGGTCTCATACAGTGCACACACACATCCTGCAGTGTGCCGACGATGGTATGTCCCAGTACTTTCTCTGATAGTTATGTGTTATTGTGCTCCACCTTTGCTTGGAGCCATGACACTGCGGTAGGATTGTAGCAGACTCATTTATCCCCACAGGAAATCCATAGAAAACAGGTCTGTCGAAAGTGCTGAATGCAAAAATTTCCTGCACAGTGAAGTTGGGTTTCCATTGACAGCTAGCTACTCCAAGTGACCCGAGTCACCCACGTGATGCAGTTGACATGAGAAAATCGACATCATACAAATCCGTGTTTACACTCGCCCACATTGGCCACAGGGCAGTTATGCTTAGACTTCTCCATTCAAGTTGGCGACCATTGTACAGAAAGAAAAAGGTGCATGGCCTGCATTGAATTATATATGTACCTTATGCTCTGGCCATGAACTAATGGACCAGAGTTGTGGGGTGGTGCTCACTCCGAATTAATAAAACCAAAGTTCTAAGTATCAATTTTAATTATAAATAATTACATGATGAATGGGGAAACACACGATGATGGCCCGAAGTGGCGCGGCGACGCGACAACCCCGCTACAAAGTTCGGATGCTTCTACTGTATAGTAATAGCATGGAGCCCGCTGGTTGGCTGGTACTTCCGCCTCTGATCACGTGACCATGATCTGCATACACCATAATATTAATAATGAACTGAGGTTATGCAAATTGAGATGAACGCTCTAACCATTTCTTTGCAAACAAACATACCCATTTCAATAAAATAAAATTAAAAATATTCTGTTCATGGTGGGCAGGGTTGCCACACAAAAAACTAACCTACAATCGGCGTCACACCTGAAGTGAGCCAATGGCTCGTGGGATGGTTCTCGAGTACAACTTATTACCTAAGCAAACATTTAACACTAGTAAAAATTTTGTGGAACATAGTAAAAAACTTCTAATAATTATATATTTAAATACAAGTCGGGTTAGGAAAACAATCCTCACATGGTTTACACTGTTGCCATTCTGTGATGTCGCTACATATCCATGGAGTCAATTGGAATTATTCGGGCCCCCCATCTTTCCCAAGTACACCTCAAGACATGTGAGAAATGTATCCACATTGTCATGTTATTGTATGGCGCTGGCCTGCGACTTAGCCTCCGTGCATGAGGGTGCTTGGTGCGACTCCAACACACCACGTGAGCACACACTGACACTTTTAAATAATCATAACACAAAACAAAACACTTATAACTATCAAAGCACTTGGCAACTGCCTTGGTACTTACATGCAGGGATACGAAACCCTCGTGTACACAACATATCCCTTAATTGCTCATCAGACACTGATTGAGGATAATAATAAAAGAATATTTAACACCATTGGAATGCATTAGTGTACATTGGGCACTTAACAGAATTAACTTTTACTAACAGGTGCAGAAATAAAATATAAATACAATACATATAACAGTTACAAAAAATAAACACAAACATATGTCATTCCTAACCCTTCAAAACATAAACATAACCCTGACATTTCACACGCGCAAACATAGCACTCAGTGACAGGAGCACTGTGTTCACGTTGGTGGTGGACTAACTTCATGGAGCACGTGGCAAATGGACTTGAGACTTGTAGGTGAATCACGTCTCACATAAACACATACATACATGGCAATGGCTTGTGGACATAGGTGCTTCTCCGTGGTTTTTTGTGCGGTGTTATGTGTTGGCAGGCATGACGTGGTGAATTGTCTGTGGCCAAGGTGCTTTCCATATCACAATTGAAGGGTAGAAATTGTAATGCTGCTACGGCAGCCCATTCATTCCTCCAATGTCTCGATCACCTTACAGCCGTGGCTTCACGGGAACGTATTGATAACTACTGGATTATTTCCATGAATAGTTACCTCTCGGTAGAAAGGAACAAAAATGGCTGGAGTGAATTAAGTTATTTGGAAAAATTGTAATACCTACTCGCTGTTTTTTTGGCGACATTCACCGATGTACTCTGGTCTGATTTCGTCGCCCCAGCATGCACTAATGCGATAGACGACTGCAGTGGTACAAATGCAAAATGAAATGGACACGATCCCTTTATTTAAATAATATTGATTTACTAATGATTGCTGCTGAAAGTTGATTATACGGAGAGCATGCACAAAAAGCGCACATCCTGTGCAGTGAGCTAGTCCGATGCCAGAGGTCAGAATACGAGAGCATCCCTGGCCAGCTAGGAAGATGGCTGCGAGTGGTCTCGGTAAGCTCTGAGACACTTTTAAAAGAACAACAAAGAATACAAATCACACACAACTGATTGATTAAACATGCTGCAAAATTATGCACTGCTAATTAAAATATGTTAGAGTTATTCCCATGTTTCTAAAACTTTACTAACTGACATTACAAATTATGTCTAAGGAATGCCTCCACACATACAGGTTGATATGAAATGAGTGCAAACATTAAATGATCGTTAAATGATATATAAAACAAAATGTCACTCTAATTTTTATTACTTATTGACTAACGAAAATTAAAGAATGTTACGTTTGGATTGACATGGACTGCGTTCCCTGCCTTAAGCCTGTTCACCACACCACCTTCTAGAAGCCACCACAACCATTATGTACAATGTGTGGGCGTTGTAGCCGAAGCCACCATTCCGCGTGTGTGCATGTGTACGTTCCATGTAGTACGGTGTTGTGCAAAGTGTTTATTTTTTTTCTAGTAATCATAATATTTAATTTCAGTGAGTTCATTGTACCTGGCTATAGCCCATGCAATTAGGTGTACGTGTTATTGTTTTTATTCTGCAGTGTTGGTTTTGTTTCATCCCGGGGTTATCGTATACCAGTGTAAGTGACATATGATATGTGTTATTATATATTATTCATTTCTAACCTTACCTACAATTGAGTACCAAGACAAAGCGTATCAATTTATTTATTTTAATGTGTCATGTGTTGTTTTGCCTATACACTCAGAGCAGCATATATAAAGAACACTTCATAGTGGACACACATAAAGAGTGAAACAAAATATTAACAGTGTGCTAATATTATTTGTAATATACCGACAAACGAATTATGTGACGAAAACGTCATGGGAGCATAACCGACAATCATAACATAAAAGGAGTGTTTTGAAACACTGTCCAATGCCAGTATTACTGAATGTTCGGCTAGCGAACCAACCAATGCACATGATGTGTCGGAACATGTTTGTTGTGTTTTAGAAATGTAATAAATTTAATAGCATGTGTTTTTAAGAGTTAAAATTATTTTTAAGAATTTTGCCATTAATTTTATGCTCATTAAAATGCCAGTTGAGAGGGATAAGAGCCTAAGACTTTATAAACAGCCTGAATGCACCTACACGAAAGTGAGGTTAGACTACCACATGAGTGATAGTGGTTGAACTTGTTTTTATTTTTAGTAATATTTTATATGTATCTTTTTGAGCTATATTAGAATATGTACTAGTGTATTACCATGAGCCCTATGGCTGGATACTTCAATACATGTTTCATTTTTGCATAATTATTAAGTCACGTTATGTGTCATGTTGGTGGTAGTTGCAGCCAATGAGATCTTGTCATGCCTAATTCTAGTTATTCTGGCACTAGTCTTCACCTGAGGTGGCCACAGTACAGCAGGACTTCGAGCAAATTGAATCGTTTAATATCAATCGTCCTTAATTTATGCTTATATAGTAATTAACCAGATGCATTGTTGTTTTCCTAGATCGGTGTTAGTGCCACCCCGCAACCCATGCCATATTGTACATGGCACCATAAGTTTCATGTAGGCATACTGCCATTTCTCTGCTTTAGAGCTGTTCTTTCTATAAGAGTAACCACTTAATGTAAATGCACTGTATTGAGAGAGATAATAAATAAATTAACTTCACAGAATACCAGCATGTTTATTTAACCCAGTCTCATCCCAACTGTTTACTACATTTTCGTAAACTAAAAACCATTTGAGTAATTATTGCATTGGGAGGCCAGAACAGTCAATTTAAACACGTGTATTGGCATCTGTGGGAGCACAACAGCCCCCACTAGGCTAGGCACAACTGGATATAATACTATGGTGATCGTCAAATCTTTGTGTGTAATAATGGTAACCAGATGTTTGCCCCAAGATTTATACAGGCAGAATGACAACCAGGGAGGCAACATGCATCGTCGGCATTCACAACCGCAACCTATTCTCGTGCTCACTAGCACTGTTGTCCATTCCCTGATTTTTACTTAAAAATCTTCATTTCTCTTGTAACTTCCCCTGGAGTCCAACCTTGCCGCCCTCAAATTGTGCTGCATTGTGCCCGCCATTTTATCTAAATACATCAGCCAAGTGAATCTACATTTCCTATCATTCCTGTGTATTTAAGTGTCTTTCCTTGTGCCTCTTCAGTGTGTAGGTCTTGTGTGCCACATGAGATTACATGTGCCCCCATATGACTACCATGCCTGATTTCTACCACGCCACATTGATGTGAACATTCGTGTCCCATATCATAAAAAAAAAACAGGTTTTAAGTTTGATGTACACACCAGGAACTGGACCCACAAGATTTTCAAGAAGAAAGACACAGTGATAAAATGAGGTATTGAAACTGTATGTGCCATGTCCACACAGCCATCTCTAGTGTGTGTGTTCACGACAGACCGGCCAAAAACAATACTCGCTCGTACCAACAATCCCATTGCCATTCCACCCGTCATGGTTGAAGCCAAAACATTCTGTATTGTGTCTGTACACAGTGAGGACAAAACAGACCGGGAGGGCAAGTGCACGGTTTCCGCCCCAAACATGCATATTAGTCAACTCCCGCCACACTGGCGGAAACGTAAACATTCACGCCGCCACAACCGACAACAAACTTATGTGGACTGCGCCCTCCAGCCTTAAGCCCGTTCACCATACCACCATCTGACAGTCACCACAACCATCTCTGTGCCACTTGTGTGTGTTGTAGCAGATGCCACCGTCCCACGTGTGTACAGAGTGCTTACCGTGTAGTGCAGTATAGTGCAAAGTGTTATATATTTTATTTTAAGTATAACATTTTTATCTAAATTCAGTGAGTGTGGTGCCATGTTACCAGAGTGCCAATGCTAATTGGAATGTAATGACATTTGAATTACATGTCTAAAATATCACTAGAACAAAACAGAAAATCCTAACCTAAAACACTAAATGTCCGCTTAGCGAACCATCTTTTCACGTGTTGTGTCGAACCAAGTGACCATTAATTTTTTAAATGTAATAAAGTTTATTGTATGGGTATTGAAGAGCTGCAATTAGCAATAAGTTTTTTTTGTCGGTAATTTTATGTTTATGAAAAAATACTTGTTGAGAGAGGAAATAGCTCCTGCTGAGATAAACAGCCTAAATGCACCTTCACGAGAAAAAAGTTAGATTACCACGAGTGCAGAGTGGTTGAACATTGTTTTACATCGTTAGTAATATTTTATATGTAATTTTTGATCATTACATAATTATGTGTTAGTACTTTCACTTCATCAGTCTTACGGGTAGCCACTTTATTTCGCTTTTCATTTTAATTTAAATTTAAATTGAAAATTTAAAGTTTAATTTAAAGTTAAAAACTTACATGTCACGTGATATGTTGGAAGCAGTTGCAGCCAATGAGAGGGATCTCGTGCCCAACACTAGTCGGTCTGATACTATGGTCGATATGAGGTGGCCGCCGTATTGTGGGATCTCCAGGCAATCGAAACTTCTTTACTCAATCATCATTAATCTGGCTTGTAATGTAATTTTACTGGAACCATCTCGTTTTTGATTGCCCGGAGTCAGCACCACCTCACAGCCCAGTCGTATTGTGCACAACCAGCATTCTGCTTTTTATACCATACGTTCATATAGGCCTATGGCCAATTGTACTATTCCAGAGCTCGCCTCGCTATAATGGCATACCTTAAATGTCTGTGCTCTGTATGGAGGAAATATGTTAAATAATTCATGTGATGGAACATCTGCATGCTTATTTACTACAGCTCCGTCTCGGCTACTGATCACAACCTTCAAACCTTAAAGTGACCACGTAAATAATTATGGCATTGGCAGGCAAAAACTGCCTATTTAAGTACGTGTCTTGGCATCTGGGTGAGTCCAACAGGCCTCACTAGACGAGATACCACTGGATATCGTACTACAGAGCTCGTCGCAATATTGGGAGGCACCATGGTAACCACCTGTCTGCCCCTTCACTTCTACAGGCAGAGTGACTACAGAAAGGACACATGGGCAATTGGCATCATGACCCAAACCTATTCTCGTGCTCTCTAGCACTGGTGCCCATCAGAATTTCTCTTGACACATTAATTGTTTTTTATCACCTTCCCCTGGAGTCCGCCTTCCGCCCACAAATGGCTTGATGTGGGGCAATACCGACACAAATGTCGTGGCGGTTGATTTTGACCCACGTACCTGACTGCACTCCCACACTGTGTGTCGTACCTTACTTTTCCTGGTTCCTCCCATGCTGGTATGTTGATCCATACATCCAAGATGTGTCCCTCCATGTCTTTTGCTAGCGACACCATAGAACTACTCTCGGATCGCGACACGGTTGCTCGCAGTTGTGTTCCAATAATATCGCGGCATGCATGACATCTTCAATGGTTCTGTTCAGTAGCTGTATCAATGCTGCACTGAATTCTGGCATTGCTGTTTCCGCAATAATTTCCGAAACTTCCCGTTTTGGCAACTGCGAGTGAATCCAATGGATCGTGTGCCTCTTGTGTGTGATGAATGCAGTTAGAAATTCGTTTGGCTTCTGCTCTTCCAACATGGGGCGGCAATGTGCCTGAATAGAGCTGACCACGTCTCTTTAATGACTGTAGAAGGCACAGTGAAACTCTTGCCACTGTAGCCGGTAATAGATTAGCGATTTCCACCAAGACTGTGCATCTTGTTGGAGCTGCATGCCACTAACAGATAGCCCATTCCTCCCGACTTACGCCATACCTAGTGAGCATGCGAGGCAGTCCTCTAGGAAGGCAAAGGGGTCATCCGACGATGTTCCTGCAAAAGTTGGGAATATCTGAAATCTGCTAGGCATCCTCACATTTGCTTGTCCTGGTGGTGTTGTGTTGTAGTTTGGCTCAGCGGTTTCTGTTTTCCAAGCCTGTTCCATTGTGGTTCTTGTTGTTGACTGTACCACTTCTGCTTGCTATGCCACATAAGGCATGGTCGGGTAAGGTGTGGTTAGTGTAAGAAGTACGGACGGGTACAACGATGTCGGGTACATGGTAGGAATTGGCGGTAAATAGGTACTGATAGGCAAGTATGGCAATGGAGTTTCATTAGGATGGGGTGGGAGTAATGCTTCTGCCTCCAATGGTTACTGTATTACTCTGCTTACCACGTGTGTGCTGTTGGTATGTGAGTGTTACTCTCATGCTTTCGTTTCCACCATGTATGCGAGGCATTCCTTCCCTCCTGCGACATGTGCAACACTTTCGTGCTTCTCCTCCCTCTTGCTCATTATGTCTGCTTGCCAATTGAAATGTTGAATTCTCCTATCGCTACTGATTCCTTGAATGTTACTTGTTGACATTAAGTTCTTAATTTGTTGTTATACGTTGCAATGTCCATCACTTATGTGACAAGTACCACATTTAAACACTAACCCACTTGCTGTTGTATGCTCTTTCTCACTGAGGCATTTCTGGTGGAATTTGTTTTGACAGTTCCGGCAATGTAGGATAAGTGCCCCTTGCCCATCGCAAATAAGGTTATTACAATAACGTGGTGTTTGTTAGTTGGGAGTGTCTGATTCCATATTGGTTACTCGCGACTGCACTGTTTCTGCTTGTGAATTTTCCCGTGACACTACTGTTTACACTGTGTGTGGTTGTTCGCGGATGGTAGCGGGTTGGCTGTTTGTTGTTGAGTTTGGTTGACTGTCGCAATTACAGCATTGTGCGCCTCGCCCGAATTTGTCAACAAAGTCCAATGGGAGTACTTTGAGGCACTGTAGGCACAATTGTGTGGGTGTCGTGCGGGATGTGGTGCAGCTGGCCATGTTGTCATTCACAGCGACGTGTGCAACACGGATAACAGTTCAAGTCTACGTGTGCGACATGGTGGTCAAGATGTAGCAGCCCCGCTCAAACATATGCGAGCGCAGGGGAAACAAACTGGTCCTGCTCAACTGACTGCTGGCATGCAGCACGAGCGACGAGTGCAGTGAAGGAGGGGAACTTCTCCATCCTTTGTTCCTCCCTGCTGTCCTGCTGGGCACTGCTGCTGGTGGCAGAGGGGGCTGGCATGGATGCGCCCTCCCTTCCTTCCTTTATCCTGTGTCCTGTATGGTGGCGTGCGCCCTGATGTTACGTGCTGCACCAAGATGGCCGCTATTCTCGCCCTACTTCTCTGCTTTCCCCACAATGGCGACAAACCAGCTTTGCACGTCCTTTTTCGTACAGTGCACGTGGTCTGGTTCAGGCGTCTGTAAGGCATTACGACACTGTATATGTTTTCCTCTGCTTCCTCTCATCGCAGGTAGGCAGTTAGACAGGGTTAGGATGGCGTAGATGGTCAGACTGAGGTGGGAAAAATTTAGAAAGGTTGGTCAAAAAATTCGTACATGGAATTTGGCACGATGGGAGGGTGCCAATTTGACAGCTGGCATGGCTTGGAAAGGGCTTGATTGGTAAGTTATGAAGGTGGCGAACAAAATTTGGAAAGAGGTGTTTGGAATTATATACCACGTAGGCGCTAGTCGTCGCAGTGGAGGCGTCAATGAAGTTATTACTGTAGAGCTGAATCCTCGTAACCTCAGGGTGCTGTGGACCGATCACACGGCCAAACTTTCCCGCGATGAGCTTGCTGTTCACCTGATATGTAGGCCTCGTTGTTTGCTAAACGTGGGCTCTTCAGGCTGCCCAATCACCGAGTGTTAGTGCAAATTATTGAAGTATTGAATTGACGCAACCAGACTCCCTATGCATGGTTTGTTAGGGCCAAACCACATGCCCATAAATGCTATTAATATTTAGTTTCCTGAAAATCACACACAACTTGCATAAGAAAATGGTGGGTTTTAAGGGGCCCGTGCCCTGAAATGCCTTTCGGCGACTGAATAAAAAGAACTCGTCAGTTCATGCTATCTATTGGAGATTCTAACATTCCGTTCAGTAGAACAGCTTACACAGTTGCACCCTTTCAGCATGTGGTGAAGGCAGAAACCAAATGGTTCTTGAGAAATTGAACCATTGCAGAGAAGTTTCAGTTGGTGAAGAATTGAGGCCATCTGGGTGGGAAAAGAGCGAACAAGATCTCACACTGTCCTCTCCCTCGGGGTGCGGCTTGCTGACGGAGGGCTGGCGGGAGGGGTCTTATGCGCAGCGTAGGGTTTTACTTACACACGTAGAAGAACATATGTACCGTTACATTCTACAAACAAAATTAAACACTGCAAATACAATTCAAATAATTATATCTGAGGCTTACCTTGCAAATAGTGTGAAATGGAATGGTCAAAATACTGGTGGTGGTGAAAATAAAAATTTATGAAACCCAACAACATTGTAAAAACAATAACACTGGGGAATAGGATATCTAGGTATCTTTACTTTATTTGCTGGTCACGTGTCCTTATAACATATCGAGAAATATTGCTGCCAAAATGTTTTATAACCCTTTGATGCAATAACATGTGTTTGTGTAACACTCTGGCCACTCTCTCTGACTGGCTAACACACGTGGCATTACCCTACTTTGTACTGAACTGCACTTGCCCTCTCCTGTACTTGCATGTACCACTCTTGTACTTACAAGTACCACTCCTGCACTCCCGCGACACTGATACATCTTGCCGGTGATCAATCGTCGAGTACGCATGAATGCTGCGCTGAGGAGCGACCGGCGTGACAAACGGTCTAAGGTGGGGAACGGCACACGTCACAGTACTTGCACTCTTTGTCAAATTTACCAGGCTTTTTGTTAAACATATGTGCCTGCAATGATCAGCATGTTGATGTTAAAGGGGAGTTATCACATTCTTTTATTTCAGTGGGTATCTTCAGCAGTTCTTTCACTATTTCTTTCTTGAAGGCTGTGATGGACAATTTTTTCGTAGAACATAAGTTATATATGATCGGTGAATTCAAAAGTGCAATTCCAAAAATAACCTCAACAGCAAGTTTGTGATACCATTTACTGGCCTTCATAATCTTGTGTTATATTTTGATATTTAATCTTAAATGTCAATTGAAGATTTGCCTTTGTTGTAACCAAAAACCATTTTGGCGTCAATATTTCCTTACGATTGTTTTTTTCAAAAACTCCCATTTCAGCTGTGTGTTTGGTGGAAATCATTAGCATGTCGCGTTTATCTTTCCTCTTGAAAACAACAATGCCACTCTAATTTTTTTTCGCAATAACATCGCCTTTTTTTCAACTCTTTACAAACGACTTCTTTCGAATTCCCTTTTCGGTTTTTCCTCAACGTTCTCAGTAAATGAGTTTTTCTGTCCAAAAAACAGTTAGCGAGTTGTAAGCTGGAATAATATTTATCAGTAACTATTGTTCTGCCAGCATCAAGAAGGCCTTCAGATATTTTCATTACTATTTTTGTTGGCACTGCTCCACAATGATCCCTTTCCTTTCCAAAATACATACTGAAATTCCATATTTATCTGTGTGCAGAAAACAATCTGAACAATTTAATTCCATACTTGCTGGACTTGTTTGGAATATACTGTTTGATTGCCAGCCTTCCTTTGAATGGTACTAAAGACTCGTCGATAAAAACAGTCTCTGAGGGTGCGTAAATTTTTTGAAAATTTGTTTTCAACTTATCAGTCAGGGGAGAAATCTTGTGTAGTCTGTCACCCTCGACTTGTTCCTTGTTATCTGAAAAATGCCAGAGCCTTAGCAGCATTTCGAATCTATTTCTGTTCATGACAGCTGGAGCCAAGTCATAGTTGTATAAGATGTCTTTGCTCCAATAACAGCGCATTGTAGGTTTTCGGACAAGCCCCATGTAACAAATAATTAAAAAAAAAAAAAAAGAATTTGTCTTGCACGTCAGTTGGGACCCACTTTAGTGTTTATTTACACTGTGCGTTACTGAAAGTTCGCTCTGCATATTTATTTGTTTGTTCGACCATCATCTCTAATATGTCTTCATTGACGAACATTAATTCGACAATCTTGATTGGTGTGGCATTTCTCAATTCCTCTCTTACTTCAGAATCATTACCAGATTGCATGCTAAAATTAAAGTGTTTATTTCTTCCACTGGGGCCAGTCCACTGATCTTCGGGTAGTATAACTGCAGGTTGGCTAAGATATATTTTGTCTACTATGATACCCGATGGGAAGCTAGCAGAGGCTGATAGAGCAAGATCACTGAAGGAAATTTTACAAACTTCGATGTTTGTCCCGGCAAGTAGAGGACTATTGCAGATATTGGTGCAGCACAACAATTTAACTATAATTCAACCAATTTCATGGCAAATTGAAACAAATTTCTAATTCACAGTCACATTTGTCAATGTGCAACTCAAAATCAATTATATTTAAGGTCCCAAAATCAAAATTAATTTCCAACCTGTGTTCGCTCTTCGCATGTGGTTCTTTAAATAATCATTTTCAAGCTAAATCATCATACTTTTGATGAAATTGCAAGAATTCTCATACATTTCTTGTGATAATATTTTTGACAAATTGATTTGGCTTTGAAAAATAATGTAAATATTTGCCTTATTGACCATAATTTTAGCCTCATTCACCTGAAAATGGACTACTGACGAAAGAGTGAACAAAGTACATTTTTAAAAAAATCAGCATAATTGAGAATGAAGATTTGGGTCAAATTATCTTGATTTTGGGGAAGAGATTGACGAGATGAATCATGTTTGAAGAAGAGGTTGTAAAATTGATGTTTGAAAGTGAGGAATTTGCGTGAATTTTAGTTAAAATGTTGTGCTGCTCCAAGATTTGCAATAGTCCTCTACTCCTGCACAAATTTTCCCATTTTTCGCTGGAGGTTCATCTTTTTCTGAAGAACTGGATGAATCTTCTCCACAAACATCTAAGTCAGGATCGTCTGAGGAATTGTTGGCAGTAACATAATTTTCAGATTCTAAAAAAAAGTTAATTATTTGACACTATATCAATAACTAAAACAGAAGTAGTGCAAGATTAGATGATTTGGTAATAAAGATAATCTGGCACAGTAATGATAATTGCTGCGAACATCTGTATACTAACAAGTGAGTAGCTGCTGCCTCTGAAGCAGAGAGTATATTCTACTTGTCGGTGAAATAGTACGAACTTCTAACTAGTAAGGGAAGTTAGTTTGGTGATGAAAATTGCGGCGAAATTGCCTGTATTGCAAAAACAACTAACTTTTGACTATTAGGTAAGTACTTACCTGAATCAGAATAAAATTGACTTGCTTGTGCTAACTTCACAAAAAATATGCTCTATGAAAAAACATATTCACCAGAAACAACAAAGTTATGCCAATAAACTTCATTGGTCCAGAGAAAGAATATACACGTATGCCCTCTATGGTCGTTAAAGTGATAAGGGGTGCAACCTCTTCTGCCAAATGTGGAATGAACTTCCCACAAAACCGAATCATACCAATGAAATGGTCTATGCCCTTTGCATCCCTAAATTGGGGAAAATTTCTAACTGCTTTGGTCCTATCTCGGTCTATGGAAAAACCCCGGAGTAGAAATTTTATGATCCAGAAATGAAATCTCAGGAACCCAAAACTTGCCCATGGCAGGATTTACTGTTAAACCAGCTGTTTTCAAATATGAAAGGACATCTTCTACATGGGTCAACCATTCCCAAAAACTTTCAGAATAAACCACCAAATCATGAAGATAATTGTATACAAATTTTTAAATTTTACATCATGAAATATCTGATCCAACAGCCTCATGAGAACTTGGGCACCTGTTGCCAAATCAAAAGGAACACGTTAACTGATACAAGTTCCACGACACACAAAAACTGGTTATGTGTTTAAATTCTTTACTCAAAGGTATCTGGTGGCAAGCAGAATTTAAATCTAGGGTGGTAAAAATTTTGGCCTTACTAAACCAATGAAAGACAGAGTGCAAGTCCGGCAATGGCACAGATTCAATTGAAATTGTCTTATTTACTTTAACGTAATCAATAACCATGCGTTGTTTTCCATCAGGCTTAGGAACAAGAAAAGCTGGACTAACATACAGTGACATTGATTGTTCTATAATCTCTTTATTGATTAGGTCTTGGACCTGCAATATAAATAGCTCAAGTTTTGGAGTGGCCAAACGATACGGTTGACTTTTAACTGGTTCTTGGTCTAAAATCATATTCCATCATATCATACTCCAGCATTTTGGTTAGTCATAACTCAGTTGTTAACACACTGGGAAAACGATCACACAATTTGTGGATTTTATCTTGCTCTAAATCAGATAAATGACCAAAAGGATTTTATAAAACTTTTACTTTACAATCCACATTAATTTCAGAGGTGGTAGGAATAACTTGGTTACTAATAAAATGATTTTTTTGGGGTAAAAAAAATATGTCCCACCTGAAAATCTAGAATTAAACCAATTTTTTCTCATGAAATATACTCCAATAATATCCAAACTCAACTCGTCAGCAATGAGACATTTTATCATCCAAGTAAAACATGAAATTTTCACTTTTATTACCGCACAACCAGAGATGGGCGATGGAGCTTCCGAAACAGTTAATCATTTAAAATGGTTCTCTTCAATCAACCTAAAAAGGTTGAATTCCTGTAAATGTTTAAAAAGTTTTTTCGAAATAATAGTTCTCACAGAATCAGAGTCCACAAGTGCACTGATACAAACAAAACCTACATTTAATTCTACATGCCGAGTACTTACTTTACGAACACCAACAACATTAGGAAATTTGACAAGACCCAAGTCCAAAGCACCCACTGTGCTCACACTCACTGTGAGGTTCAGGTTGTCCGAACAACTGTTGAAAAAGGATACAAATGTTAATCCTGGGAGAAATGTGAGCATTGTAAGAGTCAATTTTGGGTTTACAACAAAAGCGAGGATGGTCGCTCACTTTTCCTCCTCACTGGGCATGTTTTATAACTGGAAACAATTTGCAATTACATGTCCAATCCTTTTGCAATAATAACAGACAGGCCGGCTATGATTACCACTGGAGGGGCCTGGTTTACTTGTGTTAACATCTCTATGTACTTTACCCACATTTTTAGTGTCTTTTGCTTAATCAGTAGGGTTATAGCATGTTGGTTTATTTTGTCTTTTGTCACTCTGTACTACAAAGGTGCATGATTTATTTGGTTGCTGCATATGAAAAGAGTTGCCTTTAAAAGAAAAATTTGGCTTTTCATGCCTCTGATCCACATAGCGCATATTTTATGAATGAATGCACATCTTATCTAAATCTGTAACATTTGTTGGTTTATCTAGAAAAAATAAGCGGGTGCATTCCTGGGGGACATGGCCCTCTAAAATGTTGTCAACCACTTCGTGTTCACTAAGTGACAACCTTAGTACTATGCAGCCACTTTAATGCTACTTACATAAACTGGCAATGCCTCATAAGGAACTTGCAAATGATTGAAATGCTTTTACCTTATTTCAGTCAAAAGTCTGGTAGGAATAAAAAAAATGCAAAATATCTTTATGGTATTCATCAAAAGTAAGGTGCTGTGCAACGGCTTGTTGTGTGCACTCACTTAATGGACCTTGAGAAACTGAGGTTCTGGTACTGAATTACTTTGGTGTAGACAAACAGTGACTTTCATGAAATATAAAAATTTATTTGTATCTAAATCAACAGTTAAAGGTAAATCTTTTAAGATTCTTCCAAGGGGGTGGGGAATTTTGCCAAAAACAGTTGAGGGTGTTTGGAAAAAAACTTGGGGAAACACCAGGAGTCATAGTGACACGGGGTTCAAATACAGCTGTGGAAATAGGTCCAAACATGTGAGCAGTGGATGGGTGGGAAGGTGTAAAACCAGCACCAAAACTTACTATTGGGATTGTGGATATGGAAACAATACCTGTGACACCAAGGGGTGTGCCTAAAAGTTGGTTCTGAGTGTTGGATGTAGAAGGACTTTGAAGGGGAAGAGCACTGATTCGATCTGATACATGTGACACAGTACTTACTTGTTGGGTAGTAGGAAAGAGAGACACATTATTTTCTGCCTGGTCAACAGCCTCAGTAAGCACTGCCACCTGGTCAATAACATTCTCTATTCTCTAATAACCCAGCCAGCTGACTTTCACATGAGTAGCCCGTCCTGAAACCATGCTGGGACTCCTCCAACCAATTCCTATTGTTCATAATCCTCACCACATATTGCACGACCAGACTCTCCATTACTTTTCCTGTACTTGATGTGAGACTCACGAATCTGTAGCTGCCAGGCCTCCCCCTATCCTCTCCTTGCTTGTGTATAGGTACCACCATAGCATCCTTCCAATCTTGTGGTAACTTACCCTCTCCTAAGGAATTTTTAAGCAGCACTTCTAAATATTTCGCCAACTCCCTGCCAACAAACTTTAGTGCTGCATTTCCTAGCCCATCTGGACCCCCTGGCTTACTGCTTTCCAAACCCCTAATTACCTTTTCTATCTCCCACTCCCTCATCTTAAACTCACTAAACAACCCCCGGACCCTGTTTGCCCCCCACCCCCCTATTCCAACCCTACTCCTCTTAACCTCCTATCATACCTAATCATTTCCCCCATTCCTTGCCTTTTCCTTCTTCCACCATGTTCCCCAGAAATACATTCTTTGCCTGTTTGATCGTCCTTTCAAGCTCCCTACCCATTTGTTTAATTTTTTCTTTAGATATTATCATCCCTTCATTTCTCCACTTGGCATGTAATTTTCTGCACTTCTTCATTTTCTAAATCTCCTGTCCATAATGTGGCAGATCTCCCCCAGTCCGTAACATTTTCATTGGCACAAATTTCTCCAACATAACCTTCATTAATCCTCTAAACTCCCTCCACAACCCCTCTACATCCACCACCATAGACCATTTTTCAAACCTGTCTCTCAGGAATATTTTTGCCCCCTTCTTGTCTCCTCTCCCATACTGCCACACCAACCTTTCTGCCATTTGCACTTCCCTCATCCTGCCAATCCCAATTTCCACAACTGGGATATGATGGTCGCTTATACCATCCAATACTATTGCACCAACTACAGTATTCCTAGGTCTGACCAACATCACATCCAGCACTGGCCAAACACCCTCCTCATCCCATCTCATATGTGTTTCTACTACTTGGACTAATCCTCTGTTGACTAACTGTGCTGCCATTCTCTGCATTATGCTACCCATTCCTTCTGCACCCTCTACCCATTTCACCCCTGGAATATTCAAATCCCTTGCTGCAGCCACCCACTGCCTGTCCTTTAGTCTATCGACCTTCTCCTTGATCATCTCAATTGCCTGCCATCCTTGTCCTGGTGGTCTATATGCTGCCAGCAAATTAATACTTCTATTACTACTACCACTCAATTTAATTTCCATTACCTCTACATCCTCGCTAACCCATTCTACTGCCCCTTTTAGCCCTTTCCTTACACACCATTATTCCCCCTCTACCGGGATGTCTCTTATGAAGATGGTGAAGTTATTCTGCCAACACTCAATGTCCAGTACGTCCTCAGTCAACCGAGTCTCCACAGCTACTACTATATCCACCCCATTCCCTTCAACCTTTCCCCAGAAGCCCTCCAGCTTGTTGTACACACTCCTACAGTTAACCACCTTTATTTTTATACTAGTACTCTGCTTTACCATCCTACATTGCTTACCTCTTATCTCCACCCCTTCGGCCTCATCAATGCTATCCTCTCCATTTCTCTCCCCTTCCGTTTCCTTGCTTCTAACTGATTGCTATTTCAATAACTGCTGCTCTGCCCTAACCCTCTCCATGCAGCCAGCTACTTCCCTACCTAGAAGATCACCTAGAATCCTCTTTCCCTGTTCTGTCAGGTGAACCTGGTCCCTCCCTACACTTTCCCAGCTTACCCAATTCCTACTATCTATAAATGTAGCCCCCAAATCCCTACACATCCTCTCGTATACCTCACTCGCAGCCACTGCCTTCCTATAGGGCCTTTCCTAACCAGCACGCCACTGACTACTGCCCCAGCTCCAGGGAACTTCTCCCGCACTTTCCTCAGCAATCCCCTGGGATCCCGCTCTACCTCCTGCCCCACCTCCCTATGAGCCAGGTCATTTCCCCCTACATGAATGAGAACAACCTTTGCCACCCTGCTACCTCTCATACCACTAACCCTTTCCTCCAAATCCCTGGTATTTGCCCCCCCCCATCACTGCTTTATATGTAATTTCCTTCCTGATATTCCTCAGCTCCACCCCCTTTACAGTAGAGCTGCCTAGAAAAACTACCTCTGGCTCCCTTCCTACAACCTCTTCCTGCTTTGTGGCTTTTCCTCCCACCTGACTACCCTTGTCTCCGGCCTCCTGCAGCACCCTCGTTTCCCTCCCTTTGGCCAGGCCTCCTCTCTCCCCTCTGGCCCTGAACTGTTCACTTTCTTCTGCTTGCTGGTCTTTGCTAATCGCACACTTGCAAGCCTCAGCATACTGCTTCCTACCTTCAACCACTGCCTGTTCCCTGCTTTCTGTTTCCCGTTCCTCTATTCCTGATTGCTTCCTGCCTACTACTATCACCATATCCCTTGCTACTCTTTCTTGCTCCTCTAATCATATTTGCTGTCTTATATCTCCTACTGCCTTATCCCTTTCTACTGCCTCCAACTCATCTATCCTCCTTAATCTTACTACCTCTATCTCTGACTCCCTCCTCCCCTGCCTTTCCTCCTGCAGTTCTTTCTGCAGCCCTACCTGCATTCTGCTTACCTCTTTCTCTCTACTCAGCTTTTCCTCCTGTGGAACCCTCATTTCTACTCTACTCTTACCCATCTCATTCCTGACCTTTTCCTCCATCCTCTCAATCCTATGCATCATTGCCCTCTCTTTCCTGCTCATCAAATCTACCATATCCCCTTTCCACCTCTCCTCTTTAGCCACTTGCATTGGCACTGGCACATCGTCTACAAAGGTTCTCCTCAGCATATCCCAAATTCAGTTTCCACCGTCTCCACTTATTTGTTTCCTTCTCTTCCCTTAATTTGTTCCCTATCACTGCCACTAAACCCTTTCCCTCAGCAAATTCCTCACACTTCCACTCATGTTCCTGTAGTGATCCCAGTTCCTCCTCCCTGATCCCTATACAGCTAACATGTTACCAGCCGCCACACTTGTCGCACTGCACACCACTATCTAACCTTCTCCACACCTTACCACAGCCCCTACACTTACACTTCCCAACCATTTTTTTACCCTCTCTTTTTAAAAAATAATTTAACTAACTTTAAACTAAAACTACTCTCCCTTATAAAATACACCAAATACCTATGTATACACACACTTTCTTAACTAGCCTTACTTACACCATACACCCTTTACTCTCGTACAATAACAAAGGCCTCGTCATCGTACAAACAATCGGACAGAACTCCCATCTTGTAACTAATTACCACATAAAACACTAATCTTAAGTGTAATTATACTTCAAACTATTTCTCCACCCATATTTAAACCTTTTGCTATTATTAATCACATGGCAATACAACCTTAAATACGGATCAACACAGGCTGTGTACTGTCTGTGGCGGCCATGCTGGCTAATATTTGATTGCACAACTATTACAAGCCAATAATAAACTAGTAAAACTTCAAACGTGAATTGTAATATATATTTATTTATTCATCAGCTTGTTTGTTGAACACGAAATTCTTCGAATATAACATTTCTCTCATTGTCATTCGAAAGTAATCACAAAGTTTTTTAGTTACTGTGATAATGATACCATTTTACTCACCTATATTCAGTGTCTTCACATGCCATCTCCTTTATACTCCTAACTCTATGTTTGATGTGATGTATTACCATATCTTTGCATTTAGTTTCGAAACAGTTATCCTTCTTTTCGGTAGATGGGGCAAGCATCCTCTGTGTATGCTCGGTGGTATGGAGCTTTCAATGCTGTGCGATTTGATCGAAACTTGCTTGAGAAGTTGAAACAAGGTTTGCTTGGGCAAAGAAAAAAAAAAAAAAAAAAAATGTGTGCGCTGCTCATCTGCAAGTTACGTTACTGCGTGGCTGGCGTGACGAAAATATAGGTGAAATTTGTTTTTGATACTTGGACTACGATTTTCGTTTGAAATTTTTTAAAATGATAAAGTAGATTCAGTTAGCAGTGTCTGAGAACCAGTGATGTCATAGAATCATTTGACTCTGCTGTGCGTGGCGTGGTGTTGCGTTCGATGGGGCTTGTTTGCTTGCCCACCTGTTGACCGTCATTTTCGTACGCATTATGTGATAATTTTGAGATGTGCTCATTAAACGAAGAATTGAAGGTGCGTTGTATGGGAGAATGTAATTATACTAGTGTACATGAAATATGCATAAACAGTCTTTATGTTAACGTTTAGTTGTGTGCACGGTGATTCTACAGGGTTCCATTAAAATTTTTTTAGGTGAGGCAAAGTTTCATAATCATTTCCAGATTCAAACAACCAGTACTGAACTTTTACTAACCACATTCATATTTATACCGTAGTAACTTAAACAGATAAATCCAGGATACTTGTTTCCTAGGCGTAGTTAAAAATGGAATTTTCCGTACCGTTTTTGTGTATATTGTGATTGTATCCAATGTGTGTGCTGTTCTAAATAATTCCAAAATCGCAGCACAATTACGTGCATACATTTTGTAAGTAATATCCGAGCTGTCGGTGTATCAAACAATTGATTAATTGGGTATAAATGGGTGCGGAATAATATTTAGTAGGTAGTGGTAAATATGAAAATTAAACCACCACCTTGAAATTATGAGTCATCTAAATTCTGTAAAAGTTTATTCACGTTAAAAGAAAGTAACTACTTAGTACTTACATAAATGTAAATATAGTCTGGTCTTCCAAATTAATTGATATATTCTGTGACATGAACTGCATTGTAATGTGTGCCTATTGTTTAGTGGGAGCATTTAACCATAGTGGTCAAATGTTTCCATCTGTTGTAATTGTTTACTGTTCCACAAATGCATTTGGGAAATTTTAACAGTTGTGCAATGTGATTATTAGCTTTTGATGTGTCGGAGTGTAAGTTTCTATCCTAATTTATTTCTAATTAATTAATTTTTTCATCCATATCAATGTGTGGAATATGAAGAGCGTGTATATATGTTGGAGACAATTTTAGAATTGCTTGTGTGGTTGTCAGCATGAGGGAAAATTTCTTTCTCATCAGTCCCTTCCCCTTCCACCATTTCGGTTATGACACTTTAAATATTGACATGTATTTAATTTGTTAGTTCTTCTATAGCCACCGTCTGTGATGGTTAGGATTTTTGGACCTCTGCGTTAGGGTTGCTACATCATTTTGTGTGTGTCGTTTGACAGTTTGGCGAGTTTAATGGACTTTCAATGTTTTGATACTTTATCTTTTGAAGATTGTCTACAATACCACAAACAGTGGATTAATACGCCCCGATTTTGGCTGCCATAATTTTATAAGCTATTATTTTAGACTTTGTTTGCATTACAGCGTGTGATTTGTTTTTTTTTTTATATTAAGTATTTGTGTTTTTTTAGTGAGAGATTAAGGTTTGGGCAGAGAGTACTAGAAACACTTCATACGTGAAGTTGGCCTTTTATATGGAGAATACACTACCATTCCTATGATGTGTACTGCGGAATGTAATTAATAACATTTCTCTTACCAGTTCTGCAATTGCCCATGTAAATTGTGACAAATTAGCATAGAACAGACACTAGATCAAGTGCATATGGATTTTAAATATCTACATTACTGAACTTCCTAGAGAAGAGAGACACTTTATTAATACGTAAAGAAAGAGACACATTAGATAAGCACTGTCATTATTCTCAATGGTAGGAAATTAGAGTTGCGTTAGTGACTTAGCATACATCTGGACATTAGATCAAGCTAAATTAAAATTAACAATATCATTTTTCTTAGCAATACTATCGAGGAGGTGCTCATAGAAAAAAGGAAAAATTTGAGTTTGTCATTTCTTTCAGTTTGTCATTTTCCAACTAGTCATTAAAAGTATATAGAACATAGTAAGACTTGTAACTACACTGAAACAAACCCACTTGAAGTTAAAATGCTATATGACCTTGGGCTATAAGTCTTGTCCTAAAGTATATTTACTTATAATTATTTACATTTGCGAAGGTTGTGTTTATGTGTACTGTTATGATTTGATTTTAAATATTATTTGTTTTAAGCCCCTCCAGAAAATGTAATCATATTATTTACTTTGATTTAATATACGACTGCTAGTTGTTTACATTTCTCTTTTCAGAAATCACGTTTACATAATTTATGTATTAATATTTTGCTAAACATCCTAGTTGTTTTCATATACAAATGAACACAAGATCATGGTTGTTTTTTAACACCGCTCCATCACTTTAGGAAGATATCACATAGAATTGTTTGGATTTATTACTCTTTGTTTTGTTTGCATATAATCAGCTATTTGACCAAGGAAGAATGAGTTGAGCCAGTTCATCTAAATCGTTAACGCCATGGGATATGATGTCAGTCTTGTAATTCCCATACAGAATGTAGGCTTCTGTATGTGAACTCCATACAGGCCTTTCCCCCCCCCCCCCCGGGTCATTCAAGATAGGCGGACGTAGATATTAAGTGCACTGCCAACCTGGTGTTTTGGAGTCAATCTGCGAGAGGTTTGCGGATGGAGATGACTGGAGCGGTGTTGTCCCGATGTAAGAATGGATCAGAAGGACCTATTCTCGAAGAAACATCAGAGATACCTGATTTTTGGGTAGCTGAGATATGTGGCTGCTGTCTTCGCCCAGAATCTTCAAAGTAAGACCGAACCAGCTTACGTCAACAGTTTTGCTATCTGTTTAATTTGTTCACAAATCACATTAAATCCAGTAATAATTGACTGTTAATTTCAGAAACTACAGAAATATAGCTTGTCGGAAGTATATTTCACCTCAACAGAATAGCTAAAAAAAAATTTATACAGGAAATTTTAATATTGCCTCATCCATGTTGAACTGTAACCAGAAGCCTATAAAGAAACAAAAAATCTTATGTTCATCGCTCAATAAATTAGTTTGGGTAAAAGACATAATTTTTTATCATTTTAATCAGAAATCATGCAAATATCAGTCCAGTTTTCTTGCTCTTGTTTTGTGGTCTCATTATCAATTTTCAAAGGTAATTTAAAGCGGAATTTGATTGTAGATGACAGTAATTTCAAAGGTAGGGTAAAATCTGAGAGCAGCAATTAAATTGGTTAGGATATTGAACATTTATTCTGAAACAGAATTTATGATTCACCTGCATAATAATTTATCTTACTATAAGTAGTTTTTTTTAAATTTGTTTTATTGTGTAATTTAGCATATGTTGTCTTGAGATTTCTTTGCAATTATATGTATCTTGTTAATTCTGTGTGAATATTTTCTATTGAACCTGCACTGTTGTGCGTGTGTATAACATGTACATGAAAGCTAATACCGTTAACCTAGTGGTCTTGCCATTCATCAGTATGATTTTATATTATGAATATAAAAGTTGTTTAAAGTAATATTTATTTGATTAGATTTTCCATAATAATTGCAAATGATTTAAAAATATTTTTTATGGAAATTCCCACCCTATTCTAGTCGGACAAGCTTAATCATTGGCAAGGTATGCCTCCATGGCATGCGTGGGCTGAGAGAATTACAGGCCCTCCTCTTCAACGACTAATTACATTTTACTCATTGGATTTAAAGGTCCATGCATCTTCTTGGATAATTATACATTTAATATAATTCTCAGTATTTTTCTTAGTTAATATGTACATGTGGAGTAGCTCTCGCCTAATCCTTTCTCTGTCACTTTCACTTCTGAACTGAACAACCTCACCTATTTCTGTAGTGGCAGTTAACTTGCCCAACGTACTTTGGACCTCTGTTCACTATTTTCTTATTTTGATTGCTCTATATCTCATGACCCAAAGTTTAGGAAAAACTTTGGTGATTCTGCACTGTGTGGGCATTATTTGCATTTACACATGCTGAATTTGGCTGTTGAAGCTGTTCAAGGTTAGATATAATGAAGGTCGCAAGCACTCGAAGATAAGACTACTGGTTTACTGGTCCATCAAAAAAATGACTAATGAGGTGTTGGGCAAAGACAACTGCCCAGATCATCAAATCTTCCACTGTAAATGGGCTGGTGCCTGCCATTTTAGATGTTGATGTTTCCTGAACAAACAGAAATTGTATCAATGTTTTTTATGACCAACTCTTGTACAGGACACATCTTCATCTAAGGTGGTACGTTGTGTAAACAAAGTTATTTTTCATTTTATACGTATCATCCTGAACTGCGTTTATTTCCAGTGATGTATTTTCTTTGAGGTTTTAGATTTGAGGAGCAAGTGTATACCTAATGGCTTCTGTTTATGAATGAAAATAAAATCTGAGCTGAACTATTGTGGTAGCCTAATGTGAAGCATGCTTTTCAAATTTGTTGTTACTCTCTTCAATCTCTTTTCATAGCTCTGCATTCCTAGTTAGTATTTCCCCTTTAATTTCTTGGAATCCGGTTGTCGTCTCTATTTTTATTTCATCTTTTATTTCCAAGAAACCATGCTTCACAGCACTTTCATTTAATTTCTTTTCAAAGTTTTGCCGAGTTTTGGCAGTATTTTCGGCATTTTCATTTAATTTTGTTTCAAAACTTTGCAGTGTACTAGCAGTGATCACTGCATTTTTGTTTAATTTACTAGCAGTATTCATGGCTTTTTCGTTTCATTAAGTTTTGAAACTTTGCATTTTAGAGTTTATTCGTAAAGAGAAAATTTCCATAAATTCTGTAATAACATCTAAGTTAGAATTATTAAGTGATGTGGTTTCTTTTACTGCCTCTTCACTAGTGGCATTCATGGGAGAAGTTATTTTTCTAAACTCGTGTGATTCATTAGTACATTGTGCCTCACGCAGCACCGTTTCCTCTCTGGTGCTAAGAAATGTCACACTGTTGCCAGCTCTTTCATGCAATCACAGACTTGGTTGACTAACTGTAATATTGCTGAGCGAGCTACACAAGAAATATACCTCGCGTTAGTGTGCAGTTCCACATTCAATCAACAAATTAAAATACAAGCAACGCAAAGAAACTGAGAGGATTCTGCCTCCTATCACAACTGCTATACGACCCCGCAAATTGGTCTCCTATTTTTCTGTATGTTCTATTATGTGTCTGAGTACACACTGTGTAACGTGATGTGGCGTTAAATGCTATTATATAGTCAAAACACGCACACCTCATCGAAACACCCAAAACAGAGAACGTGAAACATTTACACATTTATTACAAAAGCACAAGGAAGTATTGATGTGAAAATGAACTGGCGCTGCCGTTAATTAGGTTATCCACCTTGTACAGCACGTAATTAAATTTAAGCTGGGTGCCGTAAAAACAAAAATTAAATATGCTTTAGTCCAAGATGGCAAGACTGAAACATAAAATTACTGATTAAAAAAATTTGGCTTGTAAAGGCCTGATGTTACCTTGGTTTCCACTGGGTAGCAGTTAAAATAGGAAAATGGTCAATTTTCATTAAAATGTGTAAGAATCTCCAAACCAAAGAGGTTGACAAAGCAGAAACTGAATGGACTGTACAAGTTATCGATATTGAAGAAAGTTATATATTGTTGTCATTCTTATTTAGGTTTGATTTACAAGATGTTACTGCAAAAGTTGATTCTGAATTGTTAAGAGTTCTGTTTCTTCAGATGTGCTAATAATTCTAAAGACCCAAAGCCAAAAGACATAAGTAAAATGGACAGTTGTGACATTATTTGTTGGGAAGACATTTTCAGTTAATGAAGGTGTTGCAAGTAGTACAGCTGTTATTAGTGCATTTGGTAATCCAGTTAATTATTTACGAAAGAAAATGAAATTCAATGTCAGCAAATTTATATCTACAGAAAGCTAACAGGTACTTGTGGTAATATGAAAATATTGGGTTCTGTAGAATTGGTATATAATCAATTTGTATTCAGAATGTTACTGTATGTAGCTGTTATTTTATTTGGTAAGTTGCAATGTTGATTCAGTTGACTAGCACCAGTTTGATTTACTTTTTTATGCTGACCCTTTTAAAATGTTAACCCTTCTTAACAAGTTAACATTTTTTGGTCCTTTATAAGGGTTTCAACATTTATGGTAGAGTTTCACTTCATCATACCACATTTGTTTATAAACTGTTTTCAGTAAACCAAGCACTTTTTAAGATCTACTGGTATTCATACTGTGCATTTCTTCCACCATATGGTAAATTAACATTGCAGTGAGCCTGATCACTTTGATGCATCAGTCAAGTAAACTGTGAAATTATTAGTGGTGTAGATATTTTCCAAATTTCTTTTTCTTACTCTTAAATGCAGTAGAAAAAAAACAGATAGTAGAGTAAGAAATTTCAGTATTTACAGATGTTAACCTAATCTATTTAATTTAATGTTAAGACATGCAACTAGTTTCCCCTGTGTCGTTACAGACGTTATTGGGCATATGCCATTCAGTGTACTCATTACAGTATATGCAGGTAGGGGCAGTGACATTTTTCGAAGGTTGATTTCAAAACTGCTCAGTTAACCGTGAACAACTTTTAATGTGATGAACAGTATTAGTAATTTGAAAAGAATAACAATTTTGACCATTTGAACTGCATTTGTGATGGTGGGGGAGGTACTGTATGTTTGTGTATTATTTGCAGTTTGCAGATGGCACCATCCAGCATCGAAGTGAACCAGCAACTATCATGTTGCATGTGCGAACAGCAGTTGGAGGCACTCAGCAAGCTCCATCATCATCAGATGCGAAGTCACACAACAGAGGAGTTGTCGCTTGCCCTCCTCATCCAACGAGGATTCGAATTAATGACGGATGATTTTGTCAGACTAGAATGTGAAGATGTAATTAGAAATGGTGTGTTTGACGACTCGTTCATGCTCCATCATGAAGCTTGTGAAATTGAAGATGACAAACTGATAGGCAATAATGGAAGTTCTTCGCCTGAAAATCTGGTCATGGATTTAGATGAAGAAAATTTTGAAAAACCCGAAACAATAGAAAGCATTTTAATAAAGATGGAGCCAAGAGAAATGGAACTTGCAGATAACATGGCATTGCACAAGTCGTTTAATTATGGAGAAAGAACTCCCGAACGACAAATGAACTGTACATCTTTGCACCTAAATGATGATGAAATGAAAGAGGTCCAGGAAAGTTTTCAGGGAGGGTTTGAAACAGATTCAGATGTTAACAGTGCTCTTGGCGAGGTTGATAAATCTGTGATAGAGCAGAAGCTTCGGAAAGATGACCCACATTCAGGTAAACAAAGGGCAAAACATAAAGAAAGTGGTGAAACCATAGGTATAGCACCATTGACTTCCGAGCCTAACTGTGTTGAAGGAAATTGTGATGAGTGGGACAAAACTAAGCAAAACACTTTAGTTCCATTAGCAAACACTCCCATGTTGCCAAGCAGCAGCAGTCCCTGTGTCGATGGCAGTACAATCAGCTCTCCAGATGTTCCCAAAGATGCAGAACACTCCTCCACCCTTGGAAGGCATTCCAAGAGGAAGAAACAGCAGACACCTCGGCGTTACCTAAACAACCAGTATCTCCTGCCGTCATTGCTGGCTTCCCCACAGAACAATAAGTCTGTGCTGCAGTGTGGTAGCAGTGAGAGTAAAGCAAACAGGAAACTAGAAAGTTCCAAGGCCAACCCATTCCTGCAGCATTGTGAAATGGAGAAAATGGGTGTGGGCTGCAACGATACCTTAGTTGTAGCAAAGAAAAATGTACAACGTTTTGAAAATTTTAAGGAATCTCTGCCATTGTCTGAATCGTTCATTGGAAATAATCCCTTAGCATCACTGGGTGCAAGTCGAAGTTCAGCTCGTAAATCCCAAAAACAGTCTAGTATACCCAGATCAAAGAAATTGTCTCAAGCATCTGGTAATGGTAAAAAATTATCTGTGAGAAAAATAAAAGGAAAAAAGAAAATTGTAAGAAAAAGTGAAAAGATTGATCTTAGAACCCACTGTAATTCTAAGAAAGAAGACTTCTTGCTTGAATCTGAAAATAATAAAAGTCCAGTGATTAAGCGAGAAGCGTTCATGCCAATCCCATGCGATAGCATAGGGAACATAGCTTCTTCAAGCAGAGAAGACAGGGTTTGGGACGGAAGAGAATTTGATACCACAATCAAAATAATGAATGCCAAGGACCTGATGAAGATATATCCTCCTGGTATGACGGATCGCAGATTCTTCTGTGAGCCGTGCGGCAAGGGATACACGAAGAAGTCTCACCTAGAACGGCACCTGCGAGTGCATACAGGGGAGCGGCCATTCCAGTGCACATTTTGTGGCAAGAGTTTTGCGGTGCGATCCATCCTGAAGCAGCACGTTCGCATCCACACGGGGGAAAAGCCATACTGCTGCTCAGTGTGTGCACACCGCTTTCCCCAGAAGTCAGGCCTCATGACACACATGATGCTGCACACAGGTAAGCCATTTAAATGTGACCGCTGCACCAAGGCATTTGTGTCGAACCACAAACTGTTGCAGCACCTGCGTTGTCATGAAGGCCAGGGGTCGCATGTCTGCTCCGTCTGCAAGATGAACTTCTTTGCAGAAGCAGCGCTGAAGGAGCATGAGAAGCACCATAGCCAGAAGCATGCCCATACATGCATGATCTGCAATGCCAACTTCCTACTTGAAGGCCACCTCAAGCAGCACTTGGACAGGCATCTGGAGAAACTTGTTAGCAAGGACGATTAACTGCGGCCATGTTAGTTTCGTCTTTTTGTGCGTGCTGTCAAATAATTTTGGCATTTTCAATAAACATTTGTACAATCTACGAAACAAGTCATCATGTTGTTACTGTTGGGAAGAGTACCAAAAGTGCCTTAGGTAAATGTTTATTTACACTTTGAAGAATAGTTTTTTTATTCTTAATTAAAACATTTAAAGAAAGTCGTTTGGTATTGTTGACTAATTTTCACAGTAATGCTAGATTTTCTCAATATTTCTGGTTAAAGTTAATTTAAGGAGTAAATCAGCTTTTAACATATATAAGAAAATATAATTTTAACATACACTTTTTGAGGGAAAGTGGTGTGATTTCAAAACATATACCTATATATTAAAATTCTACTTTCCTCTTACAAGGAAAATATGATCTTTATTAATGCTGTTATGTTGTGTTGTGGTGCAATATTTAAAAAACAGGATAAATTTCTTTAAGTACAAAACTAACACAGCCATTAATAAACCATTCTGGACTCAGTATGTGTGTGTGTGTCAACAGTTTGTAGGAAATTGCACAAAGGATATTTGTTTGGATGCACCAGTTTTCAAGGTTGATATTTGACAGTTTAATGGTTTCCAGTAATTATAATAAATTTAGCAGTACTAGTTAACAGTGAAACTGCAAGGATAAATTAGCCAGTGTAGTTTAAACAAAATATGGGAATGGGTTTAGCTGTAGTTTTACCCCTATATTCAGGGGTTTTGTTTATATCAACTTACTGTGGTTGTCAAGTGATGCCTTATATATATATATATATATATATATATATATATATATATATATATATATATATATATATTATATATATATATATATATATATAAAAGAATTTGGGCATAAAACCTTTGTGTTGAAATGATTCATAAAGTGAGTCGAATCCTATTGAAATGTTATTTATTATAAATGTTTAAAGGGTCTTTGACACTGGTCTGAAGTAACTATATTCAACTAAGATTAATAGTAGGTCAGTTGTTACTAAGGCAGAGATAACATGGACAGTTAAGTTGGCAACTTCCAGCCATGTTATGTGGTAATTATATTTAACTTTGTTTTTGTTAGTTAAATTTTTCTTTTTGCTTTTTTGACAAATGGATTGTTTAACTGTAGACTACCTCAGTTGTATATTTGCATTCCCTTGAAAGCATATCAAAGAGTATCGTAAGTCAGTATTTTCAAAATTGTGATGTCACAGTTTTATCTGTCAGATTCATAAGGGAGGCCGCGATACTAGTAATATTTTCTGTAGTCATGCATTTATTGTGCTCTAAATTCTCACCATGGTAGACGTGTAAAATGTTTAAACTGTGTTACATTTTGACTTTTAAAGGAATTTTTTATAGTTATCATAATTGATTGTATGCTATCTTTCAACATCAGTTTATATCAAACTGATGTACTTTTGATAATTAAGGGGGGGGGGGGGTACCTTGTTTGTGAGAGTGTAGTCCGAAAAATCAATCATAATTTTTTTTTTTTTAAATATCACTACATTGCCTTGCATTTAGATTAGTAAGAATTACATTGATATCTAGGCCACGCAACAGTTATATTTGCATCTGCAGTTATCAGGTTGATAACCTCAACATTGAACATATAGTAAACTGTGTTCCAAAGAGAGTATTTGCTCAGGATTTCATAATTAGATAATGATTTAATGTGCCTTTGTATGCCTTTGCATTTTGATACCAGTTTTTTGTACAAAGTTATGATTTGTTAGAAATGTTTGTGAATTGTGTTAAATAGTTGGGTGCAGTAGACAAGTGTCCTGAAGATGAATTGGCGGACAATCAGTGTAGGTGTTGTAATATATGGAAAGTCAGTATTGCTGGCAATAACCTACTTCTGTTAATTTTATTCATCAAGTACTGTTTCTGGAGAATCTTATTTGCATAAATATATTACTTTGCATTTTTGCAAATGATTTAAGTTATAATTAGAACAATAATTAAATCAAATTTTTTCTGCTTAAATAATTTTTATATATAATTCTAAGCTATAACATTGTTTCTGCTTTTTTGGTTGTGGAAAATGTTAAAGGTTGTATATGTATATTTATGTATATGAAAATTATAATTTTAATTTTAAGGGTCAATTATTTCACACTCCAGTTTATAATGTATAAAATGAGTACTTATATTTTTTTTTGTGGACTATTTAAGAGAACAATAGTTACAGTTAAGAACTTTTGAGATTGTGAGTGAATGAAGATATTCAGGTGGCTCTTAACAGCAAGGTCATGAGAGCTGATTTTAAGATTAAGATATTAAATATAGATGTGACTTGATAAAGTACACAAAAATGTATGGTACAGGTAAAATATGCATACAGGTCATTCATGGTTACTTCACACTTTTCTGAAGCCCTGCTAAGTTCTTCCAAGATATTCGTCTACCTCATGCAAACAAGCTTAATTGAGTCTAGAAAATTACACCAAAGGTACAGCTTACCACATTTGTGTATGCTCAATGTAATCAAATTTTGCATAAGAACGATTTCTTACTAGATATTACCAACATGGCTATGTTCTTCCTGATTTTATTCATATGAATTGTATATTAAAGATTATAATTTGTTGATAGAATTGAAGTAATAGTTCAATTTAACAAAAATGAGATACTTTTATGCTAACACAAGTATAAAATGCTTGATATATATGACATTTATAGGAAACAACCAAACACATCATACATTGTGTAATTTTTCAAAGGTTTGATTCAAAACGTGCGAAGAATCCGTGAATAGACTACAGCCATTGTGATGGAAAGCAATTCCACTTTATAATAAACAAATTTATATTTTTGAAGAGCTTAGGAAGTAGGTTCTGATTATCCATTAGAGCACCGCATTAAAGAAATAAAAGCTATTTTTTACAAGTTTCTGTTTTACGACTAGCGGTGTTTCGTGTTGTGCAGCTTTAATATTAGTATTTTCAGTAAAACAGTGAGATTCTAGGAGTAAATTTGTGGCGTAAAACCACAAGATATCCACATTCTGTATGAAGTCAAATCCACAACATGATGGCCTACTGTAATGCACATTTGTTCTGCCAGCACTTCTAGTTATTCTTCTCAAAGTTTAAAGTAACATCAAAATTCCACTTAAATTAATATCAAGTTGTAAAGAGTGCTGTAATCTACAAAACCCAGTTATACAAAGAGCCAGCTTTCCAATATGCTCACAAGTTAAACATATCCCTGAATTGAAGGGCAGAAGACATTGGTTAAAAAATTGTTGGATATTTTGTAGTGATGTCTAAACACAAAACACATTTAAGAAATGTTTTGTTCCCAAAACAAGTCTCTAGATCTCATTTCAAAGCCAAGGATTATTACTTTAGGTGTGAAAATGGTTAAAACAGGTTTTTCCAAAATCAGTTTTCGCTGCTAAATTTTCTGTACAGAAACTTTAGAGTTGTCCGTAGACATGCATCATACTTAAATCTTTACTAGCATGCCATAAAAATACTGGGTCACCGCTTAGTTAAGTTCAGGTGAGTAGCAAATCGAAAGACTACATGCCAGTTGAGCAACTTGCACATAGTGACGATGCGCTTACATAGAGCTGATCAGGCAATTGGTGAGTGAGCAAGAGTTGGTCTTGGAGCTTCACATTTTGATGCCCTTGAAAGTGCAAATTAACTGCAGGCAGGTGGAACCCTTCAGTATGCTGCATGTTGTGTGCTGCCATTTTCGTATTTTCTGTTGAGTTACACATGTTTGATGTTATATTGTATGGTTTACTACTAGTTAACTGTGTTACTGTAACACTTTCTGCTCTTGCCTTATATTTAAAGGTGTTAAAGGCTATTCACAGTAAAGTGAGCACTTTTCAAAGGCCAGCTTATTATGTACTTTCAGCCCGTTGGGTCTTCTGCCTATATCAGTGTAAACATTACCATGTGGTATTGAATCAGCTGTTCAGAAGTCTGCTATATGTATTTACATAATGCAACAAGTGAATATCTATTTTATCGCACGCTGTAAATACACACATTCACTTCAGTAATTAATCTCTCTTTGTGAATACTAATGATGGGAATCTTACTAATTAGAAATTAATGGTCTAATCTTCGGAAATTATTTTTCTTTATCGTGTCTTTGAGTGTCTCAGACGAGTCAAACATTTCGGTTATTTTCCCACATATCAGCACAATGCTATTTAGAACATTCTTAGTTAAATATGTACACTGTTGGAATTTTCGTCCGTCATTAAGTATTGTAGGAATGAAACCCTCAAAATAACATGAGAATTACCTATTTTTAATAACATTTGTGGGCAGAACTAAGGAAAACAGCATGCGTGGATGCTTTTAAACAATATATTATTTTATTAAATTGGAATATTACAAATTAATAATTTCCTACTGCATGCATTACAATTGTGATACTATCTGCAGGCTCTCAAAATTCCTACTAATAATGGTGTGCAACTTAAGAGTAAAAATAACTCTGAAATTAATAATTGTTTAATCTCATTATAAGTATGCAAATCGTCAGTTATGAATATCAAATAGTTGTTAAACCTTGGTGCCTGAACCTAATTGATCCAAATTTTTAGTTTCGTTGTTATAGCACACGTTCACAGTGATATTTATCACTAAATGCAAGTTTCATGAAAATCCATCCTGTAAATTTTGTTTTTAAGTGTCGTAGGTCTAACAACACTTAAGTTTGTCCTAACCTTTCAAACGAGAAAATCGCTTTTAGCTTATATAATTATAATGACTATAGCGATGTGGACATAATCTCACCAGAATATTTATAAAGAAACCTAACTGATAAGTTTCACAAAATTGCATTCACACATTTAATGCAGAATACAATCTCCATTGCAGAAATTGAGGCTGAATGCACACAGTTTGTTGGCCTGGGCACATTGAAAGGTTCAATCAAATGTTGACCTGTGCTAACATTATAATTACAGGGGGAATATGCCACATATAATATGAAGCAGTTTTGTGATGTAATTTGCTAAAAACTACTGAAATATGTACTGAAGTACCAACTCATTCTCTGATGGTCACATAAATAACACATCCATTGAAGCTCTATAATTGCTAAATGATATTACAAATACAATTAAATGCACTCAATTTAAGTTTCTTCGTGTTTTATATTATTATGACCAGATTTAATTAGATGTACACGTGCTGGCCAGATCTGCATATCATTTGAAATGTTATAAGACTTCTTGCTACCAGAAACATTAAAATACAAAAAGCAATTATAAAATGAACCACTTTATTGACAATAGATAAATTGGCCTAAATGTTTTATTTATTATGTAAATAAATTTGAGGTTACGAACTGCCACACAAGTTGAATTTTTCAAGGCATGTAACTATACCTAACCAAGGAATGGAACACACAGAAACGTAAATTCATTGAATTTAGAGCATTTGAACACTGAAATGGAAACAGGTAAAAAAAAAAAAAAAACAATGCAATGGCCCCAATAACTTGAAATGTTGAATCAGCTAAGTGATTTTATGAATTTGTTTAGAAATAACACGTGTTATCATTGTACCATTTTTATTATGTGCATCAAATAAAAAGAAAATGATGAATTTCAGTTGCTGTCAACATTTGATATTTTGTAGTAAGATCTGGAACTACTACTAATTCACTGTCAACTTTACTGTGTGTTTTATGGTCTTTGCTTTCGCTAAAATGTATGCAGTTACAGGGCAGTGACTTTTTCCAAGATTTTGATAATGCTCACTTTATTGTGAACCACCT
Source organism: Dryococelus australis (assembly GCA_029891345.1). NCBI lineage: Eukaryota > Metazoa > Arthropoda > Insecta > Phasmatodea > Phasmatidae > Dryococelus > Dryococelus australis. Next base: position 339,769,792 of record CM056993.1, on the reverse strand, counting down.
GTATAACTAGTTATTCTTGGAAATTTGACCATGTTTATTATCCACAAAACATTTGAGAATTGAAAGCAATGGAGCAGTTATTCTAAACCTTGCCCATATTTGCTGTAAATGTTGATTTTTCAGGTGTCGCAATATATTTATTTTCAGTTGTATTATATGCCCAGTCCATAATGTAAACATTAAGGGTGCAGTCTGGCTGGAGGTGTTTTGAGTGTCCAAGGCCTTGAAGCGTGGGGGCGCTAAAGGTGACCTGGTATGTGCATCATATGCCTCATTGCCCCTATGCGCAAGGCACTGAACTTGCATGCAGTATTTCTCATTGAATCACCTCTTGAGATGCTCAACAATGACCCTATCATTTTGCAATGTAAAAATAGACAAAGGTGTACCGCATGTCCAACAGACAAAGGTGTGCTGTGCTGTATGTCCTTGAATAATGTTAAGTAGCTGGTCCTAGAAATGTTATATCTGAAATTGTGAAAGATCTGTTTTAACTATTTTTTAAAACAATTTTTCATGTGAAAAATTTTTTACATGCTGTTCTTAAGCAGACACCATTTGAATAATGTAAAGTTTTTAAACAACAACTAACAGTTGAGTTCTGTGCTGTTTTGAGGGCTTAGGTAGACTGCACCCTTAAGCCATTGTCACGTGTAATGTTTTTCAGCAAACATGAATCAAATATAAGGGAGTTGTGCTCACCAGAGGTGGTAATTTACATATGCCAATTGTAAGACTAGGTCAGTATCAAGACTTTTTCAAATATGTTGACATTAGGTGCCTTAAACTTTACATTAAAACTCTTGAGCATTTTGAATACATCTATGTAAGGTTGGAAAGGGGAAGTGTGTGTAGTAAATTATTTTTATAAAAGTTTCCATCTTGAAAGATACAAAAAGTAATTCAGAGGTTTACATGATTAAAATTAATTTATTTTTATCACTGTAAGTTTTCCTTCAGTTGATACATGTGCTAAGGGAACCACAAGATAACATACATACAAATCCTTCAAATGTTTTTTCAACAAGAAGTAATTGTCTTAGATCAGTTGTTAAATACTGACAGGTCTGACTGAAAAATATTTCCTTGCTGATTAGACACAAATCAACATTCTGAAACATTTTCTGCAGCATTACAGTGTTGGATGTCATTCATTGAAAGGTTATGGTATTTGTGATAGTGCGCTTTAGTATTGAAGTTTCTCTGTTGCCATAATAGTTGTGAACACTTACTGATTTAATCATGACCAAAGCAATCCACCATAGATTTCATATAGGCTAGCCAGTGGGAAATGTGGTTTGCATTTACCCTACCCTCACTGAAGACGGTGACCGGAAAGGCGAAGTTGCCTGCAGGAGGCAGTGTATATAGTGACAGGAGTGTTCAACCATATTGCTTCACATGTTTGCAGCAGTGCATCAGATAGAGCTGCATTTTCCAATCTGTGGTTTATAAATCACTGGAGAACCACAAAATCAGTTTAGGAAGTTTGACACAGTGTACTTGGAAACTCCAACTTCCCATACGTTTCTATTCTTGGAATCAAAAAATTTTAATAAAAGCCCCTAGATTATGTTATTATGTATTTAACAATAAAGATTCTTGTTCAGCTTTATTTTTCATGTGCATCAAAATAGTGTAAAACTCTGTAGCTTATAGTGTAGGCCTACCCAACAAAAGAGGGGGGTCCACAGATCTTGGCTAGTTGGGAAATGGTGGGGTCCAGTTTAAAAAGAGAAAGGTCACAGAGAATAATATGCAGGATGGTACCATATTTGATCACATAATGATTGCACCATAATTTTTAAGAGCTGAAAAGATTTAAAAAAAAATTAGTACAGGTTTTAAAGTTGCAGTCTTTCAACATTGCAGCCAAGCTTGAACCTGTAGGAACACACCCTTCTCTAGATGCACCTCCACAAACAAATTTTTAGGTAAATGATTCCATCAGCTACCCCTTCACAAAGCATAGAGGGGACAAGTCGAGTGTTTCAGGCAGATATAATTCACAGTTGATAGTAGCACAGGACAACCAATGTGTTTTTGCCCCCCTCTCTCCATAAATGGTGCAAATTTGATCCTGCATGGAGGCTATCCACCACCCACGAGATTGCAGAGAGGGAGGATGAAAGGATGCCATACTGGTTGGTTTGGCAACTAGATCCCATCTCATCAGATGTGAAAGGGAGGAAGAGAACACTGCACTAGTTAGGAAACCAGTTACTCTCATGTCAGGTTTGTTTGGGGAGGAAGTGCCATTGCAACTGGCTGTGATGAGGAACAGCAGAGCTTGCTTGAAGATACAGTAGAACCTCGTTGATCCGTGATGCTGTAATTCAGGAATCTGATAATTCTGGACGATTTTAGAAGTATTAGAAAAAATCATGTATAAATTATTAATAGTCTGTGCACCATTGTTTGTGGCACACAGGCCGGCAAGCGAGCTTTACAAGCCAGTGTAGCCTTGTATATTTATCACCTGTGGCTGGGAAGAAAGAATGATGGGGGCGGGGTGGATCGAAGCAGCCTATCTAAATGACGTGCAATAGAGGAGAAGGGAGTCGTCCCTCCTGGGAATTTCTGCTGGGATGAGTGGATTTTTTTAGTGTTCTGTCATCACCAGTCTTTCACATTTGTTCGCTGTGCTAGGTGAAAAAAAATCAGTGTTTGCAGTTTCTGAGCAATAGAAGTCAGTCACCTTATGCTTAAATCCTGCGTCTTCATGAAACATTGCAGCCACCCGTAACTCGCTTTAAATTCTGTTACTGGAATATTTTTGTTTGTTGCAGTTTTTCTGGCTTCAAGCAGAAGTGTTTCTGTGGTGAGAGAAAATTAATTATTCCTAGTAGCAATCACGTGCTAAAACAGCTCTTCTTCCAGTTATGGGTATTTACACTTTTTTTTTCTCACAAACCACATTTTTTTAATGTAATTTTTCCAATGTATTTCTTTCTCTGCACCAATGCAGTACATTTTTATCGTCGACGTCAAATTGTAGACCAACCACCCTTTTTCCATGTTCACATGCATACTCTACAACTTTCAACTTAAATTTTGCATTATAACTTGCTCATTCCTTTCCCATTATCACTTGCTCATTCCTTTCCCATTATCACTCGCGTTTGTGTATCTGGAAGCGGGCACGACACAAGAGAAAGTGAATGAACTGAAGTGATCAATGCCTGCACAGCTGTAAACAGCCTGGCAAGTTCACACTCTGTTCTGGTTGCGTGCAAGGTCACATACGACATGCATCCACAACTACTGTGATGTAGCCAAGGAATCCTACGATTGCTTCACAGAAGCACATGAACAAACCTCAGGCTTTTAACTTCTGTGGTCTGTAAATCAAATTTTCTATTTTTCAGTTTGAGGCTCGGCATGGTGCAGCCTGTACACACACATGCACACACACAACCTATAGATGCCAAAATATGGTAATTAATTCTTTCCTTTCTAACAATTTTTTCATAGTTATTGTGATTAAAATTGCTTTTATGAAACATTTTGTATAATAAGTGTTTTGAATGTTATGCGTAATCAAACTTACACAAGCTGAGGGACAAGTTGCACAAATTTGTTATTTTTTGGCATTAATTTAATTTATAACTTTCGAAAGCACTGTTTTCCGTCCATCTACTACATCACTTTTAATCTTGCTGCGTGTGCTGGTGCTAACGCCTAACGGGACTAGGGACCAGTGACGTCATGCGACCTTGGCCTTCGTATACCACTGCACACCATAGGGAATTGCAAGCAATTCAGGGATTTTTTTAACGGTTAATTTTGGAATTTGGTAATTCATGATTGTCTCTGTCCCAATAATCTGGTTTAAAGATGTTCAACTGTGACTGAAGGTGAGAACACAGAGCTTCCTACCACATTTGCACAACATGTAAGGAGAAAAAATGATAAAACTGGGCTAGTTAGGAGGCAACCAGTTCTGCTCCCATCAGCCATGCGAGGTGAGGAGGCAGTACATGACTAATGAGCAATAGTTTAGCATGCCTGGAAATAGTTGAAGGTGAGAGCAGAGTGCTTCCTCTTATCTGGCAAGGCATGTAAGGGGAAGCTAGGTCATGCTGTGCCAAGCAAGGAGAGCACACTGGCTACTGTGTTCATTAATATGCATTAAAATACGCATCATTGGATGTGTATATAAAGAAACAATTTTAAGGCAATCTGCACCGTTCACAGGGTATGGATGCAAAGTACTGATAGGGAATATAATTAATGTTCGTTACGTTGAAAACAGGTGCTGTTAAAGGTTCTTCGTGAAATATCTTATCAGTGATTCACGTCGTCAGATCCAAATTTTCAAGATTATGTTTAGAATAAAATGTGCAACCATTATGCAGTAAAATTTGGTACACCGTTGCCTTTTTTTTGTGCCAAACACTGTTCACCTTTGTGCTGTTTTTTTGTGAAATTTCAAGTTAATAAATTAATATCCCATAATTTTGCATCATTACATGTCGAGCTCTAAATCACTTGCAGAAGTAAGATAAACAATGAGAAAAAAATTATGAGCTAATGTGTAACTGCACAGAAAAGAGGTTTTGGCTGTAAAAAGAATACTTTTTGAAGGTAAGGACATGATTGAATAACAAAAGTTAACTGTCACTAACATACTGTGATATCTGTAGAAAACGTGTATTCAAGCAGGAGTAGTTAGTTGCAGCTACACTGTGTGTACAACAGTCTTTGTTTTTTTTATGTTACACACTCCCCAGAATAAATGTCTTTAGTTTTCTGGAACATGCTTCAAGGACTTTTGTATAATGGTGTTAAAATTTTTGAACTATAGGGTTTCCTAAATTGTTGCATTACGAGTACAAGACATTATTAGGGAAACTGGAGAAGAAATTTGTACCGTTGTGTGTAGATTTCATTTCAGAAATAACACAAAAACCATGACAAAAATTATCTTTATTTTAAAGTTAGTTGAACAGATGGTTGGTGTTGAGCTGCATGCATTTAAGGATTTGTCCAAAAGGTTATCTACAACCGTAATGCAAGCATGATATATTCTCATTTTAGAATGTAACATTCTTTAAAAAAATACCAGGTGTTGTTGTATTTCATTGGAAGTTATTCTTGTGTGCACTGACAGTGTGCATCTCAGGTAGTGGATATTGAATACACAGTTATTTTCAATAGGCTCTTGTAAGCTATGTGTAATTCTGAATAATGTATAGTATGTGCCATGTCAGGCATGGATAAACCACACATGATGCACAAATGTGGCATTGCCATTTCCCAATAAATGCTTTCAATTGAATTTTTTTAGAAATTTGTTTAAATATCACCAGTAATTTTCCTGTTGAGCTAAAGAGGTCATCATTTCAAAGCATTCATGCTGTTATAGTGAGACTGAATGGTTGAGGTGGTGGAAATGATGAGTAATGCAATAATTCATTTCTGTTTTGATGATGAGTGTTATGTAAATTGAGCAATTCCATCTCAGATGACGCTATTTTTCAACTGTAAGTAGAACAATTATCAGAAGATAAAAATCTGTGAAAAATATCTGCAACAAAGATAGTTAATGCTACAAAACTCTCTGTACTGTTGACGCGTACTGCCCCTCTTGGGTCTTACGGGTAAAGGGGGAATTATGCTTATTGCCCTCTTTATTCCGGTGGAAGAGTAGGGGGGAATTAAACCCCAGGGTGAAAAGAGATGAGTTCCCTCCCAGGGAGCTTTACTGTCCTCACTATCAAGGCTGTCAAAATGTGGGATGCCAGCGGTCCTGAGAGTATGAATGAAAAGCAGTCTGTGATCAATCGAGAGTGATACTGACAGTAGTTGATCTGACCGAGGTGAAAGGATTTGTCCGCAGTGGCCTCGTCTGTGGGCATGTGTACGTCGGGGTTTGTTTGCTGCATGGTTTGAGGACGACCTTTGTTTGGAGTCGAACCCTGACTGTTTTCCCGGATGCCAACTTTACTGTGCAAATGTTCGGCAGTTCTTCTATGGACGGGTATCGAACCAGAGTAAATTTTCCGGAGGCTAGTTTAACAATGCTTGATTGGGCTGGGGTAGCCGGAACAGGAGGTGCCGGGGAGTCTGGAGTATTATCAGGTAATACGGTCTCTGTTCATTCCTGTGGGATGTCTTCCTGCTCGTCGTCAGGTTGACACCAGTCTAGCCAACTTTATAACGGACTCTCATGCATCGGCGGTATTATCGTGTTGAAACACAGGGGCAGGTTTTCAGGCTCACTAGCAATAACTCAAGTGGATTTGAAGCGGCTATCAGATTTTCAGCAGCTAGCTGTCTATCTAGAGCGTGCCTCTCATGGCGGCTTTGGCATCTCCTAAGCCTGCAATGTTCGTGGTGCATTGATCTGAAGGCAGTCTACCTTTCTGTGGATGTAGCAGTCCTGTTTGGGTTTGACTTTGCAATCGTTCCAAAGGACCTGCCGTAAGATGGGCAGTCAAGGTATCGAGTCGTACGTACAGCAGCGGCGTGCCCCCTTAGGGCTTAAATGCCAATCACTTCAGGCCCCGTTTCCTGTGGAGTCCAGCACACCTCACAACTGTTTACTGACGTGTCTAATTATGGCACCGATAATTTACCCACTTTAATAAAATCACACAGAATTATAATTGCAAGAAATTTAATGACTGGGCAACTAGAATGACAATTACTGTAGGCAACATAACAGGGTTTTAGTTCACGTAATATTTATTACGTCTAACGGAAATATTGCGGAAGACACCTGGCTAATTAAATACAAACTAAAGTTAGGCTAGTACCAATGAAATATAATTCTTACGTAACAGGCGAAGGCAAGCCTGACAAAGTGATTAATTACAAGTACATGCAAAAATCTCCGTAACGCAATTTACAGCATTTGACGTTACTAGGGAAAAACTCTGGAGGGAGGGGGAAATTAATCACGCAACGACCGGCTACCATGGGAGTCAAAGGAAGTTGACTGAAGTAAGGGTAGTGGGTACAGATGGTTGGATTACCGTACGGAGAGAGTGCTGATCTGGGCAGTCGCTGGTGTGGACGAGCCTTGTTCAAGCAGAAAAGCTGGAGTGCTGGCGGCCTTCCCAAGCTGCCGGCTGGAGAGGTTGCTGCCTTTCCAAGCAGTGGGTTGGAGTTCGAGCCCTGCTGCAGGCTCTGGAGAGGAAGTAAAGTCTTCGCAGACTGGGTTTAGCTCGCAAACCTATTCAGCCGGCGAGCCTGGCATCTCTACTGGACCACAGTGCTGGACCTCTATTTATACTTAAATTTTGCTGATCAGCAGTTCTTGAGGGAGCGGGGGATGTAGCGTACCCTTCCAGTGCAGGGGTAGGTTTATTAGGGCGCTGGGGTGCCGGACATTTCTTATCTCCCCGCTTGGAGGCGATGGCAATTTTAAACACCTCTCTCTGAGGCTGGCTGGATGTGACGTCACAAGGTTGCGGGGGTGCTGTCATCTCTGGGGTTGACTTGAACTGTTTCCACGGCTAACTGAAGGGTTGTGGATTTTCAATATTTATTTTATTCGTAGAGGTGATGCTTGCATGCAGGATTCCGGGAGGGCTGTGTATATTGTAATTACGTGCTTTAATTACAGTTACGTAATCGGCTGTCCAAACTAGTGGAATCTCCTTGCACGATACATTTATTTGATTTGCCACTGATATGACTTGCCCCTGAGCTCAGGTCGCTTGTAGATGGGGCGAAGTCGCCCGTAGAGAGCACATCTGCGATACACAGCATGCTGGCATGTGTCACTGTCATCTGATATCAACTGCTCGTATTATTCAGGAACTGGTGCTAGTATTTCATTAAAAGTTTGGTGGAATCCATGTATTGTAGTACAGTTTTTTTGCTGTGTGTTCACATTTGGAAGAAGTCTGGTGAGGTAGTATTTTTCTCTTTCCTGTTTACTGCTAAAGTGGTGCTCACACTTTAGGATTCATTTTGTGTATTGCCACCATTATAAATACATAACATTTTTTTATGTAAAGTTCCACGATTTTGGAGTTTTGATCTCTTGAACAATGTATTTTCTCAATTATGTCATTTCAGTAGTGTTCCACTTATTTTACAATAATCTTCCCAATTTTTTTATGTAATTTATTTCAAACTTAGTATCATTCATAACTTCCATCAGCAGTTGTAGTTTTATTGGCAGTTGTAATAAAAAAGATGATCTGCAACAGAAAAGGTGTTGTGCAATAATTTGGACAAATAATGTTTGTGAATGTTTTTTTCCAACTTTACTATGAAAAGCAATTTGTAAAAGATTTTTATATATAATTGATTTGTGAATGTTTTTACATTTGGTTTGAGTTATTGATGTAAACCAGTTATTTTTGTATAATATATGTAGTAACAACATAATGGTTAATAGCACTAATTTGTATTAGAATTGCTATGACTAATAAGGTTTGGTCTAGTGGAATTTGGTGTTACTGTATTTAGTATGTTACCTGTTTTAATCAAACACATTTCTTTTATTGACAAAAAGTATCCAATAATTATGATTTCAACTCATTTGAGTGCCGTTGGCTCATCAATTAATTCAGGAGAATAAAATTTTTTTTTTGTAATTATTAATGTGCCTTTTTGTCAGTGCCTTCAAGTTATATCTGGACGTGCAAGGAATACAGCCTCCTGTACAGTCCACAGAAGAATTTTGGGTTTTAAAATAATGTACATAACTAATGTACTTATAGTCAAAATATTCCCCTACCCACCTTCAATTCCATACAAGATGTAATTCTTTTTAATATTTAGGCCATGACTATACATTTGTAATCTGTCTACACATATTAATAACTATGATTATGCTAATTTAAATATGTACTTCATAGTGTTCTGTCCAGACTTTAATGGATGAAAGTATGTGATAATACACCAGTGAGCTATTACATTATGACCACCTACATAATATGGTGCAGGACCACCTTCAGCCCATATAGCCAGTACCACCTGGTGAGACATTGATTCAAGGAAGTGGTGGAATGTATTCTGTGGTATTTTATGTCACAAGCACATCAGCAAGTCCTCCAGTTGCCGTACAGTGGGGCGATGATAAACTATGAACCTGCTTCTCTAAGTGGAACAACAAATATCTAATTGGATTTCTTATTGGGGCTATTTGGGGGCCAGGGCATTAATGGAAATTCAGTGTTGTGTTCCTTGAACCAGTCCTGTGCAATCTTGGTGGTGTGGTATGGCACACTGTCTTTGATGTAGTGGAATAATGGGCCCCAAATTTTTCTCTCAACACCCAGGTGCCATAACCCCCCTACGGTAATTGGTGTACACGCATCTGGTTTTCTATGCGATAGGAGGAATGGATTCATCAGATCAGGCATCCCACAGTCCAGTGTTGATGATATTGTGTCCACCTAATGCATTGTTTACAGTGGCATGTGTGGGGTCTTAAGAGTCTGCAGTCCCATCGACAGCAGTGTTTAATGAATTGTGTGCTATGGAACATCATTCGGATCACCACCACCGTTGTACTTCTGTCAGGTTTCTTAAACTGTGGCCATGCCATTGCGCCGAACAATACGTGACAGTCAACACGAAGGTAGACATGTCGTTTCCCAACATTGCACCACTTTTGGTGTGTGCTCACAACAGTGGGACGAGAGCAACCAAGACATGCAGTTTCAGAGATGCTGGTACCAAGGTGCCTTACCATCACAATCTGATCTTTGTCAAACTTGAATAGACCAGTTTTTCTTGTTCCGATGCTGCAGATACTACTAAGAGTGAGTCTCTGGAACTGCCCTAAATATACTATGCCGTTAGTGTGTTATATGTGACCCTCTGTGCAAAAAAAATTCCTAGGTCAGGATGTAATAGCTCATTGGTGTATATGTATTTACTTTTAGAGATTTTACACAGTGAACATTCAAATCAGCATTGTTAATGAGCATTACGTAGGTAGCTCTGCATTTTGGAGCTAATCTAACTACTGAAGACTATTTGGTGTGGAAGAAGTGCGAAAAGAATTTATTTCACATATAATATAAACTGCTCGATTTTACTCATTGGGATGGTTCTTTTTCTTGGTGATGATGCACAAGAAAACTGGATTTAAATTACGTACAGAGTTGTATAAAGTTTAGATTGTATAATTTCAAAATTTGTATTACTGGGGATTGTTTCTCATTGAAATTTGTGTATAAGCTGTTCACATTAAAGTGAGGACTTTTGAAGCCCTTGTTACTTTTTACTTTCAGCCATTTCTTTATCCTTTAACCACTTTTCAAAATGAATATAGTCATGTAAGTAATAAACACAGTGTGTATATTCCACCGCATTCGGAAGTTAATGCCCAGGTTAAAATAAAACATTTAGTCACTATTATTTCAAATGAGATGTCTTTCAAAAGTGCTCACTTTACTGTGAATAGCCTATATACATATTATATGCATACACTGGTAACTGTGTTTTGTTGAAAGTGGTCAAGTTCTGCCGATATGAATGCACTTTGAGGTGTTACATTCACTTACTTGTTGATTTAAGAATATTTGTTTGATTGTTAATTCAATTTAATGTTGCTGACTTTTGATTTAAATGTGTAAAAAAGAATGCTGCAGTAATTATATGTGTGTACTGTGTCAATATTATTTTGTCACCATTTTTTGAGAAAGTAAATCACATTTTGTTGAAATTGAGTATCAGTTGAAGCAGTGATGAATTCAGAATGGTAACCAAGAAAGTACGGGTGGAGATAATTACCACATAGCATAAATGTACATTTTGAGAAATTTTGTTGTCTTAAAAGTGTTATTTCGTATAAAAAAAATTGACTTCTTGTGTATTTTAATAACCAACATTGAGTTCATCACTGAATTAAGATTTCTTAATCCTACCATCAGTAATATCTAAGTAGTTGAGCCAGAGAATATAATTTTTTGCAAACATTTCAAAGTTTGAAACTAACTTGATTGTGCACTGTAGTAAAGGTACAAAACTTTAGAAGATTTACACATTTGTAAAAAATAATATTGCTATCAACTGAAGTGTGAAAATCAGTTTCACGGGACTTTGTTTAGATATAAACCAGCCCCTAATGACCCCTGCGGTCAGTGGTGCCAATTTCAATTAGATATTGGGGGTTCAAAAATTTTAATGTATTTATGAAAGATCACTGTTCTCCCAGATATTTGGAGTTCTCCCTCCTCCTCTTTCCCCTGGAAAATTTGGATTTCAATGTGTAAAATGGTGCTATTTAATAACTTCTTCATACCTAAACATTGGATATACTGCAGGTTGAAATTCTGGTATTTTATGGTGAAATTTGTGGATTCTGTTATACTCGAAGCTTTACCCACTCAAAATCAGTATTATATTTATATCAGGATAAACATAATGTGAGGAGTGAAATGCACCAGATTTCAGATAAAGCCTGGCTCATGACTGAAGATTTAGGAAAGATGTTAATAATGTCCTGAGGGCGCCAGCTCATCTATGCACGTGTGAGCACGTGGAGACTAGTTGTCACGGCAGCAGCAGGTCGATAGCCACGTGGCGATCTCCTCACAAGTCACCTCAAAGAAAGAGTCGGATATTAACTAGATCCGTACACTCGAACACATTGGTTTCCTACAGTGGACATGATCCCGAAGGTACTTACGTACAAAAGCAAATAAGACCTGAATCTAAAAGACATACATTGGTAGAAGCGATATTACACTCTGTACACAACATACATTGATCCTCATCTGAAATGGGCATGGCATTTAGGCCTGTCATAGGCTGAAGTGGTAAAAAGTACTATTAACCACATAACTTTACTTTAAGAAATCTCCGGGGCCGCGAGTCTGACTGAGATGAAGATACGTACACGTGAGGAGCAAAAAGATTAAAAAGGTTCGTGTACACCAAAGACTTAGTATTGCAGATAACGTGATAAGGCAAACTGGTTGAAGGCTCCCGTGATACAACATGCGTTTATCCTCTAGGTCCGCTGGAATCAGACTAAGATGGTGGCTGAGAAGTCCAACTACATCGCCTACATTGAGAGAAAATTTAAGTAAAAATACATTTGCCAAAATGTACATACTGGAAATAACACTGGAGGAATTTGTGCAATAATTGCGACAATATCTGTTACTTTGAGTCCAGAGTTTATACATGCACTTTGTGTCAGAAAATAATAATTAATAAAACAAGCCGCAGTGGGCCAGCAAGGCACGTAGAGATTACTTAAAAGAATTAACATAGCATTTAACATACACTGACACTGAAAAACCTGTTATTAAATTATGGAAATAATTTAATACAAAGCAAAGGTTTTTAGTTTTGGGCAAGTTGAGTAGCAGTGCCGGAACTCCCAGTATCTTTACCTGATAACTTATTATATTTTCAAAGCAAGAAAACTGTCCTTTAAAAATAAACAAACCATGGCATTAACACTGAAAAATTATGCAAATAATTGAGTGTCATTAGTTTGTGTTTAATGTAAAACTGAAACGCACGTGGATTTGTACTCGCAGGCTATTGACGCCTCACTTACGGGAGATAAATTTCCCTTGCGAATGTTAGACTCTGCTTTCAGGGGCACAGATTAAAATTGCACTATACACACTGGGCCGAGTTTACTCTTGGAACTAGGGGTTTGGCAGGTCGTGATCAGGTTCAAAGACTTGTTCCTGCCTGAACGATGAGGGTAACCCGTACACGAAGTGCATGGATGTGCATGCCTGATGCACAGTCAGAGCAGTTGTGGGCTGCCTCCCGAGTGGGACAGTGAAGGTGACGTCGACATTAAACATTATATAAACGTTATATACTGCGGTCCAATACTTGTGTCCATTTATGATGGTACCTAAACTGGATCACATTTATTGATAGCATTTTTTAACGTAGGAATGATGTAGGTCTACCTATGTGATAGAGGGAAACAAAGCCAGTATTTTTGTGGCCATTATTCCGCATGTATTAAAAATGTTCGGGTCTTAACACAATAAAATTAGCATGATAGAACTTACCGTACTTCCAACATGATGCAAAACCTTTACTGAAGAAGTGTCCTATTTCATTGCTTAACCACAAAATAACCATTTTCATGGGGAAATGCAGTTTACTAAAGAAATATCCATTTTCTTGTCTCATTTCGTGCTATGAAGTCATGTGTTACTTCAGCCAGATCTAATGTCACAGCAGCCTCCTTATGTATATGTAAAATGATCAACTGTCTTATCATTGAACGCAAGTACTTAAATCTTTTAAGACCAGAGAACTACCTCTCTCCTGTTGCTGTTGATACATGAATTGTCATCACAATTTAAAAAAAAAACTGAGTTCTGAGAACAAAACCTTAAGATCACCTTGCTTGAAGTAATCAATATCATCTTAGTTATCAACAACTTTCCCTTCATTCTGCAGAAAATTATGAAACATCCCTCTGAAGCAAAAAGATGCATGGTCGATATAATCTTCATAGAATTGCAAAACTTCTTTGTTTGCATCACTTCCAAGCAGAAACTGCTCCACTTCCAGCACAAATTATTAATTGCTGTTTCAAAACAGGGAATGGAACTATTTACTAGGGATGACAAGTGTACATTGCCCCAATGATATTTTTTTTATAAATGTAATAACCACATACATTTTACAAGATAGGTAAAAGGCAGATAAAAACTAAATGTTTTCTGCAGATTTGCAAAAAAAAAAATATATATATATATATATATATATATAGTTTTTTTTTTTTTTACCATGTACCGTATTTACCTGAAAGGTAGGCTAGGTTTTTTTGTCAGAAAAGGAATAGAAAAATAAGGGGTCATCTTCAATTTGAAACCTAGGATCATAAATACCATAAATGTGTGACACTGCTAGTTCAGTATTTAAGTTTGTGTTACATGCACATCATCACTACGGGCTTCTATTCATAATTTTTTACTCAAGAAACAGTTAATCCTCCAAAATTGACATGCCATGAGAGAGGATTTTGAGAAATACTTTTCATGCATAAATACTACGTGTGCTATGGTTGGAGGAATTTTTGTAGTGCTGAGACTGTACCTGTCAACTTTGACTGGGGTCCCCATACCTGATGTCGCCCAGAGTAGTAAAACGCTGCGCTGAGTATTAGAAGGGGGGGGGGGGGCGTTCGAATTATGATGAATGACATGATGGGATGGTCTAAAATAGAGTTTGCGGATTAAGGGCTAATCTTAATTCGATTAATTTGCAAATGACTGCAAAGAGGCAGTAAAATGGCCCAAGTTACATAGTATATGACGTACTTTCAAATCTGTCTGTGAATATGTGGAAAAATCAATTGTCTTGTCTACATTTGATTCATCAAATCATAATCGTGTAAATAGAGTCTATACAATACCACTGGCGTGAAACCACACATGTATTTTATTAACAATTTTCCCTTTTTTAAAATTACGTTATTGAAAAGTGAGATTTGAATGGCATTGGGTTCAATTTCACACTTTTCACAGCAGTTAGATCTGTAAAACCAGTTTAATATCATATTTATCACACTGCATAACTCTGTTGGATATGAGAAAAATAAGCATATAATACCAAAGAAAATGTGAGGTGTATTAAGTTTGGAAAGATAATGATGTGTTTTGGTTTTGGATGGATTTTTCCCAGATAATTCCGTTTTGCTATATTGTGAGTAAAATTAGGTACTGACAATTATTTTATACCTAATGCAGTATGGACTAATTTGTGGGAATTCTGTTGAGTTGAGGTTATGCTTTCATGTTCCACTAGCCATTTGTGTAGCAAATGTGGGATAGAAACGTTGATATGATTAACTGTACGCTGTCTTCTTTTGCTTTTTGGGCGAATAATAATACATTTTTAAGTTGCCCAAAATTATTTTTTTTGTTTCGAAGTTCGAATACAAAGCCGAATATTGAAATTATTCTGTTCGAATTTTTGAAGCTTCACCCACTTCTACTATGTACATTCCTATCTGATTTCTAAGAATAGACACTTGTAGGTACCTTTGCTCCATTGAGTCAAACTGCTCTGTTGAGTTATCTTGAGAATTGTCATATTGTTGGGAATCTTATTCCTCCTGGGCAAAATAGGTGAATGTATTTCAGATCAGAAGTGAAGAAATTTCTTTTGAAGTGTACCTGACCAACTACTTTAACCAGAACAGTTAGTCTTTCAAATAAGGCAGCTTTAGATCCAGTTTCAGTTGAACCAATACCAGAAATTGTTGTAAAAAATGCCATCAAATCTGTGTAATTTGAAAGGACAGATGAAAGTGGCATATATTACTATTCATCTTGTTGAACATGAGCGGTAATACGTAAGTTACCCTACAGATATCTGAAAGTTGCATGGAACAAATAAATGCCCATTTGCAATTATAAAGAGAAAGATTCCCTAAACTGTTTAAATTGGAATTTATTATTAGACAAAACAAATAGTTATGCAAAATTTTTACATAAGAATAATGTAAAGATATATGGGAATTTTGTAGGGGCAAAATGGCCATTTGCCTGGTTTGTTTGGGAAGGGTGAAAATGATGCTAAGGAAATGTGCATAAACAACAGCAGAATGCAACAGGTGCTAAAGTCTACACATAGTTAATCCAAGGGGGGTTCTGTTTACTTTGTTGTGTATGTATATACTGAATTTTAGGAAATTAAGCACCCAAGTGGCGAGAGGTGATTCATTATGAAAAATAGTCTAAAATATTCAGGACACCATATACCTAAACAGAATATTAAAGAATATACAAGCCTGTGAAAATTTATTTTTGCTGAGTGCTTTGTGCCGTTGGTAGGGATGATTAGTGATTTATCCACATTACGTCTCACATTGTTGAATGGGGCACATCCATTTGGCTCACTATGTAGTGTGTACTAGAGAAGAACACACGTCATAGTTGTGTTGATGTATCCGCATCCTTGAGCTGAACAGTGCGCACAGACCAAGGATGGCCAGAATTATGCATGTGTGTTTGTATCATGGGAAGCATAAGTCTTAGATTTGCTATGGATTTTGTAGGTGTTGTACACGTACACCTTCTTATTTGGTATGTGGTGTCCTATATATTTTTGACAATTTTTTTTTCAATTTCCCGCAGTTTAGGAGTTTAATTTCTGAACATCACGCGAGCGCGCGCATGTGTGTGTGTGTGTGTGTGTGTCTCCACACACACTCACATGTTTAGGAAACGTGATTCGTTACCGAAAAAGAGGAAGATTGATCTCGGACACCCGTGGCCCATCCCCCATCTCAATTAGTCAGGACTGTAGAAGCCCGTAAAGGCGGTAGGCGATAAGCGTATTACTTGGGATATGATGCAAAATGCTTGCATCAGAGGAACACAAATTGTTAAATGGATTAATTGAAGCAAGATCTTGGTTCAGTGGCAGCCTGCAGTTGAAACATCCCCCCACCTCCCGCTGGAACTGTAACAGGCAACTCATAGTTACTTTTGCAAGAAATTATTGCTTTGCAATTATTTCACAAAAATTACTGCCCTTTTGCAGTTATGCTGCAATTCCAGATTTGGCAACTTTACTTTCACAGTGTATAACTGCAAGATTGCGGCTGTTAACTATGAAACTAGTATTACCTAGCTTTATTATTGGAACTGTTAAAACTGTGTGGCCACAGGTTACAATTATTTTATGGCTATTGACTGTGAAAGGACAGCTGTTTTACTATTATTCTGAATCTCCTGAGTGTAGACTTTGTCACACAAGGCAACTGTCAAACGGTGGTTGTTAGCTTAAAAACAGCAGTTGCATAACTGACCTACTGGAGTTGTCGACTGAGCAACGACTGTAAGAATACAGTCACTCAACTGTGGTTTGACAGTTGATAACAATAACAGGTACTGCTATTATTCCAGCTGTGTTTCTGCAGTTGACAACTGTAAGACTACTGTCGCCCAACTGCGCTTTCACATTCGGCAGCACTAGTATCACTGTCTCCAACTTCAGTATAATAGTAGTCAACTATAGAGTTACAGTTGTCCAACTTTAATACTACTGTTGACAGCTGCATAATTTGCTGTTGCATAACTGTCATTTTATATGCTAGTTTGCACCATTGACTGCGAACATATGTGACTGAGTAACTGTGACATAGCAGTTTATTTTCCGTCAGGGCTGTGTTATTGACGTAGTCAGCTTCAACCTTACCCCTCCCCCTATCCAAAAAAATTTTCCAGTGTTAATATTTTTGGAGCATTTAAGTGCAGTGCAGAAGAGGACATTATTGTTGTAGCATGCATCACAATGGTAGGTATGCCATTCTACACATTTAGATCCTTCAGTGGGCTGTTTGTGCCCCCATTAGTGGATAGTTAGCAATTATTGCTGACCCAGAGTAGTGGAATCAAAATTTTATCATGATCTTTTCTGTGATATATTTCATCCAATATTTGTCACTGTAGGAGAAGCTCATAAGCAGTTTCCTTAACAAACTACTGCAAACTCTTCATCTGATCCTAGCCAAGCAGTAAAGAGCAAGTGTATTTTGTGACCTTGCACCTGCAGTGACTATAATACGGTTCTATCACGTTGATTCACAAACAATAAAATTAACCATTTAGTCCTTACCCTTTTATGCATTTATGAACTAATTGATAAAAATAGTTGTAATATGATATTCATTCAGTAATAATCTGCCTTGCACAAATTTTAAATAGTTTGAATGGTAGTGATAGTTTTTTTTTTCTCATCAAAGGAGAATTTTTCATGTATGTAGAATCCATTCTGACAACAAATTCTGCTGTAATACATCCCACTGTTCATAAGACACTTAGCATGGAAGGTTGTAGCTTGCAAATCCACACCTACCATTTAAGATGCAGGATTACAAAAATGCATATAATATTTACTGTCTTGTACATTTATTTTCTGCCATCCATCTGTACGATATGCTTTGTACACGTTGCATTTCTGGCATTGTTGTACAAATTGGCTTGTGTCTCTGCTAAGGTCTTGTCAGGAAAAATAGTTGTGCACATTTTGAACTGTCTGCTCAATGCCTGGATGTTCATCCATGCTGCCACAGTGTGATAGGCGAAAACATGATCCATTGTACACGTGGTGGCATACGCCCTCCATCTCCCAGGCTGTTGGGTAGAACAGGTCTCTAGCATTACGTCTACAACATGCCATCGCTGTATGTCCTGCTGTGCGCACTGCCTAACTTTTTCCTGTGTGAACGCACAATTATTTTGCACTTAAATGACCTCCTAGTGCAAGTTGCTAATTAGGCCCTCATTGTTGGGGACTATTATCTGCTGTACGCATACCTCAGACACTGGGTCCTGTGAACTTGGCGGTAGAATGTCCTCCCATTCTGAGTCGTCCCAGGCTATTACCTCACTGCTGGAATTACATAACAATGCGTCCGCCAGTTCATTCTCTCTGCCGGACACAGCTTGCAGATGTAACGCCCATAGTGTCAACTTGCTCCTTGCCTCTCGCATATTATGCAGCCACACTAGGCATCGGTTGTCAGTCCGTGGTGTAAATCTTTGCTATTCCAAGTACGCGCAGTATTTCTTCTCCGCCCAGACGAGTGCTAGGTATTCCCTTTCATTGACGTCATAACACCTTTCAGTTTGCCTTAGCTTCACGCTAGCAAAGTCGATAACGTGTTTCTTCCCACTGTCACTAATCTGGTACAATACTGCACCTATCCCGCAGTGGCTTGTGTCAGTTTGTAGGTATAAATGTTTGGTCGCGTCGTAGCATGTTAGTATCGGGCATGCTCTGAACTCTCGCTTCATGTCTGCGAACACTTTCTCTACTTCATCCGTTCACCGAAACCTTTTCTGCTGTGAAAACAGGCTCGTGAAAAGTGCTATGATTATTGCGAACCTGGGATGTGCTCTCGCAGCCAATTGATAAGCCTGAAAAACCTCCACAGTTGCTTGCGTGTCCTAGGTTGCGAATAGTTGTCTATAAGTTTTAGTTGATCCGGACGGCTAGTTTCCTTCCTGGTTGATCATGTGGCCTAGAAAGTCTATGCTTGTTTTACCCACATGGTATTTTTCGACTGAACACCTGAGGCTGTTAACTGCTAGCCTCTCCAGGACTACTGCTAATTTATGCATGTGTTCCTCCCAACTGTTTGGCCAAATAATTTAATCGAAATATGCCTGCATATACTCTCCAATAATGCCATCCAGTACACGTACCATCGTTGCCTGGAACGTCACGGGTGTGCATTTCAATCCGAACGGCATCGCACAGAATTGAAATCGCCGGCTGTCTGGGTCGTGAATATGGTCTTCGGCCTAACCTTAAAGTTTTTCCGGTACTTGCTTTGCTAGTAGCCACTCTTAAGGTCTAGGGATGACCAAACTTTAGACTGTCCCAATGTGCTTAATGTGTCTTTCATGTTGATGTATGGTGGGAGTGCGCTGCAAGTTACCTGGTTCAATAGCCGAAAATCAACACATAATAGCCAGGTTCCATCTTTCTTGGGCGCCAAGGTAATATCCGAATTAAACTGGCTATCTGTGTGCTCTATCACCCCGTCATCAAGCATCTCCTGAATCTGTGTTTATATTATCCTTGTATGGTGAAGTAAATATCCTCGTGGGCTGATGTGTACAGGCTTTTCATCTAGGAGTGGAATTGCATGCTCGGCGACTGTGGCTGTTCGTAATGCATAATTTTTGCAAAATACGCCACAATGTTCATCAACGGCATACTGGAAAGCAGCCTGGTGCTCTAGCAGGACCTGGCTGTTAAAATGTCCCAGGCTTTACTTCGGGTAGGCTACCTGTCAGACAGCAGTCCAGGTTATACACAGTGCATCTCTCTTTTGCGCCAAATTAATTCGTCTTGCGGCCGGCTCTACGAGCGTGTTTTGTTCTGTCAGCAATGGGGATACATGAGAAAAAGGCACGTGACCACTAAGAATTACTGTGAAAAGTTCAGCCTTCCTAGGCAATGTTATTCCATGGGAAGGGAGGAGCAGAGAAGTCCGGGGCGGCTAAAATACACGAGGTTCCATTAACCTAAAGTCTACTGCAGTTAAAGAGGTTAGTTAAAAATGTTGATGTGCCCCCCAAGCCCGCGAAACACGACCCCGTCGGTCCGACTCCTCGCGACACTGTATAGTGAATAAACATTCCGTTGTGGCGTGCTGGGCAGGTTGGCAGGTCACATGGACTATATTCCTACCACAATAACCCAGCAAAAACATAAACACGTTGCTTAATTACTCATAACTCTTGCATAAATAATTACACGAGAAACAGAAACCATTCAATGTACGTTAAACACTGGGTGAGATGAAATGCGGATAGAACATGTGAGAAATGAAAAGTAAAGAAAACAATAAATAGTACACTGGAGCCCGTGGTGGCACTTAAATTACATTAGGGCTGTTCTTTTGCATGTTGCGTGACTTTGCATCTTTGAGCGTTCTTTAGTTAATGAGTAATTAACTTTATCCTGACTCCAAAGGATCTGCTTGCAAAATACATACGTGCGGGCACACATCGTTGCATTCCCCCCATTCACTGCTCTGCTTTGCACATGCGCTCATGTCACTCACGAAGTAACATATTCCAGTTGTGTTGCGGCGCACTACTGCACTGGGGTATATCAGAACCCGGTAGAGTGCTGTCGCTGCAGCGGTCGCCGGGGACAGCAGGCAACCGGGCTTGGAGAAAGCAGCTGGTATCATTGACCATATATGCTTCGGTAAGACCCAAAGAAGAGCTGTGTACCACAGGGG
The DNA here is from genome assembly GCA_029891345.1 of Dryococelus australis. Classification (NCBI taxonomy): domain Eukaryota; kingdom Metazoa; phylum Arthropoda; class Insecta; order Phasmatodea; family Phasmatidae; genus Dryococelus; species Dryococelus australis. The sequence goes on along the minus strand of CM056993.1, from coordinate 339,749,118 downwards.
ATGCGGCAAGCTCACGATACTAAAATATGCCAAATGCAAGATTCGATCAAAGTGCGCAAAAAAATTTTCAAAATGCAGAACGAACTGAATTGAACAATCGCACAACGCAATACGTGGAGACTACGTCAACCTACTCCTCACAAATATCTCAATAACGTTATGACACAACGCGACAAGTGTAAATAATACTGAACCTGTCCGCAACATCAAATATTGACATCACACCACAAGCACCGAAACCACTACAGTTAGAAGAAATGGTGAAGAAGAAAGGGCCATCCGCAGTCGGCAAGAAACAGAAATTTCTGCGCCGGACTAACAGCAAAGTGGAGTGGGCCATATCCAGTTGCGAGCCAACAGGGGAATACCACACACATGGTGATAGTGAGTGTAGAGAAAGAAGAGAAACTATATCGCAATGACATACAAGCTACAGGAGATGTAATACATTATGGATCGCCCCCTTCCTGCCCGCTTCCTCAAGTTGATTTGGACGCCCCAACATTGGTGATTGCTGACTCGGCGCCCAATAGGGACCTAGCAGACTCCGAACAAGCACCTTAATATCTCAACACAAACAACGAACAACAAAGGACACTCGGAAAAGTGCAAGGTATGCCAACTAAACGACCGACACCCAGTGGGGATCTTTCGTAAGGTGACATAGCCCCAACTGTACCCAAGACGACAACATATAGTGCAGTGCAACAGCAGATTTTTTTGCCTTTTTCTCTGTCAACACGCAGTGTATCGACACCCACAAGGGGAACAGTTGAGACAACTGAAGCACGGAGCAGTCTGCCAATGGCTGCTGAACTGCATACAGAAGCAGTCTAACCTGCCCGTATATGAGTGTCCAGAACCTCAAGCGGAATATTCACTCTGAGAGTATCAGTTTAACCGACAGACAACATGGATTCAGTCCCTCAGCTACCTCAGGCGTTCGGCAATTTTCGAATGTGGCATCTCTGCCACCAGTCAGCACGACTGTTCAGCCGGAATAAACACAACCAACAAACGTCATTGTAACTGAGCCCTATCCTGGTGTTCCAATGCCCAATTAGGAAGTGGGATCTGGCATTTAAGAAGTTTAGAAGGACACAACAAGTAGAGCAAAACACTTTCCGCTTACTACCAACACAGTTATACAGAGCAAGTTTTTTTTTAAATCGACACCCGGTGTCTCTCTACACCCGATATGGGATCAGTAGCGGAACAAGAGGAAGCAGGCAGTTGGCCCAAAACTACATGTGAGAGGAGATCACTGTGGAACAGCAGCGACACTTCTGGTATTCCGCTTCATCGACTACATTGCTGCTGGTGCCTTCCACAAAGACACAAGTGTTGCCAGAATAGTACCACAACACATCTGCAGAGACAACAAAATCACATGGTGGCCACTCAGTCACAAGGGAGCGAAGAAAATCATCACTACCAGTTGCGACCATGCCCAAGGTATGGACTGCATTGCTGTAGGATGTCGTAAGTCGGTGCGGTTCGAAAGGTCTCCCATCGGAGGGGGTTTTTGACGCTGTCTGCAGCGTGCAACGAGCCCTTGTCTACCCGCGAAATACCTAATAGGAGTGACATTAACTACTTGATTCAGAGTGCTGTCTGCGCCATGCACTACTGACGTCCAACAGCTACATTGATGAGCACATGAGTCAGTGTAGTATCTTTTAATGCTACAAGGAGTAAATTGTTATATGCTGTGTTTTATGCAATGCCACATATATTAAAATTAACCTCATAAAAATAAGCAACTGTAAATTGATGTAGCAATATCCCCAATGAAATCACGTACCTATCACAGTACAATAGCAACAATGTGGACACCCAGATCTTAGCCATCTATTTACATTTCACGAAACTTTTTACAGTATCTTAAACATGTAATTAAAAGAGTTACCAATCACTTAGTTAACCTCTTTGAAACAGTGAAATATTGAAGTGCTTATATCTGAATTGATGTGTGCAGTCCAATGGAGACTCTTGAAACCAAGCTACACAAAATTTACTTGAGATATTTTGTAACATGAATACTCATTTGAAATAGCACAAATTTTCGCAAAATGTTTTATTTTTATTCTATATGTGCATTATATATATATATATATATATATATATTCTTTACAGGAAACAACAATGCATTTTTAATGAAAATAATATTCCCTATAAAATTTAGTACTACATACATTTTATGTTGTGTATTTAACAAGGACAAATACACAGTGAAATTCAATGTAAGTTTCAACCTGTATTATGTTGCATTACAGTCACGAATTATTTTTGTTTTGTTAAGTTCATTTTACCTGGCGGTTAAAATAATGTGTGTATTACTTTATTAGTTATTGAGTTCTTTCTTCCTAAAATGTGATGAGCGTAGTGAAAACCACGAACAGGTTATGGGTGCAGGACGTCCCAGAAGAAAGAAATAAACGGAAATGGAATATTGGGAAGTAATGCAAAAGAGAAACGAGTGACGGTTGCAAAACAAAAACCCAGCTAGTAGAAGAGGAATTATGGCAGGATCATTCACAGGGGGAAGAAACATGAATAGAAAAGTAGCCAAGCTTACAGTAGACAACTTTTTCTCATGGGCACTAAAAGTAAAACAAGAGTTATTATTGAAAGACGTCTGGGAAGCAGTTATTGGATACAAGGACACCTGGGTTTGTTTTGCCCCAGACGGAAACAAGAAGATGGGCAAGAAATGGTGTGATAGCATTGGCAATTATTTTTAAGTATGTGGGAGAAAACTTTGAGGGTGATATTGCAGAAATTGATTCGGCAAATAATGCATGGAAGAAATTCGATGAGCCGTACAATTATTGAGGACTTGTGAATGGTGCCATGAACTTGAAGCAGCCGACTCATTTCGTTAAACCTAAAGACATGAGTGTGCAAGAGTACTTTACCAAAATTAACCAATTGTGGAAGAAAAACAACCAAGACTGGATACGAGTTCGAACAACAAGTTGCAGGGATGATTGTTTGAAACCTCACAGAAAAATTTGCAGTGTGTGTACCTTCTATAGAAGATGAAATTACGAAACTGTCGCTGTCTAAGGTGAAAACGAGGCTTCTAACTGAAGAAAGAAGGAAAAAAAATTCAGTTAAGAGAAATGGAGGCCAATATATCCAAACTTGAGCAGGATGAAGCTCAGGCATTGGTTGTGCAGCAGAAACATCATGTCAAGAAAGAAGATGGATGGTGCACACATGGTAAGAAAGAAGAAGGGCGATAGTACAACTGCTACAGCTGTGGGAAACATGGTCATGTATCCAAATACTGCTGCAATTCATAAAGGTGCTTCAACTGCAGCGTGGACATCACTTGAAGGTATGCAGCAGAGAACCAAGAAAGGAAGTACCACCACAAGAGAGAAAATCAGTAGATGTTAGTGGTAAATTTTTGAATTCAGAAGTTCTACATGTAGTAAATAAAGCTATGTGTATGAAAGTGTCAGTAGAAAGTGGAAAGAATAGAGATTGGTTATTAGACTTGTGTGCTTCACATCATATGTGTCCATCAGAAGAATTGTTTGCGGTTATATCACGGAATGTAGTAGGGAGTATGGAAATTGGAGACAAGAGTAAGCTAGGTGTTAAAGGTATACGTAAGGTAATTGTAAGGATGGAAACTGGCTGGACAATTACCTTTACAGATGCGTTGTATGTACCTAATCTAGGAACAAATATGGTTTCAGTAGGGCAGTTGACCAGCAAAAGATTCAAGGTAAGTTTTGCAGGTGAAAAGGCTGTCGTATTGGATAAGAACAGAAAGGAAACATCGTCACTACTAACAGCAGAAATGATGTGTATGTAGTGCAAACAGAGGGTAGAAATGAGTATGCAAATGTGAGTAGGCCTATATGTAATGATGTGACAGAGCAAAAACTTACTGTAAATAGCAGTAGCATGGCATATTCGTGCATTAGCGAGGTTAAATTGGGCATGAGAGGTATGGCCATGCCCACCTTGAAGCTTTAATTAAACTACCTGTGTAGAGTTAAAGAGAAACACGGGGACGGAAACTTGTTCAGTATGTATTCAGGGTAAACTGTGTAACAGTGGGTCCCAAAATATTATGCACATAAGGCTGAGAAACCATTTGATGTTGTGCACAAAGACGTTGTGGGAAAAATCAATCCACCTTCTCTAGGGCAAACACAATATGTTGTAATCATGATTGATGAGTATTCCAGGTATAATATGGCTATTTGTGTGAAAACTAAGAATGAGGCACTAGATGTATTCTGTAGGTATCAAGCAAATGCAGAAAAGTTACATGGTATGGGTATTGGGGCGATACAGTCAGACAATGAGCCAGGGTACACATGCAGCGAGCTTCAAGGGCAATTACAAAGGTCAGGCATTACACACAGAAGGACTGTACCATACACTCCACAACAAAATGGATTAGCAGCAAGGCAAAACAGAACCATGTTTGATACAGTTGGTGTCTATTGATTTAATCTGGACAACAAAAGGAATTCGGGGGGAAGCAATTATGACTGTAGTTTATGTAAGAATTAGGTGTCCAACATCTGCGATAAATTGTCAGAGTCCTTATGAGGTTTGGTTGAACAGGATGTTGGGCATAGAAGAGGTTGCTAAATTGAAAATATTTGGATGCCAAGCATGGACAGTAAGGGTGAACAGAAAGAAATTAGATTCTAAGACAGAATCATGTGTTATGATTGGGTATGAAGCAGGGGCAAAAGATGGCTATAGGCTATAGGGAAAAAGTAGTCATACGGAGGAGCATAGTATTTGGAGAGGAGAAATTCCCATTTAAGGGAAAGGGGCAAATTAAAGCAGTACCCAAAAGAAATGTGCTACAGTCCAAAGGAGAGGAGACATATTTTGACATAACACAATTAGAGGGTCCAGAAGTACAAATAGGGTTTGAACTGGAAGGCGTAGGGCAAGAAAATAAGGTCAATGAGGGGATATTGGGGGTTGAATCACTAGTAAGCAGATTGAGTCGAATGTAGAAGAACCAATGCCTAATCTGAGAAGATTGGCTAAACATAGGACAGAAAATACTTGTGCATGTAATAGGGTAGTAAATGTAAAATAAATAGGACAGGAGAAAGTGACAGAACCCATGACGTTTGGTGAAGCTCTGTTTAGCTTAGAGTCTGATAAGTGGATAGAAACCATGAAAGTAGAAATGAATGAGATGAAAAGAAAAAATGTTTGGGAAATCGTTGAGCGACCAGAAACTGTGAAGGTGATTGGTACTAAATGGGCGTTCTCATTGAAGCATGATAGTGAGGGGAAAATTCAGAAGTATAAGGCTAGGTTGGAACCTCAGGGGTTCAAGAAACAGATGAATTTTGGTTATTAGGACACATTCAGTCCTGTGATAAAAAGTAAGTAAATAAGGCTTCTCATGGGTATAACAGTAGAAAAGGTTGGGATTGTGGAACATCTTGATGTGACAAATGCCTATTTGAATAGCAATATTAATTGCATCATATACATGGAACAACCAGAAATGTTTGAAGAGTGTGATGCACACAACTATGTCTGTAAATTAAAGAAAAGCATCTATGGTCTTCCCTACTCTGGTAAGGGTTGGAATATTTGTGTTGTCAATGTATTGAGAAGGCTAGATTTCAAGAGATGTATTTATGTAAAGGATAATTGTATCATAGGACTGTATGTTGATGATATTATTGTGATGGGGTCGAAAGAAGAAGTGAGAGATAATTTAGCAAGTAAGTTACAAATCAAAGATTTGGGGATAGCCATAAATGTACTGTCCATCAAGGTAGAGCAAATTGAAGGTGGGGTCATGTTAAGTGAAAAGGTATACATAGAGAAATTAATCAATGACTTCTGTATGACCGAATGCAAGTCTAATAAAACAATCTTACTTTCTGGGTATACAGCAGCTGAAGACGATGAACAGGAATTTAGTGCAACAGTTTATCGAAGTGCAGTAGGTAGTTTGTTACATTTATCAAACAACACTAGGTCAGACATTGCATTCGCAGTAAGCAAGGTCAGTCAGAAAAGCCAGAATGCAAAGGTCAAAGATTGGAAAGAGGCCAAACATATAAGTAAGATATTTGTGTGGAACTAAGGACTTAAAACTATGTTTTAAGGGCAATTAACAGTTTTAACTGCTATTTTGTGGAGCAAACTGGGGAGAGGATACTGACTCGAGAAAGTCTGTAAGTGGCTATGTAACCATAATAATAGGGGGAGCAGTGTCATGGTACTGTAGAAAGCAGAGCTGTGCAGCCAGGTCGATGATGGATGCGGAGTACATGGCTATGGCTGAGGTCTCTCGCGAGGTGATCTGGGTAATAGATTTGCTTTTAGAACTTGGAATGGAAGTGCTTATAAATACATCCTGTAAAATCAAAATCGGACAATGCAGCAGGAATTAAACTAAGTAAGAATGATGTCAGTGAGAGATCCAAACAAATTGATGTCATCTATCAGATTTGTAGGGAACTATCAGGATAACAAATTATTGATTTTGTTCATGTTGCATCAGACAGAAATGCTGCAGATTTATTTACCAAGAATTTTTCGAACAGTAAGATTCAGAAATTTTGCAATGTTATTAGATTATTGTAGCCAATTATGTATCTGGTGATTGTGATTATTTGTAAGTGATATGAGAAGGGGGAAAAATAGGGAGAGTGTTGGAATATTTTATGTACTTTCCTTATTCTTCTCATATAAATTTTATTTCTATTCTATTCAAATTGAGAAGTTTTATTTTATTAATTAGGTTGTTGTGAGGGAAGAAAAAAAAATGTAAATGTGTGGTGAAAAATAAAAATGGAGTTCATTTTTCTTGGCGGTTGAAATAATGTGTTCATTACTTTATTAGTTATTGAGTTCTTTCTTCCTAAAATGTGATGAGTGTAGCGAAAACCACGAACACGCAGCTTCGAGGACAGTGTGTCATTGCTGAGAAGTGACATCTTAATCTTGGTTTGACAGGCGTAAGGGCAGGTCTAGTACCTCGCTGTTTGGAGGTCAAGCATTTCTTTGCAATGGTCAGTAAGTACAATAGGCTTTGATTTTATCTGGAACACTTTTATTAATTTTCGTGCACCTCAGAGTATGCTTCCCAAACTGGAGCAGACTAGCTGCCCCTCCGGTGTAGCATTACTCTAATATTTTTCTTTCAGAGTGCCTACACCATTTTGCCACTTCAGCCAGTGCGCATGGTGCGTGAGCGGTAAGGCCCCCCCCCCCCCCTTTTCCCCTCACACACATGCCCGTCAATTTAAATTGTGTAATATCTCATTGTCACTATTGACTAATCAGGCGTTTATTCAAAGTATTTTGTTGTGTATTATTTATTTCTTCAGATACCTACTCACATATACGATCATGTAATTTTTGGCGTAATTAATGTGTGATTTATTTTTGAATTTATTGCAATGTAACAAAGGTGTGAAAGTTTATTGCTGTATATAAATTGTGTGTTGGGGAGCCATAATAGCCCAGCTCGAGTGCATTTTTGTCATTTAAAATCGGTCTGTAACAAATCACGTAACACCAACCATAACCAAACATCAGGGGAACACAGCGGTCATTAGCCCCCGGGCTTTTCGACCACGGCCCACTTCAAGAGTCTCATGTTAACTAGAGCTGATTCCCTCTTGATTGGTTAGCTGGAGATCCCCGGATATAATAACTAACATTTGAGACCATGTGACCTCCCAGCTAGCAGAAAACGTAATACCTTTACTTGGGTTAACAGTACTGAGACCCTGCTAGGCACAATATTCTATTAGTTTTAAGGGCTTATAGCTATTCTTTGTAATGAAAAAAAGCATTATTTATCTTATAACTTTTTAGGATTGTGAACATGATTAACAAAGAATGCTGTTTAAAATATGACAAAACGAATAGTTCCGATCATAATATTTTTCGCCATCATCGACTTTTTAACATAGAAAATAATGATACATAAAATGTTCTGATGATTCACTGGTAATCGATATTTTGTTTTTAACATCGACATTTGAAAAATCGACTTTTATGTCCCAATTTTATGTCGTTATCGTTATTCGCAAGTAGTGCCGTTCTATCAAATATTTGGTTCTATGTGTGGATTCGCTAACTAGCTCTCGAGATGTTCCAATCGGGTAGTTTGGTTCAAATTGTTGTCAGGAAAATGCTTCACAATCAGTTCTGATTGAAATCTTTTTTCTACCTTTTACTAATAGTGATAGTATGTTTTACTGCTTTGTGTAATATTAATGACATCACATTGAAGATGAGACAGCTACGCCTACCTCCATCTCAGTGAGTAATCATCCCCCATTCTAATGGGGGATAACACCAACATCATGGAACACGAGGTGAGTGTCGCTAATGCTTGTCATGCAGATGACCGCTCGCAGTATTCGCAACAGTATCCCGAGGTTTCGAAGGATCAACTTGCTTGTACCCCGTCACCTGCTGCCTCTCCTTGCATAAACATTTATTCCCTTCTGATCATCGGCAAACGAATGTGTCATTGTACAGTTGGACATGTCTGGGACCATACATATTCTTTGTTGAAAGTATAGACAAGAATGTCAGTAATCTTCATCCTGTGTCTGTATGGAAGAAACTACACAGATTATCTAAGGACATCATAAGAATAAAAAGGGCGGGTCCAAATCACCCAAATCTGACTATGAAAACGGCACAGACCACCAATGATTTACTTACACCTACTCATCTTAGCCAACATCAATTGAAAGGGACCATTCCCCTTTCCCTTCTATAAAGACAAGGCCTTATATAGGGAATCCCTTTATATCTTTCAGAACAAGAAATCTTTGATGGCATTGATACTCTATATGGATTACTTAAAGTAGAACGAATCCAAGCGTTTTTATGAATCCAATGAAACAATTTATCGACCCATAAAACTTATTGCTCTAACATTTCGGGACAACGATTACCCGACAGAGTCTTGGTTTACAAACACCTACACACTGTCAAACCTAAGATTCAATCAGTTATTATGTCCAATAAGTGTCACCCTTTTGGGCACACTGAGAAAAATTGCCGCAGTACTAAAATCCATTGCCCTGCTTGTACAGATGACCATCAACTTTCGGAATACACGGCGGAAACGCCTATTTGTCCCAATTACTGTGGTTCCCATTTGGCTATGGATAGAGAGAAGTGCCCACATTGAATCCTTGAACAGAAAGTTAAACATACATTGGCTATGCTCAATTTAGGTTAATCTGTAGTGAAGAGGATGGTTCTTGATGAGTCCACACGTCTTCAAGGTACAGATGATGGGCTATTACATGCTGTGTGTCCTGGGACTAAGGTCTACGTAACTTGTAAATCTACTCCGATTGCTCTCCCCACATCTGCCACTTATGCTGACTATGTTAAAACCTCTGCCAAACGCCAAATAGAAGATATTGGGAAGATCCCTGCGAAGGCTATAGTTTTGCAAAGCCCGACAAAATTGCATGTTGCTCGTCGTCTCCTGTCTCCTCAACAATCTTCGAAGTCGATATCTGTGACCCAGTACTTTTCACAGTTTAATCCTGTTGGTGATCACACTGGTAATGGGGTATTCCTCTGTCGAGCGCAAGACCACTCTGTACAAGGTCCACCGGCTGTGGTACATTCTTCCCAAGATAGCCCTTCGACCAGCTATAATGCTGTCTGCGATATTGACTTGAAATAAATCGCATTAATAGATCTTCCCACGCTGCAAGGAAACCCTGTCTTACAGGATATTGTCACCGAGGTGAAGAGGCTTGTTAGTGATACAGTAAACAGCTCTTAGCTTTCTGTTCCTTTATGCATCTCCTATAATGAGAATACTACAGTGGAATTGTAGGTCTTTCTCTTCAACGAGGACTTCTAGATAAGCATATTAGTACTACACCTGCTGATGTTATACTGCTACAAAAAACACACTGCCGCTTTGCAGCTAACCAACAATGCCTCTTTTCTGTGTTCACAGTATATCATAATGCTCCAATGAATAAACATGGTGTTGTTATACTTGTCAACACTGCCATATACTCAGTTCAATTACAGGTGTCCAACTTGCTTGATACTGTTGAGGCAGTTGCAGCTAAGGTTGTCTTACATGATGTTGAATTGGATGTACTTTCCATTTATGCTCCACCACAGCATGCTATAAGTACCTCTGGGACAGACTACTTGGAGCATACATCATGGTGCTATAACAGGAGGTGATTATAATGCTCATGATACATTGTGGGGTGATACAAGGTGTGATCAAGATGGGAAGAATCTGGCAGAATATATTGATACCTCACAGTACGTTCTATTGAATGATGGCAATCCTAGCTCTGTAGGAGCTTATGATAAACCCAATTCTGCCATTGATCTCATGCTGTGTACTCCCAGACTTGCCATTCACTTTGCTTGGGCCGTGCTTAATGATCCTATGTGTAGTGATCATTTTCCCATTGAAATAGTTAATCAGGGTATGTGTACAACTACTCTTAATACTCATTCTTATTTGCAGCCCTTGTGGAACTCCTGCTATAATAACCAGCGTATCTCATGACAGGCATATCGTGAATATATAGTACATCGTATAAGCTTTCCCACTATCTTGGGTGATGATGTACAAACTATGTAATTTGGTCACATCATCCATACAGGTCTGACCCATCTGCTTTCCCCAAGCTTGTTTGGCCGCCGTCCCCGGCGCCCGCTGCAGGAGCAGTACTCTACCAGTCACTGATACACCCTTGTGCAGTAATGCGTCGCAACATAACTGGAATATGCTACTTTGCGAGTGCAGTGAATAGTAGTCACTTAAGCGCTTGTGACGTGAGCACAAGTGCAGAGCAGAGCAGTGCAGGGTGCAGCTCAATTATGTGCATCCGCACACACGTGTTTTGCAAGAAGATCCTCTGAAGTCAGAATAAAGTTAATTACTCATTAACTAAAGAACGCTCAAAGATGCAAAGTCACGCAACATGCAAAAGAACAGCATATAGAGTCGATAACAATCCATAGAAAACAGGGTGCTGCTCCACCCTTAGTTACGAAATCCGTGTGTCGTCACATTCATACACATTCCTGAAATCAATTACATAACTCACGCCTATTCTAAAATGTTAATTATAAGAGTATACATTTAATCATCTATAGAAAATCAGACACCTGAGGCGTCATTTCATTTCATATCACCCTTCAAGTGCGGTGACATTCTCGGGACGTCACATTCTTAGCCATATCTGGGGCTCCGGCATTCACAAGTATGTCGCCAATGTGTTTTAATTTTGCAATCTAAATTATGTATAACATCAATTTCACTTATCATGTTATTCATTAAGTTCAGTTTTTTTCATGTTTTCATTTCGGCGCCAGATTCGCCGGACATGTGGCGAATCTGACACCATGTTGTTAGTCAGACTTCAGCACTACAGACAACCGGCAGGGCAGACGGTAAGCACCGCATACCCCCTCGGCAATTCAATATAGGCTGCATTTTTCTTCATATCCATAGTTAACATAATTCAAGTACCTTTTAGTATTTCTATTGAGCCGAGAGGAGGTCTCCCTGCATCCTGACGTAATTACAATATAAGGCCCACGCCTTATTTTCCAGCAGTAGTGACCACTGGCAGTTGCAAATTGCCTGGTTCGCTTAACTAAGGTACGCATTAACAAGTTCAGTAACATTTCATTGTACCTTTACAGTAATAAAACAGACACACCATAATTAGACATGTTTTATTGCATTTGACTCTCCTGAGTTCATCGGGTACTGCGCCCTAAGAACAGCCTTCAAATTTACAAGTGTATTTCAGTGTGTTTTGCATTTACGGGACCTGCCTCCCTTAAGCAGGGTAACTTCAGTGGTAATATAGGCATGCGAAGTGGCCGACATCTTCGCCCACGAGCAATATTGTACTTTTATGTAATATAAAGGACAAATTCACTCAGATCTCCTTCATATTGACCGCGTATCTAGAGTCGCCTAGAGTCGCCGTAGGCCATCGGCTGTACGACCCCCATCAACAATCGTTCTCTATACCGAACGTGGCGCCGGGTACATCGTCAGTTCCTGTTCCCCACCTGCTCTCAGGCGGGACACGAACACACCACCAGCACCTCTAGAGGCACAGCATGTCACCTTCTTGAAAAAATTGGAAGATTACTGTCAGTATTTTAGGCTCACCGACCAAGACAAACTAGGCAATGCCTATTTTTGGCGGGAGATGGAGAAGCTGAACTGCTTAATGTATGATTTGTTTAGGACAGCCTTTGTGGATCATTTTTGGAGGATACAGATCCAGATAAATATACGAACACAACTGAAAACTGATAAATTTGACCATGATCCTCATGATCATTAACCTCTGTGGCAGCATCAGAATGTAAGTAGAAGTAGGCCACCATCACCTCGAAGCCAATGACAGAGAAGCAATTGTGCAACTCAGGTGAACAGCAATGAGGTAATAACACCAAACTTTTTCCCACTGAATACACAACCTAACTGGCAACAGCCACAGCCGAACAGTGTCATTTTCTACCGGATGGCAGCACCAGCCAGTACAAAGTAAAAATCAGCAGAATTGGCTGGGGCTAGCACCCTTCGTTAGTTGGCTGCCGCCACCGACACAAGACCAAAGTGGAGTGGCAAGGTTTAGCAGTAAGGAACCAACTTTAAACTAGACCAGGTCAATGGTGATGACCTCCAGGCATTGACTTGCCCAAGTGCAAAAGGGAACAGGCATAACGAAGGAGGCTAGTGGTAATTTTGTTGATATTGTACAGTATAATAATAAGGATACATGTGTAGTAGATATAAGCGTGCCCAATGTCCTGTTTAATGAGTGTGATGATCAAGATGTAAATAGTTTAAGCTTAAATATATGTCAAGAGAATTAAGTATTACAGATGGTAACACTAAGAATGAAACAAAACCTAGTGTGGTTATTACAGCTTGGCTAGGGGAAAGTGCAAGAGAATTCCTGAATCAAGAACCGACTGTAGCATCGAACAGAGAGAAAGTAGCACTATGTCCAGAAGTAACAGTTACTGTATTCGGTGTAAGTCTCTCAGCATTACTAGATTGCAGAGCTGAGATCAGCTGTATTAGCGAGCAAGCAGTAAAGATAACTGAGGACACTGGAATACAGTTACCTGTACCCAGGTTGAAAATCCTAGGTGTGACATCTCGTGTAAGTAAATAAATCACGAGGCAGACTACCATAAAGTTAGAAGGTATTGGTAGACCAAAGGATATTGCAGTTCTGATTGTTAAAGGGCTAGCAAAGCAGGTTATCATAGGTACAGATTTTCTAACTACCTGCTCGGTCAAGCTTGATTTTAGTGACATGACCATCTCATTACCACAAGAGGAGTTTACCACTACCATATGGAAGGAAGGTGATAAATTAGTGAACTCTTTAAACACGGATGTGGTTGTATACCAAATGAAATTAAGTGCAGGCATGATTGTAAAACTAAGAAAATCAGTGTTTTGCAGGGATGAGTTGCCAATCTTAGGCCACATATTAATCCCTACAGGGATTAAAACAGCTCCTGGAAAACTCAAGGCCATAACAGAATTTATCATACCAAAGATAGTGAGGGCAATTGAGAAGTTTTTTTTTAGTTTAGTAGGGTTCTACAGGAACTACTCGAACAAGGTGGCAGATGTAGCAGTACCTTTGTTTAAACTGCTGAAGAAGGATCAAGCATGGGTTTGGACAGATGTTAAACAGGAAGCATTCCAGGGATTGAAGGATTTGTTTATTTGTGAACATGTGATCAATCATCCAATTAAAGGGAGAGAGTACTACTTATACACATATGTGTCTGCAAATGCAATAGGTGTAAAAATAGCACAGTGCAATGACAGTGGAACAGAGAAAACAGTCGTCTTGGCTAGCAGAACACTGAACAGTGCCGAACGAAACTATACGGTAACCGAAAGAGAGGCTCTCACTTTTGTATGGGCTTTGCAAAAATATAGGGACTTACTGTTAGGAGAAAAGGTGATCTTGCTGACCGATCAAATGGCATTCGCTTATTTGAAAGCCAGTAAGGTGTTTGGCAATAGATTGACAAGGCGGTGTTTCCTCATTCAGGAGTTAGATGTTGAAATTAAATGCATAAAAGGGAAGGAAAATGAATCTGCAGACTATCTAAGCAGAACTGTTGATAGTGAAACAGAAGTGCCAGAGCCCAGTAGCAAGCCTGAATGAATTTTGGTTTGCAAAAGCTGTAACTTATTGAGTACTCAGTAGTAGCCAAAGGCAGAATATCATTTTTCAAAATTTTAAACAGCACCAGGAAGATGATGGAAAATGCCAGACCTTAGGGCATAAATTTTCAAATGCGGATCCGGGTGACAGGCTAATGTTATTTTCTGTGTTTCACCAGATGGTGTGATACTTTACCACGGCAAGTGTGAAACAGTATTTAAGTAATACTGGAAACCAATTTTACCAGTTAAACTCGTTAATAATTTTGTTTGGGAATGCCATTAGATTTTAGGCCAATAAGGTATATGAAACCATCAGGAGAATGGTTTATTGGTCATCAATGCAAAAAGATGTGACACGAGTACTAAGATCATGTGTGGCATGCCAGAAATCAATGCACCCATCATATATCTTAGGGGTGAGCTGCAACTTATCGTACTAACAAGGCCATTACACACGGTATCGGTGGATTTGTTTGGACTGTTACATAAGTTTAAGAGAGGTGTCAGGTACATTTTTGTTGCCATGGATATTTCACGAAGTACACAAAGTTGTACGCAATTGTTAGTGCAACAGCAAGGACAGTGTTAGGTAATATCAAGAACTTCATACATGAATTTGAGAGGCTTCAATAGTGCTGAGTGACAAGGGTACTCAATTCACAAGTGAGATATGGCAGTAAGGCATGCAGAAGCTGGGTGTAGTGCCAACAACAGTTTCTGTAAGGCACCCCCAGAGTAATCTGGTCGAGAGACGTTTGCGAACCCTAGGCTCAAAATTAATGACATACTGTAATAGTTCACAGCAGAAATGGAGAGATTTATTGCCATTAGTTGAAATAGTGATGAATCATAACTCCGTACGAAGCACTGTCCGGTCAACATTTCCACACCATTAATTGATGTAAAGGTACTACAATTACCCGATGTAGTTGATAAAAGTTTATCGAAGGAAAAGATGCAGAAGAAGGTGGATGATTTGGTAAAGACACGACTCTATAGTACTGCAGAAAAACGAAAGCAAAAGTTTAAGACTTAAAATTTATGTAAATTTGATATTGGATCGCTAGGTTTGGTTAAAACTGATCATGTTAGCCAGTTATGGGCAAATGTCACAAAGAAATTGTTTTATATTTATGAGGGTCCATATGAGGTTTTCGAAGTGTTAAGAGAAAATTGTTACAGTCTGAGAAACAGGAACACAAAAGAGTTTATTGGTCGCTTCTACATAGCATCGTTGAGAAGGTTTTATGGACATGTCGTGGAAGCAAATGATGATGCGGGAACATCTTAATGTTTAGAGCAATGTTAATCTGTAGCCAGTAAACGAAGTAATCAGTACAACGAGGAAAAGTCACCATTATTGTTATTTGCAAGAGTCTACAATGTGTCTTAGAAGTAAGTTAGGTTAAGAATGGGCAGCCGATATATATTATTGTGTACTGCGGAAGGCGTACACAAGCTAATTGTTGATGCAAGGCAGAAATTAATTCCCGCAAGAGCACCCTAGAGTGTTACACGTGGTTATAAACTAACGAGCATGCTGAGTACATGACTGAAAGGCCTGATTTATGGCCAACAAGGTTTATGAGTTTATCGCACATTATTTATTAATTTTCCTACATTCTCACATTAGTCAAACTGTTGGAATGGTGGTAGAGATCTACCACGTGTTCGGGCAAGCCATTTGATGTATGTCTTATGCGCAGGAGGCTGGCAACTAGTGCCAAGGTGTTAGTGAATAAGGATATTGGTTAGGTGAGGAGCGGTGACTATAGTTTGGAATCTCGGTGGAGATAATTACCCAGGGTGCCAGATATTTTCGGGTTGATAATATAGTGAAGTCGGAGAGCAGCTGTGGACTCGTTCCTCAGGGTCGTTCGGGCAACGACCACAGCAAATTCTCCAATTGCAGTTGTTGTCTCCTCATGGAATAAACATTAATACTAACCAAATAACTCCCTTACTTGTTGCATTGTGGGATATCTGGACTCCCCACATGCCCATGCGAAGCACTGTTACTTATTACACCAACTCGTGACCATTTCAATCATACTTGCACAGTAAGTTATACATTGAGAAAATTGGCGGGAGACCGTACCTTAAAGCTTTGTTGCGACTGGAAATAAATCACACATGGTAACTCGTCACTGCTACTATTTATTCAGGAAAAGATTACATTATTACATTCCGGAAAAGCTTACATTTGGTGCTGCTTACAAACCCGTCAGCTCGAGTAATATTGTGCAAAAGACACGTGGTCACGTGAATAATTTAAGTACAATTAAATCTACCCAGGCGATGCAAGCACTGGGTAGTAGCGAGGAGCGTTAAGGGTTTCGGGCAGCTGAAATACGAAAAAGGTTCCAGTATGGTAAAGTTACTATTGCTGTGAAATTATTAGTCCAACATGGTGTTGGCTGCCCGGGTGCACGAAACATAAGCCCCGATGTAACATGGCACATCCCTTGTAAAGACGAACGACATATCACTTTCTCCGTTTGGTGTGCTGTCCAGCTTGGCAGGCTAGCACCCAACGCTGCATTACTTCCTTGCACACAACATTTGCAACTCGGACACGTACCCCGCGTGCTGGTTGTTACGTATTGTTCCTAAAATTAACTCTATAAATATTATACACTGCACCAAAATATTGCACTGTGTAGATGATGTGGAGATGAAAGAACATGAATGAACATTACAGAAAATTATAAAAAGACATTTCGATAACACTGAGGGCTTTAGGGCTGCGAAGGCAGGCATCTTTATTGGTTGCGTCCCTTTGCGTGAACTTACCTTGCCCTTTTATTGCACACAAATAAATAACAGAAATTTCACAGGGTCTATCTTACGGATTTCTGCATCATGTGCACGTGGTCGTGCTCACTCTGCTCTGCACCTGTGTCGTTCCTAGCCACACTGTACTGCACTTGCACTCAAATAGCACACATATATACTGTGTTACAAAACCTGGTGTGGCAAGCAAATGTGATAAAGGGAAGGGGTCACGTGGACATAAGTCAAACGCCCTCCTCCCTGGTGAGACAGTTTGCAGCAGCACACGTCACTGATGACAAATACACATCCTTGTGTCTGCCCATCATGGACGTAGTACGTAAGGGCTTCTTGCCAGCCCCTTACATACTGGAAATGCTGGCTGCTGCCATCTTTCCGCATGTTAGTGCCATCAATGTGGTGTTCTCCTGCTCACACACGTGCAGCATGCCACAAGTGATCGGCATGAGTGACGAACCTCGTATGAGTCACACGTTCCTCCATCGTCGCTGCCCCTGCGGCTGTCCTCATGACCAACCTCACTTCGCTGCTGGTAGCTAGGTGGACTAGCGACTACTGGAGATTGGAGTCACCCTCGGGTGATTCCTCAGCTGTTGTTGGCACCGTTGCATCTTCGGCCGTGCTGTCCTCCTCGACGGTCGGTGTCCCATTGATGGGCGTCACACAGTCTCCTTAGGGACCCTCTCCCAGAGGTGTCACTGTTGGTTGCAGTTCCGGATCTCTTTGGGTTGCGCTGGATGCCGCTGCGCTGTCTATCTCCGCTGAGCCGGCCGTCGGTTGCGCCCTGACTGGCGCCACTGCGCCGGGCGACATCGTGTCTTGGGCACCCACTGCTGGTGGTTCAGGGGCAGGTACTGACCCACATTCTGTGAATGTTCTCATCCCCTGGAGCTGTACCAAACGGCACCGTCATTAGCCTCCAGGTCTCATGCACCTCCTTCATGCTTTTTTTTTGCATCACCCCTCTTGCTTACTTCGTACTGTTTTAGCGGATGCTGAGGTGGCATCAGTGCTTGCTGCGACGCGCCCTCTGTCATTTGGGCCGATGTAATCCTGGCACCTTGGGGATGTGGCCTTGTGCGGCATCGGCGACATGTTGGCACTTGGTGCCCCCTACCCCTTGTGGGATGTGCTGCTGCACTCTCCTCTTCTCTCCCTTGCTCAGTGGGTTCGACAGGTGTTGCACCGCTGTGGGTAATGTTGTCACTGGCATCATTGTCACCACGGACTTCTCTGGGTGACAGATGCATTGCATCTCAGTGATACTTGCTCGTCCTTCTTTCCACACGGACCAAGCCCTTTCTCCTCACTTGCATCTGTACATGTTACACTGCCTCCTGCTTGCTTACTTGTTTTCTACACACTACGAACTCCTCTGCTTGCTTGCTTTGTCTGTAAAGTACATCCTTTACTTGCTTGCTTTGATAGTGATGTGGGTAACGACTCACTGTCTGGAATGCTTCTGGTCTGGCTGTCTTGCCACGCTGTATGTCACAATTGCGTGGATCAAGGCGAAGGGGGGAATTGACACCTACCGATTATCTCTGCTCACGTGAAAAATGGCATCGTGTGCGAAGAGGAGTTATGAGCCCACCGATTAACTCTACATGCACGATGGTGGTTAATGATGTCACTTGCAGAGTGGCGATTGACGACCCACCGATTAACTCTACTTGTATGACGAAGTGCGGGTTGAGTTGGATGTACGATGCTGACTACGGGACGAGTCAGGATCAGAATGTTGCCAAAACAAACGATGTGAAGAATGATGAAAACATGAGATGAACTCCTTTCTTACTTGGAATGATATATACAGCGAACACCTTTTTACTTGCAGTGATATATACAGCGAACTCCTTCTTACTTACAGTGCTATAGCTAAAGGAACTCCAATTCTTACTTGCAGTGATATATGTGTGAGTTTATGCAGTTTACACTTAGGCACATAGTTGTTAACTACGGGAAACAGTCCTCTTGATTGTTAAAATCGAAACAAAAAAAACTGCTCTTCTGTTTCCTGTGCTGTTCTTGCTCTATTGGCCAGCTAGCCACTATGTAGGTCTATATGTGACCTGATTGATGGACCCGAAGTCTACACAGAACCTCTAGATACTATCCTTTTTTGGCGTTAGCATGATAGTGGCGTTGTGGCGACTGCGGGTCGGTTCTATCATCCCATCAGAGAGCATTTCTGAGATCTGCTGTTTGATTATCCGTGCTTGGCGAGGAAGATAATTGCTCGGGCCGCTAAAAATTGGCTCAGCTGTGGTTAATGAAATAGCATGTTCCACAATTGTGGTTCTTCATAATGCATCATGCTCTGTAAAATCATGTTTCCATTCTTTTAATTAAAGTGGAAAATCAGTCTGGTGTTCTATTGGAATGCTGTGTTCGAACTCAGGGAATTTTATGTCTGCTACATTCTCTGTTCTACGGCTGTCTACATTCTACATAGTACGCATCTCCTTAGCACCAAAATCAATGCATCAAAATATGGTGTTCTGTTCTGCCAGCCACGGCAATCCCAAAATGGTATCTTCGATAAATTCATCCATGATTATAGCAGTAGTGATCGTTTCAAAGTCTCTAATTTGAATAGTGATCATGGCTTGCCCTACAGTTGATTTTATTCAATGACCATTTTCCAGTTGTGTAACCTGTCCGGTTGAGGTTATGTACTTACTGTTTACGAACTTTGTTTGACACACATTGTTTGACACACATAGTGCGTGACACAATAAACCATTTATATGAAAAAGGACCCTTATAAATTAAGCACCTTGGCTACTGACCTGATTAATGAGTGCTTGTTGCGGCATCACCATCGGGCTACACAACTTTTTTTTAAGTTTATTTTAAAGAGAATATTTAATAATTATTCATATAGTTTTATAATTTTAAATATTTATTATATAGCGATTCACATGAACACAATTACTAAATGGGTATGATAAAACATTGTAAAGTTGAAAATGAAATTTTTTTATAAATTTTTATAAATGTAACCACATAGTTTTTAAAGTTTTTATACGTCATCACCAGCACCAGGACGAATTTCGTCGGATGGTCTCGCTGCATTCTGCCGAAAACCCACTGGCTGTGAACTTTACGTCCTGTGCGGTTTTTGCGTTTGCCCAATTTCGACTCGTCGATCTCAACCACTTTGCTCGGTCCACCGATGCGTTTCCTGTACATCAACAGCCAGTCTATGCATACTTGGCGGCAGAAACTCGACCAGGCGACGACCGTCTTTCCGAGCACAAAAGTCCGTTCACTAAAGTCTGCTGTCGAGGGTATTTGATAAAGAACCAGAGTAAACACAACTCGACTATCTTGCCCGGAGACAAGTTTGAATCTCCCACGAAACTGCCCTGTCTCGCCGACACTTTAAAGTTTCATTTAGTACTATCCTCCATTCGCCATCGGCACCAGTAAAACAAACCCCTTTTACCCACATTTTTTGCTTCGAGTTCCCAGCATTTTTTGCACTGTATCGTCGATTTGATAATGTCTTTCTCGATGAGAAACATGTTTATCTCTGGCGAGGAATGAATAAATCGCCTCGTGTTCAAAATTGTGATTTTACATCGCGCTCTCACCATCTTGCGATTCGCGAGAAATAATTTGTAGAATAAATTGCTTGGATATGCGATATGGAAAAATAGTTGCCGAATTTGGATATGTTAAACGGAACTTGGTCGGATATGGATATGCAAAACGTCACTAGACTGCAAAATAAACAATTGGGATGGATACTTTATAGTACATACTAAATATTTGTATGGTTTTACCATTACAGTACGGAATACGGAACAATTATAGTGAAATTTATGGAGCTTCCTTTGGGAAACATCGAATATGGTATACAGAAAAATCTATATAAATAAGATTAGATTGACAAAAGACAGGCAAGAAGGGTTAAATTCATTCCCATCTCTTTTCCTGTTGATGTGATACCATTAACATACCCGAGTTAAATGCTCTTTTGTAAATCCCGACAGTTATTATTCTATGACGATGAAGCGGAAAAATGTTTTGGGGGGAGAGGGGGAGACTGTCAATTTTTTTATGCTGGACATACCTGTGCAGCGGCATTGATCTTACGTGTGGTATGGTAACACCAACAGCTGAAAGTTGAGAAATTGCTCAGCAGAAAACCAGCGGTCCTCCAAAATTGACCTCAGGTGGAGTCAGCTGTATTTCTCAGGCGCTCCTTCCACAAGTGCCCGCGGGTTTGCAAAAAGATACAAGGGCGTCGACTTCCTCTACACCAAGGACTTGATTCCAGAGAGAGAGAGAGAGAGAGAGAGAGAGAGAGAGAGAGAGAGAGAGAGAGAGAGAGTGTGTGATGCACTCTACATACGCCCTAGGCCTGCGACCAAACTTGATGCAATATTTTAACTTCAGCTATATTCGTCTCGGCTCTCTAAATATGCAGTGTCCACAAATTCCAAAGTGCTACCCTACATGTCGTCACAAAAAGGGTGTATAGTTGTGAGCTGAATGTTACTGGCTTCCACAACTGTTCAATGCTCTAACCTGTCTCGCAAGCCAATTGATTTTTCCGTTTTCAGACAGTGCAAAGTTTTATATATTGCCATCACCCAATTTACGAGGCACGTCTCCAATAAATCAAATACGTGACAAGCATGATACAAGTTTTTAACCCAGTATAGAGGTGGCCAGTTATTGTCCCTACGACCTCACAGGTCCCATATTACTACTGCTCAGCCCATCCATCAGAGTATCATACATGGTCGTACTTCGCCTGCGAGTCCATGCACTGTTTCCTATCCTATACCTTGATATATCGCCAGAGCGACTTTTAAACAAACTTAGTAAAATTCCTTATATCTGATGAGTCAATATTCAAGTACTCAAGTACAATTTCTTGCAGCAGTTTCTCTGTTTGGTTTATCCACGCCCGCGCGAAACGAGTTTCCACAGCCGACTTCGTGTAACATTTTCGTGTAAGCTCTTCACAAACATGCTTTAAGTATACGCGAATTTAGAACGACATTCTGACCCTGCGGTCTGAACTCTCAAGTGGGCGCGCACGACCTGCTGAGGCCCGACGAACAGACTGCCCACTGCCTACATACTACCCACGCTCATATCTACCTGGCTGCGACTAGCCAGGGTGACATTACGAACTCTCGAGCACACACCATAGCGACGATTTTAAGAACACATATATCGATACACTCGATAAGAGCTTAGACAACTAGGAACAGTATTCTACATAATATTAATACTTCATTAAAAAGACACTAATAAAAATTTAATCATACTACCTAACATTCCTTAAAAAATATATCACAGAAAAACCAAAATACAGACAATAATAATACTGAGACTAGTTTCAAAGTTTATACCACGTTAAAAATGTACAAACTAGCCAACCTTGGCGCACAAAATTATATTAGGGCACTATCAAAACTTATGTGGCGATAATTTGATTGCCACAGCTGCCAGAGGGGCGGAGTGCTCCCCTACTGCTTCTGAACTCTCCCAGGAGGGGAAAAGTCCCGACCTTGGAGCAGTTGTACTGTTAACTTCGCAGTTGCCTGATTAGCTCGATTTCGTAGCGTGAAGAGTGCCATCGGCAAATGTTCTGCCCAGGACATGTGGTTTTCTCCCATGAGAATATGGAGTTGCGTCTTGAGCACCTGATTACGAGTCTCAGTCGGATTGATGCAGGGGTGGTAAACTGCTGTCACGTGGTGTCTCACACCCCATCTTGTGCAGCAGTCTCTCCAGACACGCCTGGTAAATTGCTGAGTAGTGTATGTGGGTAGCCGCAGTGGGTAAAGAACTAATTTTCGATGGATTTTCCCGCCACACACATGCGTTTGCAACCAGGTAGGCTTCCACCCAGCGTGAAAACAGGTCTGTTATCACAACAATATACCTCTTTCCCGATGGCGTGTGTGGATAAGGCTCCATCAAATCAAGCACAACTGTCTCTAATGGCCCACGAATTCCCACGGTCGTTGTGTTGTCGACCGTCTGCTTTTCTACTTTTGAAGCGATTACACTTTTCACAAGTGTGTACAAAGGTGCGCACACGTGTTGAGACACCAGACCAATATAAATGTTTCAGTACATTTCTACGAGTTTGATCTGCACCTGGATGGCTGGCTAAATCACTGGCATGTGCGTGAGACAAAACAGTGTCACGTGTTGCAGTCAGAACATACACACAGCCACATGTCTTTCCCATTCACCGCACGGGACTCAACACATTCATTTAGAACCCACCAAATTTCCACAGTCTGGTTCATGCACGTTTCCCTTCATTTTGTGGTGATGGGGCAAGACATATGAGTTGTGATTACCGCATTGTGGACTGATGTTAACAACGGTGTAGCTGGAACTACCATTATTGCCTGGCACTGTATCGATGTTTTCTCATGCATTTTTGGTGGCGGGGAGGGGGATGATGCCTTCCCACTCCTCTTCGTCCCGTGTTACTGCCTTACCTGGAGAGTGGGAGAGGTGGTCAGCCATATGGTTCTCCACTCTTGCCACAGGCTGCACTTCAGAATCATAGGACTGCAGGAATAACGTCCAGTGGGTTTAATTTGCTTCTACTTTCCCGCGTACTGTGTAGCCACAATGGACATCTGTTATCTGTGCGTAGCGTAAAATGCTGATATTCCAGTAGGTACCGGTATTTATTCAATGCCCAAACCACAGCGAGACACTCTCTCATTGATGTTGTAATGCCTTGCCACAGCGCCAAACTTTGCATTACTGTAGTCGACTGTTGTAGGCGAGTTGAAACAGATCGACTTCTAGTCCCTTCTCACTGGCATCCATCTGGACGGATAAGTGGCGTGCCATGTCGTGTCGTACGAGGGCAGGGCACTCCCAGAACTTACTTTTCACCTCGTCGAAGCTCTCCTGTTGCGACTGCATCCACTTAAAAGTTATGTTCTACGACATCAAGTCATTTAATATTGCTGTGATAATGGCGAAGCCTTTGATATAGTCTCTAACCCAGTTAATCATCCGGAAGAATTTCCAGAGCTGTTTATGAGTAGTGGGGATGGCATGATGCTCGATGGTGTTCAGTTGTTCATCTGTGGGGGAGCCACACATAACTTAGAAAATCACAACTTAGAACAGTCGTAACTTAGAATTCTTGAAAATAACCACACAAGTTAGAACTATCATAACTTAGAACTGTCGTAACTTAGAAATTCATAACTTAGAACTGTCATAACTTAGAAATTCACAAGTTAGGACATTTGTAGCTTAGAAAATCATAACTTAGAAAAATGCGACTTAGAAACACACAACTTAGAATCACATAACTTAGAAAAGCATAACTTAGAATGATCATTACTTAGAAACACACAACATAGAACTATCACAACTTAGAAACACACAACTTAGAACCACTTAACTTAGAAACATCGTATCTTAGAAAATCATAACTTAAAATCATCATAACTTAGAAACATTCAACTTAGAAATACACTACTTAGAAGAACATAATTCGGAAACATAACTTAGAAAATTATAACTTAGAACGATCGCAACTTAGAAACACACAACTTAGAACTGTCATAAGTTAGAATCACACATCTTAGAAACACACAATGCAGAATCTTATAACACAGAACCTTCACAACTCAGAAAATCATAACTTAGAAACATACAACTTAGAAACACTTAACTTAGAGTTAAATAACTTAGAAACATCAAAACTTAGAATATCATAACTTAGAAATACATAACTGAAAACTATCATAACTTATAAACATACAACTTAGAAACACACAACACCTTAGCAACATAATAACTTAGAATGTCATAACTTAGAACAGTCACAACTTAGAACCACATAACTTAGAATGTCATAACTTAGAACAGTCACAAATGCAAAAATGCCAGGAGCAATCTTTCTTTGGAGCCAAAGTAATGGCATAGTTGAATTCGCTCTCTGTCGGCTCGATCACTCTTTCTTGCAGCATCTCGGCAATGTGTTCTTTAATGATGCACTGTTGTTGCAGGTAGTATCAGCGAGGGCCGTCGTATACTGGCACATCGGTGGTCAGCAGTATTGCATGTTCTGCTACCGTCGTGCGATGTAGCGAGTCTGCGGCCTAAAACACATCTTGATGCTCGTCAAGGAGGTGCTGTATGGTGTCGCGCTACTCTGGCAGTTCTGCATGATCCAACTCATCTAATTTCACTTGGGCTACTGACCCAGTCGACCTTGGGTTCAGTTTGTACGCAGTACGTCTTTCTATTCATCCGAAGTGGATTCTCTGAGCAGCTGGTTCTACGACTATTTGCTGTTCAGACAGCCAGATAACACCTAAAACGATGTCCTCTCTGAGCTCATTGGAAACATAGGTCGTTATTATTGTTGCGATGTCTCATATACGAACGGTGATGCCTACTTCCCCGGCGATTTCTCTGCTGTGTTGACTGGTAGCAAGGTACACTGTCCTTTAACAGGTACTATGGAACTGACATTAATGAAATCTGGTCGAATAAAATTACGCAAAGCTACAGTGTCAATAAACACCCTGCAGCAGTGATTGTTGACACTCACATCGATATGAATGAAGCCATTTGGGGTTCCGTTGATCTGTGTTATGAAAAGTAGTTGTGGAGTCTGGTTAGGTTTCACGGCACTAGGATGACTGACATTTGGTCGGCCTACCCCACCCATACATTTTCTGGCGGCGGTGCGGATCTGTTGTTAATTGGCACTGTTCCTTCATGATGCAGACAGAGATTGTTCAATTGCGACCTACCGCACCAACAACATGGGTTAGGCGAGGCCCGACTCGTAAACAGTAAGTGTGACGTGGTTACACTGTTACCTGCCAGTGCTGAGACTGCTACAGTTCTGGATAATTCTTGCATAGGTGTGGATCTCGACATCACTGTGGGTGGCAGTTTTCCATATCTCTCATATCCCAGTTCTTTGATGCAGCACTTTCCCGACGTGGTTGTCCACCATCCCGGTCATGTGGCTGTCGAGCGGCGATACATGGGTTCAGCAGGATGACAGTTTGTATGAAGTCATGCTCTCTGTGGAGTGGATGAGTGGTGCATGTAAAGCACGATATCCAGTCCGTGCTGTGCTGGCCACAACTTCGGGGAAGTCCTTCAATTACAGTTCCGGATGATAAGTTCGTACAAGGCTTATCTTGCATGTCCCGAAATTCTACAGGGATACCTCACACTGTTCGTCCAGGATTACTTTACTTCATGCCCGAAGCGACGTGAATGTACCGACGAAGAAGCGTAAGAAGGTTTTGCGGAATTTGTCCCAGGTGGTGCCGTAGTGGATTACTCCCCTCCACCATAGTTTGGCATTGCCGCTGAGACGTTCTCCGATACTGCTTGGCCAGTCGTCTGCATCAACACAGTACCAGCTGAGGCGGCTCTCACAGTTATTTAAAAACACTACTGGAACCTCACTTGCGATTCCTGCATAGGTCGGCAGTGTTTGAAAACGTGTAGGTGTTTTCGCTGGATGCTCTACAACTCGATGTATTTCCATGACACCTAGTACAACAGGATCTGTTAAGGTGTTTTCGTTCGGCACCTTTGCTATCTGCAGCAGGGGTGTGGAATGTGCAGGGGTAGCTTGAAATGACATTGCCTTTTCACACTTGACCACAGGTAGGTGCAGCGAAAACTTTTCTTGCACACATGGAGTTTGTGTAGTGCATGACAGCTGTATATTTTCCCCACCAAACACTGGTTGACGTAGGTGGTACTCTGCCTGAGTGCTATTTGGTTGACTCGCAGTGTTTCCTGCGAAAACTACTGCAGGTAATTCTGAATTGACTGCTAGACTGTTTTGCTGGCTGATAAATTGTTCGTCCACTATACATCGAGCACAGTCAATGTAAACATTATCTTTGGTCGTCCATAATGCTGCACGTTCTTGTAATGAAATACACTGCATGTGGTACACTCGGAAGCACCGAACACATGCGAATGTTGCTATGACCACTCCTTCATACCAACTGCATTTTACACATTTTTGTAAAGTTCGCCGAAAGGATTCGGTGAGTGTCCTGGTATTATGTTATAGCCAGTGCATGTGCAGAGCACAGGTACACGGACAGGGTTAGTGAAGGCCCGGTCTCATACAGCACACATACACATCCTCTGGTGTGCCGGCGATGGTATGCCGACAATGGTATGCCCCAGTACTCTCTTGGAAAGTTCTTTGTTATTGTGCTCCACCTCCGATTGAAGCTGTGCCATTGCAGTGGGATCATACACGTATTTCCCCTAAGGAAGTCCAGGGAAAACAGGTCCGAATAAAGTGCAGGATGCAGACATTTCCTGTACAGTGAAGTTGGGTTCCAATTTACAGTTTGCCATTCCAGTCGACCCGAGTCACTCACATGGCGTGGTTGACATAGCTGAAGTCCTTGTTGACATTTAGCCACATAGCCTCGCGGCTGTCACCCACGTGGACACGGCACGGAACGGGTGGTAACCTGCCTGATTAGTGTGGCGCAGTTGGAGGGGGAGTAGCTGGTGCTGCACTCCCCTCATTCCCGGATGAGCCCAAGATGGGGGTAGAGCTGACATCATGGGCTGCGGCGATCGATAAGGCGATGTGCAGGCCCAAGATGGCGGTCTTCCAATGCTGTTGTAATGCTGATTTTGCTGCCAACTGGATGTTGCTGTCATGTAGCGTCCCCTTGTCGTCCAGAAGTGGCATACCATACAATTTTGGGAGAAATTTACCAGTAACAAAATTTTAAAGAACCCTAAGGCTCAATTGGGATCTAACAGCCGTGAGCACGTGGTCACTCGTGATTGCAGAAGAACATGACCATAGAACAGGAGTACAGGATATTTTATACTTGTTCAAACAGGATGAGCTACACGGAAAGGAAAATGACGGGAAGTGATTCTTGATGGTTAATCCCCTAGTTGGGAAAGCCAATTTGGCAGTGTTTAGCTGGACCATTGGGGCAGGAAAGGTACTGGGTAGGTATGATGATGAATATTATGAGATTTTGGGGTAAGGGCATGGCGCGGAAGGTTGCCACATAAAACTTAACCCCTTATTGCCAAGCAATGTTTTAAGTGAGCCAGGTACTAGTGGGATATTTCCAGAGTACGACTTAATATCTAAGCACACATTTAACCTTGATAGAACTTCGTTATATATTATAAAACACTTGAAATAATTATAAATTAAAATACAACTGTGGTTAGGTCAAGAATTGCCACATGGTGCACACCGTTGCCATTTTATATTCTCTCTCTCTCTCTATATATATATATATATATATATATATATATAGAGAGAGAGAGAGAGAGAATATATATATATATATATATATATATATATATATATATATATATATATATATATATATATATATATATATATATATATATATATATATATATATATATATATATATATATATGGCGTTACTAGGAATGATTCTGCACCCCGATATTCCCCAACTAGATGCAAGGTCACGTGATGGAAATGTAGCCACTCAGTTGTTTTCTATGGCACTAGCCTGACACACTGTTCCCTTGCATCACTGCAATGTAAACAAATCATAACCTTGTATATGCTCAGTGTGACTTCAACATGAGAGCATGCACGGACACTTTCAATAAATAAATACATAACAGATGTACTCTTAATCTAACAGAACACTTTATAAGGCAATTGACTTGTACTTACATGCGATGAAAGGAACACGGCAATAAATAAACAAACGCATGTGTACACGAGTCATTGTGTACACAATATAACCTTTCAATGGTTATATTGTGTGGAATAAATGAAACATTACCTTAGGATATTTTATAACTTGTAATATTTATTTCGTATTAAATATGAATTAACAACAGCGAGAGCAGCGACATGTTGGCAATGGCCAGTAAGAAATAGTTCACAGTTACAATATTATTTAACCTCGTTTTTATGTATACTATTTGTAAGTAAAACATTGCCAATTGATATATTTGAATTGTTAGATAGCACTGATGGAAATACATTTCATTGCTGCAGTTAAAAATACCTGTGCAAATTCCCATCTGTAGGCTGGTGTTTTTTTTTCCATCCAGAATAAAGGTTCAATAAGCAAAGCAGAGCGGGTTGCTCTCTCTCGTTCTCCTTGTCTCTCTTCTCTATTTCTCCCCTCTCTCTCTCTCTCTCTCTCTCTCTCTCTCTCTCTCTCTCTCTCTCTCTCTCTCTCTCTCTCTCTCTCTCTCTCTCTCTCTCGGGAAGATCATACCACCTGTGTAGGAAAGGTATACATTTTGCTATTTATAATTTCACTACATTGTAAACTAATTACAGCAACAATAATGATGGTTGAGATTGTAATTTACAACTGAAACAAGGTGTTATTGTTTAAATATTTATTACATGTTAGATGCAACAACATATTTTAGATGCGATGGGGCGACACAGCTCATTGCGTGACACTTGCATATCCAGCAGGTTGGCAGACATGGTCTGGAAAACGTTCTCAATTTGGCAGATGCGGGCGATTATACCCAGTGCATTACAGCTGACGGTGGTGTGACGACATACTATGACATTGCATGTTTCTGAATGAAGCGTCAAATTCGTACTAGTGTTTTTGAAACATCCTAGGGAAGTTACAATGTTGTGATAAATATGTATCCACTGCACGGCATGGTTGAATAATATATTGTAACGAGTGTTATGATTGCTGCAAGTGAAAGGGCGCAGCCACCATTTCCGTCTAAGATGGCTGCGTTGTAATCATTACGCAGGCCTGTGGATTTCAAATTTGTGAAAAGTTTATAAGTTTTAACCATGAACTGATGTTATGACGAATTTAATTATTTATATTCACGTCTGTTTATATCAATGTTATGCCTATGCACTAAGTGTTTAAAACACAGTTGTGAAATGAGCTTACGTTTCTGTGATTTGAATGTCTGCCACAATCTGAAAAAAAATACTAAGCACAATCAGATAAATTTAGATAAATAATAAAGTAAACATACAAACCAGTAAGTACCAATGTATGCAAATATTAGCGGAATAAATGTTACGGTAGACCTATGTGTTACCATGTTCACCACTATCTCTTACGTTTGTCGATGCTATGTACATTAAATAAGCGACACGAGTTGCATGCGTGAATTTACTGTGTCATTTCGTTGGTCTGGTTTTTATTCCAAACACATATTAATAACAAGTTAAATACTGCTGTTTCCGCCACAGTTGCAACAAACACCACAGTGGCAAAACATTGTATATTATGAGTAATTTCCTATATCGTGTGTAACAAATATTTGTAAAACCGACCTAAATATTGTTATAGTCCTAAATAGTAAACATTCGTAGGAAATGGTTCCTGCAACACAACATAATTATTTGAATAGCTGTAAACAGCAACCAACACATTGACAGTTATAAAAGTAGAAGTCACATGGCAGTGTTTATGTTTACATGTAGAAGAAGGATACGTAATAAGAAACCAAAAGTAGAAATTGGGCAGGGCTTGAGAAAACGCCGAAGTTATCGTGAATCAACTATAAGCATCTTATCAATACTATTGAGATCACAGGTGTTATGGTTGTGATTGTGTGGCTTCCTGGTCATGTGGGTATACCAGCCAACGACACAGCAGATAAACCGACAATACTGGCTTCTGACACAGGGCTGTCGATTACTGTTCCAACTCTGGATATTTCACTACAATTATCAAACGTCATATTCATGGTGTTTGGGAAACCCAATGGCAAAAATGTGAGGTTGCACCATCCTACAAGAACATCCAACCGCACTTAAAATTACAAACACGATTTAGTTGCAAAGTGAGGAAATAACTTAATTTCACGACGATTATCCGGCTGAGGCTAAATCATGGAAATTGTAATTTTCATCTCCACAAGTTAAGACTGGCTGAATATTCTAATTGTCATTGTGGGGACGATGCGCAGACTATTGCAAGTTTGTGATGAGTTATATGACTATTTACATCACTGTGGAATTTCTCCGTCATTTGACAGAGAGTGTGTTTTATACCCTTATCAGATAAAAGTATATGACGCTCTATTTGAGTTTTTTGCGCGGAATAACATTCGCCTATGAACACTCAGAGAACTAAATTTTCATCATCTGAAGATACTGTCTGCACAAAATAAGAGAATCCATACAATTGATCTAACTGTAGCGATACTCAGCTGAAGCTTGGCATATGCCATGTGCCCCAGCCCTAGACCTTTCACCACATCTGGAGGAATGACCTGCCAAGCCAGCTGACCACCACTGTCCACACCGTGTACAGCCAGTGTGATGTGTGCGCGGTTCAGTTTGATTAAACAGGCGTGCTGTAGAAAATGTATATGTAGTTTGTTTTCATCTGTTTCTGTGGGCCTATACTGTTTGTTTTTAAATTGTTTGATCTCTTTCAGTGTTAATAAGAGTTGGATATGGTAGCATAAGCTCCACACAATTTTTCAGATGTAATATTATTTGTTGTTACGTGATCACATGGTTCGAATCACGCTACACCGTGTGCACTAGTGTGACGTCTGCACGACCATGTGTTCCATATTTATGATTTTGTGTATCGCCTATGCGGTTAAGTGAGTATGTTTTATTTTTTAATTTAAAGGGTTTTGTAGTGTTTTCATTCTGTTCTGTGTTTGTATTTAATGAAGCATATTGACGTTTGCAATTAATCAAAACATAAACTAATCACGCAGCCACATGGTAAGACTCCACATACATGGAATATTTGTATGCAATTTTCAGTGCCCTTTTATTTACTTACATCTGTTTTATTGCATTTAATGTATTTCGTAAGGACAGTAATAACCAGAACCAATACTGGACAGCCAGTATTTTGCGTTATGTCGGCTGCAAGCCAGTGGACACAGTACCGTAATGCAACACACTCGTGCCAAAATGCGGCCAAAAATATTAAGGGTTCTTTTAAATTTGTTTTTTTTTTCAAGTGTTGTGTCATTATATTGTAGACATTAAATTAATAAAGTGCCAATGAATGTAGAGGATTCCCAATATGTGCAGGGCCATGCAACAGGGAAACATAAAGCATCAAGTCGAGGTTAGGGTGCATTACGGATTAGGGTTAAGTATATATATTCATTTTTTCCCTCCTTATTAGTCAAGTGTGATTTGTCATGTAAGATTTTAAGTTTTTCATATTCATTTAGGGCCACATTCATCCAATGAATTTCATTTGTTATGTATTTTTCATGTAATTTGTGATCATGTGTTAAGGTGTGGGGGTTTGTGCTGGGAAAGCCACAGCCCGCCACAATTTTTCAGTATTTGCCTGTTGGTTACCATGTGCGACAGTTGTGCTGCGTGCATTCCCCGAGCACTTCACCGCTTCGGTGCTAATCATGTAGCTTACAAGAGTCTTAACTTAGTTAACTGGAACCTCTTGTTTATTTTTAGCCTGGGGAGTGCACAGTTCCACAACCCAGTCCATTTTGTACATAGCTTGGACGAGATTACAACTTAATTTCACATACGCATTTTGCCACCCTTTTTATACTTTGGTGTGTAACCCACTTTAGCGGGAAAAGTTTTGTAAGTGCTTCTGTTGAAGATCTAATGAAATAAATATTCATATCATGTGAATTGCCGGACTGTGTTTATTTCCTGGGTCACCTCTTGACTGCGTACCTCGTTTGAATATTTTCACAAGGTGCAAGGCGGCCTATAACACCCTAGGAGTGAGCATGGGCATATGGGAATTGCCATAATAATTTCCACATGATGAGGCATTGGATATGGATATTAGGATAACTTTTATAACTTCTGCAACTGCAGGATTGAGATGTCGGACATCAAGGAGAACCCTGTTCAGGCCATCAACCACACGCCCGAACTGAACTTGTGCTCCCTGCTGAGATACTGGCACTCCCTGGACAACATGGTGGATCATTTTTGAATCCTTTCTGCATAAATTATTTTCCTCCTTGATGGTCCAGCCAAAGATACAGAGACACATCAAATGGCATTTTTAAATTATGCCATTGTCTCCCGACGTCAAGCTGTAATTGAAGCATTTATTATGGTATTATATTTCTACTCTGTCTCGATTTGTATCATTATTGTTTGTTACGATGTCTCTAATGCCAGTGTTGTTCCAGTCTCTGTGGAGGTAAGTTGTCTGTCTGCTCTGGCATGGAGACATGTCTGTGAAGTGGATAAAATTGTGTACCTTACTTCTCTGGCTCAACAGGTGAAGTTGTTAAGTCTCATAATGTCGTTACTGTCAGTGTTGTTCCAGTTTTCGTAAATGATGGATGTATGTGACCTACTTCAGCAAGAAACAGGATTGAGTTTGTTAAATTATAGGCTGGGTACTTTTCCTCCCTCTTTACTATGGGTAGAAAAATATTTTGCTATGGCTGTATAGGAAACTAAGGCCAGAAAAGACAGAACTGAACTGAACTGGTTCTATGGCCACATTCTACTTGGCACTGAAAGAGCTGATCAGTACTAACGAGCGTCCCTTTAGTTACTGATTCTACTGATCAGTAAAGTAGGAATATGTTGTGGCATCTGGGTTGGAGACTATACTTGCAGCTGAAACTACTTCCATGCAGGTCAATCAGTCTTAGTAAAAGCAGACGATGCATCATGGCGGCGATGTATAACGAGAAAGTTATGTTGTTGTTACATGCAGAAGTTGCTGGTGGAAAGCATATTTTCACATTCTTTAATCGCATTATCAATTGATGAGTCTGAATCAGAAAAAATGAAAAGATAAAAAATTTCCGCCCCTGTTTACAACACGTCTTACCCTATCATTCCTTCATCGATTATAGCAATCAGCATTATTCCTGCTGAAAACTGCTGACGAGTGTTCCACCTGGTACCAGTACTGAGTGCTACTGGAGTGCGAATTTTTACTGATTGTATTCCTTTTGGCATGCTACTGGTGAGTGCTTTCAGTACCAAGTGGAATGCAGCCTGTGTGTAGTATCCGTCGACATGTACAGTTCGAATTTTTGAACCTTTGCGCCGGGTTTCGAAGTTTCCTTGTGTGTGTGCCATTCAACGATTTGGTGAGTTTACTGGATTTTCTAATTTTGAATATTTGGTATTATGAATATTATTGTTCTTTTGATATTTATTCAATTTTTGTACTCTTTACTGGCTGTACAGGTAAGTTTGTAAGGCCATTTGCTTTTGCGCCACATTGGATGAAGAAGAAGAAATCGTTGGTTTTGGCAGGGGGTGGTTATGTCCTACAGTGTGCATTATTGACAAGTGAAGCCAGTTTATAGCGTGGAGTTAGAAGGTTGTTTTCCAATAAAAACAGTCGCGTGATGTACAGTTGCCAAAAACATTGTGTCGACCAATCTTTCATGTGTATTTTATACATACACTCGCAATTAGGCTACCTACCGCCTAGTGGCGAGCTCTCTCAACTCTCCTTCACCCAACCAACTCCTTTTCCACTCCCTTCCTGAATTTACCAACCCCTCTCACAGATACCAATTCCTCCCTCAACACATTCCACTCCCTCACAGACCTCACGAGCATGGACTGCCTACCCCGCTCCATTCTCCTCCACACTCTCTGAAGCTTCTCACTGTTGTTTCCTCTTCCCGTAAACACCCCCCTACTTAGCTTGCAGTGTAGCCCTCCCCATCCTCCCTCTTAATTCACCACCGTGTACATCCTGACTAACCGTTCAACTTTTCTCCTGTCCTTCAATGAGCTCCACCCCATTTCATTCATCATCACTAATGGCCTATAGTTCCCTTCTTCCACATCATCCTGCCCTTGCCTTCTCCACCTACCCTTCACCCATCTTGCTGCCTTTCTCTGCACCTTTTCCAGTTCTTGCACCTCCACCTCCACATAAGGGTCCCATACTGCTGCAGCATATTCTAACATTGGCCGTACCATTGTGCCATACGCCTTCTCCTTCACCTCACAGCTGACTCCATTCAGCACCCTTCCCAGCATACCCAGAGCCCTTCTTCCCTTTGCTACCACCCTCTCTACCTGTTTTTTCCACCTGAGGTCTCCCTGCAGTTTAATCCCTAAATACTTATATTTTGCTGCTTCTTCTATCTCTTGTCCCTCCCATCTGTACATGTCCCTGCTTACCATCTTTTTCCTTGTGAACCTCACTACCTTAGTTTTTCTTACATTTATATTCATTTTATTTTTCCTGGTCCACAACCATATCTTATCAATGTCCACCTGCAAATTTCCGCCCCCTCTCCCACCTCAGCATATACAACACAATCGTCTGCAAACAATCTGAATTTTTCCCTAATCCCCAAACCCATGTCATTTACCATTATGGTAAATAACAAAGGACCAAGCACGCTTCCCTGTGGTACCCCTGACATAACCTCCTCTTCCTCCGATATTGCCTCCCCCACTTTCACCCTCTGCCTTCGTCCCCTGAGAAAGTCCCATATCCATACCACTACCCTTCTGTCAGGTATCAACTCCTCCACTTTCCTCATCAATGTCCTATGGGGCACCTTACCGAATGCCTTCTCAAAATCTATGAAGCAGGCATCCACCTGCTTCCCCATATCAACTACCTGCACCAGATCCTCTAATAACCCAGCGAGCAGAATCTCACATTAGTAACCCCTCCTGAAACCATGCTGGGACTCCTCCAACCAATTCCTATTGTTCATAACCCTCACCACATATTGCACTACCAGCCTCTCCATTAGTTTTCCTGTACTTGATGTGAGTCTCACTGGTCTGTACCTGCCAGGCCTCCTCCTATCCTCTCCCTGCTTGTGTATAGGTACCACCATAGCATCCTTCTAATCTTGTGGTAACTTACCCTCTCCTAGGGACTTTTTAAACAGCACTTCTAAATATTTTGCCAACTCATTGCCACCAAACTTTAGTGCTGCATTTCCTATCCCATCTGGTCCCCCTGTCTTACTGCTCTCCAAACCCCTAATTACCTTTTCTATATCCCACTCCCTCATCTTATACTCACTAAACACCCCCCGAACTACGTTTGTCCCCCCATTCCAACCCTCCTTTGCCTCAAACACTGAAAAGTACTGTCCTTGCAGCATCTCCGATTTTTCTTGGTCATTTGTCGCATGCCTACCATCACTTCCTGTTAACAGAGGGATTCCTTCCTCTCCTCCCCTTAATATCCTAACATACCTAAACAATTTCCCCCATTCATTGCCTTTTCCTTCTTCCACCATGTTCCCCAGAAATATATTCTTTGCCTGTTTGATCTTCCTTTCAAGCTCCCTACCCATTTGTTTCATCATTTTTTATATCTTATAAACCCTTCATTTCTCCACTTGGCATGCAATTTTCTGTACTTCTTCTTCATTTTCAAAATCTCCTGTCCATAATATGGCGGATCTCCCCCAGTCCGTAACCTTTTCAGTGGCACAAATTTCTCCAACATAACCTCCATTAATCCTCTAAACTCCCTCCATAAACCCTCTACACCCTTCTTCATACACCATTTTTTAAACCTGTCTCTCAGGAATATTTCTGCCTCCTTCTTGTCTCCTCTCCCATACTGCCACGCCAACCTTTCTGCCATTTGCACTTCCCTCATCCTGCCAATCCCAATTTCCACAACTGGGATATGATGGTCGCTTATACCATCCAATACTATTGTACCAACTACAGCATTCCTAGGTCTGACAAACATCACATCCAACACTGACCCAACACCCTCCTCATTCCATTTCGTGGGTGTTTCTACTACCTGGACTAATCCTCTGTTGACTAACTGTGCTGCCATTCTCTGCATCATGCCACCCATTCCTTCTGCACCCTCTACCCATTTCACCCTTGGCATATTCAAATCCCCTGCTACAGCCACCCACTGCCTGTCCTTTAGTCTATCGACCTTCTCCTTGATCATCTCAATTGCCTGCCATCCTTGTCCTGGTGGTCTATATGGTGCCAGAAAATTAATACTCTTATTACTACTACCACTCAATTTAATTTCCATTACCTCGACATCCTCGCTAACCCATTCTACTGTCCCTTTTAGCCCTTTCCTTACACACCATTATTCCCCCCTCTACCATCCCTGTCTCTTATGAAGATGGTGAAGTTATTCTGCCAACACTCAATGTCCAGTACATCCTCAGTCAACCAAGTCTCCACAGCTGCTACTATATCCACCCCATTCCCTTCAACCTTTCCCCAGAAGCCCTCCAGCTTGTTGTACACACTCCTACAGTTCACCACCTTTATTTTTATACTAGTACTCTGCTTTACCATCCTACATTGCTTACCTCTTATCTCCACCCCTTCGGCCTCATCAATGCTATCCTCTCCATTTCTCTCACCTTCCGTTTCCGTGTTTCTAACGGATTGCTATTTCAACAACTGGTGCTCTGCCCTGACCTTCTCCATGCAGCCAGTTACTTCTGTAAGCAACAGATAACCTAGAACCCTCTTTCCATGTTCTGTCAGGTGAACCTGGTCCCTCCCTACACTTTCCCAGCCTACCCATTTCCTACTATCTATAAATGTAGCCCCAAAATCCCTACACATCCTCTCGTATACCTCACTCGCAGCCACTGCCTTCCTATAAGATACTCCTTTCCTAACCAACACGCCACTGACTACTGCCCTAGCGTCCAGGGAACTTCTCCTGCACTTTCCTCAGCAATCCCCTGAGGTCCCGCTCTACCTCCTGCCCTATCTCCCTATGAGCCAGGACATTTCCCCCTTCATGAATGAGAACAACAATATGTATGTATAAAGGAGATGAAGTCATATTGGAAACAAACCTCTCGAGTCATTGTCAGTGTTAGAAATTTAAATATAAATGCCAGCAAATAATTATTTATTCGTTTCTCAGGAAGATGTGAACTTTGCCTTACAGATATTCAGCTAGGCTTCTGGTCGTCGTTTTGTTGCATTCATGACTGATACTCAACATGCAATACATTACATGACAACGGTAGGACACTTGTTCTACTTTATTTAAACATTCATTCAAAAAATTGTTTTCCACAAATCGTGATATATAAGCACTATATCAAAACCATGTACTTATTGTCGCACAAAACACAATACTGGTCCGTGTTCAATGCACTCACGATCGGTAGTTTTATGATGAAATTATTTGATTGCACAACTAACTCAAGCCAATAATAAACTAGTTAAACTTCCCACGTGAATTGTAATATATATTTATTTATTCATCAGCATCTTTTTTTAAACACGAAATGCTTCGAATGTAACCGTTCTCTTAATGTAATACTAAAGTAAACACAATGTTTGTGGATACTGTCCAGATGGGGGCTAGCGTCAATTGTTAAACCTCCTATCTCCAGTGGCTTCATCAACGCCACAACATGCCATCCTCTGTATACACCTAACTTAATTGTTTTTGTGTTATTTTGTTTTTGAACAACGGTAGCACAGTAGTTTAGTATCCGTCGTCGTGTATGGTTCGTATTTTTGAACCTCGGCGTTGGGATCTCGATGGATCCCAATGCCGAGGTTGGGATCCATCGAGATCCCAACTTCGAAGGTACATTATCTCGATGGATAATGTACCTTCGAATTTTGGATTCTTTTTTTTGATTTTTTCAGCAATGTTTTCATCACGTTTTTTCAAGTTTGCGATGTGTCTTGTATTATTATTTTTTGGTTGTATGGCTGTACGGTGGTCCATGGCCACGTGCTCTCGTACGCTTTAGATTATATATAGAGAGAATGTTTTTCAACAGAGTATAAGGCAGTGGCAGAGGATAGAGTAGTTGTTGATTCGGTTTCACATGTCTTAGCTAAGTTTTTTGTATTAGGCATCGATATTCGTTTCATTCAGTTGAATGATTTTTTTTTCAAGGGTTACTTAAGGCTTGAAAAAGAAAATGTCCCATGTGTCTGTAGCTGACAAGTTAAAACGAGTATTGTATAAATTCTGTGATACCAGTTATACAATTTCTGGCTCGGATGATATTTATTTACAGAAGTTAATAAGTCTACTAACCAATTCTGACAACTCGAAATCAGGTATGAATACTATTACAATTTTATTGTTCAGGACATTTGATGTGGCCTCGCATTGAGTGGAGTTGCGCAACTGGATGTTGATGTAGCGAAATAAAAATTCATGAGTTGATTGTAGTATTGAGAACTGATGATGGTGAAATGAGACGCCACAGGAATGCAAGGGCAGAGGAGATGGGTGATCTCCGAGATAACCCGGCGACACCTCTCGTCACGATTATTGCGTGCGAATATCTGGAAGTGACCCGACCGGGGATTGAATCCTGTTTGTTTTGATGGGTAAAATTTACAAGTATTGCCATGTGATGCCGTAATTGTGTGACGGCCCTGCCACAATGTGTTGATGGTAACTGCAGATATAGGCTGTTCACGGTAAAGTGAGCTCTTTTTAAGGCCCTCCCAACAGGCATTACCCACTAATATATCGTAATGCAGCCCCAGGAATTAATGTTTAGTGGTGGTTAGATGTACGCACTGTGTTTATTGGTCACATTGGAATGTTGATATTGAAAAACGGCAGGAAAAAAGGAAATTGGATGCAACAAAAAGTTTCGAAGGGCCTTAAATAGTGCTCACTTTACAGTGAACAGCCTATACTAAACTGTTGCCAACTGCAGTACTGTTCATAAGCTTTAGTTTAATTATTATAATGTAACTAACTCCTGCAATTGGGCTATCACCTAATGGCGAGCTCATCACCTCTTCCCTACTAAACCTCCCCTTCCACTTTCTGAACTTTTCAACCCCCTTCACAGTTACCACGGGTTATTCTTAAGATAGGGGCTTTTCTAAAAATAAAATCTCTGAAAGTGGTGTTATTCCACTCTACTAAGTACACAGAACACTAATTTACTAGGGGCATCAAAATTTCTCCAATAGAAACCCCAAAAACGATAGTGGGGAGGGCTATGAAGATCAGGGAAAATGTGGTGTAAAATGGGTGAAAAATATGTAAATAATGTAATATTTTTGTATGAAAAGACCTTAAATAAATAAAAAAGTAAACAAACCGTAACTTTAGACAATGTCACCAATACAAGCTACAAATACGATAGTGGGGAGGGCTATGAAGATCAGGGAAATTGTGGGGTTAAATAATACAGAGTAAGTACATTTTCATTATAAACTTTTATTTGTCAATTTCGCTCCAGTTCATAGCCCTCGCCACTATCGTATTTCTAAATTGTATTGGTAACATTGTCAATTTAGGTAATATTCAGTTCAATCTTTTTGCAGTGAAACATGTTTTCATGA
Organism: Dryococelus australis; assembly: GCA_029891345.1. Lineage (NCBI taxonomy): Eukaryota > Metazoa > Arthropoda > Insecta > Phasmatodea > Phasmatidae > Dryococelus > Dryococelus australis. Next base: position 339,708,883 of record CM056993.1, on the reverse strand, counting down.
GACATTATTACAGTAATATTTGCAAATAGAACAAAAATATGTTAAATTGCAAAAAACACGCATTATTTCTCAGTGCATAGGCTACACATGACAATAATTTATGGGGAAACTCCAAGCTTCGCTGATTGGTACGTTTTGTTTTATTGCATCCGTAAGATCTTTTTTCAGTACATAGCTGTATAAAGATATTGGACAAGTCAAATTACAGTATACAAAGTTTATGCACTGGACATAGTAAACACACACACGTATATGTCAGACTACACGTACACGCATCACATCTTTTCCTCATAATTTGACCAATCCTTCTCCAACATGCTGTGGGGCGTCGTCGTTTTGCTGAAACAGAAGAAAAAGGAAACAAGAAAAACTGGAACAAGAAATGCATACAAAGACATGTTATGCAATAATTTCTTATTTTTTGTAGTTTAGATATCCATCTACTCTATGAAATGTGAGTTTAGAAAAGAAATTCTTTCAGCTGTTGTTTTTAAATAGTTTTTGGTTAGAGAAGCAAATTTCTTGAAGGTGTTGTAATAACTTATTGAAAAGTTGGCTACCATGGTAGGATGGCCTTTTCTGGACAAGTTTCAAGTTAACTAAAGCCACGTGTGTTTTTTTTAATTCTAGTGTCATGCTTATGAAAGGACTAATTTTTCTGAAGTAAATAACCTTTTTTTGGACGGAATATAAGTACTGAAAACATGTACTCACATGAAAATGTTAAAATCTCTGAGCTCTTGAAAAGAGGCCTACATGAGTGTGACTTTCTTTTGCCATTGATTATTCTTACAGCTCTCTTTTGCGTGAGAAATACTTTTTTGCAGTTTGTGGAATTACCCCAAAAAGTTATACCACAACATATGATGGAATAAAAATATGCATAATGTACCATATTTGCTGTATTTTTGTTCAAGAGCTCTGCAACACTCCGCATGGCGAAACATGCTGAACTTAATTTATGTAAAATATACGCAATGTGATTTCCAGTTAAGTAAATTGTCTACTTTTAAATCAAGAAACTTAATCACTGCAGTTTTATTCATTTTGTGTCTTGCTGCTAACATATGAATGAATGTTTTTTCTGTTCTTTGTGAGGAAGTTCATAAGATATGTTTTATCTAGGTTGAAATTTAATTTGTTTGCAGTAAACCATGCATTTAGCTCTGTAAATGTTGTGTCCGTTTTTTGTGTAAGATCATGTCTCCAGAGACTAAGATGCTAGTATTATCTGCAAATAAAGTTGGAGTAGTTTCTGAGGTTACGGCACATGGAAGGCCATTTATATAAACTAGGAAGAGTAGGGGGCTTAATATTGATCCTTGCGGGAACCCATGCTTGATTTTTCCTGGTTCAGAATAGAATGAAGTAGTTTTTCCTTTGATCCGGTCTTGTTTGAAAAATTGTTTTGACTATTTGTTTGAAAATTGCATCATTTGTTAACGTGTTTTTCCTAAAACCTAACAGGTAATTTGATAAAATTTTGTGATTCTCAAAATGTTGCAACAACCTTCTGTAAATTAGTTTTTCAATTATTTTGAAAAGGATATAAAAAGTGAGATGGGTCTATAATTGTTTACTTCGGTTTTGTCTCCTTTTTTGAGCAGTGGTGTTACCATAGCCCATTTGAGTCTGTCTGGAAACAACCCTGTATTGAAGATGATGATATAATTATGGCCTAATGGATGGAACACTAAACTCAAAAGCGCATTGCTATAATAACCTACAGCTAATGCCATCATAGCCTCTAGATAATTTTGTTTGTAACGAATTGATTGTTTTCTCCACTTGTTTTGGAGTTGTGTTTGTAAAAGATATAGCAGGGTATTCTGTACCTTGTAGTGTAGGAATATGGTTTATATCTTGTTTAATGTTTTTTAAAATCATGTTTTCTACGACATTCAAGTAGTATGAATTAAATGTATCTGCAACTAATTTAGGGTTTGAGGATATGCAGTCATTTACTTTTAGGTTTACAACTGGACATTGCGTGACGCTTCGCGTCACCACCTAAAATAATTGCCGGCGTGCCTTGAATCACTGTTTTGGGGATTTACTCCCCTGCTGGTGCTGGGACTCTGGCTTGGTGCATACTGTATGGCTACGCTTGTACAGAATTTTTGCAATTTAACATATATTCGTCAATAAATATTAAATTATTTACATATGTTTCACTTTTTCTACCCCACAATTTCTCTGATCTTCATAACCCTCCCCACTATCGTTTTTGGGGTTTCTATTGGTCAAATTTTGATGCCCCTAGTAAATTTGTGTTCTGTGTAATTAGTAGAGTGGAATTATACCACTTTCCGAGATATTTTTTTTCCTAGAAAATGAATTTAATTTAGACAATACTCACCATTCATATGGCGTATACAAATACGCACTCCACAACTTCGGTCCATTTGACCACCCTACACAGACACACTAATCACTGCACATGTATTATAATTTACCTTTTCCATTGCTATAATAGCATAGAAACACTCATAATTCTACACAATTATTAGATTTAAGACTTCAAACAACATGAATTGCAATAAAACACGCATTTAATTATTCGTAAATCCGAAGCCTTAGATAGGACCGGTGCAAACCAACGTCTGGCAATTTCCCACAATCCATCTGACGTCAACTAACATGAACCTGCAGTCATGCATAGTGTATTGAAAATAAGTGTGTACTGCCATGATATTAAAAACAACATGGTGGTATGCATAGCCTCCAAAGACAAACATAGTCTATGAACGAGGCTCTGTATCATCTACGATATCTATGTTTATTCTACTAGTGATGCATTTTATCCTCTCATCTATATACCGGATAAGCCTTGAGTAATTCACCAGAATTACATAATGTCCTGACAGTGCTGCATACTTGTGTTGTTTACCTTTATAAATCTCAGCGCCGCGCTATAAATATACTACATAAATGACGTTTTACACATTAAATATTCGTTGGGTGATTCTTAAGAATAGGGGCTTTTTCGAAAATTGGAAAAGTAATACCTAGATATGTTAGATATGATTATTTGTAATCATAATTACTAGGAATTTTGGAGGGGCTTTAAGTAGTTCTATGTAAAAAAAATTAAACGTAATAGCGAGGAGGATTATCAAGATTGCTGTGTTTATGCTATAAAACACACATAATTTACGTTGAATATATTTATATTGGGCGGCTGAATTGTTTTACATGTAAGAATACAGTGTGAAACTAATATTAAAGGAGGAAAACGTCATTTATGGGGTATATTTATGCAGCAGTGCTGAGGTTATACAGGTAAACAACACATCAAACAGTGTCAGAAGGTTATGTAATTCTGGTGAATTGCTCAAGGCTTACCTTGTCTATTTTCACAAGAGGAGTGTACCACGTAATCGATAACTAGTAGAATGAAAGAAATAGGCCTACCTATAGTTAAACAAACACTATAGTTTCCGAGATGGTGTTTATACACAATGTGCATCGCCATTGTATTCGGTGACTAATTGTTGAAGAGCAGTAGCGTTTTTGACTCATTGATATCACAGTGTATTGTGGAATTATCAGAACTGATGGCAGATTATATGATAACAGTTGTACGGTGTTTCGAACAGTGTGTCAAAGCGAGTTTTTAATGCAATTCATTCAGGTAGATGTGTTAAATCAAATAATTGTGTGAAAATATGAGCGTTTGTGGGCTAATATATACACGGAGTTATTTAAATTATAATATGTGTTCGGTAATGTGAGTGTGTGTGGAAAGTCCTTGAATAGGGTACACATTTGTGTTGTGTATACAACTTAGCAGTATGTTTTGGGTGAGCAACGTAATTATTTAGGTAATGCTTATGAATAGGGGCCTTTTTATAATATTAAATAATCTAGGAAAGTGGTGTATTTCCACTCTATTAATTACACAATACACAAATTTACTAGACACATCAACATTTGACCAATGGAAACCCCAAAAATGATAGTGGGGAGGGCTGTGAAGATCAGGGAAATAATGGGGTAAAACAAGTGAAATATAATATACATAATATAATATTTATTCACTAATGTATTTTAAATTGCAAAAAAGACTGTACAAGCGTAGCCAAAATTTATGCACTGAGCCAGAGTCCCAGCACCAGCAGGGGAGTAAATCTCCAAAACAGTGATTCGAGGTGCACCTGAAATTTTTTTTAGGTAGCAATGCGAAGCGCCACACATCACTGAAGCTTGGAATTTCCCCATAAATGATTCTCATGTGTAGCCTATTTTACTGAGAAATAATGTGCGTGTTTTGCGATTTAACATATTTTTGTTCTATTTGTAATATTACTGCAATATTGTCACATGAAAACATGTTTTATTGCAAAAAGATTGAACAGAACATTAACTAAATTGACAATGTTACCAATACACTTTAGAAATATGATAGTGGGGAGGGCTATGAACTTGAGGGAAATTGAGGGGTAAAAGTTTATAATGAAAATGTATATTTTTAATATTTAATTATTTTTTTATCCCACAATTTCCCTGATCTTCATAGTCCTCCCCACTATCGTATTTGTAGCTTGTATTGGTAATATTGTCTGTTTAGTTAATGTTTGCTTCAGTTTTTTTACAATTAAATGTATTTTCATAAATAAATATTTCATTATTTACAAATTTTTCACCCATTTTACCCCACAATTTCCCTGATATTCATAACACTCCCCACTATCGTTTTTGGGGTTTGTATTGGTGAAATGTTGATGCCCCTAGTAAATTTGTATTGTGTGTAATTAGTATAGTGAAATTGTACCACTTTTCCGAGATTTTTTTTCTCGAATAAGCCCCTATTTTTTAGAATGGCCGCATTTCCTTTGTAGAACCAAAGTGTCCTGTTGTAAGCACTGCTTAAGGCACTCTCTTGCCGGCCTCTTAAGATGGACAGACCTTTGTAATTTCATCGCTGCAAGATTGGCAATTTTTAGTATGGTCCGGCAACCTATGGTTAAGCTAGAGAAGAGAGGGGCCACGTTTGTGGGATTATTCACAGTTAGTTATTTAAGAAGAAACTACTGTAATTTTTTAGTATTCGAGTGCTGGAAAATGTGTGCAGCCAACTCCACCGGGAAACTTTCAAGTAAGGCCTACTTTGATCTGTGTTGAGACTATGTTGAACCGTCAGGCTTGTAATGAACTGAGAACATATACATGATGCTAATCTGTCAAATCATGGATCTAAAAGTATTTTGTTCTTAATAGAAATTATTTACAAGAAGAAGTTTTAAGATTATTCCGAACAAGCATAATACTAGGGAACCATATTTTCTGCGAAGTTATCTGCTGCTGCTAAGAGAAAGGGATAATCCAGAAATGACTGAATCAAATTCAGGTACTGTTAGTTTGAATGGCATTCCAATATTGAGTGCAAATTCCAGCTTTATAGAAGACCATATACATTAAGGGGAAAACATAATCCGTGACATTATAGACAAAGAAATAATGGGTAACGTTTCCGACCATGTCACAACAATACATGCTACATATAGTCAAAATACTAACAGTGGACAAGTTTCTAAGGTGTATTTTGATGCTAAATTTGATGCACAATAAAGGGACTTTAACAGTTTTAAGGCTCCATATACTAAGCTGGATGGTAAATTTGATACATAGAGGGCTGTACTTGAAAAACAGAATTCAAAATGTGAAGGTTAGATAACCATATTTCTGGTTTGACTAGAAATGTAGGTATACTCAGCAACAGAGTATAAGAAATGCAGAAGTCTTTGTCTGTTCTACAAATTACTGTACTGTAATTGATTTGGTAGCTAGTCAGAATGATCACATTACGCAGGTAGAAGTCCTACAGGAGCATTTTGAAAGATTAGAAATAAGGGTTGATGAGCGCATGTCTCGTGCTCAGGAAATTACAGAGGAGAGTTTAGCTTCTGTAAAGTCATATGTCACGCAGGTAAAATTGCAGATAAAATCTCTGGAAAAGAAGGTATCCACAGATTTAGAACACATACGCACTTGTTTTGAGGGGCAGATGTGCGGCCTTGAAACAAGACTAACTACGGTAGAAAATCAGAACCCCACAACTGTTCCTAATAATAATTCTAATATTTTGGAGAATGTAGATCATCAACTAATTAATTTTTAGCGGCATATGGATGGTAAGCTGAGTAACACTATTTCTGATTGCCTAGTGGAAAGAAAAATTTTGAGGATAAAAGTAAGGAATTACAAGATAATCTAGAAGAGCTTAATGAGCACTTGAGAATGTTTGTCAGCTAGTCTTAAGATACCTACATCAGATTGCAGTAGTGAGTCGCAAACAAAGCCAACATGCGATAATGTCCTGTTGAGGTATTGCAAGAAACATGCAACACTAAAAAGGGAATAGGTGTGAAGATTACATGTAGTAAGGCCCGTAGGTTGTTTCAGGCACCGCAAGCCGACCACGTCTACAAGAAAACTGAGAAGAAAATCACAAGTAGATCGTCAACAAGAGGTGACTGATATTGGTCAATGTGGATTGGAAGAATTTTCTAGTGTACATGATTCTGAGAACGACGTGGACCAACAACAGAACGAATGTCATAATTCCATGAAACCTATCATCTGCACACAGAAGATAATTAAGAAGACAGGCCAGCACCAGGTGAAACTACCACCTGTAATAATGCAAATTTGCAAGTGTTGAGTGCGTCATGCATGTGAACACCACCAGAATAGCCTACCACGTGGTAATGGTTCTATGTAGAGGAGTCAGAACTGTGAGAGTATTGTCGATCGACAGAACTGCTGGTGTGCCCTAGGGAATATCTTAGACAGGGACAGATGTATTTATTCTGTTTGCCTGGTTTTCACCTGTACTGTCAAAATTCCCCACTAGCAGAGACTCACATATTAAAGTTTAGAGTGTAATTGGATAGGCCTGAGGAAAATTATTTTGAATGAATATAACAGTGTGCATGCATTAAGCAACAGTGACACAATATTTAGAGAAAACAAGAAAAACCGTATTAAAATTAACAAGAAACTCTTTTAATATTAAACAAAATAAAACAAAACGTAGCACTGACATAATAAACCCTTGACACAATTGCAGACAAGACATGCATTATACCATACATACACAAGACAACAAAACACAATACCCTGACATGGAGTAACAAAAAGAAGAACCAAAATAGTACTTAACCTTAATTCAAATATTACATATCTTTCCTAAACGCAGCATTCAAACGATATGCATAGAAATCCATTATGTATGCTGGCGAGACTCATGAATTTCTATTGCTTGTTCAAAATTATTATGAAGTGAAAATGGATTGCTGATTATTCAAGCTCTGTAGAGCTACCAAGTTCTGAAATTCCCAGGTCACTGGGTTTGTCTCTTTGGCCTCTCCAGTGTTCTTGTAAACTAGGCTTTAACTATTCCTTTTCAAATTTAAATGGCACGACCAAAATTTTAACTTACACTACATTTAAGAGTATTCAATATCAATAGTCTCATGCATGTCGTACTTAATTTTGAGGACTAGATACTGATTACCTCAGTTCCTGAAGCCAAACATTTTAATTGCACATATCATAGCTGGAATGGTACTGGTGATGTACTCAACTGAAGATCACTGAAATTATATCCAGCAAGAAAGAAATTTGCTTCATAAATCCAAGCTATTCTAAAACAATACCCTTCTTGTTCACACAATTATATGGAATATTTTTATCAATAATTTTTGTACATAGTTACCAACTTTGACCTCTTATGTCCATGTCAATCAGCATACATTAAAATATTCCTGCTAAGAAAACCGACAACTCTAATCCAAAATATGCTATTAACTTTACAGTAAAATTATACTGCACTGGAATCAAATATGTATGCAAATTAAAATAAATAACATGTGATTTCATACACATATAGCATCAGCAAGAACTGTAAAAATGTTACATTTTAATGCAATAAAATACTGGGGCTTTCTATTTCTCTTTGACCAGAAATGTAAAAGGAAATTGTTAGTGTATCTGTATTACATTATTCTTTTCCAAAGGTAAACAAACATGTCTATGCTCTATGACAACTCTGTGGTTTCTGGCACCATACAAGGAATGAAAAAAGCTATTGTTGATGCCATGATTTGCAGCAACGGTGGCGCTGTTCACGAAGCAATGAATCTTAGCTGTAAGCGACGTTCCATGCGACAAGCACACGTGAAACACACAAAGAGGAAGCATCTGATACATGCACATCAAAGGCAGGGAGGTGAGTGTAAAAACTGCCTAAGTATACGAAGCAATAGCCCGTGTATTATAAGGGTAGAAAAGAGAATAATTCAGCCTTGGTCACCGCCGAGAAGAAAGAGCATGAAAGGTAGTCAAATGAAAGATGAAGGTTACCATGACTACTCACAAGTCAGCGCATGGGAAGCTTCGTGGAAGGCTTAGACGCAACAATGACGTCCTGCTTTTGTACATATTGTGTGCACATAAAAGTGCTTCACATTTATCTTCAGGAGCCAAGCACTCACCGCAATGACAAGGGTTTCTAGGATAAGCCAAAATATGAGAACCACCCAGAGTTTTTCTTTCAAGCATTGCTTGAATTCTTAACAGCAGTCAATAAATATTATTGATGTTATTATGTACTTTTTATAAGTATTACACATAAATTCTTACAGTTGGACATCACTGTTGACAGTTACTTAAGATATTATAGAAAAATCTCTCAATTTATTTGTAACTAATATTAATCAATAATTGTTTTTAAAATAATTTTTTTATTTAAGTCAAGAATTAAATTATGATTAAATTTGTATTTATTAAAATTAATATACCCTGCTGTTTGAAATAGTAACATGAACTGTGAAAAGTTAAAGGTAGAAATGTTTGACTTATCACCTTTTTATTCAGAAAAATGAGCCCACTGTAACACTTAACTGAAGATTGAGATTTATGAAGCTCTTTAGACTGTAAGTAAGAAACATTTTGTGTGAATCACAGTGGCCACTCAGACAATGTGAACTAGGCAGCAGGGTAAGGGTACAGCCATCTTTTGGTACTGGGACCAGATATTGGGAGAGGGCTTTGCTAATTGGCTGACCTTGATCTTCTAAGAGACGCACTGTCTGCTGTGTATTTAAGGAACTTTATTGTATATACCATCACAGTGCTGGACTGTTAGTGTTTATTCATTACAATAAAATGAAAGGGTCACACCACAAATTGGATTTCTTGTATTCTGGCGGTTTCCTAATTTTCCTTTACAGGAAACTTAAAAATATTTTTATAGAGGGACACACTAGTAATTTTAGTGTTTGCTTCCATAAAGCTTTACTCAATACTGCTTTTTTACAGCAAATGGACATGTCCTTGCAAGACTACCATTCTGTGTGGAATGGCTGGGACATGTCGCTGGTGTCTGGAAGGATTCTCCGCCACACTCGTCTGTGGCCTCATTTGCGTTGTGGCTGGCTGGGGTGATGGTTGCAGACTCAAGGAAATTTATGTCTTTGCAAGGTGCAGGAACACTAAATGGGCTGCTAAGCTCTCTCAAGTTGGAGATTGAGCAAAATGGGTCTGTTACCATGGCTTACGTTTTTCTGCTGTCTGAAATACTGGAGCATGATGAAGGCTGCCACTGGATTATGGAATCTGGTGAGTGAATACATTGTGTTGGTGAACCTCCATTCCCCCATCCAATTACTGATATATTTCTAAAGTTTTTCTGGTTTACTATCACTAAAGAATAGAATTGATGTGCAACTCAAATTATCATTGGATACTAAACTGTAAATCTTTTACTCTTTTATAACCACACTAGCGACCCGCCCCGGCTTCGCACGGGTGCAATTAAGATAAAAAAACTGCTTAACCCGGCGTTAATTAGGTTGGGTAAACTCTCCTAAAGCATTAAAAAAAGCACATTATAATTTAATAATTAATTAAATAATGTATAATTTAAAGTTTTTTTGCTATTTTATTTGATATTTTTTTACTTTTTTATAATTTTTCATATTAATATACATTATATTACAATGCAATTTATCTGAGATAGAAGTATTTAATATGTTATTGGCTAAGACATTCTCTGTAGACAATGTTTGACGTCCTGTTCTTGTTTGGTAGCAAAATGTACTGTTTCTCGGGACTTCCAACTTGTGATAAACCAACATATAGTTGACCATGGGAAAAACACTCTTTTCGTAGGTCGATTCCAACCAAAGAGAAAGTTTGACCCTGGGACTTATTAATAGTAATCGCGAACAATGTTTTTACGGGAAATTGCAACCGTTTGAAAGATATTGGCAAATCCGTGGGAATCATGGGAATCCTCGGGATGTTTGCCAGCTGGCCGGCTGTTGGACCGGTGAGGATGGTCGCGACAATCATATTTTCTTTCAAGTCTTTAATGAGCAATCTTGTGCCATTACACATGTTAGGAGGGCTTATATTCCTTAAAAGTATGATAGGAGTACCGACTTTTAATGATACTTCGTGAGGTGGCAAGCCAGAAGGATTAAGCGAATTTAGAAAATCTTGAGGAAAGTGGACGACATCGTCAACATTGGTGACTGTGTCAATCGACTTATAGGTTTTGACTTGGCCGGGAACTCTTTGTATAATGAGATTGTTGATTTCATTGACAGTGTCGTTCCTAGGCGATACTATTGCCCTGGAACACAACCAGTGAAAGTCTCTTTCTAGTAAATTTTCGAGGCCCGGATATACTGCTTCTATAAGATGCTGCCGACTGTGGACTATCTGACCTAATGTCTCATTTAAAATGATCTCAGCAGAATTAGTGCCCAAATTTAGAGAAGGAAAAACTCCTTCTCCAAGTCTGAGCAATTGTTGTGGGAAATCTTTATGCGTGTCTCCACCAAGATAGGCTCTCATATTCATTCGCAAATTTAGGTGTTGAATAGAACTCCATAAGGGAGATGATTTAAGACATGCTTTGATGATATCTGCACGTGTCCCTTTTGTAACTACAGGGAGTGTCTGCCGAAAATCCCCAGCAAACACAAAAGTAACTCCCCCCATAATGGCAGTAGAGCTTCTAAGGTTGGCGCCGTACACAGCACGTTTTATTTTCAGAATCTGTCCGTCCTGCAAAGCCGTAGTACATTATTTTGTTCTATCATCAATAGTTTTCGCAGCGCACGCAATGTAAGGATTTTTATAGGTCATTTATTTACACTTTGGGTTACATTATTGGAGTTTTAATTGGGATCCCTATTGATTTTTAAAATAAAATATCACTCAGTGATAGCATTCTAATGATGAAAGAATTTTTAAAATCGGATGAGTAGTTTCGAAGATTACCTCCTACATCCAAACACACAAAGTTACACACACTACCTCTTTATAATATTAGTATACATATAGGGCATTCCATTTCAAATCAACAAATGAAAGTATAATTTTTAACCTCTCCCTCTTGGATATTTTTGAAACACTGTAAATGTGTTAGTAAACACTAACAAAACAAAATTTTGGTAAATTTCTTGATGAATGGATACAGAGTAATGACTGGTTGAAAATGTGGGAAAAAAATCAAAATTTTGACATGGTGAAGAATTTTAATTTTTCCATAGCTGGACAGGAATTGTAATCATGTTAGAATAATGAATCAGAGCTTGTTTGAAAGATCTTTTGAAGTACTTTTCATTTTACATGGGGCATAACAAATGTTCATAAAAAAATTTTCAAAAAGGAGTTAAAATTTTGACAGTTTTAATTTTGAAAAACTGTTATTTTAACAATCCAAAAAAAAGTGTGTTAAAGGTTAAGCCTTTCGTAATATATTCTGAAAGTGTAAACTTGGAATGAAAATGGGATCATTATTTTTAAAAAATCACCCTCAGATTGTTTATTGAAATTTTTTGGCAGTATGTTATTTTGCTAAATATGACAGTTTTAGAGAGTGGTAATTCTGGATATGCAAGTTGTTCAGAATTTAAATGCCCAAAGTGTGTTAGGTGATTCCTTATGAAAAATAAAGTTAAAAATATATACATCATATACCTTGTAATATTACATTGCTACAGATTTTTGTTTGGTTGCAATAATTTTGATCTATTGTTTGTTTATATATTTAAAGTAATTGTTTGTGGTAGTAGGCCTATCTTTCATTTCCTTGAGGTTGTTTAGATTCTTAAAAACATAACTATTAGCCCCGAAATTGATTAGTAAATTAACTACGTATAAAATATTTTCTTAACAGCACCTCTTATTGAGTCTGTCAAATTTTTTTGTTTATATTTTGAAAACAATTGTTTATTATTATTACATTTAAATATTTTTATCCTGCTTTGGAACTGATCTCTTGGTAGCTAGTCAGTGTAAGAGAGATAAACATTAAAGTATCCTCTTTGCATTGTGTGGAATACCTGGTTGAGATATGGCCCATAGAGATTCAGCATCATTTTCAGAACGTTCTTGATTGTGACGTCAAGGAAGGGATGTCATGCAAATTTCCGTTAATGTGATAGTGTGGGTGGAAGGCCCTTTTGTGGAGGACTCTCCTTGGTAATGCCATTGTAATCGGACCATCGTAAGTTGCAGAAACCATTTCTTATGAATGTTCACAATTTAGGCCTATAACAATATTAAGGTCAGCTTTATAACTATTTGTTACACATGATATAGCACATAACACATAATACACATTAATATTTTGCTACGACAGTGTTTGTTACAACTGTGGTGGAAACAACAGTAGTATTTAACCTGTTAATAATATGTGTTTGGAATAAAAATTGAAACGAAGAAACAACCAGTCAAACTAAACGACGGAGTAAATTTAATCACACAACTTGTGTTGCTTATTTATTGTACATCGACAAACGTAAAAGATAATGGTGAACAAGCAAACACATAGGCCTACCGTAACATTTATTCTGCTAATATTTACATGCATTGGTACTTACTGGTTTGTAAGTTTATTTTATTATTTATTTAATTTTTATCTGGCTGGGCTTAGTATTTCATTGGGATTGTGGCAGACATTCAAATCACAGAAGCATAAGCTCTTTACACTACTGTTTTTCAAACACCTAGTGCAAAGGTACAACGTTGTGATAAACAGACGTGAATGTAAATAATTACCTTCGTCATAACATCAGTTTATGGTTAAAACGTATACATTTTGCACATATTTTAAATAAACACACACACCTGGTCAGCCTGCGTAACGATTACAATGCAGCCACTACTATAACATTGTAACTCGACTAGGATGTTAAAAAAATACGAGTACGAACTTGATGCTTCATTAAGCAACACGACGTGTATCATTGACATGTCACCACATCACTGTCAGTCGTAAGTCTATATCAAAACTGGGTATAATTGCCCGCCATATTGGGATAAGCGCGTGGAAGGTGATCAAGTTCTAGATTCTTCCTTCCACACCACTACTGCCAACCTGCCGGATTTGTAAACGTCGTACCATCACATCTAAATAACATAGGTATTTAAAGAATGAACTCTCTTTTCAGTTGTAAATTCCAAATTCAAAAATCATAATTTTGCTGTAATAAGTACGAAATATGCTACAATTTTAAACATGTGTAATTCCATTGTTTACTAGCAATGGGAAATTTCCTGAGAGAGATAGAGATAGCGCACGCGTGTGTGTGTGTGTGTGTGCATGCATTCGTGTGTGTGTGTATGTATATATATATATATAAGCTCCGCAGTTTCGTTGGCCAAAAAAAACTGCGTCACTACGGCCTACATATGTTATTTTGCGCTGTTATTTTTAACTGTAACAATGAAATATGTTTCTATTGGGGCTACCTAAATATTAAAATATTTCAATAGCAATATTTAATTTACAAAGAGCATACCAAAAAACTGTGTTGAAACAATATTTGAACTGAGAACTATTTCTTACTAGTCGTTGACAATACACTGCTTCTCTCACGGTTTTTAATTCGTATATAATATGAAGTAAATATTGTAAGTTATAGAAGATATTACGAATAGTTTCATTTATTTGAAAGACAGTACTTTAGAGTTAATCACAGTGTTATGTATAAGTGATTGAACATTTGTGGAATACTAGTGATTGAACAAACCAGGTTGACATGTTACACCTAGGGTGATTTTTCAAAGGTTTGATTCCAAAAGGCTGAAGGAAGTGTATATGGACTATAACAATAATTTCTTAATTCTCCTGATATTTTTCAACCACACAGACTAACCACCACTGTCTGTTGTACTCACAAGCGACATATCTTTTTGTATCATAAAACTGCAATAGCACTATCTGTCAGATTTATCAGCTCAATTTTGCTTTTATTAGAATTTGAATAAACTTTAGTTTTTTTTTTGTTAGGCGAATGAAAGTATGAAGTTTTTGTGTCCCTACTATTGGACAGCATTTCACAAATCTTGTTTTTCCATATAAATTCTCATTTACATGATCTTCCAAGGTAGCGTACTTGATCCCCTCTATATTATCCTTTGCCTATATGTACAGTTGTTCAGATGTCGTTATACAGACATGGCGTACTTGCTCGAGCAGCCAGTCGCTTGACAGTGCCATCTACACCATCACAAACACCTTTCCCATGAGAAGTGGCGGAAAAATGGCACACTCTAGTTTTCAGCAAAATGACAAATCACTTGGAAGTCACCTTCTCTCAGCTCTTTTTTCAAACAGCTTTGCAAGGATGATTGTTAACTTGTCACAAAAGAATGTCTTGTAACACTTCAATTTTGCAAATGTTATAATGCTATTAATGTCCTTTATTTAATGTAAATTTCGCAAATGTTTGATGTGTGAACTGTTTTGCATAGATTTAATACGTAAGAGTGTTTATTTTGACAGTTGTACTGTTTTGTAGGGTGTGATATTACTACATTTATTCATGATTTTTTGTCTATGCCACAGAAAGTGTTTTGTTAATTAAATGGTTTTTATAATGTTCTCGTTAAATCATGCTACACCAGTCTGGAAAACCAGTTTTGTTTATAACAACAATCGGTAAAATAGACCCTTATAAAATTTATTCATAAAGTGACCTCGACGGAATGATGTGGAACACCAAGGTCTCCGGGATTACTCAAGAGTTATGTCTAAAAACTTGTCATATTGGAATAAATTGAAATAACTACGCATTAAAAGAGAGGTTAAAT
Organism: Dryococelus australis; assembly: GCA_029891345.1. Taxonomy (NCBI): domain Eukaryota; kingdom Metazoa; phylum Arthropoda; class Insecta; order Phasmatodea; family Phasmatidae; genus Dryococelus; species Dryococelus australis. Next base: position 339,693,766 of record CM056993.1, on the reverse strand, counting down.
AAGGTTTGATATACTGACCGTTGGGAGAAAATAACCGTACAAGAAATAATGAGCCCGAAGAAAGTGGTTCCATCAGTGAAGTCTGGCTTAGATCTACGACAGGTCAACACAATGCGATGGCTTTGAGAGGCACGAGTTCCAGGACCAGCTGACGTCCCCAGCACAAATCCAGGGAATAGTACGCCATCCAGAGTTTGAGAGAGCATCCGCCTACCTCATCGCCGTCCAGCTTTCCAGTCCGGGGTTCAACACTAGGAGGTTCTGGTTGCAGAGCGACATCTCAACGTCTACCATCTGCTGATTTGCGACTCCAGGAGGAGGACCGCATGCAGCGGAACGGCAGAGCTACCATACAGTGTCGTCATCAGATAAGTTTTGGCATGCACGAACAGCTAAATAATTGTTGACACCATTTTCGTTTAACACATGATTAGTCCTGGGGTTTTGGCAAATGGTCAACGGCAGTCCTTCCGACCGGTGTAGTAATGGTTTAAACCTTCCATAGTAATTTTAGGATAGGTTGATTAATTTCAGCATTTTAGAGGTGAAAAGATTAATTTCATTATATGATATTGTTTGGAGATTTCGTTTCACGATAATAACTGAGTTGTCCCTCTTGAGTGTTAAGATTGATGCCGTCGGGGGAGACTCGAGACAAACTGTGACATGATAAACTTACGGTAGTTGGGCACCAGAGGTGTTTCCCAGTTACACCGCACTGTGAGACTCCGGATTCTCAGGGATGCTGTGGGTTCTGTGTGTCCATCTCACCCGAGCGTAATTATTTGCTTTACTAAACATTTTATCACTGAAGATGGCAAGAGGTTGCTGTCACTTAAAGGAAATACTTTATGCACTGTTAGACGTGCTTTTATTTTGCCACTTATACAAAATCGTGCCAGGATTAACTTTATGATTGAAAACTCGGACCTGTTAGCTAACTCCGTCGGGTGCTACCCCAGCCTGCAATTAATGTAGCGCATTCCTAGATGGATGACTTCTCCATGGTGTTAGAAAACTCAGTCTTCACAAAGAAAGGGTTCTACAACCACTAGGGTGGACTGTAGATTTCTCCTGAAGACAGGGCAAGGAAAATTGTGAAATGAACAGTGGACATGTGTGGTTGTTTGGCATCGCTAACGCCGACTTGTTGGGGCGTGTCTCCCAGCACGTGGTGAGTGTGGTGACAGCTTTCACGTATAGCCGGCTAGGACGGAAATAATATCGCCATACAAATTACACAAATAGCACAAATACATATGAGACAGGATGGGACACGACATGAATGGTCATTATAAATATGCAGATGCGTGAAAGCAAACTTATATGGCACGGATGCCGCTGGATAAGATTTGTAGCGGACCACATGGTGCAGGTGAAATTGCAGTATTTCTCTGTAAAAACTGCAAATTATTGTCAGACAAATTGTTATTGATGATGGGAAAAAATATTCTCCTGCAGATTTTGGCATTTCTAGACTTGTAGCATGCTTGATGGCTGAAAAATCAAACATGAACGAGACCGCGTGGTCATACATACAAATCATCAATTACATGAAAATGCACAGAACCCTGAATGAAATAATACATAGAACCCTGAAATTAATGATGGAGCACATGATATTACACAAATAAACCCTCAAAGGGGTTGGATGGCGCAGATATTGACTTGGCAGCTGTTAACCACATGGTCGCAAATTATGTGGCCGTAAAATGAATTAAACATGGCAAACCCCTAAAATACATACATAGAAATAAAGCCCTCAATATTGCACACTGCAATTAAACAGAAATTACACTGAAACGCCTTTAGCATAAGCGGATGGTGCCTGATTCAAAGTTGTGCGGGCTGCGTGTCCTCTCCGACATCTTTTTCCTTCTCCTTCTTTAAGTTTTTAAAAGCCACAAGGGCACAAATTATTAGGTTAAGCGGAAGCATAATCCTGGGGAAATGTCTGGCAAAACGTACGTAAGGCAAAGGTTAACCGGTATACTAAAAGTGAGCTATTGTAATCTACATCAGTGCAAAAAGTTTGAAGTGCGTACGTGACAGTGATAGCATTTTACCTCACCAGCTCTCCTCGATGGATTGCCCAGAGGCAGGGGTCGTGCGGACCTACCATGGCTGCCTATGGGGTTCACACAAGCGGAAGTGCTATGCACGCCGAGTAAAACTTTTATCTTTTAAAAGAAATGGCACATAAATAATTCAAATAGAGATTTACATTATACATTTAAATTGTGAATTTCCCAATTTTTAAATGTCTTTTATGGCGGCGTTCATGCCAGAATAATAATGTTCATAGTCTTCGCGCAGTGTGCATTTGAATTCATAACCAAACATTGTCCAACATTTTAAAACTTACACTTTAAACACTTAAAACACTTGGGAACATGAAATAGAACAAGAGACGTAATTTACACTTCAAATAAATATTCTGTTATGGGAAAGTTCAGATTATGGCCTATTTGCACACGTGCGTGCCCATGTGTCACATGAGTGGTGAGCACCATGATGGTCTTAACACGGTTGGTTGTTAGCTGATGTTAAATGACCACTCTCTCGAAGGCCTAGACGGTGCGAGCAACTCAACTCTGCCCTGATGGGACCTGCCCGACTGTGATCCGGGACCACCGGTTGAGGACATAAGAACCATGGTGTCTGAAGTCTCCTTACTCTACTGTGTTTGCAGGGGTGGGGGTGTTAGCTGGAACCATGTTGTGGGGACGTAGTGGTGACTCGCCTCGCCTCTTGCGAGTGCTGCAAATTGGTTTGTTGACATGTGGCATCACACTGACTTCCCTACTACCTTCCCCAAACCCTTTGAAATTCTCTTGCCCTACTAGGCTATCCTCTGCGGGGGCCGAAAGACCTCGGATAGGTGTTACACTTACACTTGTGGTGTGCTGATTTACGTTTTCACTGCTGTTACAACCATGCTGTTGGTGCCTTAGGGAACCTGTGTCACTGACACTGGTTGTGTTGCAAATTTATGTGGTATACACTGCGGTTACCACTTCCCTCATATTCACACGTGAAACCTCTGATACTACTTTGATTTTCAATATTACTATTTGCCTCTACAGGAAAGCCTGAAAGGGTGTTTCACTACTACTCGTTTCTTTCACTTCTGTGTGTACACTTTCGTAGCCTTGGTGTGGAGTGCTTGGATGGCGCGAAGCCCTTAAATAACAGTGTGTTTACAGTGGTGTTGTTTACATTTTCCAGGTGCTTGGTCATGAGACAGGTGTTGTTTGTACACATGCCACTTCTGTCATGCCTCGTACCACCTGGTATGCAACGTCGCGCTTGCTGAGATACTGGACCTTCCGGCTTCTCCTTGCCCTTCTTCCCTGCAGGTGTGCGGGCTATACACAGGTCATCATAGTGATGTTTCATGACTTGTCGCTAACCCAACTTTATGAGAAACTTGGAATTCCCCATCTTGGCTGTTACTCTTGCCGGCCCAATCCACTTGGGTGCCAGTCCTGGACAATGGTTCTTTACTCCTGCCGATAATGGGTTTTCCCTTAGATAAACATACATGCTGGGCACTAACTCTGGCGGCGGCCTTCTGCTTTCCGGTACCCAAACATTGTAATAGTTTTCTTGGTTTGCCCTTGCCTCTTCGTTGTTTTGCATTTGGTGTGCGACAATTTCCTCAGGTGGTATTGGCAGGTTTTTGCAGTGTTCTCCGGGCGCACACAGTTTGCGACCCTGTACCAATTCTGCGGGTGTTTTCTCGGTTGCCGCATTCACTCTGTTTCGGAAACAAAACCTTACCTCCGGAATCAATTCAGCCCATCTGGTGTGATCTTCCCCTAACCTGACGCGTAACTGATTTTTTATGTCCTGGTTACGACGTTCAGTCGGGTTTGCCCTGGGGTGGTACGGTGTCCGATCCCCCATCTGGTACAATAATCTCTTCACTTTCTTCCTACGAACTGCGTACCATTGTCAGTCAGTAGATATACGGGATGCCCCCATCTTGGAAAAAATTCCGCTTGCATTACCTGTGCAACCATGTGTACACGAATATTACTAACTGGAAATACCTCTGTCCATCTTGTAAACAAATCCGTGGCAACAATGAGGAATCTTTTACTGCCTTTGGTGTGCGGGTACAGGCCCATGATGTTGAGTGCGACAGTTTTGAATGGCCCAGTTGGCAGCCTCTGTTGTTGTGGAGCGTCGCAGTCTGTTCTCCGCGGATTCCGGGTGTTGCACGTAACACAACTCTACACATGCTTATGTATGTCCCCATGTATTCCTGGCCAATGAAAAAACTTTTGCATATTCCTATGTGTCTGCTCGGAACCCGAGTGGCCATGCTCTAAGCTATCATGTGCATATTTTAGTACAAGTTCCTGTGCTTCCTTAGGCATGTACGTTCGCCATTTCGTGCAATTACCAGGGGGGGGGGGAGGAGGATTGGTTTGAATTTCCCGGTCTACTACTCTCCGATTTTCCGAATACCTTGTGGCACAATGTTGTCGGCATTACGCGGCATCTGGGGAAGTTTCTTACGCTGTGTGTACCTCCTTTAACACGTCATGGGCGTTTAACGAGACAAGTTCACCGGGTGGTGTGGTAACAATGTTCTGCATAACAAAAGCTGATGTGTCTGCTGTTTGTATGGCACGGCAAGGTGGTAGCGCCTCTTCCCACTCAGCGTCATTTGTTACCGTTAGGTTTGGACAGGTGTTTCTGGACAGTGCATCGGCGAGCTCGTTGGTTTTCCCCGCCACGTGTTCTACCTTTTACCTTGAAGTTGAACTCCTGTAGCAGTAAAGCCCATTGAGCAAGTTTACTCTTCCCGTTATGCATGCTTTCCAACCAAACTAAACAACGGTTATCTGTTTTCAACATAAACTTTCTCCCTAACAGATATGGCCAGTACTTTCTCAGCATGATACAATTGCCTGACACTCTTGCTCGTTCACATGATACTTTCGTTCCGCTTCGCCAAACTTTGTGCTGTAGTAGTTAATGATGTGTTTTTCCCTGTGTTCTCCCACCTGGTATAACACTGCTTCAATGCCTTCTTGACTCGCATCTGTCTGAACGACAACAGGTAACTCTGGGCTAAACTTGGATAGTGGCTTACAATTTTGGAAAGCAAGTTTGATTTCTTTAAATGCTTGGTCGGCTTGAGGTGTTCATACAAATTTACATTTCTCACATAGCAATTCAGTCAACGGTGCAGTTATTACAGAAAAATTTGGAACGAATTCCCTTAGCCAATTTATCAAGCCAAAAAAATTTTTGAACTTGTTTATGTGACCTGGGTGTGGATTTGTTTTGTATCTCTTGTACATGTTATTCCGGTTCGTGTCCATTCTCTGTTATGTAGTGTCCCAAAAACTCCATTCTACTCATCCCCAACTTACACTTGTCAGCCTTACATGTGAGTTTGTTGCATTCGAGCCTCTTGAACACAAGGCTCAGGTGATGTAGGTGCTCTTCCCAGCTGTTCGACCGTACAAGTACATCATCAAGCTAAGCCATCACAAAGTCTCCTATGCAACCATCTAGCTCCTGTACTGTTAAGTTTTGAAAAGTGGCAGGGGTACATTTTAGGCCGAATGGAATGGCAACAAACTGAAATATACACCCATCTGACGTGGTAAAGGCAGTCATTTTACGGTCTTGTGGGCAGATAGGTACTTGCCAATACCCTGATTTAAGTTCGAGCAAAGTTAACACAGTAGTTGACGATAGTGTTGACAAAGTGTCTTTGATGTTAATGACTGGAGGTGGCATGTTTACAGTTATTTTGTTGAGAGGACGAAAGTTTACACAAAACCTCCATTCATTGTCCTTTTTAGGGGCTAGTGTAATTCCTTAATTGTAGAGACTCTGCGTAGCTTCAATCACATTATCATTGAGCATGTCGCATACCTGCTCTGCGGTTTGATGACAAGCCGGAAGAAAATACCTGGGTCTCGTGGCTTGGAGTACACTGGTTCCTCGTGCGTTGTGATGGCGTGCTCGGTGACATTGGTGCGCTGCAGCTTCTTGTCAGTGTGGAACACAATGCCATACTGGTCCTCTTACCTTTTTTTTAACTATAGCTTACTATCTTACTATTAGTTTACTATTATCTTAATATTATTTAACTATTATTATACTATTTAATTGTTTATTATTATTATTATTATTTTAGAAACCTTATTAAAAATAGTTACAAAATTTTAAACATTTAACAAAAAAATTTATTTAAACAAATAATTAAAAATAATAACTAAAATACAAAAAAGAAGATAACTAATTATCAACTATTTATTAATAATTTACTGACTATTTGCTAGCTAACTTTCTAGACCTTACAAAATTTTTCGTATATTATTTTTACAATAATTTATATCTGGTGGAAAAATACATTTTTTTAAATCTTATATGTTGGTACCCTCCAAAACAGTTTTACATCAGCACCTAAGTTTATACTTGTTTATATCTGTTCAACGAATATTAACAAAAAAAAATTTTAAAAATATTTTTTATTTGCTTAATAAATTTCTTTCTTTATAAATACACAAAAAATGGAATCACTGCATACGAGGCTTAACAATTCATATTCATTTGCTAAACAAGATCTTGAAATAAATAAAAAATATGTGGCTGCAGATTTTCAAATTGCAGATTCAACGTTTGGTAAAAAAACTAATTGTATTCTAGATGGAAAGCGTAAAATTACTTTACCAGATCGTTATGTATGCTTCTATGATAAAATTTATACAGAAATAATAAACGAGAATCAAAATTTTATAACACATAAAGGTCTAAAAGAAATGTAAAACGAAAAATCTATGCACAATTTAGAATTATCTTAAAATATTTAAATTATGGTAATTTCAATCTATTCCACTATCTTTTTAATATTTATCTCGATTATTTGCTTAAATTGCATGGTTTTTATGTACTTTTTTCATTCTGCGTTAATCATTTAAAACTATAAAACGCATGTTCAACACTCATTCAAAGTCCATGTTTTAAGTTCAACGTCCACATTTTACGTTCTACGCTCATTCAATGTCCACATTTTACATTTGGTTTTGCGTTCATAATATACGTTCGGTATTGCATTTGTTTTATCTAATTCAACAAAAAAGTGTTATTTTCGATGAAAGTTTAACGATTTTAGGCGTAAATCTGCCCCCAAAAACATGTCTGGCGATGTATTTTTTAAAATCTGGTTGTTTACCATTCTACAAAAAAATTGCTAAATATATATTTTTAAAATTAGTTTGTGTATCTTTCGAAACATAATTGCTAAATATTTTTCAAATTTGGTTGTGTACTATTCGAAACAATTGCTAAATAATTTTTTAAAAATTTGGTTGTGTTCCATTTTTGTGTGTTAATTTTTGGTGTGGATAAATATTGTGTGTTTAATTGTGCGTTACACCTTTGTATTCTGAAATTGGATATGTACTCAATTTTTATTTTTTAGAAATAGAGTTTTTAGAAGTAATTTTTTATTTATTTTATAAAGTCATTAAGAAAAAAAAATGAACAAATTAATTATACCTAAAAATATTGCTCCATGAGCTCGACGTATAAGTTTACATAACTAAAAATATTATAGAAAAAAATAGTGGTTGTTACTTTACAATTATTAAGGTTATAATGTTTATTATATATATGGACCAGAAGTAGGAAATTTAATTTGGTCGTTGTTTATGTTAGGTAAATATTATATTTTTTAATACATAGAAAAAATAGAAAAACAATATCCAGCCATTATGTAGGATTATTTTAAAGAAAATAATATAATAATACCAAAGAATTTTTAAATAATAAAAAATATTTAAGCAACAAATACTAGTCTTTCTTTATTTTTATTTGGTGTTTTAATTTTATCTAACTTAACTTTAATTTTAAAATTTAAATATAATTTTTTTTTAAATCTTCTATTTGTTTTTCCAGCCAGTAATTAGAACAAAAACAATCTTGTATGTTTTCGAATTTTAAAATGTATCTTTCCTTTCCACGATAATGTTTAATGGAAATATTTGAAATAATTAAATCTAATCCATCTTGTAAAGTTTTTAATCTTTTACAATCTTTCATTTGTACTTTCCCGATTACATCCCCCAGTTTTATATTTTCGATTATTTCTTTATCTTCTTCTTTGTATAATAAATTTTCTTTATCTTCGAAAACATTAAATATTTTTGTGTAGACTATTTTTGTAAAAGAGTTCCAATTGTATGTTATACCATTTGTTTTTATTTCCGTAAATGGATCATCTTTTGGAAAATAGAAAGTTTCTATTGCTTGTCTAAAAACTATTATAAAATCTTTTTAATAATTCTTTATCTTTCTTATTTTCTATAAATTTATTTTTATTATAACCTTTAACAATATAAACAGATTTAACTCCATCTTTTTCTGATAACACTCCAACATATATAAATTTACCGTTATCATTTACAACAAAACTATATTTTATATACTTCATTTGTATTAAAATCTATTCACCGTTGTTTAAAATAATATTTTATTTCATTTTCTGTTTCTTTTATTTTTTTGTTCATTATCCAATAGACTTTTACACTCCTTTTTTTAAGGCAACAGTATTATCTAAATATTCTCATTTTCTTTTTTGTATACGAATTTCTTCTAATTCTTGTTCCTTTTTGTTTTGGTAGATTTTAGAAAAGCATTATTAAAAGAATTTTTTTATTTTAATTTATAAGCATATCTTTGTGCGAACTATTTATTCTTTTTCCAGATACAAATGGAATAATATTTGTAGTGTTTACTAAATCTAATTTTTCTATGTTTATATCCTTAGAGATGGTAGAAAATAAGTATTAAAATTTAGAAAATGTGTTTCTTCACTTTTAATAAAAAATTTGGGTTTATGGTAATAATATTCTTATTTTCTTCATCTTATAAAATTTATAAATTATTAACTGGCAATAAATTAAAACTAAATGTGGCTAAAACATATTTAATTAATTTGTGTCTTTCTTCTGTATTTTCTGGTAACTTAATTTGTATACCACTTAATTTTTTGTATTTTTATTTTCCTTATAAACATATTGCAGAATATTATTTAAAACAGCACAACTATTTTGTAAAGAATCTGCTAATTTTATCCACGCATTAGATAAAGAAACAGAATAAAATGGGGCTTTTTGGAAATAATTTTTACTATTTTTTATTCATTTTAAACAATCTTTTAATGGATTGAATTCTTGTTCTTTTTGGAAATTTGTGTTAATATAATTATAAATCGTTGCTTCTAATCTTGTAATACCATTTTCTTTAGATAACATAGAAGCAAATATTTTTTTAAATCTTTTATCTGGACAATTTAAAAAGTGCATAATATGGTTACCAAGTTGTTTGTTAACTCCTGGACTTGTTAATTGGCAAATAAATTTATTGTAAATTTTAACTCTAGAATTAGAATTTATCTATGTTAAACAATCTTTTCCAACAGAATTGTTGTTATTAACTAGTATATTACATTATTCCTTATATTCGCAATGCATACAAAAATTAAAATTATTTACTAGAAAGTTGATCATCTCTTTTTTATTAAAAATACCTGCAAAATTTTGTGTTATATCCAAATGCAATAAATAATATTGATAATAGTGTTCTTTTCGTAGTTCTTTTAAAATTTCTGGAAATTCTGTTAATAATGTTTCTAACTTTACATCTGCTAACTCTATTTTATAAGGAATAGCTATTGAATATTTATATTTTTGTCTAATAATTTCTATATCCCTTTTTATAATTTGCTGAACACCATTGATTGTTTGTACATTGGACTCTAATAAATATGTTTTTTTTTTTGCTTTAACACCATGTCTTGCCAAATAAAACTTAGAAAACCTAGATCTTAAAAAGACTGTTAAAACTTCCACAAGCTTTTTTTTTTGTACAAGAAATTGATTATTTTTCAATTTTTTTTTTCACAATCTATAAAACCAGTTATTTTAAAATCATAATGTTATCGCAAATGGACTCTGTTATTGGTTTAAATTCTTTGATTTTTTTTCTCCATTTGTGTATATAATATATCCAATATTTGTAATAATATTATTATTATTTAAATTTTCTGTTAATAACGAAAAACCAAATCCTTCATTGGTTGGTTTAATTTTATTACCTAACTGTTCTGTAATAGAATCTTTAGTTGTAGACATTTTGTTTTCAACTACTATTTATTAAAGAAAAAAATTAATTATAAAATAAAAAAGTAGTAGAAATAATTTTATTAAAAATAGTTTAAATTTAATAAAAACTTGGAAAATGAAAAATTAGTTGAAACTGGGTAGTTTAAAGTATAGTGCAGTGCTTTTCGTATCTATATGAGGCTGTTGTTAATCCAGGAATATCTACAAAAATGATGAATATTTTGCTAAGATCACCAGGTGAACAAAATTATTTAGAGTCTACTGGTGTTGATAATAAATATCAAGTAAAATTTGTTTGTAGTGATAAAATAAATGAAATAATGTATCCATTAGGATATTTGTTTGGTTTTATTTGCGATAATAATTAAGTTTATTGGAAGGGTGGTTATAAAATCACTTTTTTCCTAAATTTGTCTGATAACAACTGTTTATTTGTTTATGAAACAAAAAATGCAGATTGTCGGGTTGATACAACTTATGTTGATTCAGGTAAAATTGTTACTGAAAAATTAGAAATTATGTGGCCCATTGTTGAATACGAACGTAATGCATGAATTGAAATTAAAGAAAAAATATATAAAAATTATAAAATTCATATTGGTTTTAAGTATTGGCAATTTTTATAAAAAGTTCCTGCTGGGACAACTGTTTTTAACTTTGATATAAAATATCAGTTTAATAATTTATAATTTGACATGCCTTATTTTGTAATTGTGGGTTTCCAAACTAATAGGAAAAATCGGGCCGAGCAATACCTGCATGCTTCAATGTTTGATCACTGTAATGTGAGAAATATTTTTGTTAAAAATGGTCAAAATGAAATTTTTCTAAAAGAAAATTGGAATCTAGATATTGAAAATGATCTTTGTCTTAAAATGTTTCTGACTTTTAATGATTTTAGAAATTCGAGAACAAAATTTGATACTATATATAGAAATATTGATCTTTATTATAAACTAACTATAAATTATCACTACGGCATCAATTATTATTCATTTTGGGGATGAAGACCTTTAGATGTTATTGACTGCGTATATAGAAAAACAGCAGTAGTTAAAGATAAAACAAATATTAAAATTAATGTTGATTTTAAAAAAAGCTGTTGTGGCTGGTACAATTTGTAATGTTGTTTTAATTAGCCAACGAAAGTTAACTTATGATTATTTGAAAGAAAATACCACTGAAGATATATAAATTTTTAATTTTAATAAATGGATAACGTAAACAATTTTACAGAAACAAGAAATTGTTTCGATATTTTAATACAATTTTTTAGACTCATAGTTGAGTGGTCGCATTAAAAATTTTTACAAAATTTTATAAATATAGATGAATTATTTGATTGAATAAAAATTAATAATTCTAATAAAAGTTTTCTGATAGTATCACTTTTTTATAAAAGATAAATAAATTTTTATTACTGTAAATTGATCAAATTATAGACCTTTTAGAAGTTTGAGATATTGGACTTTTATTGATAAAGAATTGGACCTTGTTCATTTCAAAATGGTTCTAAAAATTGATAATGATCTAAGATCAGGTAAATTTTCTAATTTTGAAGATAATGTTTATGGTTTGGATTGTTGTGATGGTTGGGATTATGGATTCAGTAATGGCTATGCTTCAGATTTTTCTTTATTTTTAGACTTTAAAAAATCTTATTGGTGTTTTACTTTTGTTGAATAAAATTTATGAATTTTATCAATTATCTTTTTAAATATGTCATCCGAATTGCTAGTTTTAGCATTTAATTTGCTTGATTTTGCATAATTTTGCTTGTTTTACCTGTTTCAAGTGTGTGCGCACATTTTTGAGAAACTGCTCAAATGGTTTTTTTTTTTTTTTTGCTAAAAATTGCCCTTTTTCAAGAGCTCCTTTTTAAAAAGAGCTTTTAGAGCTTAAATTTTGCCCTCAAGTACCTTGATTTTAGTTTTTTTTTTTACATGATTTTCATGTTTTTTTCATCAAATTTCGGATTTTGAGTTTTAACTTTTTCCTGTACTTTTAGGCGAAATAACCCTATTTAGTCTACTGCATTTTTTGTTGTAATTTTAGAAGAAATAGCCCCAAAAAGTGAGGTGAGCCAGGTTCGTCATTATACATTTACTAAAGGGGTCTACAGCAGCTGGGGTGGACTGTAGATTTCTCCAGAGGTCAGGAAACGGAAAAAATGTGAAATGAACAGTGGACACGTTGTGATTATTTGGTATCTTTAGCATGGACTCGTCGGGGCGCTCCTCCCAGGACATGGTGAATGTGGTGACTGCCTTTACATGTAGCCGGCTAGGATGTAAATAATATCACCGTACAAATTACGCAAATGACACAAATACATATGGGACAGGATGGGACACGACATGGATGGTCACTATAAACACGCAGATGCATGAAAGCAAGCTTGTATGGCATGGATGCTGCTGGACAAGATCCGTAGCAGACTACGTGGTGCAGATTTAGACATTTCTAGACTTGTAGCATGCCTGATGGCTGGAAAATCTAACATGGACGAGACCACGTGGTCATACATACAAATCATCAACTACATGAAAATACACGGAACCTGAATGAAACAATACATAGAACCCTGAAATTAATGATGGCGCACATGATATTACACAAATAAACCCTCAAAGGGCATGGATGGCGCAGATATTGACTTGGTGGCTATTAATCACATGGTCGCAAATTATGTGGCCGTAAAACAATTTAAACATGACAAAACACTAAAATGCATACATAGAAATATAGCCCTCATTATTGTACGCGGCAATTAAACAGAAATTACACTGAAACGCCTTTAGCATAAGCGGATGGTGCCTGATTAAAAGTTGCGCGGGCTGCGTGTCCTCTCCGACATCTTTTTCCTTCTCCTTCTTTAAGTTTTTAAAAGCCACAAGGGCACAAATTATTAGGTTAAGCGGAAGCATAATCCTGGGGAAACGTCTGGCAAAACGTACGTAAGGCAAAGGTTAACCGGTATACTAAAAGTGAGCTATTGTAATCTACATCAGTGCAAAACGTTTGAAGTGCGTACGTGACAGTGATAGCATTTTACCTCACCAGCTCTCCTCGACGGATTGCCCAGAGGCAGGGGTCGCGCGGACCTACCATGGCTGCCTATGGGGTTCACACAAGCGGAAGTGCTATGCACGCCGAGTAAAACTTTTATCTTTTAAAAGAAATGGCACATAAATAATTCAAATAGAGATTTACATTATACATTTAAATTGTGAATTCCCCAATTTTTAAATGTCTTTTATGGCGGCGTTCATGCCAGAATAATAATGTTCATAGTCTTCGCGCAGCGTGCATTTTGAATTCATAACCAAACATTGTCCAACATTTTAAAACTTACACTTAAAATACTTGGGAACATGAAATAGAACAAGAGACATAATTTACACTTCAAATAAATATTCTGTTATGGGAAAGTTCAGGTTATGGCCCATTTGCACACGTGCATGCCCATGTGTCACATGAGTGGTGAGCGCCATGATGGTCTTAAAGCGGCTGACTGTTAGCCTGCGTCAAGATATTTTTGTATTCAGTTAATTTTCTTGTACATAATGATGCCGGCTAACAGTCAGCGGCGCTAGAGCCCATGATGGCGTTCACCACGTATGTGTCACATGTACCTGTACGTGCGCAGAGAGGCCAATATCTTTGAACTTCCACATAAATGTTATTTTGCAGTGTAAAATGTGTCTTGTATTTTTATTTTTCACT